>JAWQUS010000014.1:8790000-10040000 GCA_036365455.1 Macrosoma leucophasiata | reverse complement strand
GACCGGCCTTTGACTACGACCTTTTTCGCACGTTCTTGTCGTACGTGATCCACTTTTCATCACCAGTTATCAGCTTCTTCAAAATGATTCGGTTTCATTACGTCGTAATAAAGAATCACAAATGAGTACACGGTTCATTAGGTTTCTTTCAGTGAGCTTGTGAGGTACCCAAATATCGAGCTTTTTTTTGTACCCAGCTTTTTTCAAATGCGCCAAAACTGTTTTGTGATCAATTCTCAGTTCTTCAGCTACGTCGTAACTACTGATATGTCGATCTTGCTCCACTTTTTCAAAAATGGCATCCATTTTATCCGTAATAGGGCGACCAGAGCGAGGTGCATTTGACATCAAAATTTCCGGATTGAAAACGCTTAAACCAAATTTGTGCTACTCTCACAGACACTGCACTAGGTCCATAAACATCGCAAATTTTTTTCGCGGCTTGCGTTGCATTTTTTTCCTTTTTTGTAGTAAAATTTTAAAATGTATCGAATTTCTTCATTAGATTCACTCATCTTGACAGTACGAAAAACAAATAAAAATCACACATTTGCCTAATTTAAATTTGGAATTATGTTCTTTAAAATTTTAACTTTCAATGATACCAAAACCAATAGAGACAAGATACAAATACTACAGCCAAAGAGATTTTATTACAAGTTCATACACACTATAATGCGAAAAGACTTTTTCCCCAACCTATTAGTTACAAATGTTTGGGTGGGGAAAAGAGAAGGGCTGTTTTCCGGCTTGTTGTAGGGTTTTTCCGGCAATCATTCCAATTTTTCTCGTCGTAATTACCAGCCTGGAAATTCAACGACATTAAAAAAAAAGAATTAGCCAAATTGGTAACGGCGTTGTTGAGATATGCGCTTACCGACACATTTTGCGTTACATTTTTATATTTTCACTGGTGGTAGAGCTCCAGTGACGAAGCTCGCGGGCGTAGTCACCACCGCATTACCTAATTTACTTGCCGCTAAATGGTAGCGTTCAGCACTGTCGTGTTCCGGTCAGGTGGTAATGTACGGCCCTGTAATTTCCGTCACAGAGGCATAACACCTTAGGCCTCAGGAGTGGTAACGCATCTGCATTTTGACCTTGGTCTTCGTGTGGGTGTCTATAAGCGGCAGTCATCACTTAACATCAATGTGAAATGCATGCTTGTTCGCCACTTCCATTACATACAAAAAAATAGATCGGTGGGAGAAAATGCGGAGTTCTTCCATTTTCTGTATTTGCTAATCAAGCTGATTAGTTGGATAAAGGACATCTTAGTCGTAGATTGCCAATTGCACCACGAAGCCTTAATCCGGCAATTCCGGCACTCAGATAAGATTTTCGAAACTAAATATACCTATACTCGTATGAAAGGAATAACAGAATCATTATTAATCATAAAATTATGATACCTGCTTTAGTTGTAATATTATTTAATTCAAAACGGTTTCAACAATGCCCTATAATAAATTAATATTTACTAATATAAGTCATCCGTGGACCTGACCTTCCTTCCAGATATAATAAATTGAGCTCTTGTAACGATCAAAACTTCACTAATGGAACATAAGCCCGACATTAAATCAAGGTAAGACAGACATCATTACAATGTAGCATTACTTTAACAAAGCAGTTCTTGTACCTTCAAACATCGCAATGATATCTTCAAATTAAACCTAGGTTGATTAATTAAACAAAATAACGTTCATATTTTGCCGCAGATGCACGTAATTTTTAGGGTTCCGTAAACTACAAGGAAACCAGCTAAATGGTGGTGTGTTTGGGCATGTGAAAAAACACAAATGTTAAGATTAATTGTCTACATAGGTAGTAGATATCGATATAGGTACATTTATATAGTAGGTACAGATCCCACGTTCCAATCAATCAAACTATCATTTAGCTGTCAAAACTACAGATGTTCTAAATAACATGAAAGGGTTTAAAACGTGACTTAAAACAAAGCAACCGCTAATTACCGATTCACCGGACGTTTAGCGATCATTTTGTGTTACAAAATGTCTCGATCTAGAGATGCTTAGCAAATTCGAAAAAACCTATGGTTCCGAGAAAATGGATTAGTCAAGTCAGCGCATCAAATAAAAAGCAAATCCCGAAAAGAAAATTCGCTAAGATTAGTTACTTTGACATGGTAAACAAAGCGATATTAGGTATTAAAGTAGCTTAATAGGTACCCACTTGCGCTAGTGCAACAGACAAAATGATACTTAATTCTGCTGCAGAACTGACTGAACCTCCTAACTGAAGTATGAATTCATCCTAATGAGAGGGTTTATCTAGCAAGAGATATAATTTAGGTAATGAAGTGGCAACAATAATTTCACTGGTGGTAGTGGTCCAGTGTAGGAGCTCGAGGGCGTAGGCAGGCACCACCGCATTATCTAATCTATCTGCCAAATGGTAGTACTCAGCGCTATCGTGTTCCGGTTAGAATGGTTAGGTTATGGTAATGTACCCCGTAATAACTTTCACAGAGACATAAAAACTTAGGTCTCAGGGGTGCCTACTCATCTGCATTTTTTACCTCTGGTTTTTGCGTCGATGTCTATAGGCTGCAGTAATCACATGCACATCACTGTCCGAAATTACAGAGCCGCACATTACCACCGGAACACGATAGCAGTTTAGAGGAATATCGCTAATTCTATGGATAGCACTAAACACTATCGTGATTGTTTACTCGATTAGAACTTAAATTTTGTTCATTTTTTTCTTATCGTTACGGTCCTGGAATTTCCAGAAAAACTGCGATGGCTTTAGGAGAGAGAACATCTATCATCATCATCATCAACATCTGTCTGTCTGTTTGCCATAAACTCAAAACCTACATCGCAGATTTTCGTGCGGTTTTCACCAATAAATAGAATGATTCATGAGGAAGGTTTGTGTGCATTCTTTGTTACACATCGTTACACGTCGATTTTGGTGTCGAGTAGACTAGAAGTTTGATGCCACAAGTCTAAAAAATAAGAATGCCTCAGTAGTTACCGGTGGTAGAGCTCCAGTGACGGAGCTCGCGGGCGTAGGCACCACCGCATTACCTAATAAACTTGCCGCTAAATGGTAGTGTTCAACACTATCGTATTCCGTTCAGGTGGTAATGTACGGTACGGCCCTGTAATTTCCCGCACAGAGGCATAACACCTTAGGCCTCAGGAGTGGTAACGCATCTGCATTTTGACCTTGGTCTTTGTGTGGGCTGTGTCTATAGGCTGCAGTCATCACTTAACATCAATGTGAGCTGCATGCTTGTTTGCAACTTCCATTACATAAAAAAAGTAGTCTAGTGGTAGCAAGCCACTACTGCTACACTGGAGTCCTGAGTTCGATTCTCGGGGCAGGAGCTTCCAGAGATTCCAGAGAGAAGGTATAAAATCCTCTATCATTATTACAGTAGCTTAGGGATCGAGCGACTGGGCTAGTGACCCTGTGGTCGCGGCTTCAAATCTTCATGTCCCGTCAGAAGTCAAATTTGCATTCCATTTTTTCTTTATGAATCTTTATTTCACTGGCTCTTATGCTAAAATGTTGCGAAAAATACAACGCCTAGATTGATAGGGCACCATCTGCATTGGTCCATTACTGCGTGGCGTGAAGTGTTGGGCGATGCCAATTTGTCACGAAGTCTTTGTCGTGTCGCCTTAACAACAAGCGGGCACGAAACTAAATGGGGCAACATATCAAGGACATAAGCATTCATTATTGTTAACTATTCAATTTGTTGCTAAGGATGTCGATTACTGGAATTCATACGATAGCCCGTCGTTCATCACAATCTTCGTTAATGGCACGTCATGGTGATTAGGGCATCTTTTAACAAATGCAACCTGCATTTGTTTAGAGATGCTGTATGTTTTGTTTTGCATAAACTTAACGTGGGCTTGGCCATTTTGCGTTTCCCCCTTTTTATTACCAGGCAAAAATGCGTTACGCATACCCACCGTTGGGGAGAGGGGTGGGTTATGTGGGACTCCTGTAAAGGCATCCGTCTACCCACTAAAAACCCCTGGGTGTGCGATGCCCCCTGATACTATTTTTCTAGACGGCTAGTCTCGAATAGTCTCGATACGGTCGTACTTAAACGATTACCCAGTGAAGTCGACTACGGCCATCTCGAGATGAGGCGTCTACATACCTACGACTTATGAAAACATTAAAAAAGGCTACAAGACTTTTCTGATAACGTAAATGAATAAATAGTTCATAGGTATGTACTTTAAACATAAATAGCTATCGACATTTAATTGTAATCTAATTTGAAATACCTACTTTATTTCAATTTATTCAATCATGTATTCACCCAGCTGACTGGCTAATTGTGGTCATGGATTGAAAACGTGCAAGGATCTCGACTGGCCCTTCACGTGCCAAATGGAGCGGAGACTGCTATTTGATAGCCGAATCTACGACCATTTTACTCCGTATACCTTCATAATATCTACATAAATAAAAATTTATTGCAGTTCGATAATATTACAACAAATTCTTGTTATGCTGTGACTGCGGTAACGGTTCCTAAGCCTTAACCGTAAGTTATCATCAAATAGCAATGCGCACGCAGACAGGAATGGAGAGATGCTCGGCGTTTCCCTACGAGATCGAATTAGAAATGAGGAGTTCTGAACCAATGTAACCTAGGTAGCCCACTGAATAGTGTAACTTAAGTGGCAGTGAGCAGGGCACATAGCTCAAAGAACCGATCGCCGTTGCGGCAGAAGTGTTCTCGAATGGCGACCGCATACGGAAAGACGAAACGTATGCTGTCTTCCATTGCGGGAAATCGCTGGATGAGGGTGGCCCAGGACTGTTTGTGGCAATTTTTGGGAGAAGCTTTTGTCCAGTAGTGGACGTCTTTCGGCTGAAGTGAGGATGATGATGAAGTCCTTTTTTTTTCTCTACGGGCTTTTTATGTAGGTATTCTAAAAAACTGACTATAGTGTCAAAAGATGGATATGCTACTTATATGCACACAGTGGATATGCAAACCACTAAATGTAACATCATGTCTGTCTGTATCCCCGAAGGAGATCATCTTTTTTACGTAATAAGGTTGATAGACAAGATGGTCCATGTGAATTCATCTAATGGAAAGTGGATGGGCCTCAGCGTCGCTTTGCCAATGTGCTGCTCGCCAAGGCAGAAAATATTAAAAATGGAGACGCAGTTACTTAATAAGATTAAAGCACCCGTGCGAATAAACAGATACTATTTAGTTTTAATTATAATGACGTCTGCGTCTATGATTACGTAAGTCATAAAATTCACAAAATTATTGAAAATAAACCCAAACTATAAAAACGATAAAAGCTAAGTAGCCTATCAAAAAGATTTTCATTACGAACACAAAAGTTTAAAATCCTTACCGACTTATTAAATCAATCACAAAAAAATCAAAGCTAAGTGTGCGTTGGACGCCGCTTAGAGGGTTCCGAATGTAAAAAAATGTAGTATTAGGAGAAAATATTCCACAACTTTTAAACTATGCAAATATACAATAGTTTGTAAATTTCGTTAAAGGCCTAGCACGTTTCTTTCGAAACGGATGTTCTCATGGACAGCCCGCAGTAGGTACGGAAGGTAGGTAGGTAGGTAGGTAGAGAGGTGTAGGTAGGTAGAAATAATCATTAAAACTACCCGGTAGTCATTATCGTCATCGATGTTTAATAAATAACAGTAGGTACTGCCCCGTGTCCCCCGACCTTGTTGCTCATTCCGGGGCTCATCATCCCTCCTCTGCTAACGTCTTGGGCACATGACATGCTGAGATGTTGATTAGACACGAAAACCCGCATCCACCACAGATCGCTGCCATTCGCAATCGCTAGTGTAATTGGCGGCTAGGGACATCGCATCCTGGAATCCTGGACGAGCCCACCACCCCAAGATCCTCTTTTATACCGCAGCCCTATTCTTGCTTTTTTATCGTAGCACCAAATAATAACAACTGTGACACATACGTTCAAATATGCCGGGTAAGTAACTGGTTGAATAAAATTTTATGGGTTTTCTTCATCTTTGTTATTTGGCTACGGAACCCAAAAATGTGGGTCGTAAAATTGTAAAAATTTTACAACCTCATAACTTATTTCAGATCGCCACGTAATATTACAATAAAAATATTTTATTTTATGACTTCTAAAATTAATGGGAAGGTACCAATATTCTACACGAATTGATAGATGGTCATTTACTTAAACCTGCAATACCTACCTATTCTATCATCCATACATCTATACTTATAATAAAACTGTAGAAGTGTAAATTCTGTACATTAAAAATATTGAAAAAATAAATACCAGGGGTTGTTACTAGATCGATACCGAACCCAAATATGTGATTAGAAATTGTTTGACATAAAGTTTTGACCAGTAATTGACATTGGAAACGTATTTTTTAAGACAAATTAAATTGTATCAGTTCATAAATTCATAAAAATATTTTTTGACATTATATTGAAATTGGTTTGACATTAAATTTTGGCAATATGATTGACACTTGTACTTTAAATTGTTTTAATAATCATAATGTGTTAATCTAGTAATGTAACTGTATCTAAGTAATGAATGTTTTATGAACTGACATTAAATTAAAATTTGCCCGTCGCTAATGCGATAAAATGTATACGGACACTTTTTATAAACTTCCAACATTGTAACCTACATTTAAAGCAAATAAATGATTATGATTATGATTATGAAAAAAATTTGTCTGTCTGTCTGTCTATCTGTTTGTTCAAGCATCACATAAATACTACCGGTCCGATTACAATGAAACTTGGTATGATTATACTTTAACCTTTGGCGCACAACACTGGGTACTTTTTATCCCGGAAAAGTGTCTGTTTGTCGTTGTGTTTGTGCACGCTAAATTCAGAAACGGCTTATTCGATCTGCGGTTTCACTAATATATTATGGTAAGTTTCACTTAACATTTAGTGTTTTTTTCTTGTGAATCGGTTAAGAAATAAAAAAGTTATGTCAATTTAAAGAATCGTCTCGAATATTTTTAAGCTATTCTGTATCTTAGTTCTATTTTTTAGGGGATTTCCTACTTAAAAGGTGAAAACGGACCCTACGGATTACTAATCTACCGCTGTCTGTCTGTCTGTCCGTCTGCCCGTCTGTCTGACACCAGGCTGTATCTCATAAATAGTGATAGCTAGAAAGCTAACATTTTCACAAATTATGTATTTCTGTTACCGCTGTAACGACTAAATTAAATACAAGAAATAACAAAATTGGTGGCGTAAGTGGTGTTGATGGCATTGTTGGTATTGGTGGTGTTGGTAGTGGTGGTGGTGGTGGCGTTGGTGTCGTTGGTGTCGTTGGTAGTAGTGGTCGTGATGGTGGTGGTGGTGACAATGGTGGTAATGGCAGTGGTAGTATTGGTGGCATTAGTGGTTAAAAATGCTCAACGATAATATTCAATTTTACAATGAACCTAAGCACAGACATTACATGTCATATTTTCAGCCACAGATCTACGGTAAACTCGACCGAAACCTATTTACAATTAAAGATCGTTAAAAAATAATTGTTCTGAGTTGAGAACATGTATCCGCAAAATTCGTATTTTTTGATAATTCGTAAAATAAAATCAATAATTTAATAAATTCAAATATCAAAGCCCGCCATTATGACGTACACATTTCATTTTCAATAAATGTCCATAAATGTCATTGAATTATTACCGAAACTGGACAGGATAGGCAATTTTCAAATATCAATTGCTGTTTGTTAGTTTCGCTAAAACTGTAGTGTATTTTTTTATCTTTATCCTAATTATTTTATAAAGCAACACGAAGTTTGTTGGGCCAGCTAGTATCTAATAAAATTGTTTATTTGTGATCGATGACGTAATTTTACAAGTATTCTGTCTCAAGTCTCAGTGCATTGCAATGAAGTAAAAGTAAACATTAGCACCTATCTTCAATCAATACGTAAACGCAATGACCGCGACGGTAAACAGTAAGTCTGACTGTGATATTTTCAAGTAGGTATTGAACACTTTCTATTCCTTATCAAAAACTGAACTATTTAATTTATTTTGTCTTGCCGTGGACGACGATTTCCACAAAAAGACCTTTTTTTAAATTATTGAACTAAAAGTGAACCTTGCGAAATACAATCTAAATATGATCATCTATACTGATAACATCATCTATACATACTCCAAAAATTAGAGGTAGTCATACGACTACCACTAATTTTTGGACAAGGAACTTTATACATTTTAGCTTACTTGGTTAAACGACTGTACTAGGTAGCTTATTACCTGTGTCAAGTATTATTCAATATTATCTGCCTGTGTATCCCCAGGTGATAAGTTTCGAGTCCTGACCAAACTCATACTCATACATATATGTATTTTGTAATTGTTGAAGTTAAATCTAACTGTAGCTAAAATCAACTGACCTAAAACTACATTTAGTTAGATATAATTGGCAAGTCATCCCACGTGAGGTGGTTGTGACGATTTGCTACTGTCTACGAGTCTACATTTTGCTTTCACCCGGAAAACTGGTGAAATAGGAGTGTTCCAATTGTTCCTGGCTTCCTGACTAGTTTTAGGTAGGTGCTTTTGTTGTGAATTATTTTTATTTACTTACTTCGCTACTATTAGTACTATCATACTCTCCATTCTCTTCTGCAAGAAAAAAAAACATTTTTGGTTTAAGTAAAGGATCTTAGTAGTGTCGTGAATCTTGTATTTGTTTGTGACCATAAGTTTTGAAATAGGTAGACATAGGTGGATATAAAAGTAGCATATTACGAAACATAAGCACTTTAGCATCGATTGAGACGTAAATAATTTCAAGAGTAAACAAAATCTAACATTTATGTTCTTCGTGTAGATTAGATTATCTAACCTTAGGTACCCGTCTACACTCAATGAAAGTAGGAAAGTACTGCCCCGTGTCCCCCGACCTTGTTGCTCATTCCGGGGCTCATCATCCCTCCTCTGCTAACGTCTTGGGCACATGACATGCTGAGATGTTGATTAGACACGAAAACCCGCATCCACCACAGATCGCTGCCATTCGCAATCGCTAGTGTAATTGGCGGCTAGGGACATCGCATCCTGGAATCCTGGACGAGCCCACCACCCCAAGATCCTCTTTTATACCGCAGCCCTATTCTTGCTTTTTTATCGTAGCACCAAATAATAACAACTGTGACACATACGTTCAAATATGCCGGGTAAGTAACTGGTTGAATAAAATTTTATGGGTTTTCTTCATCTTTGTTATTTGGCTACGGAACCCAAAAATGTGGGTCGTAAAATTGTAAAAATTTTACAACCTCATAACTTATTTCAGATCGCCACGTAATATTACAATAAAAATATTTTATTTTATGACTTCTAAAATTAATGGGAAGGTACCAATATTCTACACGAATTGATAGATGGTCATTTACTTAAACCTGCAATACCTACCTATTCTATCATCCATACATCTATACTTATAATAAAACTGTAGAAGTGTAAATTCTGTACATTAAAAATATTGAAAAAATAAATACCAGGGGTTGTTACTAGATCGATACCGAACCCAAATATGTGATTAGAAATTGTTTGACATAAAGTTTTGACCAGTAATTGACATTGGAAACGTATTTTTTAAGACAAATTAAATTGTATCAGTTCATAAATTCATAAAAATATTTTTTGACATTATATTGAAATTGGTTTGACATTAAATTTTGGCAATATGATTGACACTTGTACTTTAAATTGTTTTAATAATCATAATGTGTTAATCTAGTAATGTAACTGTATCTAAGTAATGAATGTTTTATGAACTGACATTAAATTAAAATTTGCCCGTCGCTAATGCGATAAAATGTATACGGACACTTTTTATAAACTTCCAACATTGTAACCTACATTTAAAGCAAATAAATGATTATGATTATGATTATGAAAAAAATTTGTCTGTCTGTCTGTCTATCTGTTTGTTCAAGCATCACATAAATACTACCGGTCCGATTACAATGAAACTTGGTATGATTATACTTTAACCTTTGGCGCACAACACTGGGTACTTTTTATCCCGGAAAAGTGTCTGTTTGTCGTTGTGTTTGTGCACGCTAAATTCAGAAACGGCTTATTCGATCTGCGGTTTCACTAATATATTATGGTAAGTTTCACTTAACATTTAGTGTTTTTTTCTTGTGAATCGGTTAAGAAATAAAAAAGTTATGTCAATTTAAAGAATCGTCTCGAATATTTTTAAGCTATTCTGTATCTTAGTTCTATTTTTTAGGGGATTTCCTACTTAAAAGGTGAAAACGGACCCTACGGATTACTAATCTACCGCTGTCTGTCTGTCTGTCCGTCTGCCCGTCTGTCTGACACCAGGCTGTATCTCATAAATAGTGATAGCTAGAAAGCTAACATTTTCACAAATTATGTATTTCTGTTACCGCTGTAACGACTAAATTAAATACAAGAAATAACAAAATTGGTGGCGTAAGTGGTGTTGATGGCATTGTTGGTATTGGTGGTGTTGGTAGTGGTGGTGGTGGTGGCGTTGGTGTCGTTGGTGTCGTTGGTAGTAGTGGTCGTGATGGTGGTGGTGGTGACAATGGTGGTAATGGCAGTGGTAGTATTGGTGGCATTAGTGGTTAAAAATGCTCAACGATAATATTCAATTTTACAATGAACCTAAGCACAGACATTACATGTCATATTTTCAGCCACAGATCTACGGTAAACTCGACCGAAACCTATTTACAATTAAAGATCGTTAAAAAATAATTGTTCTGAGTTGAGAACATGTATCCGCAAAATTCGTATTTTTTGATAATTCGTAAAATAAAATCAATAATTTAATAAATTCAAATATCAAAGCCCGCCATTATGACGTACACATTTCATTTTCAATAAATGTCCATAAATGTCATTGAATTATTACCGAAACTGGACAGGATAGGCAATTTTCAAATATCAATTGCTGTTTGTTAGTTTCGCTAAAACTGTAGTGTATTTTTTTATCTTTATCCTAATTATTTTATAAAGCAACACGAAGTTTGTTGGGCCAGCTAGTATCTAATAAAATTGTTTATTTGTGATCGATGACGTAATTTTACAAGTATTCTGTCTCAAGTCTCAGTGCATTGCAATGAAGTAAAAGTAAACATTAGCACCTATCTTCAATCAATACGTAAACGCAATGACCGCGACGGTAAACAGTAAGTCTGACTGTGATATTTTCAAGTAGGTATTGAACACTTTCTATTCCTTATCAAAAACTGAACTATTTAATTTATTTTGTCTTGCCGTGGACGACGATTTCCACAAAAAGACCTTTTTTTAAATTATTGAACTAAAAGTGAACCTTGCGAAATACAATCTAAATATGATCATCTATACTGATAACATCATCTATACATACTCCAAAAATTAGAGGTAGTCATACGACTACCACTAATTTTTGGACAAGGAACTTTATACATTTTAGCTTACTTGGTTAAACGACTGTACTAGGTAGCTTATTACCTGTGTCAAGTATTATTCAATATTATCTGCCTGTGTATCCCCAGGTGATAAGTTTCGAGTCCTGACCAAACTCATACTCATACATATATGTATTTTGTAATTGTTGAAGTTAAATCTAACTGTAGCTAAAATCAACTGACCTAAAACTACATTTAGTTAGATATAATTGGCAAGTCATCCCACGTGAGGTGGTTGTGACGATTTGCTACTGTCTACGAGTCTACATTTTGCTTTCACCCGGAAAACTGGTGAAATAGGAGTGTTCCAATTGTTCCTGGCTTCCTGACTAGTTTTAGGTAGGTGCTTTTGTTGTGAATTATTTTTATTTACTTACTTCGCTACTATTAGTACTATCATACTCTCCATTCTCTTCTGCAAGAAAAAAAAACATTTTTGGTTTAAGTAAAGGATCTTAGTAGTGTCGTGAATCTTGTATTTGTTTGTGACCATAAGTTTTGAAATAGGTAGACATAGGTGGATATAAAAGTAGCATATTACGAAACATAAGCACTTTAGCATCGATTGAGACGTAAATAATTTCAAGAGTAAACAAAATCTAACATTTATGTTCTTCGTGTAGATTAGATTATCTAACCTTAGGTACCCGTCTACACTCAATGAAAGTAGGAAAGTACTGCCCCGTGTCCCCCGACCTTGTTGCTCATTCCGGGGCTCATCATCCCTCCTCTGCTAACGTCTTGGGCACATGACATGCTGAGATGTTGATTAGACACGAAAACCCGCATCCACCACAGATCGCTGCCATTCGCAATCGCTAGTGTAATTGGCGGCTAGGGACATCGCATCCTGGAATCCTGGACGAGCCCACCACCCCAAGATCCTCTTTTATACCGCAGCCCTATTCTTGCTTTTTTATCGTAGCACCAAATAATAACAACTGTGACACATACGTTCAAATATGCCGGGTAAGTAACTGGTTGAATAAAATTTTATGGGTTTTCTTCATCTTTGTTATTTGGCTACGGAACCCAAAAATGTGGGTCGTAAAATTGTAAAAATTTTACAACCTCATAACTTATTTCAGATCGCCACGTAATATTACAATAAAAATATTTTATTTTATGACTTCTAAAATTAATGGGAAGGTACCAATATTCTACACGAATTGATAGATGGTCATTTACTTAAACCTGCAATACCTACCTATTCTATCATCCATACATCTATACTTATAATAAAACTGTAGAAGTGTAAATTCTGTACATTAAAAATATTGAAAAAATAAATACCAGGGGTTGTTACTAGATCGATACCGAACCCAAATATGTGATTAGAAATTGTTTGACATAAAGTTTTGACCAGTAATTGACATTGGAAACGTATTTTTTAAGACAAATTAAATTGTATCAGTTCATAAATTCATAAAAATATTTTTTGACATTATATTGAAATTGGTTTGACATTAAATTTTGGCAATATGATTGACACTTGTACTTTAAATTGTTTTAATAATCATAATGTGTTAATCTAGTAATGTAACTGTATCTAAGTAATGAATGTTTTATGAACTGACATTAAATTAAAATTTGCCCGTCGCTAATGCGATAAAATGTATACGGACACTTTTTATAAACTTCCAACATTGTAACCTACATTTAAAGCAAATAAATGATTATGATTATGATTATGAAAAAAATTTGTCTGTCTGTCTGTCTATCTGTTTGTTCAAGCATCACATAAATACTACCGGTCCGATTACAATGAAACTTGGTATGATTATACTTTAACCTTTGGCGCACAACACTGGGTACTTTTTATCCCGGAAAAGTGTCTGTTTGTCGTTGTGTTTGTGCACGCTAAATTCAGAAACGGCTTATTCGATCTGCGGTTTCACTAATATATTATGGTAAGTTTCACTTAACATTTAGTGTTTTTTTCTTGTGAATCGGTTAAGAAATAAAAAAGTTATGTCAATTTAAAGAATCGTCTCGAATATTTTTAAGCTATTCTGTATCTTAGTTCTATTTTTTAGGGGATTTCCTACTTAAAAGGTGAAAACGGACCCTACGGATTACTAATCTACCGCTGTCTGTCTGTCTGTCCGTCTGCCCGTCTGTCTGACACCAGGCTGTATCTCATAAATAGTGATAGCTAGAAAGCTAACATTTTCACAAATTATGTATTTCTGTTACCGCTGTAACGACTAAATTAAATACAAGAAATAACAAAATTGGTGGCGTAAGTGGTGTTGATGGCATTGTTGGTATTGGTGGTGTTGGTAGTGGTGGTGGTGGTGGCGTTGGTGTCGTTGGTGTCGTTGGTAGTAGTGGTCGTGATGGTGGTGGTGGTGACAATGGTGGTAATGGCAGTGGTAGTATTGGTGGCATTAGTGGTTAAAAATGCTCAACGATAATATTCAATTTTACAATGAACCTAAGCACAGACATTACATGTCATATTTTCAGCCACAGATCTACGGTAAACTCGACCGAAACCTATTTACAATTAAAGATCGTTAAAAAATAATTGTTCTGAGTTGAGAACATGTATCCGCAAAATTCGTATTTTTTGATAATTCGTAAAATAAAATCAATAATTTAATAAATTCAAATATCAAAGCCCGCCATTATGACGTACACATTTCATTTTCAATAAATGTCCATAAATGTCATTGAATTATTACCGAAACTGGACAGGATAGGCAATTTTCAAATATCAATTGCTGTTTGTTAGTTTCGCTAAAACTGTAGTGTATTTTTTTATCTTTATCCTAATTATTTTATAAAGCAACACGAAGTTTGTTGGGCCAGCTAGTATCTAATAAAATTGTTTATTTGTGATCGATGACGTAATTTTACAAGTATTCTGTCTCAAGTCTCAGTGCATTGCAATGAAGTAAAAGTAAACATTAGCACCTATCTTCAATCAATACGTAAACGCAATGACCGCGACGGTAAACAGTAAGTCTGACTGTGATATTTTCAAGTAGGTATTGAACACTTTCTATTCCTTATCAAAAACTGAACTATTTAATTTATTTTGTCTTGCCGTGGACGACGATTTCCACAAAAAGACCTTTTTTTAAATTATTGAACTAAAAGTGAACCTTGCGAAATACAATCTAAATATGATCATCTATACTGATAACATCATCTATACATACTCCAAAAATTAGAGGTAGTCATACGACTACCACTAATTTTTGGACAAGGAACTTTATACATTTTAGCTTACTTGGTTAAACGACTGTACTAGGTAGCTTATTACCTGTGTCAAGTATTATTCAATATTATCTGCCTGTGTATCCCCAGGTGATAAGTTTCGAGTCCTGACCAAACTCATACTCATACATATATGTATTTTGTAATTGTTGAAGTTAAATCTAACTGTAGCTAAAATCAACTGACCTAAAACTACATTTAGTTAGATATAATTGGCAAGTCATCCCACGTGAGGTGGTTGTGACGATTTGCTACTGTCTACGAGTCTACATTTTGCTTTCACCCGGAAAACTGGTGAAATAGGAGTGTTCCAATTGTTCCTGGCTTCCTGACTAGTTTTAGGTAGGTGCTTTTGTTGTGAATTATTTTTATTTACTTACTTCGCTACTATTAGTACTATCATACTCTCCATTCTCTTCTGCAAGAAAAAAAAACATTTTTGGTTTAAGTAAAGGATCTTAGTAGTGTCGTGAATCTTGTATTTGTTTGTGACCATAAGTTTTGAAATAGGTAGACATAGGTGGATATAAAAGTAGCATATTACGAAACATAAGCACTTTAGCATCGATTGAGACGTAAATAATTTCAAGAGTAAACAAAATCTAACATTTATGTTCTTCGTGTAGATTAGATTATCTAACCTTAGGTACCCGTCTACACTCAATGAAAGTAGGAAAGTGAAAGGGATGATATTCCATGTTCATAACATAACTAATAAATAATTTTATTGTTTTCAATTTGTGATATATTTATTTGATCTTAACTCAGTTGACAGTTTTGTAATAAAACAAAGCTCATGTTTAAATTTCACCTTTGCACGTACCACATGTACGAGTAGGTACCTAACTAATTAGGGGCCATGGTCATCGGATATTAATTCAAATTGACATGGGAATGTACTATAATACTAGATGAACATGATGTTTACTTAATCAATGTTATATAGGTAGGTACGAGTACTACATCACATCATACATTTTTTAGCAGTGACGAAATCAAAATGTTTTTGGTGACTTGATCTATTTGCATGCAGGGCTTGCTTTATCAACTTGAATAATATGCTACTATATTAATTATTATAGGTAGATTATTGGAGATGAGATCGGATATGGATGTTTGGGGGAAAAGGGATGTTGTGTCTTGCCCCACTATCCACTACATGTTCATTAAGAACGTAGGCATCAAGCTTACGTTCACAATCGTGGCTTTTACCTTCGCATTAATGATTTCATGATACAGTCATATACCTAAAGAGCTATTTAACAATCATAGTCGGATGAACTATCGCAATCCAATTAATTTAAAAAATATTAAGTAATTTAACAACTCCGTACTAAATTATTAGGGTGACCAATTAACATACATGTATCTAAATAATAAATTAGAAAATAGGTACTTACGTTGCATAATATTTCAGTTTTGGTATAGACACCTAACTACAGCAATTTTACCAAGGACACAATGGAGAATAGGAAGTATTTTTAATTTTTTTACACAAAGTCACTATTCCACGCGAACGAAGTCGCGGGCATAGCTAGTCTAAAAATAAGAAAAAAAAACTCCCACACGCAACTCTCGCAAGGGACTTAACGTGAAGAATATATACTAACCTACTTACTTTAAAATCTTTTCGATGCTTTTCATTTTTATCTCTTTAGCAATGTATGCAATTATAACAAAACTTTCTATTCAAGCTAAAAGCGCAACGTCAATTTAGTTTTACTTCTGTCCCCTTGACTCCTGAAGTGCTACTTAACATTTGATTTCTGCTTATAACATTTAAGTATGTGATAATTCAATAGTTTTCGCTGTGTAAGACACTAATCCCAGTTAAAACCCACAACTATTAGGTTTCCTGAACTAAAAGTAATATTTCCAGCCAGGTGAGATTATTCTACTGAAAAGACTCACATGACTGGACCTGACTCTTCTGATTCATTCATTATTTTGCATTGGTGCATTATAGACAAAAACATTAGATAAGTAGTTAGGTACTTAGTACCTATTTATTTTTTACTAGTGGTAATCAACGATGTCAAATCTTTCATTGATTTTAGATAAGTATTATAGGTATGACAAAAATTTAAAAGGCATGCTCTGATGGTTCGAGCATTATAGAAAGAATGTCGAATAAGCGAATGACTAAACAGATATTTAAAGAACACGATAGTGTTGAACACTACCATTTAGCGGAAAGTAAATTACATACCTAATATGGTGGTACCTCTCGTGAAGTCCATAGCTGGAGCTGTAGCCACCAGTAAAATTCATTCAAACCATAAATATACCATACATTTTAATATATTGGCGTTTTACGTACATGTTATTAGAAAGGTTTAAAATTTATAAAAAGTGCGTAATGAGCAATAGAATATCATAGGTATATAATGGATGTTCCAAATTGGAAACAAAACCTTCCCTTTAATTGAAATAGTTTTAATAACCTACATTTTGTCAAACACGAGCAAACTGCTCTTGTCTGACAACAACAACAGGTATTACTTTTTAAAAACAATAAAAGTAATTGACACAAATATTCATTTGCAAACGTTTCTTTTGAAACACCTGCGAAACAATTTGCGTATTGATTTAGATTGTTAATTTCGACATCTTATTAATTAAAATATCCTTCGTGGCATATGGCCTATTGATTTAAAAGTATCCGTAACTAGAGCACTGACAGATCGTGATCCACGTACCAGAGCCGCACAATAAGAGTGATTTCATTTGCTGGATGCGATGGATTTGGCTCATTGTGCAAGTTTCGCGACCTTCACACCATCTCCACTTGATGTTATTGCCATCTACATTTTTGAATCTAAGTGTTTACAAAAATGTAATGTGTCATGTGCAATCTACGTGAAATATTGAACTCTATTTACCAGTATATATACAGTGCTGCACTTTACCAATATAGGTTTTGCGTCCAATTCTGGCGTACCGAAGATATACCTAACAATGATGATAACTCTAAAACCTCAGGTTCTATGAAATATTTCTTCAAAGTTATCCGATCACAAAACTACTTCAGTAAAAGTACCTACAAGCATCAAATCGAGTATTTATCTACCTATTTCCTCATTGCGATGCTAATTAAAAGAGTCATGAATTAGAAAAATCTAACGTCACGATATGAGGAACTGATTGTTATACGTATAACAAATAGCTTAATGTTAGACTGTAATTTAACCAATGTAAGATTCACCAATAAAATAATAGAAACAAGGTTAGCTTATGATTATGATCGATAGAGATGATTAAACTAAGGACAATCACTCGCTACGCGAGTTACATACAGCAATGGTAAGTATGGATTGTAGAAAATATTCGCTGCATTTCTGCCTAATGGTTACACCATTTATAACAACAGTTCACGGTCAAACCATGTCAAGGGTTATTAGATTAATAAAATCGCTCAAGATAATAAACTATCTCATTATTTGTTACTTGAATGAGTGATGTAATCGATGAACCATATTCATCTACATTTATCAGATCCGATTTTTCACGGCTGTATATTTTATTGTACGCTACACATTTTTATAATGAAGGTTGCTTCATACCATGGATACCTATTTGTACCTTCTTTGTTATAAATGATGGAAGGTAAGAGATAAAGTACTAAGTAGATATACCTACTTAGTGGGTAATTCTGATTCTTTAGCTTATTTTTTTCATTGTTTATCTAAAACCTGTCAGCGTGTGTATAGGACAGTTCGCGTCAGGGGAACATTACATCAGGGGGCCGACCGCCTAACTGAAATTGACGTGCTGAAATGCTTTCGTTTAGGACGTTAGATATATTTCCCATTTCGTACAGCTCATTAAGAGATTTTGCTTTTAAGTATATACCTGCGGATGAAAACACTTCCGGGCAAAAGTTAGGTTGTACGAAATTGATAAGATGTTGTCTCGAAAGCTTAACGAAAGTATTTGAGTTAGGCGGTCGGCCCCCAGGTCTCTGCAGTGATTTTGTACCAAATGTAGGTATCTATCAATTGAATGGACTAGTAATGAAAATTATAGAGCTTTAATTTTTAGTTTTTAGAATAATTGAATACTACATAAATCTAGTTTTACTTAGTAAATAGGTAGGTATAGGCACTGACTAACTACCTACGCGGGTGCACTTAATGACACTTGAGATGTGTAACGGTACTTACTTACTCACTTTTTACTTATTTACATCAGACACAGCTGATGGCACAATATTATATTTTATCAAGGTAATTGCATGGCGATTTTTGTTTGATTTGCCTCTTGTGCGCAAGGCTTTCGATCGATGGAACTGTTTGCGGTCCAATTAGTAAGTTACCAACTAGTACGATTATGCAGTTCGTAAGCAAATGTTTCTTTCATACAAAAATATTCTGTAGGTACCTATTAGAGGTTTAAGTGAGTGGTAGAAAAAAGTGAAAAGAAAAAAGGTCAGGGAATATAGTATCAAAGTGATATCAATGTGGATCCCGAAACTATCCAGACAATCCAGTGTCCAGTCCAACCTGTTTTTCAGATTTTTGTGGAATATAAATATAATCCATTAAGGACCTTAGGTACGAGTACGTGTGTACGTACCTACCTATCTAGGAAGTTTGCATTTATTTAATTATTCAAAAGTCCCTAGTACCACCGCATCTAATCTATCTGTCCCTATTGCCGCTAAACGGTAGTGTTCGTATTCACGGTAGGTACATGTACCGAAATAGGTAACATATTTTACAATTTTTGTCTGTCTGTCTGTCTGTTTGTACCGGCTAATCTCTGGAACGGCTTCATCGATTTTGAGGGGACCATCACTGGACAGATAGCTGACGTAATAAGGAGTGACTTGGACTTTATCTTAGAATATCATAGAAATAAATTCTACGCGGACGAAGTCACGGGCACAGCTAGTTCATAAGTGTTAAGTTTTAAATACGATGAACCATGAAGGAGACCGAGAAACAGACTATTTAGGTACTTAGGTACCTACCTATTTACTTTATAATATGACTTAACACAGTGTAGGTAAACGCTGTGAATACACTAAACACTAAAAAATCTGTGAACTAGGTAATCACGTTGGACTCGCACTTGTAGACTTAACAAAAAGTAACTCAGGCACTAATCGTTAGTAGGGTAGATAACCAACTGACAAGGGGTACCTACTTTACTAACTTATCTGTTTATGTAAGTAATACGTACGAGGTACATACTTACAAAATGTTGTTGAATTAAATCGGGAGAAAGTAAAAATTAGTAATAACGAAAAGGTATCGGACGTAACTATTCCATCAATAACATTTTCATGTAAAATGATGCCAAGACGAGACCATTTTCACTGTCAAACAGCCATCAGATCTCTTGTAGGGTCAAGTTTCTATCTCTACACGTCCTAAAATCACAAACTCTACAATTTCAAAGCACGTGTCTTGGACGGTTTCCATGGTTTTACCATCCGATAAACATGAAGTGAAAAATATATCCTCTGTGGATATATTTTTTTGTTATATTGCAATAGTTCTTGTAGTTACGAAGTATTTTGAGAAAAGGTAGAATAGGAAGAGCCTGGAAGCGGCGACGCCAGGTGGACCCACAATTTTTACTAACATAAAAGTTGGGCTGAAATAATTTGTGCTGTTACACACTATACATATGACGCGGCCCTAGAAAATATCTCTAGATACGCCATTGATATACAAAAAACCTATATCAATGTGATACGCGCATGGTTTTATAACTACATAGTCACGTAAAATGTACCTAACCGCAACTACTTTTCTATAAAGTTAAATGATAAAAACGTAAGCGAATAGGCGTGAAGATACATACATACACACATAAAAACATTGAGGTAAAGTATGTAAGTACTTACCTACGTATAATACTTAGGTAAAAATTATAATTAATTAAGAGTTATCAATTACAGTCCTAAGAGAGCTTGAATTAAAAGATTTTTTTTTTTGTTCTTATTTTATGAACTTTTTTCGTGCATCCGTATATGTATTATTAGGTAGCAGCGTTGCCAGACGTCCCGATTTTGGCGGAACGTCCTGATTTTTAAAGTCAAAATTAAATGTCCCGCGCAGGACTGGCTTACTCCCGCTTTCGGTGATAAATTGACCGTGCGTGCAGCGTGCTAAGGAAGTGCGTCCGTAATTCAAAACTCATTATGACGGTAGGATTTAATAGGTATATCATATTTTTATTAAAATCCATTTCTATGGCTATGTTTGCTATCTTATTGTCAAGTAATCGTAATTTAAAATCAAGTAAATAGATAAATATTTAAATACGTCTGATTATATCAAAAATTGTACTAGGTCCCCGCTTTTGATGAGAGAATCCTGCTTTTTTAACTCAAAAAGTTTCGAAATTCCGAATAGGAAAAATTAAAATCTGGCAACGCTGTTAGGTAGGCACCTACTTACCCATTTATGTCTGTAAGTTCATTGTTTACAAAGTAATTCCACTTACCATTTCAAAGCATAAAATGAAGAATTGTATGCACTGGAATCACTTATAATATTTTATTAAAATAATTGATTTGAAATTTTATATTGTAAATACTGTTCCCGCCAAAAACTTCGTTAGAACGCGGGTGGCGCGAGTGAAAATGATTTGTATTGTTTATGAGTTTATGGTGTGTACGCATGCGCAAGGTTCCTGCGCGTTTGGTGTTCTGACTATATTCGCGGGCCGAGGCCCTAGCCGCTCACCATGTTACCGGGTTCTTTCTCTAGCGCCAATAAAAGCACGTGATGCGCCTTATGAAAGCTATGGCCGTGGAACGTCGGAACTTTGTACTGGTTTTAGGCCGGTCACATAAATTTTAATTGCTATTAGGATTATGGCCGCCTAGGACAGGTCTACCATAAAGGTAGATAAAGAAAACCCTAGCCGTTGCACTTCTAATGAGGCATACAATGCAATAAATAGGAAAAACATATTAATGTATTAAACGTTTTGATTTCGTTATGATGACTCTCTCTACCTACTCTCTTATAATCTATTGGGACTTAGTATCGAAAAAATGCGTGCAGCTATTGATTTTTTCCAGTCTTATATTCTTAGCTACCTTTTTTACACGCTTTTTATCATATATTGTTTACTTTAAAGTAGTCTTCATTATTTATTATACATTTGTCTAAATCTAAATATTTATAAAAATGAGAGCAGAGTTGTTTAAGATTAATGGGCAATTAATAAACCTTATGTACAAACAGTGGGGGATGACGAAGAATTGAAATATTTTTGTTCATTTTGATACGTATCTAGGTACGTCAAGCAGTTTTGATACTTCCTTTGGCATACAGGTTCCTAAATGACACAAACATAAAGTCCTTTAACGGTGGGCAAAACATGTTTTTCAGGCCAACAACGATATCTACGCGGGCGAAGCTGCGGGTTTCAGCTAGTCATTAATAATCTAAGTTCCTATCATTCATTGGCGTGGTGTACCTATACTTAGATAAGATGATGCGGTAAAGCTCTTTAACTAAAAAAACAAATAATGTTATAGGTACTTACTTAATCTGTTGGCATGTTCTAGGTAATTAAGTTTACCTACAGTAAGTAGGTAAACTAAATTACCTAGAACAGGACTTCCCAAACTGGGGGGCAAGCCCTCCCTGGGGAGGCGTAGAGACATGTCAGGAGGGGCGCGGCGTACGTGATATGTACAAAAAATACATTTCCCAAAAAATAAAATTAAGTAGTAGGTAAATTTAACTGTTCCTAATTACCATTCAATCGCTGCTTTACAAGTTTCTATAAATCACAACACGACGTGTGACAAGCTTTCCGCTCTACCTTCCGCTTGCCGTACCTAGGTAGGTATTAGTAGGTACTCGACTCAGTTCTGTTAATAGTTCGTTCGCATAAAAATCCAAATTCCTTCAATTCTAGCAAGTAATAATGTATGGTTAGCCAGTAGGTACAGATATTTTTAGAATAATAGTTACAGGATTAAATTCCATCTAAAAAGATGAACATATAATAAAAATAACAGGAAAAATAAATTACGGGTGATTTGAGGTCGGGAAGCAGTTCTTCTGTTCCTTGATCAATGGGTATCATACTGTTACTATTTTCTATAATTCTTTATCAATTTCAAAGCTATCTGCACTGGCTTATGGTTGGTCTTTTCATCATCATCATTTCAGCCAAAACACGTCCACAGCTGGACAAAGGCCTCTCTCAAAGATTGTCACAATGAACAGACCTGGGCCACCCTCATCCAGCGATTGCCCGCGTCTTTCACCAGGTCGTCTGTTCATCTTGTGGGAGGCCTGCCTACACTTCGCCTTTCGGTAAGTGGTCTCCACTCGCAAACTCTTCTGCCCCAGCGACCGTGAGATTTTCGAGCTATGTGCCCTGCCCACACAGCTCGAAGTCTAGTAGTAATAGTCTCGCTATTCGGTGTGTCTGTAACTTTGGTTCTCATGCGGATCTCCTCATTTCTAATTCAATCTCGCAAAGAAACTCCAAGCATAGCTCTTTCCATTGCTCTTTGCATGACCTTGAGTCTTCTTTTGAGTCCCATAGTGAGCGACCACCTTTCTGTTCCATATGCCATCACACACTGGTCAAAGACCTTTTTCTTGAGACACTGCGGTAGGTAAGTCGGACGAGAAGATGTATTGCAGCTTCAACAAAACAAAATTTATAAACATTATTTTTGTCTCGGGGAGGCTCGGCAAAATAAAGGTTGGGAAACCCTGACCTAGAACATGCCTAGTTCTACTACTTGGATTGAATTGGTTTATTTTGTTATGTAGGTAGGTACCTATATACTTACCTTACCTCCTTACATAATCAATAGTGATCAATAGCAGGGCTCAAAATTATCTGGTGAAAAAATGTCACTTTCCTTTGAATTCATAGATGTATAGATAATAAATCTATGTTTGAATTCAAATGAAATTCACTTTTGTAGCTGCCATCAAAGAGTATACAAATACTATGGTTGCCATTATTTTATAAAATATTTATTATCTACACATTTATATTTATAACAATGTTCAATTTTATTGATAATGTCCGTTATGAACTTTTAGTGGAATTTATCGATATATTAGACTACATCCAGTTCGGAAGCCTTAACCTATACGACAAAATCGCGGAAAATTTAACAGTGATGTTGAGAACACAATTTAGTAAACCGAGGGGTGGTGATAATTTTCTGGTGTAAGTTTTTTACACATTATTAAAACAGATTTTGAGAAACAATATTTCGATGATTTCAAAGTAAATTTAACATGGAAAGTATAGAAGCAGTGGACACTGAGCAATCTGCTTTAATTGATGCTTTAGATGAGGACAATGAAACCTACGAAAATCAAGAAACAAAAGATTCTGAACTACCCATTGAAGAAAATTTGGATGAAATTGAAGGAGAACATGTTGAAAAAGAATACGTAGAAGGGGAGAATACGGAAGTAAGTCAAGAAGGCATAGAAGAACAAAATGAGGTTGGTGAAGAAGAAAAAGATGATGAACTAGTGGACGAACAGCTGGTAGAGGAAGAAGAAAAACAAGAAGAAAAGAAAGAGGAACCTAAAATAGAGGAAGAAATAGTTGAGGAAGAAGAAGCTTACGTTGAAGAACCTCCGCCTGATCCGACTGCTCCGTTTGATTTTAGCGATTCTAAAGAAGCTTTGAAACCTCCATTTGAATTGCGACCTGATCAGATAGCTGAAGTAGAACAGCTTTGGGAACTTTATCAAAATTACACTCCAGCTTACACCGATATTGATGGACATATTACAGACAAAGAATTAATTTACATGCTAAAAGCTTTAATTCTGATGACTTATACACCAGAACAGCTGCAAGAGCTTATTTCATTTTGCGTCAGACCTTCACATCCTAAGGGACATATAACATATGATCAATTTTTAAAAATAGTTACTATTCGTCAAAGAGATTTTCCCATAGAAGAGGAATTAAGATCAGCATTACAAGTGTTTGATCCAGGAAGAACAGGTGCAATTGATCGTGAATCTTTTAAAGAAGTTCTTTCTAAGCAGGGTCATAAGATGCCTCAGAAGCAGCTAGATAATCTAATAAAAGAAGTTGATATGAGCAATGACGGCACAATTGGTATAGAAGATGTTGTCGGTACTATGTGTATAGATTTGAACAAAGAAGATTTATTAATGCTGATGGCTTCACTAAATCCTCCAGAAGAAAATCAGGATGGCCAAGAAAATTGATGATAAAAATAAAGTGTGAATATACCTACAATAAAACAAAGTTGTTTATTTTTTGTTTTCCGTAGCTGTAAATGAAAGCCGGGTGCCGCGTGAAATCTCCCATACACCCTATATTGGTATCAACCATACCAAACTGCTCTCTACCCCGAAAACCAACCTGTCTCTAGTTCTCTATCTCTACCCCGGAGTCCAATGCCACCTACTACTTTAAATACGTATATCAAAGAAAGTGTAATCAAAGAGTCTTGTAATGCAACGAGTTATAGGCAGGAAACAATAAAACAGACCACATGTATTGTGTGTGTTGTGTTGCACAATAAGTGAACAATCAATGTGTTAATCCACAATGGAAAAAATCCATATCCAATTAACGATCTTTTTTCGATTTGAGTTAAACGGCCTACACACCACCCTAAAATCACAGGCGATATCGGGAGAGTGGTGGTGGGATGTAATCGGCTACACACGTCCCTGCCAGTGAGTACGTAACCTAGTCTTTATGTAATAATATGTATTACATAAGTATGTAAGCGACCGTGCAACATTAATCTATGTGTGCAACAGACTGGACTGCTCGTTGATCCGTGATACCGCCGACACTCTCAAAACAGCAAAAAATAAGCGTTGTCTTGGCACTTACTATGGTGCCACCTAACCAGAGACGAAATCTCCTCATGTCCTGTCTCATGTCGCGGATGAAGTATTTCTTGTGTTTTTTATCCCACAAATAAGGCCCGATTTCCCTACACACGTGCCGACAACGCTCCCCAGACGATATTCGGCACTAAATCGTGAGCTCGGTGGAAGCGATTTACGAGTAACCAATAAATTTCTGGTTACTTTACGTAAAATGTTACCTTCACACGAGGCGTTCTAGGGTCCTTCCCACCACACACCCGATATCGCCTCTGATTTTATGGTCGTGTGTAGTCGTTCTTAATAGTATTCAAGCTTCATGGGTTAATATAATAAAGCAACTCGATTTTCTAGGGTAAAGTATGGATTCACTGGATCAATCCCGTACTACAAAGAATATACAAATACTCCGTACTACTCAATACTTTATTGCATCATAATGTACAATGGTAGGTAGAATAGAATTAGATCGAGATCGAATTTAACCATAGATTTATAGATAATAAATTTATGAATTTAACTGACTGAAAGACTCTGTTTCTATGGTCATGAATAAATATTATTAAAAAAAACTTCTGGCTTACGAGCAGGTTTGCCAACTTGTGGAGAAATCCCCAAAATTGCGGAGAATTTCAAGCTGAGTAATTAATGGGCATTAAGTGGGGATTTTGACAACTCTGCCTTAGGTTGTATTTTAGTCTAGTTCTGTAGTTCAATTTTTAATTTTAAGAGGTCTCCCATTGCAAAAGTAGTTTTTTTTTGCTAGCGCGTCTTTCTAAAGTTGTAATTCAATGAAATGGACGATATTTGTATAGATCACGCAGGGCTAAAGTAGTTTTTTAGGTCGCTCGTTCTTCTTAAATAACAACTTAATAATCTTCAAATTCCCCGGGGGGGTTTGACTTAGGTTGGGGAATATGAAGTAATAGCACTGGCAGCCCTACTTACAAGAAAAAAAATCAAACGGCTAAACGGCTATACTATTTTGGTGTGATTTTGGTTATGTTTTGTCTCTTGTGTTGTTTATAAATAGAAAATTACTGAATTTTATTGTGAATGCTTGAATTGATAAAACATATATTTTGGTGATTCATCTAATAATGAAGACAATATATATTTCAATCACATTTTTGTCAGTTATCGGTTCAGGTAAGTAAAGTTGTAGAGTAGTCGGCAAGCACTGAACTGAAGGGTGTGGCTTGTTACACGGTAAATCCTATAATAATGTCACCTTAACTTAGAGAAGGTAAATTCATAATCCGTGGGTTCTATTAATGTTTGTATGTATTTTCACGCTTAGTCCCTTACGGGGTAACCACTTAGCCAAGGCGTGTAAGCATTAAAATCTAACTGGAACATGATAGGAATGAACACCACGATTAGACATCAGATTTATCACCAGTAATGTGGTGGTGCCTGTGCCCGTAGCTTCTTTAGCCATTGGTCATTAATGAACTTGCTAAACCATCATTGCCTACTTAGTATTAATAGGGCGGCCAACCGTCCCGGATTCTGTGGGACCGTCCCGTAATGTTGCATGTAATCTCGCTTTGTAAGAATTAATAAAATAGTCCCTCAAAATGTTGGATGCGCCCCGCATGTCCCGCATTTGATGCATTGACGTACCATGCCTATTTTTTCTCAAGCTACTACGTAACCACACAGTCACACACATACATAAAACATACACTAAACTACACCCACACACGATGCAAACAACAGCGGAGCATCTACATATACGCATTGTGTGAATTCAATTGAAAATTGTTTGCGTGTGTGTATGTGGACGCTTTGTTCCATTTTGAATTCTTTAAAAAAGTGTCACTCAAGTGATATATACTATTTTAAAAATAAATGACTTCAATTTATATAAGTTTCATGTTTTTAAGTAATTTTGGTACGTAGGTCTACTGACAAAACTTCATACTTTGCATTCACTGTACCCTATCTATCCACAAAAAGTCCCGCATGCTATTGTCAGAAAGTTGGCTGCCTTAAGCATTAATTACCTATTTTTTACCAATCCAGTAAAAGCAAAGAATAAGTTACTTCTATCACTATTTTTGGGTATTTGCTGATTGGAAAACAAATATATCTTTTTTTTTCTTATAATAATAATGTGTTTCTGTGTTTAGCATTTGCAATATGGTGCTATCAATGCACAGCTGCCACTCCTGGGTGCATGGAACCATTTAACTGGCGTGGAGTCGGCTATCTTGGCAATCCATGTCCTGATACTGAGGATATTTGTGTGAAACTAATAGAAAGGAAAGGAGGTAAGATTTTAAACTGACTGCCTACGACTTCATTTGCTTAGAATTTAACAAAACTATTGTTTAGTAATGGAAGTTTTCCACACAGCTAATATAATTCATTTAATCTTTATTACATGAGCTATCTGCCAGTGAGAAACTGTCAAATTAGTAGAAAAACAGACACACAGACAGACAAAAATCATTTGAGTATATGTATGGTGTATGCAATACATGCATACACATTTAGTGAAAAGAGGTCATTTTATATCATAAACAGACACTCCAATTTCATTTATTATAGATCTCAAATCTGGTTGGAGGACAACATTGTTACTGGCTTTTCAAAAGTAAGAAATTAGTGTGTTGAATTGAAGTACATGATACAGTTATCTAATTGTAATATTTTATTCTGGGCAGGAATCCAACCTGCGACACCAGAATAACCAGTCCAGTTTTTCTTAAATTTCTTAAGTTCAATGACATGTGCTTTTGTGAAAAATTAAATATTACAATTATTAAGGACACAAGAACATCTTAACGATATTGTATAAACTGCAAAGTCTATCATATTGGTTATAGCTATTAATTAGTTATCAATGGATGTAGTTTACCGAAAAAAGGAATGCAAAATTTGACATATCGGTTTGGAACTTTGGTAGCTTAGTGGTAAAGCTTGGACTGGTTATCCTTAGGTTGTAAGGTCAATTCCTGCCCAAAGTAAATTTTTTCTTAAATTTCTACACTTATTCAATTTAATTATTAATGTGTTTAGAATATGTTATATAGTTAGTTTTTCTTAATATTTTACAGCCCAAGAAGTGATTACAAGAGATTGTTTGAGCAATTTTAAAGCATTCCGAACAGATATACCTGCTGACACATATGAAGGCTGTAGACCAGCAGCTAAAGATGTGAATTTGGCTAATTATGTCAACAATACAATCAAGGAACTGGATATAAAAAGGTACAATTTATTATAAAAAAGAATAAATTTCTTAAATTCCTTATTCATCACTCACTTCAGGTGATGTTCACTGCTGGACCTAACGGGACATCGCTGCCCATCATTAATTACAGAATTGACTACTTACCTACCCTATTGAAATGGTTTGATTGCTATTGTCTGGTTGACTGACTGCACTAGCAGAAAAAAAATCCTCTGCTTGAGGCGATAGGATTGTCACATCAAAATTATAATTGTAAATTTTGTTTATACTACTTTATACATTTAAACAAAGGAATATGTTATAATTGTGAATGAAATATGATAGACACAATCATAAATGATAAAATTACACATTTGAACTAAAAAAAATATATAAATATGTGATCTCTAGTAAAATCTTATTATTTTCAGAGACTGGTATGATGAAACAATGTGGTGTTTCTGTTTCCTTGACCATCGCTGCAATGATGCATCAACTATATCAAGATCAGTGGGATTGTTGGTTCTGTCAACCATTGTCCTCCTGTATGTCAAAGTATCATTGTTTTGATGTTCAATGATGCGCTACAAAGCAAATGTAGGCCTCGATCATATGGATTACTTTACTACAGGTAATTCAATTTTATATAAGGACAAATCATTGTTTGATATGCATAAAAAATTATACAATTTCTACAAAGGTTTAGTGAAGCTTGTTTCTATGATAGAATGTGATGATTCTATCATCTTCAAGAATATGTATACATATTTATTAGATGGGTGTTACAATAGAGCAGTAATTCCCAAAGTGGTCCATATAGACCCCCTGGGGTCCATGGGAGACTCGACGGGGTCTACGTATATGCGTAAATAAAAATGGGATAAATGGGAAAGCGATATAAATGGTAGCAAGGGGGTCCACCGAAGCCAGAAAAAAATTGAAAGGGGTCTACAAGAAACTTAGTTAAGTTTTAAGTAAATTAGTTCAACTCATTACCAATTTTGCAAATATGTAGGTTGAAAAAAAGACATTTTGTTTAATTTATAAATGAAATAAATACAATAATTTTATTAAGGATACATAAATGGAAGAGTGAATTTTGAATCTCATATCAGTTTACCAGTTTTTTTATGCTATACAAAGAAGTCTACTCGCCAGCTCGGTCTCTGGAGCAGTAAAAACCACCAGTAAAAAGTAAAAACCAGTAAAATTACAAAAAGGCGGAAAACAAAAGAAATAGAAGCGTGAATAGATTTTTCTGTCCCAGTTGTTTCGTTTGTTTCATTGTTCCCAATGCTAAATGATGTTTCGATGATTGCCAATGTAGGCGCCCTCTAAGGTAAACACCACCAAATCGAATTCAAATTTAATAGGGACTACAAATTATTATTATTATGTAATAAAGGTGAAAAACAAGCATGCAGTTCACATTGATGTTAAGTGATGACTGCAGCCTATGTGAGGGACTTGGCGTGAAGATTCATACATACAATGCGCTCATATAATACAATTTATACGCTTTTACTGTGAAGGTAAAACTTCTGTTTATTATAGTTCTGTGATCAGATCACGCTAGTTAAAATATTTTATCTTATTGACGTTTTGTCTTGTAATAAATCATGCCAATGCACCTCTGCCTACCCCTTCGGGGATTACAGGCGTGAGGTTACGTTTTTTTTTTAAATCATTCCATTTCGAATATATTCCGTCCGTTGTTAGTGATATAATTTGTTTGAATGTGCATGTATTAGGTTGGGGAAAAAGTGTCTTCGCATTTTTTAAGATAATTCAAAACATTTTTTAATATAGTTTATTTTGTTCGATAACCTTTTGCCATCTTGTAGGTAGGGACATGATCCCATTGGTATAAAAATTTTGGGACTTCTCATCAAAATACCGCGACAAGTGGATTTGGCAGTCCTCTCGTGATGTTAACCTAACATTGCATAAAGAATTCTGAAGAGACCGAAACAGGTGGAAATCTGAAGGTGCAAGGTCAGGACTATACGGCGGATGCATTAACACCTCCCAGCCAAACTCTCTTAATTTTTGCTGAGTGGCTATTAATGTGTGAGGTCTAGCGTTATCATGATGAAACACCACACCCCTTCTGTTGATCAATTCCGGCCGCTTTCTCTCAACTTCTTGCTTTAATCTCATCAGTTGTTCGCAGTAGAGTTCAGAATCGATAGTCCTGCCTGGTGGTAATAGCTCATAATGAATAATATGCCCTTCCAATCCCACCACACACACAACATCACCTTATTGCGAGTTAACCCGGGTTTCGCCACAGTCTGTGAAGCCTGACCGGCCTTTGACCACGACCTTTTTCGCACGTTCTTGTCGTACGTGATCCACTTTTCATCACCAGTTATCAGCTTCTTCATAAATGATTCGGTTTCATTACGTCGTAATAAAGAATCACAAATGAGTACACGGTTCATTAGGTTTCTTTCAGTGAGCTCGTGAGGTACCCAAATACCGAGCTTTTTTTTGTACCCAGCTTTTTTCAAATGCGCCAAAACTGTTTTGTGATCAATTCTCAGTTCTTCAGCTACGTCGTAACTACAGATAGTTCGATCTTGCTCCACTTTTTCAAAAATGGCATCCATTTTATCCGTAATAGGGCGACCAGAGCGAGGTGCATCTTTGACATCAAAATTTCCGGATTGAAAACGCTTAAACCAAATTTGTGCTACTCTCACAGACACTGCACTAGGTCCATAAACATCGCAAATTTTTTTCGCGGCTTGCGTTGCATTTTTACCTTTTTTGTAGTAAAATTTTAAAATGTTACGAATTTCTTCATTAGATTCACTCATCTTGACAGTACGAATGAAAATCACACATTTGCCTAATCTGAATTTGGAATTACGTTCTTTAAAATTTTAACTTTCAATGATACCAAAACCAGCCAGATACAAATACTACAGCCAAAGAGATTTTATTACAAGTTCATACATACTATAATGCGAAAAGACTTTTTTCCCAACCTATTATATATTTAGTAGAATAAGTACATATACAGAAATCTTTTATTATACTTAATTTTTACACAACAAATTTTGTATTTTTATTCCTTTATTTTTTAAAACCCTTATAAATAATAATTAGTCCGTAAGTATTAAATATTACTCGTACATACTACGTATGATTATTTTGTTTCACAGACGTCAAACTATTATTTTACTTAGCCTGGGTTTCACCAAGATATTTGTTAAAGTTATTGTTTATTTCACATCCTTCTCTAACTTAAAGAAGTCTGTTAAAGTTAGAGAAGGATGTGAAATGTAACAATAATTTTAACTTTAACACATATCTTGGTGCAAACCAGCCTTAGTGATGTGCTTCCCACAGTAAAGCTTTTGACAAGCCTGAGAAACAAAGCTAGACTAGTAAAGTCGGAGCGCGGTCTATGAATCCCGCCTTTACAATTAATAGCAGTGTCTTACTATGTAAACAAAGTCAGTTATTCAAAACATATTTAATAATGTTTCACAATAAACTAAACTGCAGAATAGTAACCATGAAAGAAGTTAGTAGATTGAAGATTTTGAACAAGGTATCGGCATTGATATTCCACATGTCATACACAGAAAACTGAACGGGCGTGTTTTCTATAATTTCCAACATTTTCTTGGCTTTGTTTCTTAGTGGTCCTGAAAACTTTTGACATTTAATATGAGTCAATTTAAATAAATAGAATAAAATTGAAATGAGTCTTTGGTTTTAGTTAGTGTATTCACCTACTTGCAACGTAGGTAAGTAGTAGGTACACCTAGTGTAGAAGTTAATTTATATGCACACAGAATATAAGCTGAAATTCACTTACCGTTGTTGTACATGGCTAAAATTCTGATCGACAAATCTTTAGTCACTTTGATTTCCCGGAAAAATGTTTCACATCGTCCACAAAGAAAGGCTGCTATGGAAAAGTCTAACAGAGATGACGCGGGGATCACTAAGTATTCCCAGATGTCTAGACTCTGCAACAATTTAATTGTATTTATAGTATTTATACCCAACCCACCCCACATCAATCAAGAATTTTGAGAACAACCAGTTCTCAAAATTCTTGACAGAAATAAGTTAATATTTGGTGCGTTTAAAATTTTTTTGGGTGACTATAATATTTGGTAAGTTTAAAATATTTTTGGGTGACTTTAATAATATAATTAAAATATACGTAACAGGTGATAAATAATCATGAGTTGGTTAGGTAATGGGTACCTACTTACCTAAGCAATGCATTAATGCTATTACCTAAACGTGAATGTACGTTATTATAATCTCGTACTGTTTTTAATCTGCTCTTTCATTACAGATATTTTTAGTCTTCAGGGATTTTTGTGATTTGTGATAAGTGCCTACTAAAATATTCAATGCCACCTCGCTGATGGGCTCAAACATCTGAGCTTGGTAGACATTGTGAGTCTAAGCGTTTTTTTATCGTCTCTACATCGGCGAATGCTTTGCCGAGCTGTTTGATATGGTGCCACCGCCGAAGAGAGACGCACATATCGGGTGCGTGACAGTGTTCAACGGTTCTGTTTTCGCGTTTGTTTCTGCCCAAAACGTATAAATTGTGGAATGATCCCTCTGAGCGTTCCCTGAGTAGTCTTCAAATATATGTATGTGTTTCTTCGTGTGGAGCGCCAGATATCCCGGTCCTGATACACCTCTTAAAAATGGCGTAAAAGCAGTCCTTCAGGGCTGGCAGCGCGTTATCATAGTGTTGCTAATGTTCATAGGTGACGGTGACAATTTGTGATTTTCTATCAGGTGGCGCTATGGTTGCCAGTCAACTTAATGACATAAAACCTCTTCAATTTCAGATACAAACTGTATGTCTACGTATAGGTAGATTAGTTAGGTAAGTACCTAATTATTATTAAGATATATTTTCTGTACCTACCGATTCGTCTGTAATATTATTATGTTTTGTGGGTTCACATATTTCTTTGAAAATGTATTACGCACTTACGTTATGTTGTAGTCCATAAATGATAAACGTTAACGATACCAATACTAGCATCACGAAATTAGAAAAAAATACCAAGACCTGAAATTGGAATAAAAACGTAAATATTGGCGTTAAAGCGAGATTTTATATATTTGTAATGTGAAGCAATCATATGCATATAAATTACCTGAAACTGGTAGAGTTTTTGATATTTATTAAACGTGTCAAACACGCCTTTTAAATACACATCCGTGTCGCTTGTTAGGTAATCATGTGAATCTGCGGCTAAAACGCACATGGACTTTCTAGAGAAGGAAAAAAATGTTTTCGGTGTTGATTTTAATTTTCCTTTTTCCACGTGGTTCCTCAGGATAGCATTGGTAAATCGTAGTCGCAAAATGAACAAGGTTATGAGGTTGGAACAATTACCGATTTCTAAATAAAAGCTACACTGACTGTACAATATCCCAATAATTGCGTGCACAAAATTACTGTCAACTGTTAATATTATAATCAACATCATAGAGAAAAATAACCAAATCAATGCCCCTACTGTTGCAGCATTAATAAAAAGAGTATTTTTATTCATGACTTTATTTTTATCAATCTTCATCAATCTATCTAATGCTTGCATGGAAATGTAAAATTGTACATTTTCATAGCAATTCCGAAAACGCACGTGAATTGTGTTTAATAAATAAGTAGCGAGGATCAATGTTATTGCTCCTACACATAGCCAATATACAGCCACGGAGTCATGAAATCTAATGTAGTAATAATAATAAGAATATAGATACAACGTGGAAGTAACAATTATACATATGATTGTGTAGATTTTTTGACCAATACTGGGAACTGTAACAAAACAGTGTTTAGCATCAATTCGACATGTGCCCATGATCATTTGTAATATGTGTAAAGGCAAAAATGATTTTAGTGTCTCCGCTTCAAAGATATCTTTAGATAGGTACTCCACAGTCATCTTTGTATTTTCTTGATGCTACTATTCTTAAGAGATTATAGTTGATGTGATCAAAACGAAATTATGTCTGAAAGAGATAAAAGATATCGGTTTAAATTTATTCTAATAAGTACCTACTTATTAATATCACTAATACGATTATTATGACGAGAAAACATTTGTTTTTATTTTTACGAATAGGTAGGAACATAAAATTTTGAATGATCAAAGAGGCTTCTTAGTCCCGATATTCCATAGAATCGGGATCAAATTGATAATACATTCCATAATTACCTATCAATCTTACCTGTGCTTATTATGATGCGAATATAAAATTATTCCAATTGTTACAGTGTTGCAAACTGAAGTAACACTATAGTGTACGTGGCTGTCACGGCGACCAAACTAAGTGGCAGACGGTTATTCAGAGTGTAAATATCACACACGGATATATTTGGCTTAACATCAAGTAATAACTGCATTCTTTTGGCATGCTCCCTAGATTTGCCTGAAATATTTATTTACTTAAAGCTGTCAAATATTTTATGTGGATATCTGTTGATAATTAATCTACATATTGTCTGATAGCTGTTTCGATTTTCTATCATTTCTTAGTCCAAAAGACATGAAGGCTCAATTTTTTCCACTTCCACTAAAGCTCTAATTTTAAATATAGGTATCTTTCAAATGATTTACCTACCGACGACGGCGGAGTTGTTTTTGTTTTGCGAGTGTAGTTTTAACTCGTGACATAGGTACGTTAAAATCAACTTACATTTAATCATCTATTAACGACAAAAAACAGCAGAAAACCATAGCCATAGAAAAAAACATGTGGTTGTTGACAAGTACATAGTTAATATAATTTCTTAATACATACATATTTCATTATACTAAGTGATCTTAGTTTATTTATTCAACATGTTTACAATCGCAAATCTAATCATCAGTAATGGATTAATTAGCATTCGCAGTAATTGTTAGCATGCTAATTCTGTATTAGCATTTTACAAATTAAATGAATTTATGAAATTCTGCGAAATGTGAAACGCTAATTCGCTATTATTTTGTCTTCGACTAGTTTGCATTTAGGATCGTATATTGAATGAATGCGTGAGATTTTTGAATAATAATTAATGTGGCACCCTTTAACATTCATTAATTTACATATTGACAGAAATCATAAAATTTACTTCATTAGGTATCAATTATTACCATATTAACAAATAGTATAGCGATTAGCATGCTAATTGCTATTCACGTGCTTTTGAACGAGAAATAGCATTAATTGCCATCGCTACTAATAATATTTGTTGACGTCATCCTCATAATGATAATAATATTTTACTACAAGGGCATCATGACATACCTCTATCTATTCTCTGAAAAGTTATTGATGACCCCTCATTTAATAGAGACATTAAGGAAGTGTGGGTAAGAAATGCAATTTGATGTAGATACCGGATGCGGTCTACTTTTTCAACTGTTTCGATCATATTATTAGGAGTAGATAGGTAGATATATCTTGTACTGAAATATTTATCAAAACGGCTTGTTTAAATCAGAGGCCGCCAGTCTGCGCAAGTTTTCGTATTTGTAACTTGTATTGGTAATTCTTTTTCGTTACATATTGCCATAGAGCAACACGAGCCACTGGCCGTCGCGGCCGACCGAAGGGGAGTAGGTAGCCATAGCGTTTATTACCGATGCAAAACAGTCTGTCATTTTTAGACGCGCGGAATTACGTGTGATACACACACACACTACAAAAATCGTCTATTACTACGAAACTCACACCTTGACTTTGAACAAAATACATAAACAATTTCTCGCACACGTTTAAACATCTGGGCGACAGGCGTAGGGCGACTTGGGCTTGTACTTTGACAGAGGAGTAAGTTTGCATATGGCTACTCCCCTCCGGTCCGCCGCGGCCGGTGGCCCGTGTTGCTCTATGCATATTGCCTACTTACCAACGATATAAAATAATAATATGTACTATAGCGAACCAGAATGGTAACCTTTTTTATTTTCATTTATGTGATAATAGTTACATAAATCGCGTCAACACTGTATCTTATTTCGTGGTGGCAGAGTTCCAGTGCCGGAGAAGACGATAGCGCTGAACACCATCATTCAGTGACAAGTAAATTAGGTAATGTGGTAGGGCCTAGGCACGCGAGCTCCGTCACTGGAGCTCTAACAACAGGTATCTATAAGTGAATATACCTACTTATTTTTTTTATTTCGTGAAGTACTTACCTTTTTTATTGTTGTAGGTACTTACTTTCGATTTGTGATGACATTATATAGATACACAGTTTTCTGGACTGTTCCAATTTAGAATATAAGTTGTTAGTCATGAAGCACGATATGAAAAGAACAGTGGTCAGAATGGGAGGTACAGACCGTAAACTTATCATAGAGACAAGACTTACGGTTACCTGTAAAATCCATTAGTTAGTTTAATATAAATTAATGTTACAATTGTTAAGCCGTGATAATATAATTGAGCCGTGACGATTACTAGGTACCTTGGTTCGCGTAGAAATAAACTTTTGTGTTGATTGTACTAGGGTTGTACAGAATAGCTTTGATAGCTTTAGTGCGACTGCGCGAGGATATTCAATGCAATAAGCAAGGGAGGCGGGATGGGCATTCATCAAATATTAATTTAGGGTGGAAATAATCATTACGTAGTTGCCTATTTTTATTGAGTTTACAGGTTTATTTGTCAATTAACATTAATAACCACTTTATAGCTGAAGGTGCTGCTATTAAGGTATACCTCTACATAACATTTTTAATTATTTCTTTTCTATTTATTAACTGCCTGCCTGCCTGCCTCTGTAGTCTAGTACTAGCGAGTCACTACTGGCACGCTGAGATCTTGGGTTCGATCACGGGTCGGGGACTATCAGAGACAAGGGTCCCTTATCTCTGGTGCTATTCATTTTTTTATTTTTGCCACTCTCGGAGTCAAGTAATATTCCCAGAGATGTCAATAAGCTCGCTGTTACTTGGACCAAAACGCACCTAACAGGCGAATCGTGAGTATACATAGGCATGTTTATTTGAATGCATGCATTTATCTCTGCCTATGCTTTCAAGAATACGGACCTGAAGTTAGGATTTTTTTTACATTTTATTATAAAAAGAAAATAGGACTCTTTGACTCCATCAAAATGATAATGATTCCTTTGGCCCACCGGTCGCGGCGGACCGGAGGGGAGTAGCCATAGCGTTTATTACCGATGCAAAACAGTCTGTCATTTTTTGCGGGAGGAAATGCGTGCGACACACACGCACACTACAAAAATCGTCTATTACTACTGTACACGCCAAGCTGCGTGTGCTCTTAAAATTTACACAGGCGCGTCAGAGTGACATTTGTCACACGAGACACAAACAACTACGATACTCACATCTTGACTTTAACAAAATACAGAAACAATTTCACGTTCACATTTAAACATCTAGGCGACAGTTATAGGCCCATTTGGGTTTGTACTTTGACAGAGGGGAAAGCCTGCATATGGCTACTCCCCTCCGGTGTTGCTCAATAGCCCACTTTAAAGTGATATAACCTTTTTAAAATTTGTCCTACGGTCATCAAGGTATTTTGAAAATTTTCAGGTACCGGTACTTACAAATTATAATGAGTAAACAAAGAAAGGATAATCCGAATGACCAGTTTATTGAAACTGGATTGGCAAGCGGGACTTACCGCAAACATTATCTGGCGGATCGGAGGGCAGGTTAAATTGGCCAGCCGACAAGGGATAGTTTTCCATCAGACGATCTAGGGGTGGGGGAGACTGGCCATTTGACAAATTAGGGGAGGGCTAGTTTCCCATCAGACGATCTCGAGAGGGTGGGGGCTAATTGGCCATCTGAAGATTTAGGGGAGGGATAGTTGTCTGTCAGACGATCTAGAGGGGTTGGGGCAGATTGGCCATCTGACAAATTAGGGGAGGGCTAGTTCCCCGTCAAACAATCTATAAGGCGTGGGGGCAAATTGTCCTTCTGACGATTTAGGGGTGGGATAGTTACTCTCCAGACCGGTGGGGGCATATTGTCCATCTGACGATTTAGGTGAGGGATAGTTTCCTTTCAGATGATCTAGAGGGTGTTGGGGCAGATTGGCCATCTGACAATTTAGGGGAGGGATAGATTCCCATCAGACAATCTAGAGAGGATGGGGGCAGATTGGCCATCTGACGATTTAGGAAGAGGGTCAGATTCGCCATCGGTTGTGACAGTTTTTCATCAGAGTAGGCGAGGGAGAAGGCAGTTTGGTATTTTAATGGCTGATGTCAGTCAAATTTGGTATGACGTTTAAGTTTTGCTTCAGTTGTGAAATAAAACGTTGAATATGTGATACAATTCAATTTACGATTGACATACCTACAACCTAATTGCATTAAATAATTATAAAAACAAATCAAAACGCATGTAAACAACCAATAAAAATATACATATTATCTACTATGGACTCTTACCTGGTATTTGATTGTTAATATTACATTTTGTATTATAATCATATTCCATAGGATTACTTGAAATGTGAATGAAAATATCTGTTGGAAACAAAAATATGTAATGTTATGCTATTAGTAAAATGTAGAATTGTATATTTTTTTAAGCTGTTTAAACGAGCTAATGAAAATAATAAATGGATGACTTTGCACGGGATTTGAACTCCGCATCCCTTGTGTGAAGACTCGCTCGTCGCTCTGGCGCAACTCCTCTCCACTTGTTATTTCAATCGCATGGGCAATATGAAGGCGAGGGGGGAGAGCTGGTAGTCTGTGCCTATTCCAAAACAGTCTGGTAAGTTAATATTATTTGTTTTTAGGTTCACACAGAAATCTGAGTAAGAGAAGTAATCAGCTCGATTAAATTTCAGTCATGGTCCGCATGGTCGACTGGTCCACCACGTATTTTTGGTTTAATGACAAGACTCCTCAGACGGGTCGGGAGTGAACTTTATTTATTTGTTTAAGTAAAATGTAGGCTGCGTAACTATTTGTCACTTTCTTGATAAAAAAAAATTGGTGCGTACTGTAAAAACTTAAGGCAACACTACTTACCGAGTACTGGTAAATATTCGTGAAATCCCTTGTAACATCTAATATATCTTCCATTCCTCGTAGTAGTACTTGCCATGTCCTGTCGGTTTCAGATTCCATGTTGTCTCTATAAGTGTAAACAGGACTGCTCGTTCCAGCGTGCTTAAGTGTTACCGGAGTTACAAACCTTTCCTTTAATGTGTTATTTATGTAGTCTACTCGGACCGTAACGAAGTACACAATGAAATAAGTTAATATTATAACCATATGGTTACCCATTCCTGGCACAAGAACAAATAGGGCATAAACGCATTGTCCTTCCACGCAAATTGCGTAGAATGCTAAGATAGTGATAACGCCCAGCGTAAACTGAGCTGCTGCTGCCGTTGCAACATAAACAGACATTTTCCTGTTTACCTCTTTCGTATTATTCATTTTTAAATATCGATCAATTTTTTGTAGCTTGACATAGAATTTACTATTCGAGTTGCCATTGAAAATAATGTTGTTCCACGTTACGACAAAAATTATTGCTATGTTTGTTGTGATTCCAAGCTTTAGATAGAAGTCGGAGATTAAGTTGTGTGGTTCTGTATCACAATACATGATATAGCTGATTACAGACAGTATGGTTATAAACCATACTGTAATAGTGTACATTAAGCTCAAGCCAGAAGGTGGCGTAGCAAATCCGTATTCAATTTTGACATTCTGGAATCCAAAGACAGTTTGAGCAAAGTGTATTACTTTGAAAGCTTTTACAAAATCCTCATCTAAAATATCATTAGACAATTTATCAATGACACTGAGCATGTTGTTAGTCTGAACCTCCTTACCACACTGTGGCATTACATATCAAAACGTAATGTCGAAATAATTGCCTTTTTAATCGAAATGCACCTAAACTATGTATGATAAAGATTATTGATAATAAATGATGATGATATTTTACTCCCTAGATAGTAATAAAAATCAATTACTTGCTCTTCATTATGTTAAACAATTTATTTATTATTCATGTTAGGCAGATTTAATAAATGTATATACCCCACAAATACATTTTTCATACATTAGCTACAATATGCATCGTCTTTGTCAATCGCATTGTTAATTGCTCAAGATAGAAAGAGACAAAAGAGTGATTAGCAACACTTTACCTGCATACGTTTAAGAGTAAGGGTTAGACTTTAGGTCATGACAAAATTGTAATATTTTTCGCAATTGCACAATGCGAGTGAATTTTAGAAATGAAAGAAAAATAAGATTTCGGGCAGTGATCGAACCTGCGACGTCCGGCCGCTTTACCACTAGGCTACCGAAGTCATTATAAAATTGTAAACAACAAAGACAATTTAAAAATGCTAAAACTAATAAACAGGGAGTACCTATAAGTTATAGAGTTAATTCTATAGCAGTGGTTCTCAAACTTTTTAAATGACGGAACCCTTTTGGGAATCAAAATACTTGATGGAACTTATTTGGAATAGCGTTTTGTGCGGCCGCGGAGAGACCAGAGAGAGGTGTTTATATTTTTTTTCTAAATTCTTGCGGAACCCCGACAGAGGTATCACGGAACCCTAGGGTTCCGCGGAACACACTGAGAGTATAGCTGCTCTATAGGAATGTCTACTCGCTCCCTGCTATGGAATCTGACATTTTTTCTGTACATATCTTGCCATGATCCCTTGGACAAAATTGTAATTGGCTACAGATCTTTGTTTCGGGTCTGGGTGTTGCGTGTGTGATGTGTGTGTACAACGGCACCCACGACACAGGTTTATGTCAAGTGTGGGGGCTGTGAGTGTAAGCGTATAAAATAACATTGGTTGTCTTTAATGTCTGTTAACGGTCGATAATTTTACATGTAATAATAATATGTAATAATACTATGTATAGAATGGACACTTCGACGTCCCCCGTCCGTCCCGTCCTCCCTCACCCAACCTCCTCCCCTCTTATGGGCGACGTTTGGTATTCTCTACGTGCTACGAGCACAGGTGCACGTGTAAATACACGTCACTGATTGATGGCTGTGTAATAGAGACCAAATTAAGAGTTTGTATGGAATTTTGGCGGTGTCCGCGGTGTGGTGATATCTAACGTCTTTCGAAACCATGCGTCACAAGCTCTCTCTATAGCTTGTTCCGCGCGCTCGCTTGCACGATATCGAGCCTGAGAAAACTTGAAAATAATTCGCTATGTGTTTGTAAATATTTTATTACAACTAGTTAAACATCAACAGTTATATTTTTACAAACATCAATAACTACAAAAATAATTCAATCTTATTACCTAAAAGCATAAAAAAACGTACTCATGAAAAATCTTCATCCACTCATAGTAAAGGCAGGTAATTGCGTGTCCTAAAACATTGTTTCCCTTCTACAATATTTGTTGTAAATGCGTACGAATGTGAAATCAATAGTTTTAATAAGCGAAACGATTATTTTCGGGGTAGTCCAGTTTGTCTAATGCCGGGTTACAGGCGAAGTTGATCATGGGCGGTGGGCCACACATCAACGTTAGGACATCGTCGGCGGGAGGGAACAAGTGATCGCGGATCATTTCATCGTTGATAAATCCGGTACTATACTTCCAACCTGAAATAAGCATTATTATTCTCTGTAATACAGCTAACGTTAGTGCAGAGGGTAGGGAACGCCTTTTTGTCATATATACTTAGCCTAGGTATTAAGTAATATAAGTACCTAACTGAGATTTTTTTTTATGTAATGGAAGTGACAAACTAGCTTGCAGTTCACATTGATATTAAGTGATGACTGCAGCCTATAGACACCCACACAAAGACCAAGGTCAAAATGCAGATGCGTTACCACTCCTGAGACTTAAGGTGTTATGCCTCTGTGACGAAAATTACCGTACATTACCACCTGACCGGAACACGATAGTGCTGAACACTACCACTTAGCGGCAAGTAGATTAGGTAATGCGGTGGTGCATACGCCCGCGAGCTCCGTCACTGGCGCTCTACCACCAGTAGGAAATATACTGTATAGCTGTTTGCCTATTTAAGATGGAAAATAAACAAAATTTATCATTATACATGTCATTACCAGCCAAGCCAGACTTCTTTCAATCAAGAGATACATGACGTCCTAAATGTTTAGCACCTTTAACAGTTGATTTGTCGAAAAAGAAAAATGTTGGCTTTAATGTTCTCACAATATTCTCATTCTTTCTTCGTATTAGAACCTTCCTCGGACTTGAAGCTAACATTTGAAAAAAATATTAGTATCGGTCCAGTCCTCCTTGAGGTTTGTGTTTAGTAACACATTTAATTACTCATTTTTATTTATTTTATAAATGAATTGGAGGTACAGTCCTGGTACTCTCCGCTTATCAAAAATCAACCAAATATAACTTTTATTACCATCGCATGATGTGCTCATGTGGTCAAGAAGCCAGTTCCCTATATTTAATCCTTAAAATTATGTATTGTATGCAATTTGCACACTTATATGTGCTAACACGCCACTTGTGTGCTAAGATTTCAAAAAAAGTTAATAATGACAAAATTAGTATAATTTTAATTTTTCTAATCCGCCTTGTATAACCCCAACTGGGGATGACGCATCTGCATTTTCACCTTCGATTATTGTTTAGATGTCTGATATATTATATTTTACAGTATTAACTAACACTGTAATGCATGCTTATATGCTATCTTCATGAGAAACGAATTGATATCTTACCTTCCGTAGGTCTATCGAGGGTGTACCAAACTTTGAATTGTTCAGGGTGTTCTCGTTGACATGTTTCAAGCTCATTCCTCAATAAGATATCATCTTCGGTCTGATTGGCAAATAGAAGCCTTAGTTGAGTGGGGTCGCTGCCATCCTTGCATATGTGCCGGATTAGTTGGAGCATGGGCGCGATGCCAGTTCCACCTGCAAATCATAGACGAATAAAGGTTAATTATCTTGTTATCAATAACAATAATTTTAAGTGACACGACATTTTTGTTGGCGTGCTTATGAGATTTGCTTGCCAGTTCAGGTGAGCTGAATCACCGGTGCTAGGAGTTAATTATAATATTTAAATGCCAAAGGTGTCGTTTCTATCAAATATCGTGAGCAGTTTGTTTACAAACTATATCCCTTGAAATTTTTGTTGTTCAGTATCAGATATTCTTGTCACTCAGTATAACGTGCAGATCGTAAAGAACACATTGAAATTAGCAATGTGTTTCTAAAAAAATAACTTGCATTGATGTCAGAGCATCATTTGAAAATGGCTTGAACTATTTGTCTGTTTGAAATAAAACCATTTATACGAATTTATCTTGCGTAAGTATATAACTACATATAATGATTTGAGTCTGAAAAAATTCAGAGAACTAGACACTTCACTCTGTATAGGTGTGTATAAGGAATTTAAAAGGAAAACGTGTTAAGCCTACCTAGGTATTTCTTAAAATGTACATCCAGGCGAAGCCGAGTCTCTAGTTTAACAAAATAAAATAAGCGACCACAATAACATTTAGAAATATTTAGTTTTAACGAAACTGAACGCTACCGAGCATAAATTAAGACAACTAGGTCACGTCCGCGATATTTATTTTAAAATACCTACTGCAGTCAGAGTAATACGAAACGAAAGCAGCAATATGAAAAAAACTGTCGTAAGATTTTGAATGATGTTAAAAACAAACTGACGTCTAGGCCAAGATTAATGTTAACTCATTGGCTACACACATTCACACACAGTGACGCATGTTGTATAACTTTGCGGATAAATGGTGGTCACACTTTACAACAGTAAGTACATACCTATCTGGTAATTCTAAATTAACGCAAGGAGGTAAATGTAATGTATGGACGGCATTTAGTAAATCATCCCAGTTAGCAACCATTTTACAATAATAAAATATAAATAACTAGCTGTCCCGGCAAACTTCGTATTTCCTCACAATGAAAGAATGTATCCAAGGTTTGATATATACGGACTATTTGTGTAAGAAAATGAATTTGTCGTTTTTATTGTTTTCCTCCAATTTCTTCACATTTTCTTACCTTTTAAACCTTCCCTGGACTTCCAAAAATAATGCAAAACCATTTAAAAAAAAACTAAAGCCGGTAAGTCCTATATTTAAAAAGTAATTACCCTTAATTTTGTACAAATATTCGAAAAACGCCGGGCGGTCACATATAGATAGTAAAATATCCCAGTTAGGAACCATTTTAAAATAATCCCTTCTTCCCTACTATAATATTATAAATGCGAAAGTAACTCTGTCCGTCTGTTACCTTTTCTGACGTCCAAACGACTGAACCGATTTTAATGAAATTTGGTACAGAGATAGAGCTGACTTGGAGAAAGAACATAGGCTACTTAGTTATTTATAAAACGACATCCACGCGGGCAAGGGGGTGGGCAACAGCTAGTAAAATATAAATAATACTAAATATCCCAGTTAGCAACCATTTTGAAATAATAAAATATATAGAAAAAACGGTAATCTTTTTATTATTAATATTCAGTATATAAAATTATTAATAATTATGAAGAAATATTTTATGTCATAAAAATGTCATTATTTCAATATTCAAAGAAGAGTTTAGTGTAGGTAAGTACTATATTTAGGTACCTATGTGACTAATGTTATTACAATTTTATTGAACACCTAAAGAAAATACATAAACTTTAATAAAATATTTGAGCAAAAAGTTGTTATTCTTTGTCTTTTTCCACATACTTTAATCCAATTGACAAATTAAAATTATATGTATTTTATTTTATTTATTTATTCATAGTTGTAGCTCACTAGAACCACCAGACACGGACCGCTTCACCTCGAGTGGTTTGTTTTCTATGTACGAAATATTATGAAGTATCAACTTCGGAGGGCGCGCCCGCGGGCTCGCAAGAAAGATCGCGCGTTGTCTGCGTGGTTCATGAGTGAGGACTATCTCTGATCATTTTTTTTATGCCATGAAGTGGCAAACAAACATACAGTACATATACATTGATGGTAAGTAATGTAGCCTAAACATCTACTTACATAAAACCAGAGATAGCAATGTCGACCCGTTGCCACTCCTGAGGTATCAGTTGTTACACCTTTGAGCCATCTATTACAGAGCCGTACATTACCTGACCGGAACACGATGGCGCTCAACACTACCATTTAGCGGCAAGTAGATTAGGTAATGCTGTAGTATCTACACCCGCGAACTGCGTCACTGGAGCTCTACCACCAGTTGAAAGTACTGATCTATTCGAGAATAGCACATTGTCCAATCGTTGACTACACGACGTGGACCACTTATCGAGAACGAAGGGAACATGAGCCTCGAAGTGGTGCTGGTTGGGTGTCTGAGGTCTGACCTTCAGAATGTAAGTATTTATCGAACGAATTCTCTCACTAATTCATAATTTGGTTTTACCTGCAATCATATTCAATTTCTTCGCCAAAACTTTAACAGGTGGGTCTTTCCTGAGCTTCTTGATGAGGAAGACACCATTTCCTGCATATTGTAATCTGCCAGATGGTCCTCGAACATCGATAGTGTCGCCGAGTTTCAGGCTCTCCAAGTGCTGTGACATTTTGCCACCTTCAGGGAATTTCGGGTGTACATTTTTGAAATATACCTGCGAAATATTTTTATGTTTATTGAAGATGCATTCCATTATTTTTACTATTATTTCTGACCAGCAATAAAAAAGGGAGTTTTGGGAAGATAATTTTTCGGTGGCTGAAGGCTTCATCAATACTGTAAAAAGTTACATGAGCCATACATTACATTTGTTTTTAATAGTCGTCACGTCGTTAGCTTGAGGACCCCAATTTGAACTTAATGGCCTTACATAGATACATAGATCATAAAACCAATGTTTAATTTCGGGTCGTAGATCTATGGTTGGTGTAATTAGTGGCCCGAATCCTAAGTATAACATTCAGTTTTTTTTTGTTATTTATCACTATTTTCGTTCTGGTTAGCTATTTGCCTATTAAAAGTTTTTTTGTTTAGTGTCATCATTCATGTAAACGGGAAAATTACATTGTCTAAGTTAGCAAAAAATACAATAAAAACTACTAGGCGAAATTTATAGCATCAAATGAGTTGCCATTTGATGCTATAAAACTATATAATTTCGCATCGAATAAAAAACAATCACGTACTTAAATCATATCAGAAAGGAGATGTTGAAAAAATGTATGGACCTCCTGCCATGTATTGTACACAATATCATTAACAGGCAAACAGAATATTATAACGTTTTTTTACTGCATATTTTCACTTATTTAACTTGTTTGCAGATACAAAATATTATTTGCAGTTAGAATTGCAACTCAAAACCAACATGGCGTATATGGCGGGCGATGTCATTTTGACATTTTCATTTTTTAAAATATTTGGAGAAAAAAGTAATATTTTCTAAATATTATCGAAATCAATTTTATGTGTTAACCGTTCAAGCTCAATCAGCTGTTCTCATTTAAAAATTGCAACTCTTTACGTCGTAAAGAATGATAAACACGATAGAAATTACCTTCGTAATTGAAATACGTACCTACTTTTACTGTAATCATTAATACTAATAATAGTTACACCACTAAAAAGCAAAAAATAAATTATTTTAAAATTAAAAAAAAAACCGCCTTCAAAAAATTATAAACTGAATAGACTAAAAACACTAAAAAGCGAAAAATAAACTCAATTAGATAATTTCATTTTAAGGGAATAAACCCGTACCCTATTAATAATTATAATAAGACAATTACTTTAATATGGGCTACGTACCTACATACTCATAGGTTTGAAGTCGGTGCCAAGACAATAGTGCGGCCCGCACGTTAGGACTAATTTTGTGGTGTTGCAGTACCGATAAGTTATCAAATGCGGCTATTTAAAAACATTCTAACCGATTTCCAATTTTTAAAAAATCATCGGAACTTCTTTAAGTTGATCGATTCGATACATAGTTTTTTTTTATAATACGTGATCTTAGATTAGACCTAGTAATTACCTAATTAGTCTAAGTATGTGATGCACTAGTAAGACACAGATAGCATTAGTTTTGTTTTATCTACATGGGTACTATCCCAAGCGTCGGCTGTATCGCCGCCATGTTGAACATGGTTGAAAATGATAAAATCGTTTGAATTAAATGTGGTTGTAACTCTTAAAATATATTCTTGAATAAATTAATTGTATTTTTTTTGGATTCTTCTTTAATACGCCCATTTTTTGAGGACATGTACGAACCAGAGCCGAACTCGCAACATCTCCTTTCGGCTGATTGTTGTAAATACATATATTTAAAAAAAAACATACCAACTTCCTCCTTTTTGTAGTCGGTTAAAAATAGCTTAATTTTAACATTACTAGACATTTTTTATAACATAGAGGTACATAAACTCTTACTATATTATTATCTACTCTTAATTATCATCCTCAAACTGGCAAAAATGTTATCTTTATTATTAAATTTCAAAACAGTTGATTATATGTACGGAATCTATATTGAAATTCGATAATAATGTAAATCATAATGATAACAGAATCTAAGTAGGCATAATTAGATGTCGATTTACCAGGGTGATTTTGTTTTAATATGAACCACATATCTTGGCAAAAGATATATTTAGGTACTTCCCTGCCTCTTGTCTAACCATGGCAGTTAGCCATAGCCATATATTTATTATGACTTATAAAAATAATACAATATCCATAATGAATGGTTATTTGATAGCAACTATGATAATAAATATGATCAGTTACAATATACCTTACCTTAATGACTAAGTCCACATAGCCCTTCTCCTCATCGCTGGACACTGGAGTGTATGATCGGATAATGAGGTCATCATCAATTTTCACAGACAAGTGTATGTGTTGACCAATTGGCAATCCTGAAATTATCATTACACTGAGTGGAAATGTCAAAATATTTATAACAAATTCATTTGGGGTCGGTAGGGCAGCAGTGAACATACAACCAAAATTAATACGTACAATTTGCAAGTATTTTTATTCTCATGGGTGGTTTACCTGAGTAATATTGTTATTTAAATTTTTTTTGAAATTTCTAGGAATGGAAAGGTCTAATATGTATGCATTTTGCAGGGGGGATCCCAGCATAGCCTTGCCACTAGTTCAACAAAAAATGTGCTTTCTGACCTCTAAACATACTCGTAAAGTAATTGTAGTGTTTTGTTTTTAAATTCATATGCAAAATTAAATATGTGTGTATGTATGAATATATCTTCACACCTGGTCCTTACAGTTTACAGACAGGGCAAGTACAATATGTAGCACCAAAAATCCCAGTTATTACATAAAATATGTGATAATGATGCAATATCATCAGTACATAATGTGTGTTTAATATTAGTTATATGCTTTGAGCAAATAAATGTTTGTAACATTAACCTGTCAGCTCATGAGAAACATATGATATGAATTTGTTTCCAATTGTTCATTAGCCACCGGTGGTCGCGTGTCTTGGCAGTTTAAATAATATCTGTATTTTAATATTGGTTCAAGTTGAAACTTTCATTTTGTTAAGTAAATGAAGTGATTAATCAAAATAGTTTAGAAATTTTCTGAATGATTATAAAGTAGTGGAGACAAATTAATTTGTGAACGGACTTACCTAAAACATGTTCCGATGAAGGCAAACCAAATCGGAATCTTCTTGTATCATGGCTGATCTCTTCTCGGTCAATAAGTGGCAGTGCATACTTGGTGTTTGGATCTTGTAGTGTTACTGGTGCTTTACTTTTCTTTGAGCTTTTCTTATCTGTTGGGTCTCTTGTCTTTTTTCTCCATACACAGTTAGCTAATACTGTAGTAAATACAACCACTGCTCCAACACCAAAAAATATAGGGACCACCTTTAATAAATCACATTTTAGCTGGTAAAACAGGAAATTATAGTTGGAACATATTTAACACATTGTATGATTAAAGTTCAACTCAACAAGGAAACTTTGGAAGGTAAAACTAACTGTCTGAAAATGTTGTAAACTTTAGAGAACCACACTTTCAGGATGTTTTTAATTATAACTTTTAAATTAAACAATATGACATACTTGTATCCTTTCGAAAAAATCTGTCAATGCTACTTGCAAGTTATTCATGATGTAAGATATTACAAATCACGGTCTTCCGATGGCCGGTAATGACTTTGTAATTTAACGAAATGTAACCTTCAGTTTCCGAGTGCCTCTCGTGAGTACAGTCGTAGATGTACAACTCTTGACAGATCCTTGAACTTCTTATCATTTGCTCACTCCATGCATACGTCAAGTTAATTAAATACACACATGCAAACAAAACAACTACCGACATAGGTAAAGATTATCAAACGATGTTAGGTTAGAATATTGAATTACATTGAATCAGCAAATAGCAGAATACTAACTATTACTAACCGTGCTCATTGTGCCCAGCCAACCGTAATAATTCTACTTTATGAATGATTGATTATAAGAAATCAACTTACCTGTGCACACAATTCGATAAACTGATATGCGAGGGACTGATATCGGTGATAAATTTTGGATAAGCAATAAAATTATTTAGTCAATGAACAAATTTCGTCAGATTAAGTAGGTTGTTTAAAATAACTCCTAACACAGCAACTTAAATCATGCAATTAATTTAATAACCAATACTTATGTACACCAATACTTACGAGTTTACTGTTTAATCTAAATCCAACATTCATTTTGATGTTTTTGATCTTACTTATTATATAAGTAAAAGTATCTTTCAAGCTATGACCATAGTACTGTGCTAGCTATCTTCTAGTGAATAAAAAAAATCAAATCTACATAAAAAATACTGTGCCGCCGAACAATCTCTGTAAAATTAAACCAAAAAAATTAACTTTTAAAAATAATAGATTAAAGACAGGTGTTGCAAAGGTGTTGCCGTGTTGCTCAATTTAGGTCTGTGTGTAGAGGTACGTTGTATATTATCAATCACAGTTAATGAATGGCAAAAAATAGCATTTATCAATTTTATCAAAATACCTAAGCGCGGATGGATTGGATCTGTGAACCCCATAGGGTTAGAGATTGTTCGACAATCTCTATAAAGTTACCCTTCCGGTCCGGTATTATGTTAAAGTAGGGTAATGGCCAAAACATATTGTCGGACGCGTCCATCAGCCGCGACTGAAGCATACGTCCGACTAGTATGCATAGTCGAGCAGTCGTAAAACATCTTAAACATCCAGACAGATGTTCGAGAGAGCGCAATCTCAAAAATTATTTTATTAGGACCTTAGGTTTTATTTTTTTAAATGGTCAAGATTTTCTTGCGCACGCCTTGTCGCATGTCAACAAAGTCGTTGTGTTTTTATAATTATATTTTTGTCGAAAAAGATTTCTTACACTTTCTTAAAATAGACCTAAATATGAACGCATTAACAAAAAAAAAAAAAACAAATTTACCCCTGCTTGGAATCACTTTCATTCATTCATCAATCCAAATACAAAAAAAGTTAGTAGGCGCGAGTAAAAAATAACACTATCTTCCATAGCCTCTATATACGCCTGCCGTCACTTGTTACATTATTCATTGTTCATTGTAATGGACTTGGTGGGTAGGTCGGTCGTAATAACAATTAATAATGCATTATTAAAGCATTTTTTTGGTATTTTAATAAGTATTTAAATGGTAATAGTAGCGCGCATGGCCCTGCGGTTAGTGTCGATCGTAAGCGATCCACTCGGTTAAGCGATACGGGCGCGGTCGGGTGTATGATGGGTGACCGCTAGTGGCAATTTAAAATGCGCGTTTTCTTGCTTCGGAGGGCACGTTAAGTCGTCGGTCCCGTTTGCTATGAACATTTGCAACTCCATGGGACTTGCCAACGCGCTACCAGCCCTGAAAGACTCTTTAAACGCTATTTTTGAAGAATCCCATACGGTGCTACAATAGGTAGCACCGAGCGAATACCTCAGAGGGAAGTTCGTTCCACAATTTACACGTTCTTCACGGCAGAAATGAACGTGAAAACCGCACCGTTGAGCACTGCCAGGTGTCCAGTCGGTGATGGTGGAACTTCCCTCTTCTGCGGGTCGTACGGTGACTCCCAATGTCTCTGCGCACGCTCAGATGTTCGAGCTTGTTAGTAAGTCCTGGATCGTTAACAATATGCACGGCGCGTCTTTGTAGGGAGTCAAGAGGACCAAGCTGGTATTTGAGGGATTGGATGCCAACTTGGTCTTACACTCAGTGTGACGCCCGAATTGCACTTCGTTCGGTATGTCAACGCCCAGGATGCCGATACTCTTACCATAAATGAAATGTAACGCCATGTTCTTCAAATTGTGACGTGCCGCTTTTTTTGCAGCGAAACAATTAATCAGTAATTAACCGCGCAACTAAATTCGGTCCAGTGAGCAGTCGGGCGACAACAAGTCTTGTAATTCGCCTTGTAATTTATAAGTATACTTAGTATTGTAGGTGTTAGACATAATAATATGTCTTGTGGCCATATGTATTTGTCAGAGGGGAACCTCTGCGTATAGCTCTACTGCCCTCCGGTCCGGCGCCGGTATCCGGTGTTGCTCTATGCCTATAGTGTGATTCAAAGAATCGCATGAAATCCTTTATACCTATTAATAGAGATACCTGTCGCCGTGAAGTTAAAAAGTGTGCGTGTAATTGTGTATGTATGATTCCGAACTCGGCTGCAGTGCTGCCGCAGCCCTACGGGTCTCCATAATTATATTATCTATGAGTTTATACAGGGGCGGCTCTAGCTCATGTAGCGCCCGTGTGCAATAAAACCCTGGCGCCCCCTAGGCCTGACCCAGGCCGCGGCTATAACTATTAACTTTGCCGTCGTAACAAGAAAGTTTTAAAGTATCTATGTATAGCTTACAGTATGGTATTAGTCACAGAATAGATAAATCTATTCCGTGGTATTAGTTACGGCCTTTCTTCTTATGACGGCAGAATAACACTCATTGTTTTTATGTCTGTGGCACATCTCTGTTGCGAAACTAAGCGGCAAACCACGATTGTTCATGTTGGAATCACAAAATTACTGACTGATTTGTATCGGCAGGTAATAAACGCTATGGCTACTCTCCTCCCGTCGGACGGTGGCTCGTGTTGCTCTATTCTCTTTCCTAAGGTTGTGTGGTGGTTGTGTGCAATGTGCAATATTTGCCGCCAGGTTCTGATCCTTATTATATATCTTATGCCTATAATCATAACACCGAGAAAAGGACCAAGTGTATAAAAAAAAATTAAATGTGTACGGGGCCAGATAGACACTCCCAAATTATTTTCCAAAGTTTATCGAGAAAGGAAGCAGATAATTTTTAGCATTTAATAAACATAATATAGGTATGTCATGATACGTTCTTACTTACGCAAGTATGACTATTGAAAACTACAACAAAACAGTTATCTGCAATATTATTTCTTTATTATCATTGTATCATGTTGTACAAAGTACCTACCTGGTAACGGTAAATCAGCGAAAAATTATTATCAAAGCAAAAGTCATCATCACTAGTAAAAAATTTGAATGATTTTTTCCGAATTCTATTGTGGATCGTCCACTCTTCTTGGGAGTTCCGGAGCTGTAGGCGGTATACTCTTCCTTAAATTCAGCCCTGGATGTTGATTATAATAAGTACCTATCTATAATGGGGATTAGAGGAAAACTGAAAAGACGTTATAGGTAATACTTGTTAGGTAATTCCCTGAATTACTTTTAAGGTAATTCATTTGAGTTTTTTTGGTCAGGTTTTTCTCAGATCTTAAGGAACTCTGACGGTGATTTTTTTTTATGTCAGAAGATTGACAGACAAGCACACGGGCCACCTGATGGAAAGTGGTTACCATCGCCTATGAACATATGCAACACTTTTCTCTTTACTCTTTGATCAGTTTGTGAAAGGGGAAATGAGACATTCCATTCTACTGATATACTTATGTACATATTTAGTATTATCTTAATGATATTCTTGACTATACATATATTTTTTATCTTGTTTGACATGTATATCAACTGAGTATAAAGCCTGTCACCCTAAATGAATAAATGAGTTTCTGATTCCGATTCTGTACATCTGAGGTAGTATCTATTCTCTCATGTAACCGGCATGGTTGGTGAGACCATGGAAAGGAAGGATAATGGTCAAGTGGATAACACGGCTCTGAGACATACAAACTTAGGCCTCAGGAGTAGCAAAGCATCTACACTGAAATCTATGGTTTTTTTATGTAGATGTTAATACGCTACTATAGTGTTGAGTAGGACTTACAAGAGGCCTTACATTTGTCCCGGACAAAACCTGACATTGTAAGGACGCGACAAAAATATAATTTGTACTGATTCAAATATTAAGACGCGTTACTCTTTGTTCTTGTACTCTTACGTAGTGTGTCACGTGTGTGACTAAGACAAAAAGTGTAACGTGATTGGTCTGAGGTAAGGACAATGAAGCTACTACTCCTCAAAACAGACCAATGAGCGCCGCGTATTAAAATGTCGCGGTAATCTTTGCTCTTTTGTACTCTTAAGCCAAGTGTGACGTGTGTGACTAGGACAAAGAATGTACTACCACATAGGGTACGTTCGACCAAACGACCCCAACGATCGCGACCACGACCGCTGAAATTATCGTTCCACTATCGCAAAAATACCGCGGGCGTTAAACCAGTCCACTTTAATAAAATTATAAAATTTATTGACATTATTTAATTTTATCAAAAATGACTTAGCTTTTGATTTAAACAAAACCTACAAATTACAAAACCAATCTTAGCTCAATCATTATAAATATTAATATCTCTCGATATTCATCTTAATAGCACTATGTTTAGTAGGTACAAACAAATCCATTCTGTCACTTCAAAATCTTCAAATATATCGCATGACAAAATTTGTCCTGTCCCTTACAAAATGTGAATCACAAAGACACACTTTGTAAGAGGCAGTACAAATTTTGTGTCGCGACAAATTTTGTCATGCTAAGTACAAATTTTTGTCATGTTACTTCAAATGCACCGCGACGCGTCAAATCACTTCGCCGCCTCGCCGCGTCGGCGGCCTCACGTTACGTCATCGCCTCACGTAATTTGAAGTGGGATTAAGTACTGGCTCAGTACGAAAAAGAGGCTCCTCTTACAAACTCGTTCTGAAAGCGTGTCCTACCCAACACTACGCTACTACATCATTCGCTTACCATCAATGTGAGTTGTATGGGCTATGTAAATTTATGTAGGTATATACTTATGTTCCCTGAAGGAGTAGGTAGAGGTAAATGCATGTATTCTAGCATGCATGCAATCAACCACGATTCCCAGTCACGTTTTGTCCCATATGTAATTAATTTTGCAACCCCATTAACATCTCCGGGCAAATTACGTACCAAGCTCAAAGAGTGGCGCTGGGAAACTTGAAATGTGGAAATTTATAGCATATTCCTCCTCACCATAGCGTACTAGCAATAGTCTGCTAGCGCTACACTATTAAGGCAGATAGCTTTTATTATTAAGTATAACTAGGTATTTTAAAATATAAAGTGCTGTGCTGTATATTTTATAGTTAAGAAAGGAAATGTTTAAGGAAATGAAAAAAAAATACAGGACGTAAGTAGGTACGTATAGTTTATTATGCTCATTAAAACTATTTTAAACTTTTTATAGACAGATACCGCCTCGCAGATCTCACGTTTATAGCGTATCGTCACTTGAACATTAGCCAAAGAAATGTACTTATTTACAAAAATATAATTACACCTATACACTATAAAGTCTATCACCAATCACGTGTTAGTCCTAATAATTTCTCTAATACTTTGCATAACTCCCGTCACGAGTACAAATGATCCGAATACAATTAATACAGTGTCCTTGATCAGTATATACTTGTATTTTCCGAGATCTCTATTCCAATTGAATATGAGGTGCAATATTGAGGGTGCTATAAGACCCAGGAAAGAATAGAAGAAGGCGCCTTCCAGTCCGATAACTTGCTCTAATCTTGGTAACGTTGCTGCTGCAGCCACTGAAATGATAAAGAATCGTATAAAACAATTTATTAACATCAACACAACTGTTTACCTACTTAGGTATTTAACGGGAATCAATTAACTGGCTTTTAGACTTTCATGACGAAACGTTACGGTAACGAAATGAATTCATCGAAGGAGAAGGCAGATGATAACAGATGCACTAGGTACGTATATTTACATGAAAAGAGACTCGATATGCCAGTATGAATCTATTAACATTCACAGGGCACATTACCAACTTCCGAGGCTGGTATTGGAAATTTTTGGAAAATAAAAAAAATATCCATCCACATCCGGTGACACTGGGCTCGAAATAAGCATTGTACGAGTAGCAATGGTCTGCTGTCAAGGGATAGATAAATACAGATGATTTCTTTTATGTAATGGAAGTGGCAAACAAGCGTGCAGTTCTCATTGATGTTAAGTGATGACTGCAGCCTATAGACACCCACACAAAGACTAAGGTCAAAATGCAGATGCGTTACCACTCCTCAGGCCTAAAGTACATTACCATCTGAGAGGAACACGATAGTGCTGAACTCTACCATTTAGCGGCAAGTATAATAGATAATGCAATGGTGCCTACGCCCGCGAGCTCCTGGAATCATCACTGGAGCTCTACTACCAGTAAAAAATACCCGATGATACCATTATCTAGTATATGACTTTATTCATATATTTCGAACGGATAGACAGCGTAATCTAACCTACCTAAGCCTGGGTTGCACCAAGATATTTGTTAAAGTTAAAGTTATTGTAACATTTCACTACCTAATCTAACCTAAAGAAATCTGTTAAAGATTGTTACAATAACTTTAACATTAACAAATATCGTGGTGCAACCCAGGCTAAGTGTTTCAAAGCTCCCACAGGAGTTCGACTTAGATTAGTACCGTCAACTCTACAGAGCCCTGAAACCTGGATCATCTCAGCGTATGGTTTTATACTACTACTTGCCTTATAATATTAGGTTACAGACATCCGTATATTATATCTTGAGGTCGCCTTAACTATCGCTTTTGTCCTCGTTTACAATTTTGAATACTTTTGGCCTAGTCGTGTAAGCGAAGACATTAATAAAACACGTAATGAGGATAAGAGCGATTCAGAGCAGTGGTTGAGTCTCTGGTTTGAAAGGGCTGGTTGGACAAGCTGGAGCAACAAGTCTGGGCTATCGCAGTCCGCGATAGTCCAGACTTGACGTATGGCGACCGATGACGTATGTGTTCATGTGGTGTGTAGGTAGCGATTTAACGACCGAGCGAGAGTCATAGTAGTACCTACTTAGGTATCTCCTATTTAATATTGTTGACACATACCTAATCTTTATTTTAACACGTAAGGGACGGCGTGAAGTTTTACAGTTATTTTATTAGTTACTAGCGGCTCGCCCCGGCTTCGCTTGGGTGCAATGAATGTAATATATCTTAAGTCGCTCAGGTAAGATGCAGTTTCCAAATGGTGAAATAATTTTTAAAATCGGTCCAGTCGTTTTTGTGTGAAAGCGTTACAAACATATCTACATACAAATATTGCCTCTTTAGATAGGTACGTTATATCGGTATAGATTGTTCACGATTATTATCATAAGAATAAGAATTTTGCTTACCAGTAAGAATTGCAAAAACTGCTCTCATAGCGGCTTGTGCGTGATTGTAATATCTTTGTGCGACATATTGCTTTGTATTTCGCCATACAATCTCCATAGGGACGTAGAACTGCAATGTGTACGTAAAGAAGATGGCTAGAATTATGAATACTTTCGCCATTAACGCAGGTCTGTAAATTAGATTTTTTTTAAATTAAAGATAATAACACGTTTTTTCTATAAGTATGTAACTATTGATATATTTTTGCCTTTTTTTTCATAGCTACGAGTATGGCAGAAATTATATTTGCGGTTAAACGCGTGTACAACATTTTAATACTTGTTAAATTACTCTACGTTTCAGTCGTGAAGCTCGCGACTCGCTCGATTTCGCAGTAACTAAAGCAATACTATACAAATGATCCAATTAGAATAAGAGTAACTAGTAACGTTAGATATCGTTCTTAAAATCAGGGGCTTGTCGGAGTGAATCAATTTAATTACGAAATCTGATTGATATCAGTGCATGCAAATACTGTGTATTAATAGGCACTTACATTTCTGCAGTGGGAAGATTAAGCGTTATGCTTCCTAAAGCCTCATCGCCATATCTAATGTATCCCAAGAATCCCATGAACATGTAAAGTAGTACAACAATTGTCATCGTTATATTAAGCACTCCTGGACATCCAAGAAAGTGTTGTGGTTTAGCCATAGTGTTCTCTACAGGTAGCACAACCCCGATGCCTTCCATTGCAAATATAACTGTTCTGAAAAATAACCGTCATTATAATTATAAAATGAAAATATACAAATTCAACCGTGAAGGGTTCCGTAGTAGCAAAAAATATTTATGGAAAGATTTTTTTTTAAGTTTTTGAAAATATATCTTATACACTGGTGGTAGAGCTTCAGTGACGGAGCTCGCGGGCGTAGGCACCGCCGCATTATCTAATATACTTGCCGCTAAATGGTAGTTCAGCACTATCGTGTTCCGGTCAGGTGGTAATGTACGGCCCTGTAATTTCCGGCTCAGAGGCATAACACCTTAGGCCTCAGGAGTGGTAACGCATCTGCATTTTGACCTTGGTCTTTGTGTAGGTGTCTATAGGCTGCAGTCATCACTTAACATCAATGTGAACTGCATGCTCGTTTACCATTTCCATTACATAAAAAAAAATCCCAAAAATAACACGTTAGACCGGCTAATGAACAATTGAAATCAATTAGGTATCATATTTTCTTCGTTCCCTGACGTGTCGACGTTCAAAGTAAATTGCGTTGAAGTTTTCGGTAGGAACTACAGAATGTGTTTTATTTTAGATTTTTCATACATACGTTCATCATTTTGCATACATAGGTATTACCTAAGTACGCATTAAAAATTAAAATTCCAGAAAACGTACCCAATAAACAGTGGTAATTTTCCAATTTCCACACTCATAGGTCTTGAATCGAGGTCCGGAAATTCATCGCAGATATAATAGAGGCATATGAGGAAGGTAAGTATTAGAAGAATGTTGGCAAACCCAGAGAACGGTGCAAGGTATTTGAGGTTCTTGATTTGTGTGAAGATTAATACTGGTATCAGAACCATTAAACAGTACATTGTCGTATTTATACTGTTATCCACATAAAAGAAATCGACGATCTGAAAAGAATAAAAACCAGATACATATTTCATATTTTGTATTAATATTGTGAGACGTTGAATATATGCAGGTGCTGGATCTCACTCCTAGGGGTTTATGCTATCCAGTGCCGGCGTTACATCCCGAGGCAAGAATATTGTGGCGCTCACTCAAATTATCAAAACTCTGAACGGAAAAAATGTATTGTTTAACCTCTGCGTGGCCTCTAAAAATCCCTAAAAATTGGGTAAAATACACATACCTAAAGAAGAACGACATTTCCTTACGTTGGCTTAAAAATCTCTTTAATTTGGTGTTTTATACCTTTCATGATTTTAAATTATCGTTCGTTTCCGTCCGATAAATACATATTCATTCGTATCGTTGGCAACAATATATATTTTTACAAGTTATTGTTTAAGTTTATACAAAGATCTTAAATAATATACTGTAAAAATATAATTTAAGATCTTTGTATAAACTTAGTCGGCAAATAAAGAATTGAATTGAACACTGATCGCCCCCTGAAATTTGGCGCCCTGGACCGTCGTCTCTTCTCATCTCCCCCCTCCCCTGACGCCGGCACTGATGCCATCTAGTCTCCCCAGTTCATTTACACAGCCCAAAGTTTGTTTTACATAGTCCCATGTATCCGTGGTGTAAGTAAGTATTTGATTACTTATTTAGCTTAATTTTATCTGCCACATAATGGTGACTTGAAGTAGTCGTGTTCCGATTAGATGGAACCTAATTATGATCTTGTATGTAATTCCCAGTAAAGAAGTATGTTTTTTTTGTAGGGAAGTGGCAAACAAGCATGCAGTTCACATTGATGTTAAGTGATGACTGCAGCCTATAGGCACCCACACAAAGACTAAGGTCAAAATGCAGATGCGTTACCACTCCAGAGGACTAAGGTGTCATGCCTCTGTGCCGGAAATTACAGGGCCGTACATTACAACCTGACCGGAATACGATGGTGCTGAATACTACCATTTAGCAGCAAGTATATTAGGTAATGCGGTGGTGCCTACGCCCGCGAGCTCCTTCACTGGAGCTCTACCACCAGTGACAATCAGATCTTAGGCCTTAATCTGGAAAAACATTATCGGATGTATCCGTCATGCCATGACTGAGGCTGAGGGATACCTACCTAATACTTTGTTGCCACCTTCAGAGCGCAATCTTGTCTTGTCTTTAGATTGCAGTATTTGCTTACTATCAATGTGAACTGCATTTATGGCCCGCTTGCTTTTCATTTTCGTTACATTAAAAAAAATATTCCCAGATACCTAATAATGAGATAATAGATATATTCCATAGATTGATCTATCTTGGTAGATATGAACTCAACGTTGCATTTGAACAAAAAAAAACTAGCTCTAAAATTAGGTAAGTAGCTACCTACTTACGTAGCTACTTACTTACAAATACTTGTAATACTACTATTACAAGTATTTGATTTAACCTACTTAGGTATAGATGGATTTTGGTCCAACTATTTAACAATTGGACCAACTTTACTTACTTGTTGCACAGAGTCCACCAGTAAAATGACGTACACAGCACAAGCCCCAAGAATAGTAAAAGCCATCGCCCAGTCTATAAATATCCTGAAAAATAAAGGTAAAACGTTGTTAAGAATGAAATAATATTATGGCTGCTCTCATAAACATTTACTTAGTAAATTGTGGTCAATGCGTCTGGTATAAAACGCATTTAATATGTGTCAATTCATCAACTTGATTGATTTGATCGAAGCCGATGTATTCGTATTTTTATGAGGTTGATTGTTAATTTAACAGTTTTGAGGTCATGAAAGCACGATGGGGTTCTTTCAAACGGTAAAATAAAAATTATATAGGTATTTAAAGTTTAAAATCGGAAAAAATTAAGATGACGAAGAAGTGGAAGTGGATACTAGTGACTCTTAAGTGCCCAAGATGAATACATTTTTTGAAGTGGGAATTTTGGCTCTTAAAAAGAGATATTCTATATTTAATATCCTTGAGTTACGATGTAGAAACAACATTTAAACTAATCTCCTCCTAACCGCTATCTCATTACGTTTTCACCCTTCGTATGTCAATAAAAGTAATTTAAATCACAAATATTCTATCTGAACATGATTTTAACGTGTTTGGTTTACAAAATTAGGATTCAGATATCAATAAGATTATAAACTTTTTTTCATCTCTCAATCTCTCGCGAACCCCAAGAAGAGCGATTCACTGGTTGAAAACACTGCTAAAACGGTTCCATTTTCTTCATGATTAAAATTTTAACTAACCTGGCTGCTTTTGACATTTTTCGTAAAGGCTTTGGTCCGGTTATGAATACAGCTTCTACAGTCTCAGCATATCCCAGCGAGGGGACTTTCATTACACGTGACACGTCTTGTGATGTTTTTACCTGAAAATAAAATGAGTAGATCATTATAATTTACCATTTATAGTTGTACCATTTAGTACTACAATATAAACCAACTATTTTCTTTTTCGTTTGTGTGGCCACAGAAGGTAGACGAAAGAGTAGAAAGAGTATTGACAGGTGGTAGAGGTCCAGTGACGGAATTGCGGGCGTAGGCACCACCGCATTACCTATTATACTTGCCGCTAAATGGTAGTGTTCAGCACTATCGTGTTCCGGTTAGGTGGTAATGTACGGCCCTGTAATTTCCGGCACAGAGGCATAACATCTTAGGCCTCAGGAGTGGTAACGCATCTGCATTTTGACCTTAGTCTTTGTGTGGGTGCCTATAGGCTGCAGTCATCACTTAACATCAATGTGAACTGCATGCTTGTTTACCACTTCCATTACGTAAAAAAAGCTATCCGTTAGTAGTTTAGTAGTAGCAGACCACTATTGGAAATCGTGGTTGTGTGCGTGTATACTTGAATGCATGCATTAACATCTGCCTACCCCTTCGGATAATACAGGCGTGAAGTTATGTTCACTATCCCTCGATAATGAAATGAACTTGTAAAACGATTGTATTAGTGACATTTGCTAGCTACAGAATCGATAATTTTATTTATACAAAATGAACAATTATTTCTAAAGCTCGAGAGAATTGAATTCTTGCGAGAGAATCGACCGGCAGGTTTTACTTATAAGGTTGCCATAAAAATTACGAAATATTAGATAACTACCGTAATTTGTTCTATCTATGTATCATGATAGTTTTGCTTGAAATTACAACTTTTTAAATTGATCTCTACAATTAATCGATATTATTTCAGACCTTATACGCAGTGTGAAATACTCGTAAATGTATATACAAATAAAAAAGTGCTTTTGTGTACTATTTATTTTTCGCAATAACGCACGCGAGTGAACTTTAGAAATTAAAGAAAGAACGGAAAGAAAAATTTGACTTCGGGCAGGAATCGAACCTGCGACCTCAGGATAACCAGTCCAGCCGCTTTACCACTAAAAGCTACCGAAGTCCCCGTAGTGGGACTAAAGTGCTTTTTGGTTTTATAACAGAATCCCACATACTTTATGCATTAGTCATAATTGCATTTATTTTATCAACTGCGTAGAAGTTTAGATCTCCGCGTTTGGCACAGTTCATGATTCTTGTGTCAACGATTTCTATTTCAAATTATTGCCATGCGGATCTGCATGCAATACCTACAATTGTATCACGAAATGTCGTCATGAGAATCGTCTCTTAGAGAACCTAAATGAAGTGTATAATATCGTGCGTGATATGGATAGGTATAAGCTGCAATCACGGGATGCAAGATTGTCACGATTCATAAAAACATAAAACCGGACTTTTGTATTGTTTTTAATTCTGGCACGTATTACATTGTAACTTTATTTAATTTTATTTGTAAAATAATAATATATTCGAATATCATTATCATCATTATGATATGTCCATTGTCTAATACAAAGTGTTTTAGTTATTGGAGAGTATTCATATTTAATTGATAATTAACATGTTAGTAATTTATAATTTTAGGTAAATAGTTGACATATTATAAAAACCTTAATTAATCTACAAAATTAAAAAAAAAACACATTAAAATATAATTAATAGCTAAATAATATTTACTAATAAAAAGTTATATCTATAATAGCATGCGTCTAAAAATTCCGCATCACTGCCTTCCTATGTTATGGTACCCAAAAGGCTGGCAGCATTGCCTGGTTTGATGGCAATGATGATTCTTTGACCTAAAAATTGGTCAGCCCCCTGGTCACGGGAAGTGCCGACCAGCCGTTTCGAGATTCGAGATCTCTTTGAATAAGAGCCGAGCACTGGGGCCCCATGGTGTCAATGTAGGTAAGTTGCGTTCCATACCAAAAGGCCTACCCAACTTCCAAGGCATCAACGACATACCGTCCGATCTCCCTCCATCGTCACGCGCCAGTCCTTGGATAAGAGTAAGTCTCATAATCTGCATCCTAAAACTTGGTAGTGGCCTCTTTTTGCCCATACAAAATTGTATGTCTTTTGGACCAGAGGTTCGTTGATATTAAGTCAGTCAATCAGGACTGGAATTCTACATAAACTCGTACCTATGTCTTAATAATCGTGAAGTAACACGTGTGACAATAATATTGATAATCTTACCAGTAGATAAACGCAGTGGGTGCAAATGTAGCCCAGGATGATGGTGCCGAAAATCCCAACAATTGTACCGGCATTCTTGAATGCGGCAGGCATGGCTAGAATGCCTGAGCCGAGCGACGACTTCAGCAGATTTGCGAATGATCGGACGTCTCTGTAATTTGAAATATTATTTGGTAACGTTTCAGAATTATATAGTGATCAGATCAAACTAAAAAATAAAATGTACTAAGACATTTTATTTAAAATATATTTCACAAGCATGTGTTAATGCGAAATAATATAAAAAAAAAATTATTATGGGTAAAAGCGACTTCTTTACGATATTCAATAAACTGCAAAGTCTATTATATCGGTTGCCTAACTAGCATAGTTGGCAATAGATGGCGCTGCTGCTACCATAAAGCAATGCAATAAATGTGAAGGAAAGATTTGACAAATCGGGCAGGACTTCAGTAGCTCAATTGGAAGAGCGGCTGGACTAGATTCCCAGTAGGCGGCGAGTTCGAGTCTCGCCTGAAGTCAAATTTTTCTTTCCATTTTTCTTTAAATAAAATATATTTCACAAGCATGTGTTAATGCGAAATAATATAAAAAAACAATGTACTAAGACATTAAGGGAGTAAGAGACTGGTGTGTCGTGGAGTGTAGACCTATGTCTACACCGTGCAAATAAGTCACTGTGGTCTTTGCAATAAAATACAAGAATCTTCGTCACTTGATCGAAATTGTTCTGTTAAGTAGGTAAGTCAATATGTGTATTTAAGGTGCTCTATCCATTTGTTCCGTTGTATTCATTGTTACGATGACATACCTATTAGTTTTAGATGGAAAAGACTTACGAATTTGGATGTTCCAGTTTTCGGTTCTTAAACGGGTCATACAGGTTTTCCTCCACATCATTTTCTTTACATTTAGTGTTGATTGTGGAAATAGATGTCGTAGAAGGGAAGACCCCATTTGCGGTTATCACAGCTCTGTAAGTTTAAACATAATGACAATTCGTATATTTCTTTTTTCAATTAAAATACTGGATGTAGAGATCGAGCAACGAAGCCAGGGAGCGTAAAAAAAAGAACCTGTTTTACCTGCCGCCAAATGGTAGTGCTCAGTAGATACTATTGTGATTCGGTTAGGTCTCTGTCACAGTGGCAAAACAGCCTAGACTTTGAGGTCTAAGTTGGTGTGAAAACCAGGAAAGTGTGTTGTGAGATGTATCCATAAAATAGGTAGGTATCTAAATGGTTAACTAATTTTCTGCCTCCCTAAAATTTGATAATATTACTTCCATGCCGCCATACATTGACAACCAGGCCGCCAATGAGCGGGCTTAGCATCTCGATAAAGTATACTTGCCCGCCCATCGGCGTTTTTGGCATGAGGCTTTGGATTTCAACATGAGCTCTTTTTCTTATATAGGTTACTTACATGGGTTAACTTAAAGCGTTTGGGATTAGCTTTTTGTCTTTTATGTGGCAAATTGCGTTAATATACTTCAAAATTAGGTATCTTGTATCTAAATAGTAGGCTGTTAACATTTTAATAACCTCTGGACTCGTTGTTGAATAGGTACGTTGTTAAGAAAACGTATTGATTACATTGTAGTCAATTGCAGGATAACGTAAGATGTTCCTTATAATTATTTTGTATAAAAGGAAAATTTTATTAATGTGTAGGGGATTTATCAGTTTCCTCGTAATACCTTAGTTAAGTTTGCTACATCACAATTATATCAATACCTGTATCTATTAGGAGGATTGCAAAGAGATCTTCATTATCTTTAAATTTATACTCACAGTTATCCTTTTCTGAGTTTTCTGTATACATAAATAATAATTGCCGCGAAGATTTAGATAATTTATTCCAAATACCTTGACGATAAATAACTTTTCTTCGTAAGGTTCAGGTAGAATATATTTGATCTCAATCCAATATTTACTTTGCTTCTGTACATTCTTACATTTTTGTATTGTTATTTTTAAAAATATTTCATCATTCATTTGTGTTTTACCTATTCTCATAGTTTTGTGAGCGAGCTAATTTCGACCACTCATTCAGGCTGACTTTATTCTATTGTGTATTGTACATTTAAGGCCATAGAGCAACACCGGAGGGGAGTCGCCATACCGGGCTTTCCCCTCTGTCAAAGTACAAGGGGCCCAAATGGGTCTATAACTGTCGCTTAGTTGTTTAAGTGTGTGCGTGAAATTGTTCATGTATTTTGTTAAAGTCAAGGTGTAAGTTTCGTAGTAAAAGACGATTTTTGTAGTGTGCGTGTGTGTCGCACGCATTTCGCCCCGCAAAAAATGACAGACTGTTTTGCATCGGTAATAAACGCTATGGCTACTCCCCTCCAGTCCGCCGCGGCCGGTGGCCTGTGTTGCTCTATGTCTATGGCTAAATACCAGACAGACTGAAAAAAAACCTACTTATGAAAAATAGAGCATCACACCACGGTAAGTTGTAGTATCTCTGCTCGCTCATTACTATTATCACTATTGTTTAAAGGCTTTAGTGATAAATGTATATCTAAACAATGATTGACATTAAATTTCAACTTCACACACGATGGGCTTATATCATTACTTGAAGGGATTATCTTTGTATACTCGGTTAGAGTTATAATAAGTGGGTATTTAGATTATGTCCTTGGCCAATTTATATATGCACCAGACATAGAATTATAACGCACCAGATATTTTGAAGCGATTTTTTTTCCCTTTATTATAGTATAAATTAACAAAGTTTTAACATCATATCACTTAATGCTAGCATTGAAAAAACCACTAAGGTTTGTTAGTATGCTAACCTAATTTATGTCGGTAGGCAGGTAAAAAACTGTACATACAATAATTTAGTTGAAAAGAATCTATAAACCTAAGATACATACCTACGAAGGAAATATTAGATACCTATTTTCCGCAAATTCATTTTATAGATCATTACCATCAACGTATTCAATGGGAACTACTATTTTAAACGATTGAGGAAAATGTGTTATGAGGTTATGAGGTGAGGATCAATAGAATAGAAATCAAGGCGGAGAAAACGGCTTGTGTTTTGTCATTCGGCGTTATTGTTTATTTATTTATTATCAAGTAAATACTTACAATAACAAATATACTATTACAAGCAAAAGAGATTCCATCTTATTCTATGTTGTTAATTTCCTATATTATCGTCCGGAGCTATACCCATTTTATAATATAGTTTTACTTACCTTTTGTTCTTTATTTACAATACTATAAACTAAATATGGGTAGGTATAAAGAATAAATCTCGGTTAACGTATTTTATTCAAACGAATCTATGCAGGTGATAGCGTTTTCAAAATATTGAATGATGGTTGATAACAATAAAATTGACAGATTCTGTCTTTTAAAAAGTAGGTTAATTATGTGTTTATTCTTTTGGTATTGTAAATAAAGAAAAAAAGGTCCAGGAGTTGCATAATTTTGGCGCCAGTTCTAAGGTAATAACTCTTTTAAAGTACGCCTACATGCTCCGTAAATATAGCAGACAGTCTTGAAATATTTGTGTCGTTTTACTTCAGCGAAGCGTTAAGAATCTTCGTTGATTTTTATTATGTGAGAAAATCATGGTGATCTACCTGTAAATATATATTAGGTACGTTGATGGAAATAACTCACTTGTGGGTTTTACTGAACTAAAGTGCAACCATGCGTATCTACCTATAGAATGAATAGTAAGTACCTATTAGTACAGTAGCGTCAGTACCATACAGCGTTTATGATGATTTAACGTAGATACAGTTAAAATCAAAACAATAAAAAATCGATTGTCCACAATTTTTGACCGTAGGTACCTATATCAGTAAAAGTTTCATGAACCTAACGTATTAAATAATACATAGTGGCATAAGTACCTATACCTACCTACATAATGTATAATAATATTGATGCATTGAGTTTTAAACCGTTTTGGGTTGGTAAAATAATTCCATGTAAATCAGATATACAATTAATGCCAGGTATATACCTACCTAAGACGTGTTTTAAAAGTAATTTGTTCTCGAAGGTTTGAAGCTGGTTTTCGATAGAGGCGGTATTTACATAAATACATGTCGACGAATAGTTAAACCAAAGTAGCACGTTTGAAAATAGCATAATGCATAATTATAATAAAATAGTTAATAATTCGTTCTTTTAGGAAGGCACTTATGCTTTCTTATTGCAGGAAACGTATAAAGTAGAAACAAGGTGCATTTACACGTCTGACCATTATATCCGGTTTGATAAGGTACCTACGGATTACTACGGATACTGTCGGACACTCGCTAGAAAACACCAAGCCATTACACGAATGGTACCTAAACGAGGCTATTGAAATGAAAAATCACATTCAAATTTTAGTAGAGAAGATGGATGACGATTATCTACACATGGGATTCTATACTTTGTAAAATAAAATTCCAGCCGCACCGGTGTGTGAGGTCGCATCTCTGGTTAATATGTAGGTAACCAGGAGCAATAGGCACATACATGTTTAAAGGATACCACAGTAGGATACACTATTCACTTACCATCAATCTGACCTGTATGATGACATATCTATCTGACATAATCTGAATGACATTAAAAAAATGGATTTGTAAAAAAATCAATACAGACGCTTATTTGCCACGTTCATGACACAAAAAAATACTAACACGAACATTAATATGTCAACATGTAGGTGTAGAGAAAGTGTGAACTATAAATATTTGAGTAGCCTAAGAAAATGAAATTCATAAATATTATACGTGTCTGCATGCTGTGCAGCATGTTTAAGATAGTTCATGGTGGATAGGTATTTCTATTTTTTCTATTATAGGTACCCGAATGTAAATCCATGGTGTGTCATTTGGCATACTTAAATTTTTTTTTTATTCGGAAAACATACAGTGACAAAAAATACAATGATAACAAATATATAAAAAAATATATATTTGAAAATCGGTCTACAATTGGTGGAGAATGGCGGAGATATCGGTGAACATACATAAAAAATATATATTTTTATGCAGTGGAACATAGAACCTCCTCTTTTATTGAAGTCGGTTAAAAACTCAACTCCATTCAAAATTCAATGTTTTCGCATATAAAATCACCAGCTAGTCAATGTTCTACTGTAGACATGTTATTTTTCGTAAATCGTGTAAAAGTAGTAAAACATATAGGAAGTGGAAACTTCTTTAGGGTCGTTATTTGAAAGTCGTTGAAACGAAAAACCGACACTAAAAAAGGTTTCTTATATTATTATGTAGGTATTCGTCTCAGTATCTTGAAGTCAAAATTTTTGAATATTTAACTTCTACCACGTGTGAATTGCACACGTCATATTTTTTTTCTAATATAGATATATAAATGTTTCATGTTGATATATTATTTTTTATTTCAACGGTCGTTTGTGCTGTTCTTCAATACTTAGTGCACGTGGGCGCGAACTATGGAGATATGAGGCTTTATTCCGGTTTTGCAGGATTTTAATAGATGTTACTTACATCAGCTTACTTTCATTTAACTAAATAGTTTCAATTGAAAGTTTTGTTATTATTAGCTCAATGATATCTTTACCTATTTATTTTGAAATTCATATGAGTGGACACATTTACAACTTCGAAACAAAATGAATACTTTATTCTAACGTTTGATACAAAATCAAAATGATTACAAAATCTTGAAAAACTTGTTTTTTTTAATGTAATTTCATCATTTGAAGTTATACTTATACTGCATCTAATTACAGATAAAAAATGCAATAAGGTAGAAACGAAACGAGATTTTCAATGCGCATTACCTACGGCTATGGTGATTTTATATAAAAATTTAAAAAATACTTACGTAGAGCTAAAATCCTTCATATTGTAGTCGTTGGTCATTATCACAGTTAATAGGTACACAAGTTTGATTCACAAAAATTACGTAAAATACACATTTGTTTGTTTACGTTTTTTTTATGTCAAGTACGCGACATGGTGCATGTTTTGCGGCGGCGCGGGTAATGATCGTTCGTGTCTCGGGAAACGATGATCTTTATAAATATAAAATTGTCGCACGCTCGTCACAGACTCGGTTTTGGCAACGTGTGTCTCAACTATAGCAAGGGTCCGATCTAGCGCAGATCGTGGAATTCCGAGACGCATGGATGTGGCGTCAGTTGCAATGCAATCATTCTATATTTATCCACAGTTCCACCATTTCCACGAGAACTGCGATCTGCGACAATCCGTTCATTTCTATTTTCCTTCACGACTAGACATCACACGGTCTTGAAGTTTCAACGCATGTTTTTTTTAGTAATATCTCAAGGCAAAAAACTGCAAATGCCGAAGATAACACGAAGGAAAGAGATCGAATCATAATATTAAATACTGTTACGCTGATTAACTGATGAAATCAGAATTTATGAATGGACGAATGGGTTTCTACCTAGAGCAATGGATTCGAAAATAACTTGGTAAGTAGGTATACTGCGCAGTAATTGTAGCTATGTGACGACCAATTTTGAAGATGATGTCGGTAGTTTTTTCATGAAACCAAAACGCAACATAGTGGACAAAAATAATTTAGCACGCTTTTATTCAAGGTAACTTTCTTGTGCCAACTATTTACATTGAAGCAGACAAGAAAATAAATAATGTTTTAAGTAGGCAGACTGGACTTTGTTGTGATGAGTTCAAGGACTCTTTCGCCAACGCATTGTCTTTATTTGTCGATTGCTATCATCATTGAAGCGCCGGGCGTTAGTTAATTTTGATGGATATCTGTAGGCAGAACTGCATATTTATTTGTTACTTCGTCAGTTGTGTTTCAATGTAGCAGACTTCCCATATCTAGAGCAATGAATATGACGTGGAACGGTTAGACTCTTCAATGTACCTACCTTCTGAATGTGACCTAGAGCAACACGGGAAGGGAGTAGTCATATGCAGGCTTTCCCTTCTGTCAAAGTACAGAGTACAAGTACAAGTGTACCTCTACGCCTGTCGCCCAGATGTGTAAATGTGTGCGTGAAATTGTTTATGTTTTTTGTTTAAATCAAGGTGGGAGTTTCGTAGTAATAGTATTATATAGATTATAGATAGATTTTTGTAGTGTGTGTGTATGTGTCACACGTATTTCCCCCCGAAAAAAATGACAGACCTTTTTGCATCGGTAATAAACACAATGGCATATGCTATGGCTATCCGGTCTCTCTATAGAATGACGATGAGTGTGTGTGATTATATCTTACATATCTACATAATGTATTGCTGAATGGAAAATTTAGAAATGTCTGAATTGAAGGTTCAGGCAAGGTTATGCATTGGGTTACGTTATTGTCTAGAAAGTGGAGGACAGCTCCCCCGTTCGGTCTAATGATGGATTTATTTGAACCAATGATGCAGAGTGACACGTGTAGTCGTGTACCTACGTACTTATTCGATACTAGTTGACCCGGCAAACTTCGTATTGCCTCACAATGAAATAATGTGTCAAAGGTTTGATAGATACGGACTATTTGTATGGAAAAATGCAATTGTGGTATTTACTATTTCCCGTCAATTTCTCCATATTTTCTTACCTTTTAAATCTTCCCTGGACTTCCAAAAATCATTCAAAACCAAAATAAGCCAAATCGGTTTAGCCGTTCTCGCTAAAACTCGAGAACTCTCTTCTTTATTTATAAGAAGAAGAAGATTATTATAAACTTTTGTAAAGTTTCAGTCAGTTAGTGCTTCTAACAGATAATGAAATATAAAAGATAGATATATGCATAATATAGGCACTCACTAAGAACTGGCAGAAGAGAAAAAATGAATATTAACGTTGTGCATTTTTAACCATTAATGCCACCAACACCACCACCACCATAGTCACCACCACCATCACCATCACCGCCACCACTGTAAGCACTACCACCTCCACCACCGCCACCACTACAATAACCACCAACGCCATCAACTCCATCACCATCACCAAACACCTACGCCACTAATGCCACCAGCGCCTCAAAAACTACCAACAACACCACCAACGTCACCAATGCCACCAATGCCTCCATCACCACTAAAAACCACCGCTAGCACCACTAACGCCACCAACACCACCACCGGAATCACCAACAACACCTATGCCACCAACACCACTAACGCCACCACCACCATCACCATCATCATAATGACGTCCATCCGTCTCCGCTGGACAAAGCCTTTCCCGAAGATGCTCCTAAAAGTGTTGTGCGTCATAAGGAAAGAATACGCCATAATTGCCACGCTGGCATGCTGAATGGTGATCATAGCGGCGAATGTTTTATGCCGGGACGCTGCTATGTGGTATGCTTAATGTTTTTAACAGAGAAAAATCCGGTCAAGTGGGAGTCGGAACTCGTGTACGACGGGTTCCGTACAAAAAATACCATAAAAATTACGTTTGTTGGAAGGTAATACACAACATAAGATCTAAAAAGTCTGTAAAAACTTTAAGCGTCTTCTTGCTACCGTTATAGATATCGAGCAAAAAACACGTTTATTGTATGCCCCTTTGGACCTCTTTATATTTTCATTTTCTTATTTTTAGTATTTAATTTATCGGTAAGATTAACAGAAATACATAATTTGTGAAAATTTTAACTTTCTAGCTATCACTGTTTATGAGATAAAGCCTGGTGACAGACAGACGGATGGACGGACAGACAGGCAGACAGCGGAGGATGAGTAATAGGGTCCGTTTTTACCTTTTAGATACGAAACCGTAAAAAAGATAGAAGATAGATTCAAAATAGTTTTAAAATATTCGATATAATTCTTTAAACTTTCTCGTCGTTACTTTTTTATTTCTGAACCGATTGACATGAAATAAACAGAAAATATTAAGTGCAACTTACCACAATATATTAGTGAAAACTGAAAATCGAATAAGCCATTTCTGAAATTAGCGTGTACAAACACACAGACAAACATACATTTTTCCGGGATAAAATGTACCCAGTGTTGTGCGCCAAACATTAAAGTACAATTATACTAAGTTTCATCGTAATCGGACCGGTAGATTATGTGTGATGCTTGAACAAACAGACAGACAGACAGACAGACAGACAAAAATTTTTCTAATCACATATTTGTGTTCGGTATCGATCTAGTAACAGCCCCTGGTATTTATTTTTTAAATATTTTCAATGTACAGAATTTACCCTTCTACAGTTTTATTATAAGTATAGACAACTATGATTGCCGTCGTCAGTACGAATTGATTATTCAAAACCTGTGAAATAGTACGACTGTTTATATGTAGATACAAACTGACATTTATCTAAATAGCTCTGGAATGATATCGTGCTAGTGCTTATAGCATGTGTGCAAAGCTGAGGCGGGTGGCGATTATTAGTAGATACCTACCTACTTGGTGCACATTTTGCATAACACACAAATTACACCTGTGTTCGATTGAACAAATTTCTTACTTACGTAGGTACTTTGTTACTACATTTATTTTATTTTTACCAAATAGGCCACAAAACTAAATAGGTACCTGCGCATTGTAAATACATACGAAGACGTTGTTTAAGCAGGTGATCACATTGTAAATAATATGGTTATGTTTTATACATCTAGGCTTTTCAACTTTTTTAGATCAAATATAGTATTTTTGAATTAAAATGTAGATAGATAATTCATGAAATACCTAGTTTAAAAGTGCGTAAAAAATATAACACAAAAATATAGGACATGTTCCGTTTTACAAATAGACAGAGAATATGTAACAATACTACGTACCTATAGAATGGACTCTTCGACGTCCCGCCCGATTTCCTCACCTCACCCAACCTCCTCCCCTCTTATGGGCGACGGTTGGTATTTTTCTACGTGCTACGCACACAGGTGCACGTGTAAATACACGTCACTGATTGATATCTGTGTAATATAGACCAAAATAAGCGTGTGTATGGAATTTTGGCGGAGTGTCCGCAGTGTGACATTCAGCAACTCGGGCCACCGGTCGCGGTAGATCCGGGGTGCGACCGCCTATCGACGTTGCTATTGTCGTTGTCATTGCTGTCAAATTTTCGTGTCGATTTGTAGCTCCTTTAAAAGCAGTAATGATAATCTGATCGTTTTTCTTGCTTTCGTAGGTGAGAAACAAGCGACAATGGTAGATTATTTCAATTATTTTTATTTAGTTAAAGCAAAAATCAACAATGAAAATTTGACAGCAATGACAACGACAATAGCAATTTCGGTAGGCGGTCGCACCCCCGGTCCGCCGCGACCGGTGGCTCGCGTTGCTCTATAGTATTACATAATAAAGACTGAAGATTTTAGAAATTTATTAGTAAAGTCTTCCATAGGTATTTTTAAAATATTTAGGTAACTAAGTGAGACACCTAAAATAGTAGGTGTAATAGGAGCGCATCTAGGAGCAATGGCGAAAAGTTACTGTTCGCAGTCACTGGCGCAAACTCTGACATAAAATGCATATAAAAATATCTTTAATACTCACATAAGTAGAAGATTTACCTATATGTAGACAGTTTTTCAAAGTAAACTTCAAGTTTAAATCGCACTACTTATAACAATTAACGTGTGTTCTATCTACCATAGAGCTTCTATGGTACTCGGGCAAAAAAAAAATCTTCCTATTCACACTACGACTGGTGAGGCGAGTCGTGAATTGGATGATTTTTTGGCCATAAAGACGTAGAAGTTCTACGGGAGAACACGGTATTGGCAACACTGATTAATTGCTACGGTGCGTCGGGTTGCCTCAAAATATTTTCATAGAACAATTCCGCAGCGCCGCGTTAGTCCAGTTTAAGCTTTATATTGTTTTTCGGGAAAGCTTTTTTATTCGTGTTGATTAACCTAAAATTTTTACTGACTTTAATGTGTGGTAGGTAAGTAGGTACATATTGTAAAACGTATTTAAATAAAGTCTTTACAAAACAGAATAGGTACAAAATAATATAATAGGTAAGTATATTAGTAACAAATATGGTTCCGTTGCTAACCGTACTCTCAATATTGCTTGTTCCTGAGAATCGGATGTGAGTACGATGAATAAAAATAATTGGCACGAGACGTAAAACAAAAATAACTAACGATATTACATTACATCAACTACACGTGACAGTTAAAAATACTATTGTTTTGGCAAGCAATGCCTTGTTTGTCGCGATTTTGTATTAAGAAGGAAAAGTTTATCTTATTTTTAAAATGAATGGGAACCTACCTGTCCATCTGTTTTTAAAAATATATGTTTTGGTAGTTGATCATTTTCTCGTTGATGTGTTCGTCTCGACTTTAAACTTTTTTAAAAATAGTTTTCCATTCTGTTACTTCTTCTTTAATATTGTTTACACTATTGAAATGTTATTGTTCTGGTATTCTTGAAAATATTGAAGATAGTTAAATATGTGTAGGTAAGTATGCACTTCTTACTGCTGATAGGTGCTGCGGTTGTAGGCACCACCGCATTACCTAATCTACTCGCCGCCAAATGGTAGTGTTCAGTGCTATCTTGTTCCGGTCATGTTATAATTTTCGGGCCTGCAATTTCTGGTACAGAGGTACCTATAGCAAACTTCACCTCAGGAGTGATAACGCATCTACATTGAAATATTTGGTATTTATAGGCTGCACCATCAATGTGAACTGTATGCTCGTATGCCACTTCATAACATAATAAAGAAAAAAAATAATTTTCACTCAATCTTGTTGTTCAATCAATCTTGTTTAAAAAATCAATTCGTACAATTTTAAAATACCTATGAAATAATAAATTTTGCAGTAATGGTGCGAATTGTGCTGCTTCTCATACGTCGTCTCTGTAAGTAGGTATGTAGTGCGCACTTGGCTCAATTAAAGAGCAGTATTGAAAATATATGAATCGAAATCAATTAATGAATTCACGTGTGTAGACAATTTATTATGACGAGACGTCAACTGTTTAAAGTTTATCAACAAAAAGTTATTAAATCTGTATTCGTTCTTTTACACAATACCTATTGCTTTGTTTTAGGAGCAAGCCATAAATTAAAAGCATAATCTCATAAACTATTCACCCGATATCCGACAAATATTTTTTTTTGTTGGATCTATTTTTTTTCTTTAGGTACATAAATCCTTACACACATGAGTTTTTATGTCCGTCTTCTTGAATATGATAAAACAAAATCATTAATTCCAGGCTCCAAACAGATCTAGGAAATAAGTTCACGACATAATAACTTGTATTTCTTTAATAATTATACTTATACAACTGTTATTAAAAATACATGCACAAATTATTCAGTTTGAGACTTAAATACAGCACACTTGAGTGGTAAATGCTTAATCATTCAAATTTCTGATTCAGATTTGTAATAATATCAGACACAGTGACAGCACACCCTGACACCAAGCTGCATAAACCAAACAACACGATCAGGATATTCTTCCACAAGATCCAATTGTATTTCCCGAGCCTTTCCCATAGAAATACAGTTTCTATGATACCTGGTATGATGAGACCAAGTATGGAGTAGAAAAATGCTCCTACAATGTTTATGATCTGTTCCAACATTGGTAGCGCCACCCCGATTCCACCTGGAATGTTATAGAAATTTTATGTGACGTTTATCGTTTATGATATATCTAAAATAATGTATAAAATATGAGATTTTCTAGTTTCTTAAATAAACAGTCCGATCAAAATAGACACGTTTTTTATAAAAAAAATAAAAATACGCTTACACTCACAGCCCCACAGTAGGTATAAACCTGTGTCGTGGGTGCCGTTGTACACATACAACACATACACAAACACCCAGACCCGAAACAAATATCTGTAGGCCATACAAACATTTCTCCCGGTGCGGGGATCGAACCCTTCGAATCAAACGGTCATCTCACACCGCTGGACTAACCGGGTCGTCATAAATAACAAAATTCCGCTAGATATGAATTTTGGTAAAGACAGTGAGTACCTACTCCAGAAGAAATAAATGGCATGTCACTATACTCGTAGATCTCAGACGTGCCAAAATGTTATTCAAGGGATTCCAAGATAAACCCCGACGAAATTACTATTATATACTTGTGTCCCTAAAAATCATCGTTCTGAAAGTTGAAGGAGTTACATTCTACTTATAGTAGGGGCAGCCCAATAAAAGATTTTTGAATTTACTCCAGCGCGTCAGATTAAGATATAGGAGATACTCAATACTTTATTGCACCATAACTTGTGCTTGCTGCTTGCACCCCGTTCAGTACCTCCGTCAAATCTAAGATTTCCATAAAGGAGCGAACCCTTAGGGCTTCCGCCACGAGCTTGCCTCGCATCAAAATCGTCCGAATTTTGGATGGGAGCTTTGATTGGGTTCACTTTATATCCTCTCTGAGTATCTGACATTCTTGAGTAATTTTTCACCTTCATTTTTGAAAGAATCAAATGTTTTTGAACAGGGTGCAGCATCAATGTCATGGGTCAAGAGCGTGTCAGATATTCTGAGAGGATGTAAAATGTGCCCAAACAATGCTCGTGTAGTGTATTACCTACCGCTAAACTCGTAGGGAGCGAAATTATAGGCCGGTAATAACCACAATATAGTTTATTCACGGATAAGTCACATACACAAGAGTTAACAAAAGCACATAAGAGTCTACTGAGCACAAGAAGAGTTCGAGACAGAGATAAGAATGACAGAAAACATATAACAACGTAAAGAGAAAGTAACAGGGCAATAAACGCGTAAGAAAATGGGATAGATGCGGAAGCAAGATTAAGCGTGCATTCGCCGTCGCGAGGTGATTCCGACTGGCGTGGCGGACGAGCTCCGTCGCCCGGCCGCTGTCGGTGCGCGAGCGCATGAGTAGGCATCAAGTCTGCATAGAAACAATGGAGTATATCTAAAGCGCGTGTCGGACTTGTGCCATGGTTCCGCATCTAATTAGTTATTTAGGTACAATAAATATAATAGGAGTTTTCACATAATTAATTGACAAAGACACATTACAAAAATAGGAACATAAAATTATGCGGTAGTGATTGTCACTACACTACCCCACCGCTGAGACCGAAACTACGGAGGTCGATAGTAGTCCGGGAAACGAACAGTCCTACCACTTCTCGTCTTTCTTATAGGGTCTTCTGGAGGTGGAAGTTCTATGGATGGCTGTCTACCGTTGTCTTCGCCGATCTCTGTGTCCTCTTTTGTGATGTAAGCAGGTTTCACTCGATCTATGGACACCGTGATTACTCTGTTCTGAATCGATAGTTTAAGAGTTTTGTCTCTGCGCTCCAGTACTTCGTATGGACCAGTGTACGGTGGCTCGAGGGATCGCCGAGAAGCATCTCGTCGAAGGTAAACATATTCTGCTGTAGGTAAGTCTTTTGGTATATAAAATGTCTTATTCTGGTGTCTACTTGCAGGTTTTGGTGCCAGCTTCGCCATGTGCAGACGGAGCCTCGACGTGAAGTTTGACAGGTCTAGAGTGGCGTCATCGGTTGGTACGAAGAACTCTCCAGGTAAGCGTAGCGGTTCCCCGTAGACTAACTCTGCCGCGGATGACTTGACGTCCTCCTTCCACGCGCTGCGGATGCCCAGTAGAACTAAGGGAAGCACCTCAGTCCAGTTGGTACATGAGTGGCACATGATTGCTGCCTTCAATTGGCGGTGGAGACGTTCCACCATACCATTGCAGGCAGGATGGTATGCCGTAGTGGGACGATGCTGCATACCCAAGATGGCCGCCAGGGTGCGGAAGAGCTCGCACTCGAACTGCCGGCCTCGGTCGGTGGTGATTTTGTGAGGGCAGCCGAAGCGCGACACCCAGCCAGCGATGAAGGCGCGGGCACATGACTCGGCGGTGATGTCGACTAGCGGGTACGCCTCAGGCCAACGGGTGAAACGGTCGATAACCGTCAAACAGTATCTGTAACCACAAGAATACGGTAATGGCCCTACTATGTCCATATGGACATGGGAGAAACGGTTAGAAGGGACAGGGAAATTGGCAGTGGGTGAATGGACATGGCGTGAAATTTTACATTTCTGGCAGTCAGTGCATTCTCTTGCCCAATTTCGACAATCTTTCTTCATACCTGGCCATACGAATCTTTGTGAGACCAGTTTCAGTGTTGCCTTCACTCCAGGGTGGCTTAATTGGTGGAGTGCATCAAATGCTTGTTTCCTGAAGGCATTTGTCAGGTACGGTCTTGGGTGCTGAGTGACATCGCAATATACATTGCAATCTTGATCTGGCATTGCGATCTTTTTCAGGTTCAGAGCCGTGGTTCCACATGTGAGAAGGTCTTGCAGTTCAGTGTCGGTAGCCTGAGATTGTGCAAGGCTTTCATAGTCAATTGGAACAGAAATAGCCTCGATTCTGGAGAAAGCATCGGCGACAACATTTTCCTTGCCGGCTACATACTGGATGTCAGTGGTAAATTGTGAAATGTAGTCCAAGTAGCGAAATTGACGTGGTGAGCATTTTTCACGATTGTACTTGAATACTGAGGTCAATGGCTTGTGGTCGGTGTATACTGTAAATGGTCGTGCTTCGACCATGTGTCGAAAATGTCTTATGGCATCGTATATGGCGAGTAACTCACGGTCGTAGGGGCTGTATTTCTTTTGTGCATTCGTTAGACGCCGTGAAAAGAATGCAAGCGGTTTCCACAGGCCATGTGTGCGCTGCTGCAGAGTGGCTCCAATCGACGTATCTGATGCATCGGAAAAAATTGCTAACTCTGCTTCGGTTTCAGGGTGCACTAACATAGTAGCGTTCATGAGGCTTGTTTTACAATGTTCGAAAGCTTCAATCATTTCCGTGGTCATTGTGATGCTTTGTGAACCTTTCGTCTTTGGGCCTGACAGGAGAATGTTGAGAGGTGCTTGAATTTTTGCTGCTTCAGGAACAAAACGCCGGTAAAAGTTGAACATGCCAAGAAATCGGCGTAACTCCTTCACCGTCTGTGGTTGTGGGTAGTCCTGTAATGCCTTTACCTTGTCAGGCAACGGGCGAATGCCGTCTTTGGTGACTTCGTGGCCTAGGAAAAATATTTTTGCCTTGCCGAACTCACATTTTGCTGTGTTAATGAGCATTCCGTATTCTGTTAGGCGTTGAAATAATTGCCGGAGGTGTTCCAGGTGCTGGCGCTCGGAGCTGCTGAAGATTAGGATGTCGTCAAGAAAACCGTAGCAAAAAGGCAGATCTCTGAGTACCTCATCGATAAATCGTTGAAATGACTGTGCTGCGTTTCTCAGTCCGAATGCCATAAACGGAAATTCAAAAAGTCCGAACGGAGTTGTGATTGCCGTCTTCGGAATATCGGCTGAATTTACGGGTATTTGAAAATATGCCTTTACGAGGTCGACTTTTGAATAAATCACGCTGCCAGCTAGCTGTTGTGAAAAGTCTTGAATGTGTCTGATGGGGTATTTGTCAGGTATGGTGCGTGAGTTTAGTGCGCGGTAGTCACCGCAAGGACGCCAGCCACTATCCTTTTTCGGCGCGAGGTGTAACGGCGATGACCATGAACTCTCTGACCTGCGCGCGGTGCCATTCATCAACATTTCCTCAAATTCCTTCTGAGCAATTTTTAGCTTGTCTGGTGGAAGGCGTCGAGGACGGGCTGCAACAGGTGGACCAGGCGTCGTACGTATGTGGTGAGTGGTATTGTGTTTAACCTCACGCTGGGTTCCTGCTGGGCGAGTTATATCAGGATACTCACGTAGAAGCTGGTGATACTCGCTTTCACCAGATACGGCCTTGACAGAGTCGATCTCACTTGCTGAGGAACCGGCCGGATGCGCAGATGTAGACAGCGAAGTAAGGCCGTCGATCAAGCGGTGGTTCCTCAGATCTACAAGTAAATTATAAAATCTGAGAAAATCTGCACCTATAATTGCTTTGGAAACGTCGGCTACCACGAACCTCCATTTAAAATCACGACGCAGGCCAATGTTGAGGTGTAGGCAGATCGACCCATATGTAGGTATACAGGAACCATTTGCGGCGAATAGCTCGTAGTTTACTCTGGCGCGTGGCCCTCTAAGTGCTGAGCGCGGATACACGCAGAGATCAGACCCTGTATCAATCAAAAATGACAATTTAGTTGAGCGATCAGTAACAAAAAGGCGGCCTGGTGCTGATGGGCAGTCGTGTGCCGCTACTTCCGACTGCCGTTCCCGTTTAACGACGTTGCACTAGTCGTCGGATAAGTACATGGCGTCGTACACCTGCGAGCTCTGTCACCGAATCTGTTGTGGTAAAAACAGTAGCCCTCGATGTGTTTCGAATGTGACCGGCTGCGGTAACGAACGGGGCTCCTTTTATCTGCGCCATGAAAGGTATGTCTATTGCGAGAACGTGGGTAACGTACCTGACCGCTCGACATGGCTGCCACCTGTCGTGTTAGCTCGTCGATTCGCCGCGCCATGTCATCAAATGCACTGCTGGTATCTGGGTCGATCCTTGCTATCGTCGGTGTTGAAGGTGCGATTTCATAAACCTTATCTGCCAATTCCGCAATCGCGTCCAATTCTCCGGTTTGCGTCGCGATTACGGTTTGTATATTGCTAGGTAAACGATTCGACCACAGCGTTTTTAAAAATGAATCGGGAATATTTTCTCCTGCCAACGTTTTCAGATGACGTAAAAATTGGGAAGGTTTACGGTCCCCTAATTCTTCATGGACTAACAACTGTTTTACTTTCTTTTCTTGCGACGCCGACAATCTTTTTATTAACTCCTCTTTTAATTTCTCGTACTTGCCAGTAGCCGGTGGAGATATGATGACATCTTTAATTTCGGCGGCATACTGCTGGTCGAGTTGCGCGACAACGTGGTAAAATTTTGTAGCATCCGCTGTAATCCCGCTGACAATAAACTGCCCCTCAATTTGGGCGAACCAAAGCGCCGGATCTTGCGGCCAAAACTGGGGAATCTTCAATCCAACTTTGAACACGTCGCCGCCGCCATTTCCCGGTGTCGTATTATTTCGCTTCGGCTCCATTTTGAAAAAACGTGAATGTATTTTACGCGATACGCGACGGTAGAAATTATTTTGCGTAGTAACGATTTTTATCAAAAGTTCGCGAGTCCTAAATTCGGGGTCACCAGTTTGTAGTGTATTACCTACCGCTAAACTCGTAGGGAGCGAAATTATAGGCCGGTAATAACCACAATATAGTTTATTCACGGATAAGTCACATACACAAGAGTTAACAAAAGCACATAAGAGTCTACTGAGCACAAGAAGAGTTCGAGACAGAGATAAGAATGACAGAAAACATATAACAACGTAAAGAGAAAGTAACAGGGCAATAAACGCGTAAGAAAATGGGATAGATGCGGAAGCAAGATTAAGCGTGCATTCGCCGTCGCGAGGTGATTCCGACTGGCGTGGCGGACGAGCTCCGTCGCCCGGCCGCTGTCGGTGCGCGAGCGCATGAGTAGGCATCAAGTCTGCATAGAAACAATGGAGTATATCTAAAGCGCGTGTCGGACTTGTGCCATGGTTCCGCATCTAATTAGTTATTTAGGTACAATAAATATAATAGGAGTTTTCACATAATTAATTGACAAAGACACATTACAAAAATAGGAACATAAAATTATGCGGTAGTGATTGTCACTACACTCGTATCGAAAATTCAGATAATTCGGAAGATGAGTAAGATACGTCCGATAGCGACCTTTTGAATTTCTTTAGGGGCGGCTCTATGTATATACAAACTTCGGGTGCGGCTCTATGTATATACAAACTTCGGGTGCGGCTCTATGTATATACAAACTTTTGATTTAGTAGAGGTAACCAACAGGATGCACGGTATTTCCCATATCTTAATCTGAGGCACTCGAGTAAATACAAAAATAGCATCTGGGCAATAAATAATACGTCTAAGGGTTTGAAAAAAAAAAAAAATAGGGATAAGATGTTTAAAATGCAACTGTTCCTTCAAACATCGATATTTCATACGTAGGTAAACGTAATCTCACGCCTGTTATCCCTGAAGGGGTAGGCGAAGTCAAATGCAAGCATGCATACATGCGATCACCTGATTCGCTGGTTACGTTTTGGCTCATGTTACAGGTGGCGAGCGTGTTGACTTCTCCGGGTATATTACCGAACGCCGAGGTACTGGGAAACTTACAGAAAATGGACAAATCCTAATAGGATCAGAGATAAAGGATTTATACCGTTATCTCTGATAACCCCGACCCGGGAATCGAACCCAGGAGCCCAGCGTAGTATTAGTGGCTTGCTACCACTGGGCTACTGAGACTATTATATTTAATGCTGTTAAATATCGGTGATTGAAGGAACAGTTAAATATCATACATCTCGTTGAGAAGATTTAATTTACTTTCAGTGTTTTACCAACAATTTAGTACGGAGTGTAGGCTATCGGATGATTCTTGGAATCGCCGATATAGAGCACAGAGTTAACCGAACATGATTGATTGAATCATTTGTCTGTTGATATACCTATAAATTTCTCATAAATAAATCACGTTTCGGACAATGAGGTCAAATACATAAGAGCAGACACGAGGAAAAACAGCCGGTTCCGTTTTTAAATTGATTTGACAGATAGGTATTTTTGTCAGGTGTCATGTTACTATGGGAATTAATTGAATGCACATTTGGGCACACAAAAAATCACGTCGGGGTCACCAGTTCGGCGGTAATTAGTATGTGTGCCAACATAGAAGGGTATTGCGTGTTCAGTAGTGAGGTTGGCTAATGAGTAGTCCATTGTTGGTGATCACCATATAATCCGGAAGTTACACAGTTACATTCTTGCGGTTACTTTAGGCGGGTTGAGGTGCGTATGCGCGGCTCTAAGGTTATGGGACAACTGACGACGCAATGCTAAGCTTGCGGCGCCGTCCGGATGTTTATATTATAACGCTTAATAATGTGACGCTACACACAAAACTGGAACCACGCTACCAAGGGGAATGTCCTGTCTAGTACTTTATTACAATATAGGTCAATGGTTTCGGGCTCAGTGTGATTGGGATCAATTTAAAATCTATATTGAACTTATAACAATACGAATACGGCTGTGGTCATGTAAGCATTTCTAATTATACATTATTTTCATTATTATCATTACAGAAAGTTTCGCAAGCCTACATAAGTTAAAAGCTAATGACATTTAATTTTGCAAGCTCACAAGTTTTTTAATGATTCGTTTTCAAGAAGAAAAATTGTTGTTAAAAGCCATTGCTGCCAGTTATTACGACGAGGACTTAACGTGCCCTCCGAAGCACGGAAATGTGCATTTTAATCTGCCACTAGCGGTCACCCATCACACACCCGACCGCGCCCGTATCGCTTAGCCGAGTAGATCGCTTGCAATCTATAGACTTATTACACGGCACGGTATTCAGGGTACGATATCAAGGGTCAGGGTAGTGTAATAACATTTAAGGTGTTAGGGGCATAATTAGGGCGACCAGAGCGGCCCGGTCAGCCTAACGCCCTAACCACACACAGTACAAATATGAACAGTATGGAAACTACGTACAAAACGTTCAAAATGGCACACTCACACAAACATGCGCATCGACCCTCGGGTAGCGAGTGATTCGGAGCTGCAGCACCGCGAGAACCGCTTAGGCGCCTCGTTGATGCGCATGTTTGTGTGATTACGCCGTTTCAACGTTTTGTACGTAGTTTCCATGCTGTTCATATTTGTACTGTGACTGACTGAGGGCCCTGTCGACCGGATAGTGTAATAAGCGGTAACCCGGCGCGAGGCCACACCCACCCTTTCTGTCCTGTCGAGTAATATTTGGCCTTTTATACTATTCTATACCGGCCGCAGGGCCATGCGCGCTTTCGTAAATCTTACTACTAATATATAACCTAAATCTAGTAACTATACTTACCACAGAAACATACCACTGCAATTCTCATAAAAATTTGTGAAATATTTTTATATCTTGCGGGTATATACGGGGTCAAGAATTTTGTGAGAATATCCAGAACTACAAAAAAATGTAGTGGATATGTAAAGAATATAGACAATGCAATAAAGCATTTTGCACAGATGGCAGGCCTGAAATAAAAAAAATAGGTATGTTATGTTTAAAAATAATGAAAGGAGTTGTTTTACCCACTCATGGATCAAAGAGTTATTGATTGCGTATTTGGTGAAACTGCTACCTTATTCCATACTTTCCATACTATAATATATTATTATATCACTCATTTATTAATAATCCATATTAATTATTTTTTTACATATATAAGTAACTTAATTAAATATAACAAAAAATAATATTAACAAAGCACAAATATATATGTAAAGAAATACTATTTCTTTCTTCGCACTCTGTGTGTTTACTTACCATGAAGTTTGGTTATAGTTTTTAACTTTTTAATTGACTGATTTTAAAGAAGAAACGTATTCAGAATGTCAGATGACAGATTTAAATACGAGTTGATTGACAATTGGATAATCAATGAAAATTTTAATATTATATTATTTTATGTTTTAAAAGTGAAAGAATAAACTTTCATTGTCGTTTCTTCTTTACAGGTTTGAGTTCATATTGTTTTATATTACCTAAATAAAATAGTCTCTGTATAAAAAAAACTAACAATAAATCTTCTTTACAGCAACACAAGGTTTATTTCTTTCATGTAGTAAAACAAACTTATAAAACGACAATTTTGTTTATAAAAAGATGCAAATGGAGCAGTTACGTTTTGAATTCACGATTTTACCGGCGAATGATGGAAAATCTAATATTTGTTGTATAACCTCAATCACAACTAAAGATGAAAAAAAATTTGCTATACCAGAGGAATTACAGTCTGTTGGATTTCACGAAGAATTAATTGAGACAGCTGTGTACAACAAAGTAAAAAATAGTTTAAAGAAAAGACATCAGACACGAAGAGTTTGGATAACTATGACAGATAAATTACGAGAAATTTACATAGATGCTGATGGTAACTTACAATTTGGAGAACAATATCTGGAGGAAATTGAACATAACCGAGCATCTGAAGAACAAATTAGAGATTCGAATTTATTGGAAGAAATGTTTACAAAGTTAATAGAAAATACACATGATTTAAAAAAACAGAATCTGAAATATGTCGCAGAGAAGTTTGTGATTGAGAAATTTACGAGCAAAAACTCGAATGCAAGGCAATGGATTGACATTTTTGAGAGAGAATGTTCTCGCTTCGGTATTATGAAAGATGAACAAAAAATTGAGATTCTCCGACTATTTATGGATAAAAGTTGTGTTGATTGGTACAGCTCAATGATTATAAAATTAACACTCAACTCAGAGTGGATAGTTTGGAAAGAAAAGTTGTGCGAGTCATTTGCAAACCAAAACTGGAACCAAGTGACCTATGCATTGTTATTTAAATATAAGGATGGTTCATTAGTGGACTATGCCATTAAAAAGGAAAAACTTTTATTGGACATGAGAAATTCAATTGATACAGGTACACTGGTAGATCTGATAGCGGTAGGTTTGCCAGGTTTTGTATTAGAGAAGATAAATAGAGAAGCAATGAACGATATAGTATGTTTATTCAATGAGGTGAGAAAGTATGAACATTTGGTAAATAAAAATAGGAATGGAACGTACAGAAAGTATGAAAATCAAAGGATAAATATTACAAATGAAGGACGTTATCCATGCAAAATATGCGTAAAATTAAATAAAGGGGTTCGCTATCATTCCGAAGCTGCATGCTGGTTTAGAGTTAGAGAAGATGATAAATTAAATAAAAGATATATTAAACATGTAAATAATTCAGTGATTGAAGCAGAGTTAAATGAAACAGAACAAAAAAACTAGTAGTGACACCATTAATTAAGATCAAACTACTGTTAAATAATAAATTAGAAATTTATGGAGTATACGATTCAGGTTCAAATGTATCTCTAATTAATTCCAAATTACTAAAACTAAATACAAAAGGACATAACTCGAATGAAGAAAATATAGTAACAATTAATGGTGTCCAAAAAACAAGTGGTTTGACAAATTTAAAAATAAAAATTTTTGAAATAGAAGAAAATGTGGATGTGTACATCATTGACGAACACAAATTCAGATACGATTTCTTAATAGGATTAGATATGATAAAGAAATACAAGCTAGTACAAAATGAGGAGTTAAAAATAACTCAGAAACAATACTTACATGAAAAGAATAGTAAAAAAATGGAGAAAAAGATAGACGAAGGTGAAAATGAAGGTAATAAATATGAAAACGAAAACAAAATTAATTTTAATGCACATATCAAAGAGGAGGAATTTGAAATAAAGGTTGGTCATTTAGATGATGATAAAAGGGAAGAAATAAATAAGCTAATACAACAATATCAATCAGTTTTTGCCAAAAACAAGTATGACGTGGGAAAGGTTAAAGGATATGAAGCAAGAATAGATTTATTAATGGATAAATACTGCAGCAAGAGGCCATACAGATGCACTATAGAAGACAAAAAAGAGATAGCAGAACAAATAGCCGAATTATTGGATAATGCGCTTATAGAAGAATCTTATAGTCCATTCGCAGCACCAGTAACTTTGACATTTAAAAAGGAAGAAAATAAAAAATCAAGGCTCTGTATAGACTTCAGGGATTTAAATAAAATTGTAGTTCCTCAGGCTCAACCCTTCCCATTAATTGACGATTTAATGACAAAAACAAGAAATTGCAAATTTTTTACAAGCTTAGACGTTAATTCAGCTTTTTGGTCTATACCTCTACGAGTAGAGGACAGGAAGAAGACAGGGTTTGTAACTCAAGAGGGACACTTTCAATGGACTTGCCTACCATTTGGTTTGAAGACTGCTCCAGCAATATTTCAAAGAATATTGTGTAACATACTTAGAAAATATAAACTAACCGATTTTGCTGTCAATTATATAGATGACATCCTGATATTTTCAAACTCATTTGATGAACACATAAGTCACTTGAAACAGTTACTAGAAGCAATTCAAACGGAAGGATTTCGACTAAAATTTATAAAATGTACATTTGCATCAGATTCGGTAAAATACCTGGGACATATCATTCAATATAATTCTATCCAACCACTGAAGGACAATCTCATTTCGATAAAAGAATTTCCAGTACCAAAAACACAGAAGAATATTCGACAATTTTTGGGAAAAGTAAACTTTTACCATAAATATATACCAAGGAGCGCAATAATTCTTGACCCATTACATAATTTGCTAAGAAAAAATCAAAAGTTTGTTTGGTCTGAAGAATGTCAAAATGCGTTTGAAAAAATAAAGAGTCTCTTGTGTTCACAGCCAATACTAGAAATTTATGATCAAAATCTACCAATAAATATTTATACTGATGGTTCTCTGCTGGGTGTTGGAGCAATTTTAAAACAAGTACAACTAGATGGTAAAGAAAAACCAGTAGCCTATTTTTCAAAAAAACTGAATGGAGCGCAAAAGAAGAAAAAGGCTATATATTTAGAATGCTTAGCTATTAAAGAAGCACTAAGATATTGGCAGTACTGGCTGATAGGTAAATCGTTTACAGTCTACACAGACCATAAACCATTAGAAAACATGAACTTAAAAGCTAGAACAGACGAAGAACTAGGTGATTTGACTTATTACCTTTCACAATATGATTTTAAAATCAAATATTCCCCTGGAAAAGATAATTTAGAAGCGGACTGTTTAAGTCGGAATCCTGTATTAGAACCAGAGGATAATCTAGAAGAACAACTGAAAGTTGTGAACTTAATTACATTAGAAGATATTGTAATAGATCAGAATCAAAATAAAGAAATACAGAGAAACAATAATAAAATAATCAAAAAACACAATTTATACTTCAAAAGAATTAGGAACAAAGAGAAAATAATAATAACAGAAGAATTCAGTATTAAATTTATAAAGCGAATACATGAAGATCTATGTCACATTGGAGTGGGACAAATGCTAAAGACTATTAGTTCACTGTACGCAACAAAAAATTTAATAAAAAATATTAAAAATGTTTGTAGGAATTGTGAAATTTGCATAAAAAACAAAACAAGAGGACAACACAAATATGGATTAATGTCATATTTAGGCCCAGCGACAAGACCCTTTGAAATAGTATCAATAGACACAATTGGAGGTTTTGGTGGTTCTAGATCAACCAAGAAATACATACATCTTTTAGTGGACCACTTCACTAGATATGCATTTATTATAACATCAAAAACCCAGGGTGCACATGACTTTATAAAGCTAATAAATAAGGTCGCTGAAACTGAAGAGATTGGGATGCTCCTTACCGACCAGTATCCTGGAATAAACTCTAAAGAATTCAAGAAGTTCCTTACTGACAAACAAATAACAATAATTTTTACAGCAGTGAATGCACCGTTTTCTAATGGCCTAAATGAAAGGTTGAATCAAACGATAGTTAACAAAATTAGATGCAAAATCAATGAAGATGGAGAAAACAGAGCGTGGACTACAATAGCACATGAATGTGTAGAAAAATACAATCAGACTAACCACTCAGTAACTGGCTATGCACCATGTTATTTGCTATACGGAACAGATGTTAAGGTTTTACCAAAAGAACTACAACAAGGAGGTATAAATAGTGACTGGATCGGAGATAAGAAAACAGCGCTTAATAATACCTTGAAATCACATTACTATAACAAAATGAGGTATGATAGGAATAGAAAACGAAGAGAATTCAGTGTGGGAGATCTAGTATATATAGAAAATGGGAATAAACTAAATAGGAAAAAGCTAGATGAATTGAGAATTGGACCATATAAAATAATTAAAAAGAAATCTAATACAATTTACGAGATAGATACAGGACATAGAAAAACAGAGTCAAATCTTTTTCATATCACAAAACTAATTCCAGTACAGATAACAGAGGATGAGAATGTGCAAGTATCAAATGGAGAACTGGAGTGAAAATTCACGGGTGAATTTTCTTCCCCATGGGGGGAGATGTAAAGAAATACTATTTCTTTCTTCGCACTCTGTGTGTTTACTTACCATGAAGTTTGGTTATAGTTTTTAACTTTTTAATTGACTGATTTTAAAGAAGAAACGTATTCAGAATGTCAGATGACAGATTTAAATACGAGTTGATTGACAATTGGATAATCAATGAAAATTTTAATATTATATTATTTTATGTTTTAAAAGTGAAAGAATAAACTTTCATTGTCGTTTCTTCTTTACAGGTTTGAGTTCATATTGTTTTATATTACCTAAATAAAATAGTCTCTGTATAAAAAAAACTAACAATAAATCTTCTTTACAGCAACACAAGGTTTATTTCTTTCATTATTACAGAGATCTAAAGTCCCTGGTTGTAAGTGCGCTTCACAATGAAAAAACTGCATATTTCCGGTCGAACATTAACCACAAAATAAAGCAACCTAAACTATTATGGAAAAATTTAAAACGTACTATTATTTATGACAGACAAAATCAAGATTTACCGTCCCATTTCATAGACCCCAATAGTATAAATAAGCATTTCCTTGACGTACCTGGCAATACAGACATTAATTTATCATATAAAACGTACTTTGTATCACACAAATTTTCTGATCATATCTTTACCTTAGTGCCCGTCAGTCAAAAGACAGTGGCACAATACATTAGTGGACTGAAGTCCAACGCTGAGGGTTTTGATGGTATATCGCTAAATATGTTACTATTGACCTTACCTCATGCCTTAGAATTTATTACGGAACTGATCAATCAGTCTGTCCACACATCGACTTTCCCTGACGCATGGAAAACGGCTATTGTTCGACCCTTACCAAAAAAAAATAATCCTGTCTCTATAAGTGACCTTCGTCCTATCAGCATCTTACCATGTCTGTCGAAGGTCATGGAGAAAGTTGTTCATCAACAATTATCACAATATCTGGAGCACAATAATATTTTACCGATGTTACAATCAGGGTTTAGAAAGAGGCGAAGTACTTCTACCGCTCTGATAGATGTTATAGATAACATTCTCTCTGCACAGGATAAAGGCATGTGCACCTTGCTAGTCCTGCTCGACTATTCCCGCGCATTTGATGCTTTAAATTTGGAACTACTCGTTGCTAAGCTTACATACTACGGGTTCGACCAGAAAACGGCGCAATGGTTCCAGAGTTACTTAACAAACCGACAGCAGCTTGTAGAAATTAAATTAAACGACGGAACAAGCGTGCGTTCATCACCAACCTTGGTTAAAAGAGGCGTTCCTCAGGGCTCCATTCTAGGCCCAACGCTCTTTGCCTTAAATTGTGCTGATTTAGTAAATTGCTTAAAAAAAACGAATTATCACGTGTACGCTGATGATGTTCAAATATATATTTCCTTTGATCCTAAGCGTTATAAAGATGCTGTAAAGGATATTAACGAAGATTTGAGTAGGTTAGTTGATTGGTCTGTTAATAACACCTTGGTTTTAAATCCGGCAAAAACTAAATATATGTTGCTAGGCACAAAAAAGCAAGTCAGTAAGGTCCCATATACACTCAATCTCAAATTGATGAATAGTTCAATAGAAAGGGTTGATGAGGCTCGAAATTTGGGACTCAATATGGATAGCAGTCTTAGGTTTGAGAAACACATAGCGGACTCAGTTCGTAATTGTTTCTATCGACTGAAATTATTATACAAAATAAGGCCGTATTTAACAGAAGAATTGCGCATACAATTGGTGGAATCCTTAGTACTATCAAGGCTTAATTACGCTGATACGGTGTACGGACCCCGTTTGTTAGGTCGAACCGAACGCCTCATACAACGCGTTCAAAATGCTTGCGCTCGTTATTGTTTCGCAATACCGAGTAGATGTCACGTGACCCCATATCTTAACAACCACTCAATGCTGAAAATGAAAACTAGACGTAAGATTCACTTAGCCTGTCTTCTATTTGGTATAATAAAATTTAAAGAACCCTATTACCTGTATGATAAACTTAGTTGGGTAAACAGCACACGTGAAATTTCAAGAAGACAATGTTCGCAACAATTGTCCATACAACCTCACAAGACGGCCTCTTTCAGAGGTAGTTTCCGTTACGCTGCATCAAAAATATGGAATAACCTCCCACCTCCTTTAAGACACATGGGCAGCTCTCTAATCTCATTTAAAAAACGATTAAAACAATATTTAATAGAAGAGCAGCGGAAATTGCCTTCTTTAATGACAAATAATAATATTTCACTAATTTAAGAAAAAAAAAAAAAAAACGCTTTGAAATACGCATAGATAGGTAGGCGGTCGATCGTGGCGTGACAGGCAATATATAAATAGTGTGAACAATAATGTATAATAATATTATCGAGATAGAATGTAATGTAATGATAATAAGTTGTTTTTTGTATTTTACGTTTTAATTTTGTTAATGTTGTAGGTATTTCAAGGTGTTGCCTAATCCGTCTGCTTATTTATTTATTTAATAGTTTTATCCTCTTATTATCATTAGACACACCACATATTTGTTTATATATTTATTGGACCTTTGACATCCGTGACCATGCATCCAACGGTTCCAGTCGAAAACCAGCGTCAGGTACTTATAGGTACCTGACATCATGCTGAACTGGATACCTTTTTGGCGCAGCCGTGCGACACATATGCCTTATTATTATTATAAATTTAATATAGGTGGTTAATTTAGATATAATTGTTATTTTAGTTCATTATTTAAGTACTTACTTTGTATCTATTTTTTATCTTATCTTTTTTTAAATTTAATTTTGTTGTGTGTATACATATGTGTCCTGGCTAAGCGCTAAATAAAATTTTCATTTTCATTTTAATTTTTTATGTAGTAAAACAAACTTATATATATAAAAAAATAAAAAATTGTGTGCCACCGGCAGCGGGAACAGGGTCCAAGCCGTCGATGATTAGGGTCACAGAGACAGGAACCTCCTCACTATACGTGCCGTGCCGAGGAGTACCGCCTTCTGCATCAGACCCTTGACCCAACTTCCTAGTTTGAGCCTCTTGAGGTGTTGGTCGAGGCTCTTTGCTATAAGTCCGTTGACCGTAACGACTATCGGCACAATGATGGCCGAATCTACGTCCCACATGGCGACAATCTCGTGAGCCAGATCAAGATATTTAAGTTCCTTGTCTTTCTCGGCCTTCACGAGATTCCCATCATGAGGGACGGTGACATCGATAATCATTGCGCGGCGCTCCGAGCGGTCTATCACCACTATATCAGGCTTATTGGCTACAATAGTCCTGTCAGTGATGATAGACCGGTCCCAATACATTGTGGCATGGTCGTTTTCCAGAACTGGGTCGGGCACATACCTGTAGTATGGCACCTCCACGGCCACAAGACTGTATCGCAAGGCAAGTTGCTGATGGATAATCCTGGCCACTTGGTTGTGTCTGTGCAGATATTCGCCGTTGGCAAGACTAGAACAGCCGGACACAATATGCCTGATTGATTCACCCGGTCGGTGGCATGCCCGACATATGTCGACCGTGCCATCCTTCAGGATAAACTTCCGGTAGTTGTTGGTCATTACCACTTCGTCCATTATTGCACAAACAAAACCTTCGGTTTCCCCAAATAGGTCACCGAATCGTAGCCAGGCCACGGATGCTAAAGTGTCTACGTCAGGCCCGTGTAGGGCCCGGTAAAAACGTCCATGTAGCTCCTTGCCCTGCCACACACTCCTGCGGTCGCTGGTCGTGAGTACCTCAGGTTTGCGCCAGATATTATTATTATTATTATAATTTGTTTGTTTGTTTGTTTGCTTGAACGCTTAACTCAGGAACTACTGGTCCGATTTGAAAAGTTTTTCAGTGTTATATAGCCCATTTATCGAGGAAAGCTATTATAGGCTTATATATCATCACGCTATGACTAATAGGAACGGAGCAGCGCGGGCGAAGCCGGAGCGGGCCTCTAGTGTACTTATAAGATAACATTTGAATTTGTGACGATTTTGTGAAATCATTGTGTTGGTCGGTACAAAAAAACACGACACAAAATTGTTTAAAATTGATTGCTGAATACTGTTTCGCATATTTAACTACTAATTTTAACTTTTATTGTGCTTGGTTCCATGAACTGGGAAAGGTAAATATATAGATATATAGTGGTAGGTATACACATTTCCGAAACATACCTGTTCTTTAACTGCAGGCATTCGATAGTGCATTGTAAAATAGTACCTATGTTTTATAAATAGTCGAACGTAGAACACCGCTACATGGATATTTTATTCTATTTGGATTTTTATTCGATTTCACGTGAATATGTATTTAAATACACATGTCATGTCATGTAATAAGCATTCCTATCTGATATCTGCATGAATAATGTAAAACGATTAAAATGACGAAAACAGATTACTAATTAACATAAATATACAAAAGGTACAGCATACCTTTGGATTTTAAATATTATGTCGGCATTTTTGCAACTTAATTACCTATCTCCATATTCATTATGTTATTTAACACTTACTTTCTATAATGTTCGAGATGTAATAATAAAAATAATCGGTTTTTTTAACTAAATGCATGTAGCATGACAAGTATATTTCATATCTACTGTTGATTGTCAGAAATTTAAGAGCAGATGATTTACCTGTATCTACATAGCGTGTAATTTGTTAATGACTAGGATGGTCTAGCCATTACACCACTACCGATATATTATGGGAAAAGATTATTGTTCAGTATTTAAAATTGGCTCGTATGTAAGTGATCGTTTTAGTTTTGCAAAAATAGTTACCTAGCAATAAAACCCTATCTTTTTAATTATTGTTTTTTTTCTCTGCAACACAAGTTAATCAAATCAAATGAAAATTCAATCTATTTTGAACATCAACAATCTGTTTTGCACATCGAAAAAATATTGTAGGTAATTTTTTTGCCCACCTCTGATTTTACCACCAGCAACAATGAAATCGAGTAAAACGATTTCCATTATGTATTGTTTCCCTAAAAGTAAACGCTGTTAATATAGTGAATATAGTGATATTATGTTACCAGTCATCCAGCGGTAAGTTCAAAGTAATTGTGCCCCTCAGCTCATCACCATATCGGAAATACCCGAAGAGGCCCAACGTGGTATACAGCAACATGATAAAACTCATAGCTATGACCAACACTCCAGAATATCCGAGAAAATGTTGTGGTTTCTTCATTGCATTCTCCACTGGCATAACCACCCCGATACCTTCCATTGCGAATATTACTGTCCTGTGAATAGAAGTATCTATAATATACGCACATATTTAGCATCTGCGTCAAAATCAAAGTGCAGAATTGAAAAAGAAATAACTACTTACTTCTAAAATGAAAACATCTTTATCTAAAATGTTAAATTAAGTGGCAAACAAACAGCGGTAAACATAGTGACTTCTGCAGCCTATAAAATCTACACAAAAAATAGGAGTCAGAATGCATATGCGTTGCCAGGTTGCCACCCCTGAGGCTCAAGCTGTTTTGCCTCTATGCCGGAATTTACGTGTGATCAGGCATGTGAGAAGGTGTATCAGGACCGGGATATCTGGCACTCTACATTCACTGCTGTCCCCCACTAGGGACTTGGCGTGAAGATAGGTACTTACATACATATTTACATTTATTGTAGAGCATTTTTTCTGGGAGTGTACATCTTAATGTTTTTTAATTAAGAGTTAACCTACTTAAGAATTTTTATTTGATCAATTGCTTAGCAAATTAACGTCTTTGCCATCTTTTGTTAAACAGAAAGCTGGAGTTTTTAGCAAACAGCGCCTATAAAAAGTTATTAGCAATGAGCTCAAAGAGAACAAAACAATTGACTCCACAACTATAGGTACTGGCAACTATTGGAAATAACTAGTTTATAAAGAATTTATATTGCTAGGTAACTATTTTCGTTCGAATATGTTATAGAATTAAAATGACAGACACTTCACTGACTTAGAGCGACATTCACATACCGTACAACGACTCTACATTGACTTGGACTCGAAATTTCAACGCTTATTTTGTTTCACGGATGTGTCATAACTCCTAGGTACTTCATTTGAGAAGTAAGTACACTTTTACTAGGTAAATAATAAGTAGAGTAAAGTAAAATATGAGTTTAACTCGCCTTTGATACAAAATAAACAATAACACTTCGACCATTAAGTCAAACTAAAGTCGTAGTGCGATCTGTAGTTACCTATATCTCCCCCTTAGATTTTATTTTCTTTCTTCGGGTACTTTTAACTTTTAACAATACACAAGTTTGGTATTGTTAGTCATATGTTTTAAAATTAGTAGCTACTAGGTATTTATATCATTTGTTTCAGCAAATTCTTCTCAAGTTTAAATATAAATGATTATGCTTACTCACGACAGAAATGCAGGAAGCCTTGATATATCGCCTACAGCTTTTTTGTCACTCACAACAATTTCATCCTTGAAAATGTAATATAAGCATATGACGAAAGTGGCCACTAGCAAAACATTGGCTATTAAGGAAAATGGGGCCAGCCACTTCAAATATCGTATCTGAGCCATAATACATAGTGGGACTAGTAAGATCAAACAGTAGTATTCAACGGACAATATAGTTACTGGAATATATCTGTCAAAAATCTGAAACAATACGAATAAATCGAGAAATATTTTTCAATAGGTGATAATACGAGTAGTTATATGTCCAAATGTTGAATCGGAACAAGGTAGGTAGGTACGTATGATTATTTAAATTATTTCGCATTAACACATGCTTGTGAAATATATTTTATTTTAAAGAAAAATGGAAAGAAAAATTTGACTTCAGGCGAGGCTCGAACTCGCGACCTACTGGGAATCTAGTCCAGCCGCTCTTCCAATTGAGCTACTGAAGCCCTGCCCGATTTGTCACATCTTTCCTTCACATCTATTGCATTGCTTTATGGTAGCAGTAGCGCCATCTATTACCAACTATGCTAGTTAGGCAACCGATATAATAGACTTTTCAGTTTATTGAATATCGTAAAGAAGTCGCTTTTACCCTTAATAATTGTTTAAATTATTTCGCATTAACACATGCTTGTGAAATATATTTTACGTCGCGAGTTCGAGCCTCGCCTGAATTCAAATTTTTCTTTCCATTTTTCTTTAAAATAAAATATATTTCACAAGCATGTGTTAATGCGAAATAATTTAAACAATTATTAAGGGTAAAAGCGACTTCTTTACGATATTCAATAAACTGAAAAGTCTATTATATCGGTTGCCTAACTAGCATAGTTGGTAATAGATGGCGCTACTGCTACCATAAAGCAATGCAATAGATGTGAAGGAAAGATGTGACAAATCGGGCAGGGCTTCAGTAGCTCAATTGGAAGAGCGGCTGGACTAGATTCCCAGTAGGTCGCGAGTTCGAGCCTCGCCTGAAGTCAAATTTTTCTTTCCATTTTTCTTTAAAATAAAATATATTTCACAAGCATGTGTTAATGCGAAATAATTTAAACAATTATTAAGGGTAAAAGCGACTTCTTTACGATATTCAATAAACTGAAAAGTCTATTATATCGGTTGCCTAACTAGCATAGTTGGTAATAGATGGCGCTACTGCTACCATAAAGCAATGCAATAGATGTGAAGGAAAGATGTGACAAATCGGGCAGGGCTTCAGTAGCTCAATTGGAAGAGCGGCTGGACTAGATTCCCAGTAGGTCGCGAGTTCGAGCCTCGCCTGAAGTCAAATTTTTCTTTCCATTTTTCTTTAAAATAAAATATATTTCACAAGCATGTGTTAATGCGAAATAATTTAAACAATTATTAAGGGTAAAAGCGACTTCTTTACGATATTCAATAAACTGAAAAGTCTATTATATCGGTTGCCTAACTAGCATAGTTGGTAATAGATGGCGCTACTGCTACCATAAAGCAATGCAATAGATGTGAAGGAAAGATGTGACAAATCGGGCAGGGCTTCAGTAGCTCAATTGGAAGAGCGGCTGGACTAGATTCCCAGTAGGTCGCGAGTTCGAGCCTCGCCTGAAGTCAAATTTTTCTTTCCATTTTTCTTTAAAATAAAATATATTTCACAAGCATGTGTTAATGCGAAATAATTTAAACAATTATTAAGGGTAAAAGCGACTTCTTTACGATATTCAATAAACTGAAAAGTCTATTATATCGGTTGCCTAATTAGCATAGTTGGTAATAGATGGCGCTACTGCTACCATAAAGCAATGCAATAGATGTGAAGGAAAGATGTGACAAATCGGGCAGGGCTTCAGTAGCTCAATTGGAAGAGCGGCTGGACTAGATTCCCAGTAGGTCGCGAGTTCGAGCCTCGCCTGAAGTCAAATTTTTCTTTCCATTTTTCTTTAAAATAAAACGTATGATTAGTTTATTTTACAAATTAACTCACCTGTTTAATTGAATCTGCTATTAGAACAGTGAAGATACAGCAAACACCGACGTAAGTGAATAGTAAAGATAGCTCGGCAAACAACCTGAAAATATTTTTATGTTAAGCCGGATGTTCCATTCGAAACTAAAAAAAAAAATTACACTTCTTAAAATGTTATACTCATACACTTCTGTTCTGTGTACTCATAGGGTGACAATCAACATTGAGTTGTGTTGCAGCACAGCGCATGCTCTTTTTTAGTGTAATCACATCTCTGATAGGTATTGTAATGAAAAAATAAACAAACTCTGCCACGCAGAGATGTTATGTTTTTAATGGTTGTAGATAATAAACACTTCCAAGCTTTAAACTGGAATTCAAAAGCGTTGAAGTTACTGCTGCATACCGAGCGGCCGGTACAACAAATTGTGAAAACTTAACAAATTGTGAAGTGGCTGGTGGTCTATTTGCACAGAGCCGCTTCGCTTCCAGACAACCCTAGATTGTCTGAAAAAAGTCGACTGTGCGCTCAATTAGGGAGGTCTTTGGCACTAAAAGTCGGATATACATACCCTCCTGTTGCCAGACACACGTTTTTATGTACGCTTACGTAAGTACCTACTTGGCCGCACATGATCCAAAAAAGCCAAATATGGTTGGCAACCCTACCACAAGCGGAAACCAATTACGGATAAACCTAATAGGTTAGGATCCCACTGCAGAATCATTTCGTTCATCCAGATATGTTGCAAACCTAATTTTTATGCATATTTTTAATCTAGAGAATATATTATTATATCCACTAGGTTGCCTATCAAAAAATGGCCGCAAGTAATATATATATATATGTCGGGGATAGAGATCACAAACGTACTGAGCTGACTAAACCGATGGTTAAAGAAACTCCTTAGCAAAGTACCAAACATACCCAGTGGTTTGATTGACAAGTGTCATCAATTTGGAAATGAGAAAATAAAAGAAGGCGGTCTGGGCCGGTTCCTTGATATAATTCTGGTTAATATTCCGGTAACTGTGACCCCGGTCGTAAGAGTTTCTTGCCCGTTCTTCTCTGCCGGCTTAATCGAATGGGCGAATCTTTGGCAATAAACGACTATTGCTTCATCTTCTGCCAAACCATGTGCTTTATTTCATCACCCGCTCGAGTTCCCACCTACAGACGCCCACAAACACGAATAACATTTCGGCTTATGGAAAGACACGCAGACAATACTACCTAGATGTCCTAGATGTCCTGACTGGAGAGGCCTCCTGCCGACATATATAATAACCAATTGCTGTTCGTTAGTCTCGTTAAAACTCGAGAACGGCTGGACCGATTTGACTAATTTTGGTTTTGCATTATTTCTTGAGGTCCAGGGAAGGTTTAAAAGGTAAGAAAATAGGAATGAAGAAGTTGAAGGGAAATAGTAAAAACCACAATTTAATTTTCCCAAACAAATAGTCCGTATCTATCAAACCTTTGACACATTATTTCATTGTGAGCCAATACGAAGTTTGCCGGGTCAGCTAGTTTTTTTTTTTTTTTGGGATATAATTTTTTTAAATTTCTTTTTTCACTAAAATATAATCCACTTTACGGCAATACGTATAAAGACTGAAAAATCACGGCTGCCGTTGCGCACTTGGCCGCCCTTACATATTTTTGTTCCGCCCCCATAACTTTTTACGTCCATAACGTACATGTATTATGTATCAAATTAAAGCAATTTTTTCTCATTATTATGATATATGGGAGCCAAATTGAATAGGCGGCAAATAAGAGTTGCTAACTGTTAAAGATAAAATAATAAAAAAAAAATACTTGCGGGCAAATTTTGAAAAAAAAAAAAAAAATTTGATGGGCAACCTAGGGGATATATTTTCTTTAGATATATATTAGATGATATGAGTAAAAATTAGGTTTGGTTTTTTTTATCTGGATGAACGAAATGATTCTGCAGTGGGATCTTAACCTAAACGGACATACTGCAGTTAATCACTTACCGTGCAGCTTTCGCGAAGGGTTTGACTTTCTTAGGTCCAAAAGTGAACGCAGTTTCACATGTTTCTGCATAGCTGAGCAAAGGTTTTCTTGCCACTTTACAACACTCGTGCGATATTTTAACCTGTTAAACAAATAAAGCATGTGTTGTTTAAAAAATATTCGTCAAATAAATTACACATAATCTTTATGATTCTTGGAATATTTCATATCTATATACCTACATAAACTCAGCGTAACTTTACCTGCGTTAGTAAAAGCAGTTTCATACTTCGAAAATAATAGGTTGGTTGCATTGAATAGGTACGTGGATATTACTTCGTGGACTTTAAGAGGAGCGAAGAATCGTTTGCATCGATTTTGTCATGAAATTGGTAAATAGGTAAGTATACAGTTCACATTGATGTTAAATTACAGCTATAGAACTCTACTTGAAAACTATACATTTCAATGCAGATTTGTTGCTACTTCTAATGTGTATGATGTATTTATAAACCATAAGAGTAATTAACTACTTAACTAGTGGTTGCCAATAATCAGTGTAGGAAAAACAAATCATTATTTCAGCCAAAAGACGTCCACTGCTGGACAAAGGCCTCAAAGATGGCCACAACGAACGGTCCCGGGCCGCCCTCATCCAGCGATTGCCCGCAACCTTTACCAGGTCGTCGGTCCACCGCGTGGGTCCGCCTGCCTACGCTTCGTCTTCCGGTACCCGGAAAAGGAAATTATAAAAGTTTATAGTGAATTTAAATTACAATATATTTCTATCGGAATTGAAATTATACTACCTACAAAAAATATTTGTGGTACTAAATAAAGTGTTCCTTCGGAGCCACGGAAGCTGATAAATCGATCAAAACATCAAATTGATTTAAAAATCATTTTCCATTTACGCGGTTCATTATCAGGTACCTATTTCGCCGTATATTTATCTATGTATATAATGGATTATTGCATACATCTACCTGTTCATTTGTTGTGTTCAGTGTAAATGTCACTAGGTATATCTTTATGCTCATACATAAAAGCATGACAAAATGACCGCTTCATAAATTATCATTCATACGTACTTTGTAAGCATAAAATAAGTTATTTAAATATCAATAGAATAACCTACAAAGAGCATACCTACTCGTGCTACATGCGTCGATATAGGTACCTATTTTCCTTACTTTAGATAATAATATCTCGTCATACAACAATGAACTATTTATAAATTCCGCCGCTCACAGCTGGTTTTGTATCGATCACCTTCCTCCTTATCTGCCATGAAATGAATCAATTGGACGCTGATATTATTGATATTATTATAAGCAAGATTTCTTGTATAATTGTAAAATAGGCAATCGAAAACGTTCTATTTCTAGATAACAAATAAAGAAGTGTGGGAATCGTACCGGTGTTTGATCGACAATGACTTTTGGGATTAGACAAAAGATCAGTGTCTGTTTATAATATCATCTTCCACTGCACGTTTCGTTGATGCAATTAATTCACCTTATCTATGTTGACCTCTATCAGCTTCCATGCCACCAATAATTGCACACTTGTTATCCATTCACAATACAAAAAAAACTAAAGAATTGGAATTAAGTGCGCTTGAACCCAAAGTTTCAGATCATTGATTTGAAAAACGTGCACCGATATATTAAAATGTAGCTAATTAAGTTACAAATATCTCAATTTCAATAGAATGCTATTTAATTATTATATCGACACCGCTGATAACATATCAGACGTATCAAGGTGGCTGACAGGTTGACATAATTAACGGCTTCCGGAGGTAATTAATATAACAAACACTTTAAACTTAAAAAGTATAGTAGAAAAGTTTATTAAGAAATATGGTGCAGACGGTAAGGTTAGTTTAGAGGTAATTAATTAAGAGGTAAGGATTCGAACAAATTCAGACAGCCTCTTGAAGATTTTCATAGTTTTCTAGGAAGATTATATAGGAAAGAAAAATGTGACGAAAACTGTAAGACGTGGATATAATTTATAGTCGGATAGATCCACTTTTAGTACCCGTAATAAGTATCACAAAGGAACAACAACTTAGGCCTCAGAGATGGCAACGCATTTGTTTTTAAAGCTCTATTATTTAAGTAGTTTTACTATATGCTGCAGTAGTCACTTACCACACATTTTTTATGTCAAAAGACTGACAGACAAGCAGACGGGCCATTTGATGGCAAGTGGTCACCGTCGCCTATGAACATTTGCAACACCAGGGGAATTGCCAACGCGCTGCCAGCCCTGAAGGACTCTTTTGACGTCATCCTTGAAGAACTCCATATTGTAGGGGGAGGACTTTCATACCGAGGGAACACGTCAGAGGGAAGTTCATTCCACAATTTACACGTTCTGGACAAAAACGAATGTGAGAACCGCACCGTTGAGCACTGGCAGGTCCAGTCGGTGAGGGTGAAACTTTTCTCTTCGGCGGTTAGTACGGTGTAGGAAAAGAGACGGTGACACCATGTCAAACAGTTCAGCAGAGCACTCGACATTGTAGAGACGGTATAAAACGCATTGACTCTCAATGTCTCTGCGCAGGCTCAGATGTTCGAGCCTGTCAGTAAGTCCTGGGTCGTTAACAATACGTACGTCGCGTCTTTGTAGGAAGTGTGCCCACAAATGAGAGCAGTATTTCAGATGGGGCCGCACTTGGACAACAGTATGTTTGTTTGCCACCCTCCTCACACAAAAAAACTAGGTATATCTGGCTATCTAATGTTTGCTGAAGCCCTGTAGCAGACAACCGGATACTATGATGATACAAAAAAAAAGTTTCTGTTGTAAGAAAAATAAATTTGTGTAGGTATACTTACGAATATATAAACGCAGTGGCAACAAATGAAAGCTATAATAATAGTGCCTATAATACCAACGACCCATCCTGAATTGGCGAATGCCAGTGGTATTGCCAGTAGACCAGATCCTAATGAAGCTTTCAGTAAATTTGCCAAAGATCTGATATCCCTGAAATCGTATGAAATATATTTAATTGTGAAATACTTACTAGAGTCCGTTGTTTTGTTATTAACATGGTGTTGGTACCTACAATATAGGGATGTTACGGATATAACATTTCAGATCTGGATGTGGATACCTACGGATATATGTATAAATAATATTGTACTGGTTAAACTGCCTCGGTAGCCTAGTGGTAGCAGGCCACTACTACTACGCTGAGGTGCTGGGTTCGATTCCCGTGTAGGGAGTTATCAGAGATAATGGTGTAAAGTCCTTTATCTCTGGTTCTATTGGGACTTTTCCATTTTCTGGAAATTTCCCAGTACCTCGAAGTTACGTAATGTGCCCGGAGATGTCAACAGGCTTGCCACCTGTTAATGGGTCAAAAACGTAACCGGCGAATCGTGGGTATTTGCATGTATGCTTGAATGCATGCATTTACCTCTGCCTACCCCTTCGGGGATTACAGGCGTGAAGTTACGTTAAAAAAAAATTCACAAAATCATTCACGTTTAGCTGCATTATTTTGATCAAAATTGGACTAGATTCAAAACCCAATACCTACATACGTAAGTGAATTGTACTTAGTCTGTTAAAAAAATCAGTGATGTGACTGTTATTTAGACTGCTACGATATACGAATTTATCAAATGTTAGTTAAATATAACTTATTGAAATAAAACTATTTTTACGGATTTATCTCTTGTAGGTATTCTATTAAACAAAACCGGACAAGTGCGAGTTCGACTCGCGTGATGAGGGTTCCGTAATTTAAATAAATATTTTCGAAAATATTACAGATTTAAAATGCAGGGACATAGCGGTTACGGTGGTACCGGCATTATTAAGAATTTTCGATTTAATTTGAATACTCAAACTTCTTATAGGTTTTCCAGTTATTTATAGGCAAAGAACTATTTTCCACATTTTTTTCAAATATTTAAGTTCAGTAGTTTCGGAGATAGTAGGAGATAGTAATTTCAACTCAATCGGTCCAGTAGTTTCGGAGCAAATTGGCTGTGACAGACGGACAGACAGACAGACAGACAGACGCACGAGTGATCCTATAAGGGTTCCTTTTTTCCTTTTAAGGTACGGAACCCTAAAAACGGGACTAAGGAAGCAGAATAACGATCGCAAAGTGGGGTTGATTAAAAAATATTATTATTTTAGTTTAATATACATGAGATTAATTAGTCAAGTTAGTTACCAAGTATTTTTTTTAAGTTTATCAATACTAGTACTAGAAGACGCCGCTCTTCTATAGCATTACATTTATGCAAAACTTTTATTTTAGATTCGATTATGAAACATTACAGAACTCCTTAACATCCCCAGTACAATATTATAGAAATTGTAATATAATGATATTAGTGTAGTTAAAAAAAACACTTTGGTATTCAAAGAAAATATCGTGGGACAAACATCTTTTTGGATACATACGTAAGGTGTGGACTATCACCGCATTACCTACTTGCCGCAAAATCACAGTGATGAGCACTACGTATGCTGGTTAAGTGGTAATATACTGTCAGGGATCTAGCCACCTGACTACATGGACACCTTATTTATTACCACCGAACAAGTGCTATAAATGCTATATTTGTTTCTGGATAAGCTGTGAGTTCCCTCACTGTACACTCCCGTATTTATTGGCACAGAGGCGTAAAAGTTTGGCTCTCAAAAGCGGAAACACAGATAACAATACTTACGAGTTAGGTTTTTTAACCTGACGATGTTCGAATGGATTGTATTCTGGACTTGGATTATTATTTTTTTGATCACCATTTTGTTGCATTTTTTTATTTTACTTATCACTAGAATAATTACTAAAACAATCACGGCTGTTTCATTTTATTCAGTTAAGTCTGTTACAAAAATATACGAGAACAAGCAAGGATTTTCAAACCTTAACACAAAGCCAATTATCTGTATGTAATTGTTTTATGGCCTTAATCTCAGTATTTTACTTGTAGATAAAATCTGATAAATGAAGTGCTCAGAGAACTCGCGATATACAACTAACAACGTACCTAACACCTTAAGCGAATTCACTTTTATGATAGGTAAGGCGTAGATTAAAGCACGTGTCCTTGTCACTTCATCTTCATCTAACCGACTTCGAAAAAAGAAGGAGGTTCTCAATTCGTCCGGATCTTTTCTTTTACACTAGTAACTCGCCCCGGCGTCGCATGGGGGCAATGAATAACCTATGTCTCACAGTTAAGTTACAGCTTTTTAATGGTGAAAGAATATTTGAAATCGGTCCAGTAGTTTTTGTGTGAAAACGTTACAAACATTCTAATACCTATTTAAATAGAGCGTACGAAGAGTGAATAAGCAATTGATCTCTGAAACGCAATTTGAAACGATCTTGAATCGACTTTTTATGTCAGTGACGGAGTTCGCGGGCGTAGGCACCACCGAATTACCTAATATACTTGCCGCTAAATGGGTAGTGTTCAGCACTATCGTGTTCTGGTCAGGTGTTTATGTATAGTATGAGTGGTAGCGCATCTGCATTTTGACCTTGGTCTTTATGTAGGTGTGCATAGGCTGCAGTCATCACTCAACATCAATGTGCACTGCATGCTTGTTTGCCACTTCAATTAAATAAAAAAAGCATAAAGTGGCAAACCGGCATAGGTAGATACAGTTGACATTGATGGTAAGTGATTACTGTAATCCATACACATTTAGGTACCTACTTACAAATCAGAGATTTCAATGTAGGCGTTACCACGAAGTGTAAGTTGTTATAGTTCTGGCAGAGAATGTGTAATAATACTACGTATAGAATGGACACTTCGACCACAGTACAAATATGAACAGTAACAAAACGTTCGAAACGGCACACTAACACAAACATGCGCATCAACGCTCGATGTAGCGAGTGACTCAGGGCGAGATTCACAGACCGCACTACGACTTTACTTTGAGCAAAGTATGCTTAGAACTGTCAGAAATGTATGGGTTTTGACAGTTCGAAGCGTACTTTGCTCGAAAGTAAAGTCGTAGTGCGGTCTGTGAATCTCGCCCTAAGTACTGCAGCACCGCGAGAGCCGCTTAGAGGCCTCGTCGATGGGCATGTTTGTGTGAGTGTGACGTTTCAAGGTTTTGTACGTAGTTTCCACACTGTTCGTATTTGTACTGTGCTTCGACGTCCCGCCCGATTTGCCTGCATCACTCAACCGCTTCCCCTCTTATGGGTGACGGTTGGTGTTTTGTACGTGCTACGCACGCAGGTGCGCGTGTAAATACACGTCACTGATTATGTCTGTGTAATAGAAACCAAATTATGCGTTTGTATGGAATTCTGGCGGAGTGTCCGCGGCATGGTTCTGGGCCAGAAATTACAGGACTGCACATTTACCTCCGGACTGGAAGACAATAGCGTTGGACATTGCCATTTATCTGTAAGTAGATAAGGAACTGCGGGGGGCCTACGTCCGCGAGCTCCTTCACTGGCGCTCTACCACCAGTCTATATAGCTACTGGTTTAGCAGTAGTATTTTATTCTAAAATATTTTTATTACGTTGATATAACCGATGTTACTGCTATATTTCATTGTTCTATAAAGATTACAAACTTTGGATAATACTCAATGATAATACTAGTTAAAGGAAAAGACATGTCGTAAAGTTGTATAATAATAATTGACGACCCGGTTAGTCCAGCGGTGTGAAACCATCGTTTGATTCGAAGGGTCGCGGGTTCGATCCCCGCACCGGGACAAATATTTGTATGGCCTACAGATATTTGTTTCGGGTCTGGGTGTTTGTGTATGTGTTGTATGTGTACAACGGCACCCACGACACAGGTTTATACCTACTGTGGGGCTGTGAGTGTAAGCGAATTTTTTTTTAATAATATATATATATATTGTATAACTAAACAAATACTGATATTCTCACGAGGCATATCTACCTACATACATGTAAACAAATATATTGCTAACTGCGTGTATTATTAGTAAACCATGTGAATTTTGAGTATGAAAAAGTGTCTTCGGGTGACTTGGTAGATTAGTAGGTAGTTACTGCAAAAATAAAAGTGTGTGCAATTTACACGTGGTAGAAGTGAAACCTTTAAAATGCTGACATTTTAAGTAGTGCGGTAAAAGAAACAATACTTATTAAATCTCAATGAACTAGCTTTTCATTAGATGTTTATAGCTGTTTTGAACGGCTACGGTCTGCATCCAACATTTATGATAATAAGCATTTACAGTTCTTGATTGCATGACGAATTGCCGATAAAATGAATTCATGTTAGAAGAATGCTAAAGCAGAAATATTTCGCTTTATTTCGCTTTTCCGTACAGTATATCGTGCCTTTATCTCTAACAATTATAGCAACTGCATCAGTACGTCTAATAATAGTAACTATTATAGGCGAGACAGCGCAGAACCGACAAAAATGGCGCATTCTTGATTCTAGTATCGGAGGTCAAGACTCATTTTGGTTCACTGCGCCAATAAACCACCACCGTTAGGTTTTTTTTTTTTTATGTTATGGAAGTGGTAAACAAGCATGCAGTTCACATTGATGTTAAGTGATGACTGCAGCCTATAGACACCCACACAAAGACCAAGGTCAAAATGCAGATGCGTTACCACTCCTGAGGCCTAAGGTCTTATGCCTCTGTGCCGGAAATTACAGGGCCGTACATTACCACCTGACCGGAACACGATAGTGTTGAACCCTACCATTTAGCGGCAAGTATATTAGGTAATGCGGTGGTGCCTACGCCCGCGAGCTCCGTCACTGGAGCTCTACCACCAGTAAAAAAGGGTAGGTATAGGCGTAAGTAGTACCTAATAGAAAACATGGTCCAATGATCATTCCTTACTAATTTTCTTAAATCTAGCTGTTCTTCATTAAGTAAGCTTCACATAAATAGTGGTAATATAATAACAATAATATAGGCAGGTGGCGGATCTCACTTCATAAACCAGCTCCATAAGTCAGCTAGTCCTTTCAGTTCAACCATATAGCCCAAAGTTTAGAATAACTAGTTGGGTATGGCGAAGGCCTTAGGTATAGGTCAATCAATCAGGCATATTGTTTCCGGCCGTTCGAGTCTTACCATATCCATCATCAACTTGCCTTGAAATACGGCCTTGTATTCACGGAGGTGCCGTACTACAGGTATGTGTCCGACCCAGTTCTAGAAAGTGACCATGTCATTATTGGGACCGATCTATCATCACTGACAGAACTATTATGGACAATAAGCCTAATACAGTGGTGATAGATCGATCGGATAGTTTTTAAGGAGCCTAGACGTTTGCAATCTTGTATTTTATAAGAGAGGCCCACAGGACTTTTACTTTTTACTGTTAAATTATTTATGTGTAAAAAATAGATTCTTTACATAACGAACAGGTTCACGATGAAATTTACGATTGGCTTGGTGGAATTACTTGTCATTAATTGAATTGAAATTTGATAGTAAGTATAGATAATTCTTTCAAGAGTAGAAATGGGTATAAAGGGTGTGCAAAATAATCAACATTTTTAATAATAGTAGGTATACATTATTCATTATTTAGACAGAACATTATTCATTGATTTTATCTATGAATTCAAATAAAGCTTAGCAATATTGATTTCACTCATACCAATTAATTTAAGTATACACCTATAAATATCTCGTACAAGAGAAAATATGCAAGAAAAACAAATTATGCATGTATTATTTTTATTCGTAACCAGTTATCTATAAATAATAAATAATTAACTAGATTAGAAAGCATTTAATTAGATTTTATTATGAGCAGAGATTCTCCTATATTAAATTGTTTGATAATTTAATTATTCAGATTTCCTATTCAGTATCTCAATGATGTCAAGTATAGTGACTGTACATCCTGACAAAAGAGCTAAAAGACCGAATAATACTATAAACATATTTTTCCATAAAATCCATTTAAATTTTCCCAGGTCTTGCCATCGGAACACTGTTTCAATCACTCCGGGAATGATCATACCAAGGATCGAGTAGAAACAAGCTCCAACCAGGTTAATAATTTGTTCAAGGAGAGGCAAAGCGATTCCAATACCCACTGAAAATAAAAATCGTTTTTTTTATTCTAATCCAGTAATCAGTTAACTTGCATCTGTGATACTGAGAACTCTGCCACTGAAGAAACTCAGTACAGCTCTTCTGAATTTAAACTTAAATCTGTACTTGAACTTAGTTCTCAAAGGTGGCAACGCATCTGCATTTTGAACTCTGGTTTTTGTGAAGATGTTTATAAGCTGCAGTCATCACTTAATATCAATGTGACGTGCATGCTTGTTTGCCACCTTCCTTAAATAAAAAAAAACTAATTTATTGATACTTACCACAAAAACAAACGCCAACGATCCGGGCCACGATGTCGGTAATATTCTGGTAGTTATGTTTTATACGTTTTTCGGTGTGTTTTTTGAAAACATCGAATACAACAAATAGTTGGAGAGGATATGTGAAAAAGATAGATAAGGCTATGAACACTTTTGCACATATCGCTGGCCTGCAAAAAATACAATTAATACTTCGATTATCATTACAATTACACGTAATTAAATTAAATTGATAAGTACAGTATAAGTACCTTTGTTACAAAATATTCAAGACAAACTAGCCTTGATCTAAATAAAATACCACATAGTAATGTTTCATTTGTTGTTCGGTATTTATGTAAATATTTATTTCTCTTATTTATTTTAAAACCTTATTTTTTACATATCTAAGTAAAAAAATATAAAATGAGTAGTATTATTATTCTTATAGTGTAATTAGGGTTCCGTACCTTAAAAGGAAAAAAGGAACCCTTATAGGATCACTCGTGCGTCTGTCTGTCTGTCTGTCCGTCTGTCACAGCCATTTGCTCCGAAACTACTCGACCGATTGAGTTGAAATTTGATCAATATATGTAAATTGGTGACTCAAAGATGAACACGTGAAAATAATGAATTTTAAACAGGGGGGCTAAACTTGTAAATCAGAACATTAAAAAAAAATCGTAAACTGTGTCGTGTGACATATCAAATGAAAGAGGTTGTTGTCAGCATCTCAGATATATTTTTTTTTATAATTTTTGCGTAATCAAATTTGAAGTTATTTAAGAAAAACGACGAAAATTACCCCTATCTCCGAAACTACTGAACTTAAAATTTTGGAAAAAAATGTGGAAAATAGTTCTTTGCCTATAGATTACTGGAAAACCTATAAGAAGTTTGAGTATTCAAATTAAATCGAAAATTCTAAATAATATATTATATATAATAATATTTCTTCTTGGTGTATTATATAGCCCATCACTCGCGGTTGATTATTTCTCCGATTTTGAAAGTGTCCTTGAAAATCTTACTCCACTTTACAGTCATACCGTGATTATGGGGGATTTTAACACGTGTCTACTTAAAAACGAAAGCAGATCATTTAGACTTAAATCCATTGTTGATGCTGCTAATTTGACCATATTCCCATTATCCGCTACTCATCAGTTTCCCAATAGTTTACCTTCTCTTTTAGATCTAATTTTAGTTTCCTCGCATGCACATGTTGCCAGTTACGGTCAATGTGCTGCAGATGCATTCTCCTACCATGACTTAATATTTCTATCGTACAATATCCGTCCTCCCAAACCTAAGTCTAAAATTCTTCTGCTTCGCAATTTTCGTGATATGAATGTTGATAAGCTCCGTGAAGACGCTTCAAAGGTCGATTGGACAGCGTGCAAATGATGTTGATGGAAAAATTTCCTTACTAAATTCTCTAATTGTCCAACTCTATGATTTGCATGCTTCCATTCGACCAGTTAAACTGAAACACCTCCCTGCGCCCTGGCTCACTGACTCGATCAAAAAATTAATAGAGAGGAAAATTGTAGCTAAAACCAAATTTAAATGTGTTCCAACCGAGAAAAATAAGCAGAAGTACTTTGCTTCGCGGAATCGCTGCAATAGGGAATGAAGAGATTCTAGACAACGCCACATCTACAATTCCGTTCACAACGAAGACCCAGAAAAGGTTTGGAAATTCCTTAACACATTAGGAGTAGGGAAATCACGAGCAGATTCTCACCCCAGTAATATTAATGTCAACATGCTTAACCAGTATTTTTCTTCATCTAATTCAATAGACAGGGTTATCAAATCTCGTACCCTGTCTCATCTCTCTGCTCTCCCCACACCTAGCTTTCCTGAATTTGTCTTTAGTGAAGTTGCTGACTGTGATGTTAAGAAGAACGTAATGGCTATCGATTCGAATGCCGTTGGCGGAGACAACGTTAGTCGTAATATGATAATTCCTCTACTTGATATCCTGACTCCAGTATTCACTTCCATTTTCAATTACTCCCTCTCCTCTGGCACATTCCCTTCTGTGTGGAAAGACGCGAATATTATTCCCTTACCCAAAAAATTGAATCCTAGCACTTTCTCCAACTATCGTCCTATATCTATTTTACCTTCCTTTCCAAAGTGTTTGAGCGTCTTATTTATCAACAACTTAGCTCCTTCCTTTCCAAGCACGATCTACTGAATCCTAACCAATCCGGTTTCCGCCCAGGTCATAGTACGACGACTGCGTTAGTCAAAATTACTGACGACATTCGGCTCGGTATGGATAAGCAACAGCTCACGGTGTTAGCATTACTGGACTTCAGTAATGCTTTTAATACTGTTGACTTTTATATACTACTTGCTACTTTGCGTTCACTTAACATATCTCCAACGGCAACTAACTGGTTTCATAATTATTTGACTGGTCGCCGACATCGAGTACAGATTAAGGACAATTACTCATCCTGGTGTCATGTTGAATCCGGTGTACCTCAAGGTGGTGTATTGTCTCCTCTTCTGTTTGCAATTTTCATTAACTCAATTAGTCTCCCTCTTACTTCTCTCTACCATCTTTATGCAGACGATCTTCAAATATATACACAAGCTCGATTGAATGATCTCCCTAAAGCGATATCTATTATTAATAATGATCTGTCTTATATCTCGAGTTGGAGCAAAACTCATGGATTAAAAATCAACCCTTAAAAGACCCAAGTTATAGTTATTGGTAGTAAAAGTCTGCAAAATAGAGTGAACTGGGTCAATTTACCTCACGTAACTTTTGATGGTATCGATATTCCGTTTAGCAAAATTGAAAAAAACTTGGGTGTTAAATTTGATAGTACTTTATCATGGACACCTCAGATTTGTGAAGTACGTAGAAAGGTCTTTGCGACAATCGGTTCATTGAGGAGGTTGCGGAACTTGTTACCGATTCCGACTAAAATTGCGTTAGCACATGCTCTTCTTTTTCCAATTCTAGATTATGCTGACATATGTTATCTTGACGTGACCCAGGAGCAACTTAATAAGCTTGAGCGTCTCCAAAATATTTTCATAAAGTTCATATTTGGTTTACGTAAATATGATCACATCTCCGAATTTCGTAAAAAACTCAAGTGGCTCCCAATTAACTTTCGCCGGAAAACACAAATTCTTTCTCTTCTGTTTGGTGTGCTATTTAACCCTGCAACCCCGCAATATCTTAAGGAGCGTTTTAATTATCTGTATGACCACCACTCCCTTTGTCTGCGTTCCCCCGACAATCTTGCCCTATCTACTCCCTCACATTCTTCTCAGTTTTACCATAAGTCCTTCTCTGTCCAAGCAGTACTTCTTTGGAATAGCTTGCCTGTTGAGATTCGGAAGATTCAAACGATTGCAACATTCAAGCATCATGTAAATGATTTCTACCTAAATTTATAAGTTTGTTTATCATTTTTAATTCCTTCATATTCTTTTGGTTATCTCTTTCGTTTCCTTAATCTGTGTTGTTCATCCGATCACTGAAACTTTCAAGAGTGCTCCTATTATGTTATAGTTCTGATATTGTTTATTATTACTGCATAAGTAACGTGTAAATTTTTAGTACACCCTACCGGCTCCTTGATTTTGTAATCCATGTAACAAGGTTGCCTGGAAGAAATTGCTGTCTGAGCAATAAGGCCGCCTGCTGTGCCTGCATTGTTATTTTTTTATTTTCTTTATGTTCAATGTTTTATCTTTCATGTGGTGTACAATAAAGAATATATTATTATTATTCTCTCGTCAGCACGGGATCCAATTTGAACCCCGGACCTTTGTCAGGCTTGCGCGGGAACATGGGAGGTCCAACACGTAGAGGCCCTTTCGAGAATTTTGATCTACTTTGTAATGGGTTATATTCGGCGGGACCTCTCTCTGGCTGCATCAATAGTTAATACAGACACAGACAGACCCCGCAGAATATAATGGGACTATTGTAATGATAAGTGATTCGCCAAGATACGATATTCAATAAACTGCAAAGTCTATTATATCGGTTGCCTCACTAGCATAGTTGGCAATAGATGGCGCTGCTGCTACCATAAAGCAATGCAATAAATGTGAAGGAAAGATTTGACAAATCGGGCAGGACTTCAGTAGCTCAATTGGAAGAGCGGCTGGACTAGATTCCCAGTAGGCCGCGAGTTCGAGTCTCGCCTGAAGTCAAATTTTTCTTTCCATTTTTCTTTAAATAAAATATATTTCACAAGCATGTGTTAATGCGAAATAATATAAAACAGATATAAAATAGCGGAAATTAATCTAATTATTAACGAGTGTTAAATAAGGGTACGCAGCTTAGGCTAGATCACATTGCAACAATTATAATTTAAGATATCAAATAGCGGAAATTAATCTTATTATTAGCGAGTGTTAAAATAAGGGTACGCAGCTTAGGCTAGATCGGGTTCCCTACGTTACTGCGAAATACGTTTCATCGAAAAATCATTGGCCGACAACTATACATCGAAGACTTCATTGAGCGAAGATTTATTTCGCCGAAAATTTATAAATTGAAGTTTTGTTTGCCCGATGCTACGTTTCATCGAAAATTTTACTTCAAAGCTTTTTTGATCGAGGTCTTGTTTCAGCGAAAACTATGGAATCCTCGATACTTCTTAGGTAGATGTTCTTTTTCTTTTCTTACTGTCCAGCATGCATGACTGTGATGTGTAGTGCTCTATATGGAATTGAAGATAACATATTCGGTAATCTTAACTTAATATTATAAAGCTGAAGAGTTTGTTTGTTTGTTTGTTTGAACGCGCTAATCTCAGAAACTACTGGACCGATTTTAAAAATTCTTTCACTATTCTTTCTTTCACACGAAAGCTACATTATCCACGGATAACATAGGCATATAACATTTTGGACCTTTATCCTATTTTGGTAAAAATAGGGCTCCGTTAGATATTTGGGTTTTTCGGACACAAAATGTAAAAAATCAACCAGAAAAGTTACTAATTTTGCGTACGCTGCCTAAACTATAAAAGATCGAGGAAGGCTTTAGGCTATATCTATAATCATCACGCTAAGACGAATAGGAGAGGGTAGGTAACATTGCACCTGCGCGAAGCCGGGGCGAGCCGCTAGTTATAGAGATAATAGATAGGAATTAAGGAAATTGATTCGTACCGGCGACAGTATCTAGTCCTTTATAATTTCTTTAAGAAAACATTTTTTTTAAAACTACGAAGTCGAATAAGTTATCCTTAAAAACCAAGCATACATTCGAGGAAACAAATTTGAAGTAAAAAAACCTTCGATCAAATAAGCATCGACGAAACAAGGTATCGGTGAATCGTTTTCGATCAAACGTACATCGAGCAATGAAGCTTCGGCGAAATAAAGCATCGCTCAATGAAGTCTTCGATGTATAGTTGTCGGCCAATGATTTTCCGATGAAACGTATTTCGCAGTAACGTAGGGAACCCGGCTAGATCACATTGCAACAGTATGCGTGTGAGAGTAGGTTCGTGTTTTATGTGTGGCCGTAGGTAGAGGTAGGGTAAGTATGCATAGGGTGTGCATACTTTTCGTACAAATTGAAGACAACTTATTTCCTAAATAAAAAAAATTAAATACATGTACATGTAATTTCAGTTCATGTATTATGATAATATCTCGATTTTCTAATCGGGGTGTTAGAGAGTGTGCATTATTCCCGTTATATGTTGTATATGTTAAATATTATTTTACCGGAAAACGGTAGCGCTGAAAACTAGTATTTGGCAGCAGAAAGGTTAGGTGATGTGATGGTGCCTACCTATGCCCTCGAGTTCCTTACACTAGAACTTAACCACCAGTAAAATACACAGAAATTGTGTTGGTACTTGCTTGGCAAGTGGAGTGTGATACGGTTTTTTTTTGGATTCGTATTAGTGAATTAGAGGTTCTGTTATTCGAAATCGCGTGGCTACGATGCTAAGTTTTTCGTGGTACCGTGCATTCGTTGTCACGTGATTCGTGTTACTAAACTACCGGAACGTGATATTCGGTGTTACACTTTTCGAAGTCCCGTATCACACTCTACTTTCATGACAAAAACTGCTACGCGCAGTAAAAAATTGTTTTTATTTTAACTCACCAATCGTCAATAGGCAGATTCAAAGTAATCGATCCTCGAAGCACATCGCCGTATTGCAGATATCCAAATAGTCCTAATGTCGCATAGAAGAACACAATAATTGTCATGGCTACTACCAGGACGCTAGGACACCCGAGGAAATGTCGAGGTTGCTTCATACCGTTTTCAACCGGCATCACCACGCCAATGCCTTCCATTGCAAAAATAACTGTCCTGCAATAACATTTATTTGTGAACGAAAAACAATGAAACGTAATCATACAGAATCAGATCGTTAGTATTAATATGCATGGCTATAGCCACAGAAAATATGATAGTTCTACTATAGCCCGGATTTTGTTAAGGGCGGCGATCAGAGGCACGTTGGCCTATCGACATTGCTGTCAAATTTTCATATCAATTTTTACTTTTACTACATGACAATAATCCAAATAATAATATTATAATAATCTACTATTATCGCTTGTTTATCACCTATGAAAGCAAAAACATCAATTTTAAAAATAATTTTAGTTTAATATACCCGAGATAAATCCGTAAAAATAGTTTTACTTCGATTACCTAGCTTGCGAAAATCTAAGAACAGATCATATAATATCAATCAGATTATCACCACTAAAAATACGTTTACACTCACAGCCCCACAGTAGATATAGAAACCTGTGTCGTGGGTGCCGTTGTACACATACAACACATACACAAACACCCAGACCCGAAACAAATATCTGTAGGCCATACAAATATTTGTCCCGGTGCGGGGATCGAACCCGCCACCCTTCGAATCAAACGGTCATCTCACACCGCTGGACTAACCGGGTCGTCAAACTACTGCTTTTAAAGAAGCTACAAATCAACATGAAAATTTGTCAGCAATTATGATGACGACAGCAATGTCGATAGGCGGTCAGCCCCAGAGGAGGCGATAAGTATAGTGTTCATCAAGGAATATTGCACATCGAGCCTATGAAAATGACAATCGGCTAGTTTCGACTTCGTAGAGCGTTATTTCTTCTGTAAACTGTCTACGTAAACATTGATAAGTAGTCCGGTATTGGTCAAAACTTGATCAAAATGGTCAACAAACGTCTTAGAGGTAAAATTCGAAAAGATAACGCTCTACAGACACGAAATGAGCCGAAATCTCCTTCCTGAGGTCAATGTGCAATATTTCTTGTTGGATACCTACTATAATAGGTATATGCCGCGTTCAGGCACGGTCTTAGCGGGAGGTCTATGATTGATCCTGAGTCCGGACACCCCTCCAAATCAGACGAACAATCTTCCTTATTTGGAGGATGTGGGCTGGGGTGCGACCGCCTATCCAAAATTGCTGTCGGCAATGTCATTGCTGACAAATTTTCATGTCGATTTGTAGCTCCTTTAAAAGTAGTATTGATAATTTGATTGATGTTCTCGTTTTCGTAGGTGATAAACAATCGATAATGGTAGATAATTTCGATTATTTTACCTATTTAGTTAAGTAAAAATCCACTGTAAAATTTGACAGCAATGACAATGACGACAGCAATGTCGATACTAGTCGATAGGCGGTCGTACCCCTGAAGTTTAACTAATAGTCTACTACGCTGGGGGTCCTGGGTTCGATTCCCGGGTCGGGGACTGTCAGAGATAACGGTTTAAAATCCTTTATCTCTGCTTCTATTGGGATTTTTACTTTTTCTGGAAGTTACCCAGTACCTCGGAGTTTGGTAATGTGCCCGGAGATGGTAACAGGTTCGCCACCTATTACATGGGCCAAAACGTAACCGGCGAGTCGTGGGTGTTTGTTGCATGTATGCTTGAATGCATGCATTTACCTCCGCCTACCCTTTCGGGGATTACAGGCGTGAAGTTACGTATTTATGTGATACCAATTACCTCACTAACTGTAATATAAGTGTAAATTATATAAAAAAGTAAGTGTACATTTTAAAATCACAGTACCTCGCTATTTATAAATTTCATAATATAGGAAGTACGTAATGAATATGAAAAAATGTGTATTATTATTATTTTTTAGACACATTGCTCGTGCTATGAGCAGTTCACTATACCCTGGTTCATCACTGTGTGTCGTAATGTCGTAATATACACTTATCTATCTACTGAAGATTTTTTTGAAATCGCCACTTGTAATTGTTTGCGTAAAATTATCGTTAATATTTAATTATGTTTGAATGGAGCCATTCAAGTTGCAATTATTTTTATCAGGTGTTTCATATTGCATTATTTTCATAAAATAGATAGGTAATGTTTAAATTTCATGGTAAGTAGGTACCTACCATGAAATTTGAACACTGTTATCGTTACTTACGATATAAATGCTGGATATCTAGCAGGATCTCCAAATACTTTTTTGTCTGCTATACTTATCTCGTTTCCAAATATATAGTAAAGGCAGATTAGGTATGTTGCCATCAGAAATAAATTCGCCATTAATGACAAAATAGCCAGCCATTTTAAATACCTAATCTGACACAGTAGGCACAGAGGTAACAGTATGATAACACAGTAGTACTCTACTGGAAGGACCACTGATGGGACGTATCGATCCACCAACTGTAAATTCAATACCAAACAAAATTAGAACTGCAGATTAAGTGGTACTACATTCCCATCTCATTAATAATGCATTTTGAAGATTTTGGTTGTGATATTCTTATCCAAAATTACCATCCGAGTGGCCGGGAACTGCTATATGAAAGCATACCTAAGAAAGAACGTATTCATTGTTGAAAGTATTTATTTTATGTAATGAAAGTGGCAAACAAGCATGCAGTTCACGTTGATGTTAAGTTATAACTGCAGCCTATACACACCCACACAAAGACCAGAGGTCAAAATGCAGATGCGTTACCACTTCTGAGGCCTAAGGTATTGTGCCTCTGTGCCGGAAATTACAGGGCCGTACTTTACTACCTGACCGGAACACGATAGTGCTGAACACTACCATTTAGCAGCAAGTTTATTAGGTAATGCGGTGGTGCCTACGCCCGCGAGCTCTGTCACTGGAGTTCTACCACCAGTAAAAGTATGTATGTACCAGATGTACCTACTTATGCACAAATAACGTTCATTGTAGGACAAGGACAAGGGCATTAGTAAGATTAACTGATCTGCGATATGCACCATAACGTACCTGCTTTATTGAGTCTGATATAAGTACTGTGTAAATGCAGCAAACACCGACGTATGTAGCCACTAGTGAAAATTCTGCGAAGATACTGTAAACAGGCGAAAGTTAAAATGTACAATAAAAAAAAACATTAATACCAACAAGATACATGAAATTATCTATACTTATAATAAATCTGTAGAAGTGTAAATTCTATGCATTAAAAATATTGAAAAAATAAATACCAGGGGATGTTACTAGATCGATACCGAACCCAAATATGTGATTAGAAAATTTTTTGTCTGTCTGTCTGTTTGTTCAAGCATCAAATAAAAACTACCGGGCCGATTACAATGAAACTTGGTACGATTATACTTTAATCTTTGACGCACAACACTGGGTACTTTTTATTCAGGAAAAATGTCTGTTTGTCTGTGTTTGTGCACGCTAATTCAGAAACGGCTTATTCGATTTGCGGTTTTCACTAATATATTGTGGTAAGTTTCACTTAATATTTAGTGTTTGTTTCATGTGAATCGGTTCAGAAATAAAAAAGTTATCTCAATTTAAAGAATCGAATCGAATATTTTTAAGCTATTCTGTATCTTAGTTCTATCTTTTAGGGAGTTTCGTAACTAAAAGGTAAAAACGGACCCTACGGATAATCCTCCGCTGTCTGTCTGTCTGTCCGTTAGTCCGTCTGTCTGTCACCAGGCTGTATCTCATAAATAGTGATAGCTAGAAAGATTAGCTAACATTTTCACAAATTATGTTTTTCTGTTACCGCTATAAAGATAAAATTAATTACTAAAAATAAGAAAAAAAAAATGTTAAGAAGTCCAAGGGGGCATCAAATAAAGGTGTTTATTTTTTGGATAATAACGGTAGCAAGTAGACGCTAAGAATTATAGGTCTTATGTTGTATTGTAGCTTCCATAATAAATCTATACATACATATACATACATACAAATAAATAGAATCTGATTGTCTCCGATTTTGACGGGACTTTCACTGGCAGATAGCTGATGTGATAAGGAGTAAGTAACTTACGCTACTTTTATACGAGCTGCGCCCACGACTTCGTCCGGGTAGATACTGAACAATTATATTTTTTCTCACGTGGACGAAGTCGCGGGCACAGCTAGTATCGAATATTTTTAAGCCATTCTGTATCTTATCTTTTAGGGGGTTTCGTACCTAAAAGGTAAAAACGTACCCTACGGATAACTAATGCTCCGCTGTCTGTCTGTCTGTCCGTCCGTCCGTCTGTCACCAGCCTGTATCTCATAAATAGTGATAGTTAGAAAGCATTTACGTACACAAATTATGTATTTCTGATACCGCTATAAAGACAAAATTAATTAATTACTAAAAATAAGAAAATGAAATGTTAAGAGGTCCAAGGGGCATACAATAAACGTGTTTTTTTTCGTATATGTTTTGCTCGATCATAATAACGGTAGCAAGTAGACGCTTAAAATTTTCAAAATTTTCACAGAATTTTAAGGTCTTATGTTGAATATTACCTTCCATAATAAATGCATAAATAAAATTGGAGTGTCTGTTTGTGATTTTAAAATAACCGCTTTTTACTAAATGCTTATGTATGTATACACGGTACATATATACCAAAACAACATTTTTTACAATTTTTGTCTGTCTGTCTATCTGTTTGGCGGGGCTAATCTTGGGAACGGCTGGAACGATTTTGACGGGACTTTCACTGGCAGATAGCTGATGTAATAAGGAGTAACTTAGGCTTCTCTAATACTAGCTGCGCCCACGACTTCGTCCGGGTACGTACTGAACAATCATATTTTTTCTCACGTGGACGAAGTCGCGGGCACAGCTAGTAAAGTAATAAAAAACCTTAATTTATTTTCAAAGAAGACATATCTATCTAAAAATAAATAACATGGTGCAATTAATAGATACAAAATAATATGTACAAATTAATAGATAAATGAACTCAATAATTGCAACGGCAATTTCATATTATGTACTAGCTGTGCCCGCAACTTCGTTGGCGTGGAATAGTGGCTTTGGGCAGCATTTTTGGATATATCTTTTGGTTAATTTTGGATCATACAAAAATAACACGCTTGGCGTCGGAACGCTTGACCGACGTCAACGTCCCGTTGTAATGCTGGGCGTTGGGACGCTGGACGTCAGAACGCTTGCCGTCGAGACACTGGGCGTCGGGATGCTCGACATTGGAACGCTGGGCGTCGGGACGCTGGGCGTCGTGACGATAGCCGTCGGGACACTGGGCGTCGAGACGCACGACGTCGGGACGCTGGGCGTCGAGACGCTCGACATTGGAACGCTGGGAAATAATTCTTGCTTACCTAGCTGCTTTAGCATACGGTCTTACAGCTTTAGGGCCATTTTCAAAGACTGACTTGCAAGTTTCCGAGTACCCAAGTAAAGGTTTTCGCTCCAATTTACAACACCCGTACGATGTCTTCACCTGGTGACAATAAATTATACTTTTTAATCAAACTAGGTATCTTCGTTACAAAGACAACATTATTTGTAAGATCAAACTGCAGCTTACATACGTCTACATGTATAAAATTAGAGATATTAATACATTCATAAGTAATTTAGGTTGCCATTCCTGAAGCATAAGAGATTTATTTATCTCTGGTCCATAAACTACGGGTACCTACTAAGAAAATGAAATACTGTATGGGCTGAACAATGTACAGCATTCTTTAGCGGAAGATTGATTATGGTTGTACTTGTAGACCCTTGGCGAAATTCAGGATCGCTGAAGGTTGGAAGGAAGGGTTCAGGTGGCTCGGAGGCTGCTCACACATCCGGGACTTAAGACAGATGATTGCAGCATGCCTGCAAGCTAGACCAGTGGAAGGCCCGAGGAGGCGGGGTCGGCTGGCAAACGGTACCTCGACTATATGGCCTGTACGATGCTGCATGGCACATTCATAAACTGGCGAGGATTAAAGTTCTCACTCATACCTATTGATTTTTTCTCAACTTTCTACAGAATTTGTAACAAAATCAGCTCTCACATAAAATATTGATAATGAAACCAATTTTTTAACTGTTTGAGTTGGATTTTGAGTTTCAAAATTAATAACTAGAACTAACTTCAAAATATACCTAACCGTCTCCACGAATCGTGAAATTCGGACTAGGTACCCACATCCAGTAGGTACCTAAAATCAATGTGCACATAAGCACGTCGAATTGATAACTTTTCGTCGCTTGAAGATTTTCTGCTCATTTTATTTAGTGTTTTTGGTTAACCTTTGATAAGTTATAAAGTGATTTCGATGCAAAAAAAAAGAGTTGTAAAAAGAATATTAATATATGCAAGTTATATTTATCAGTTTTCCTGAAATTTTTCTTATAGTATTTTAGATAATTGCATAAACCTAACCCTCACGTCACGCATCACAATTTTCCCTGGAATCCTACATCAAGTTTGTCCTTATTTACTTTATATCCCTCCATTACTTTTTCCATTTTTTTCCCTTCATCATAGCTTGTTTATTTAATTTTTCTTACACTTAAAAGTACCCGAGGCGGACTTAATGCTATGAAGCATTATCGACAAGTCAACCTTGGGCTTGTGTTGAAAGAAATAATTGTAAGTGCATTGAGAAAGCTTATTATCGTTTTCATTTTAATATAGTAATACAGTTTTAGTCGTCACACTCACGATACCTATTTTAAGAGATTTTAAGCAATAAAGATATGAGTTACATGTCGTCCGACCACAAAAGGTGCATAAAAAACACAATAAACAGGAAATTCACGTGATTAAAATATTGCGAGATAAATAGGTACATGGTCACAAGTTTATGATTCGAATCGGGTAGGTATTAACTATGTAAAACAAATACAATAAACGTGATTTGAACACGAGTGATTTCAACCAACCGAAAAACGTCTTTTTACTGGTGGTAGAGCTCCAGTGACGGAGCTCGCGGGCGTAGGCACCACCGCATTACCTAATTGATTTGCCGCTAAATGGTAGTGTTCAGTACGGAGTAGTAGAGTTCAGGTAATGTACGGCCCTGTAATTTCCGGCACAGAGGCATAACACCTTAGGCCTCAGGAGTGGTAACGCATCTGCATTTTGACCTTGGTCTTCGTGTAAGTGTCTATAGGCTGCAGTCATCACTTGACATTAATGTGAACTACACGCTTGTTTGCCACTTCCATTACATAAAAAAAAACGAAATGAGGAATGTTTTCACTGGCGGAGAGTTCCATTGACTGCACTAGCTAAGCAGGGCTTAGCTAGTGCAGTCATTCAACCGAACAATGGCTGTCAAACTATTCCAAGGGGGCGGTGGTAAGTGCAATAACGCGAGATGGGCAAAAGCGTCCCGCGATAAAACTACCACCACTGCGATCACCAATCCGCATGCCAAGTGTGGCGATTATGGCATATTCCGCTATGATGACGACGCTCAGGTAATTTTAATTATAGATCAATAATTACAAAAATGAACGGATCTTCCTCCTTATGTTTATTCGAATTTGAAGCATGAGAAGTAATCAATTTTTGTATAAATAAGCAGCAGGTCTTCGAAAGTACCTATTGACAGCGACATCCAGCGTCGGACTGTTCATAACGTACCTAGTTGACGTGACGTCGAGCCTACAGCCTCTGGCTGACCAGAGTCTGGCTAGCGGGGCTTGCCGCAACCATCTGTCTTTGGTCCCGAGTCCACTACCTAGTGTTAGGTTCTGGGCCTGTGCAAAAGCCACCGAGTCACACGAGTCATAACGGGCCAGTCCGACCCTGAGTGTAAAAATATGCGAGATTACCCTTCAAGGAACGTAAAGCCATAATGACATAATTGAAAATCAAGTCATATTTTTCTCATGACTACGTGACGGGTTAATATATAGCAGAATATATTCGTCCGAAGGTGAATATGGCCCGAGAAATTGAACTGCTAGTGCTTTATTCCATTGCTCAGATGCATAAAAACATGGCTCAGATCAAGAAACTATGATTGAAGGAAGATTGAATGGATCTTTGTGCTCAGTGTGCATAAAAAACAAATTTGCGAACTACTAAAACATGAGCGATTCTTTCAATCAAGGCGGGTGAAGATAGTAGGGGACAGATATCAGCCCTCTGTAACGGACCTTACCTTAGCCACCAAAAGCCATATTCTAGTACTAATTGCGATTGCCAACCAGCTCTTTGATAGGATCCAAATACTGATAAACAACAAAGAAAATAATGATCTAACTCACTAGTATATGTACGCAATGTCCACATAAAAATCCTATAATAAGTGTCCCGATGATCCCAACTCCCCATCCTGCGTTCGAGAAAGCTAACGGTCCTGCCAGTAAACCCGAACCTAGGGATGCCTTTATCAAGTTAGCAGTCGACCTTAAGTCCCTGAAACAAATAAAAAACATGCATGTATATATTTATCAAGTAGGTAAATATGTTACGAATGTACTTAGTTTAATTGCCTTGAAAATATTATTTTCATTTGTAAATAAAACCATTAATAAGATAAGTAATTATTTTAAAAGTCTTAATTTACATATACTATATGTATGTTCTTAATTATTTTTGTACATTCATATAATTCATTATTTTTATGATATAAAACACTAAAACTCGTGATAGATTTAACATAGGTTATTTTATTATTTTGTTTACATTTCACATTGTTCAATAGTTTAAATATATTAATTAAGACTTACGAACTAGGCTTTTCAACTTTTCTATGCTCGTACGGATCATAATCTTCTTTATTATTTGCTGCACTCATAATTTGGTATCGAAGTACGCACTATTTATTCAAATGGATCACGAAACTCATCTCATGAACGTCTCAGCGGTTCAGTTATAATTTATCCACTGCAAATAAGACTGTTGTGTTCAACAATATCTACATAAAATAACAATAAAGGCCAACAATGGAATAAAACATTTATCACACCCACATCATCTAACAAAAACTAATATTTTCCCATAAATGGGGTAGAAGGTTCATGAATATTTGCAAGGTTTCGCTACTCGCTCGCTCATGCTTTCTTGAAGGCAATCACATTATGATTTAGTTGTAAGCGGAATTGTAAGTAAGCCCTGTGTTAACATTGAATACTTTTGCTAAGATAAAACTGATAAGCCAATGTTCTGGGCCATATTGTCGTTAAATCTTTTTATGAAGACAAACATTTAGATATACTACGCCTAGTCTATTTGTTATTCATGTTTGTGACATGAAAACTGTGACGGTGAACGAATAAATTCCTTGATTCCTATTGAAACGTCACAGTGGTTGAATGAAGATGACTTAGTGGTTCTGTATATTACGAATAGGTAGGTATATTAAATACTATTATTGTAGAATTTATGTTACATCTAGGTATTCTCGGACCAATATATGAAACGAGTAGGATTTACTATTTAAAGTACCTACCTACATAAATATTTTGTGCACTATAAGTAGAAATAGGTTCAGCTACGCGTGGACGATATCATCCACGAACAATATGAAATTAATTGTCATATTTTACTGCAGCTCATTCAGCTCAAGAGGTATATTTGAAAGTAGGTTACTATGTAATTGGTTTGTTTCTTCACGAATTCATTTCGATAACATTATCACTGGTGGTAGAACTCCAGCGACAGAGCTCGCGGGGGTAGGTAGGTACCACCGCATTACCTGGTCTACTTGCCACTAAATGGTAGTAATCAGTGCTGTCGTATTCCGGTAAGGTGGTAGTAGTGTACGGTCCTCTAAATTCCGGCTCAGAGGCATATCAACTTAGACCTAGAGTGGCAACCATAGAAATATGTGGTGGCCACGCATCTACATTAAAATCTCAGGTTTTTGGTATAGTCCGGCAACTCGTCGCTTATTCAAAATCAATAAAATATACCATTTACTATCCCCGCATGAGGTATCCATGTCGTTAATCGGCCAGTTCCCTTTTAGTAAGAACGTAGATTTTTTTAGGCTACAGTATTCACTTACCATCAATGTGAACTGTGTGCCATTTAGATCCCTGTAGAATTTGTATGTTATTTATGAGTAGATATTTAGTAATTTCACCTTGTTTATATTTCATCTATATCTTTACTTAAAATAAAACTGTAGAAGTGTGAATTCTGTCCATTAAAAAAATTAATAGCAGGGGATATTACTAGATCGATACCGAACACAAATATGTGATTAGAAAAATGTTTGTCTGTCTGTCTGTCTATCTGTCTGTTTGTTCAAGCATCACACAGAAATCTACCGGTCCGATTACGATGAAACTTGATTTAATTATACTTTAACCTTTGGCGCACAACACTGGGTACTTTTTATCCCCGAAAAATGTCTGTTTGTCTGTGTGTTTGTGCACGCTAATTTCAGAAATGGCTTATCCGATTTGCATTTTCAATAATATATTGTGGTAAGTTTTACTAAGCATTTAGTGTTTGTTTCGTGTCAATCGGTTCAGAAATAAAAAAGTTATGACAATTTAAAGAATCATATCGAATATTTTTAACTATTCTGTATCTATTTTCTATCTTTTAGGGGGATTCGTACCTAAAAGGTAAAAACGGACCCTACGGATTACTAATTCTCCGCTGTCTGTCTGTCTGTCTATCTGTCCGTCCATCCGTCTGTCTGTCACCAGGCTGTACCTATCTCATAAATAGTGATAGCTAGAAAGCTATCATTTTCACAAATTTTAAATTTCTGTTACCGCTAAGACAAAATTAATTACTAAAAATAAGAAAATGAAAATATTTTTTTTTGCACGAGTTCGACTCGCACTTGGTCTGTTTTTTTTTCTGTTAGTAACGTTAAGCATACCGCATAGCAGCGTCCCGGCATAAAACAATCGCCGCTATGATCGCTATATATATTACATTTTCGTGAGATTTTTTTTTTTTTTAGGTAATGAAAGTGGCAAACAAGCATGCAGTTCACATTGATGTTAAGTGATGACTGCAGCCTATAGACACTCACACAAAGACCAAGGTCAAAGTGCAACTGCGTTACCACTCCTGAGGCCTAAGGTGTTACGCCGCTGTGCCGGAAATAACAGGGCCGTACATTACCACCTGACTGGAACACAATAGTGCTAAACACTACCATTTAGCGGCAAGTATATTAGGTAATGCGGTGGTGCCTACGCCCGCGAGCTCCGTCACTGGAGCTCAACCACCAGTAAGCGGCAAGTATATTAGGTAATGCGGTGGTGCCTACGCATCATCGCGTATTGATGGTATTATAAATACTTACTATATTTAGCGACGTGATACCAGCTGGGCGCAGCTATTTACCAACCCGATAGTTTTTTGTTTTAGAACAGCGATTTATCGATTTAGCGATTATAAGGTTAGCATGTGGGACAGTCAAGGAAAATTAAAACCCCTTCTACACGGATCCAACCGCCGACCATCGTAGCCTCGGTCGGGTTGATGTAAAAATGGACAGTGTAGAAATCGGTTGACCCGACAAATTTTGGTTTGAAGTCAACGGCCTTGGTCGTGGGCGCATCCCTCCCGACAAGCTGCGTCCGTGGTCCGCCTTCTAAATATTCTATGTACCATTCTGGAAGTGTTACCTTTCAAACGACGTACGATTTTTTAAATCAGCAGAGTTATTAGTGAACATTCATAAAAATAAACATACAGTCGAACCTAGAACCTTCCATTTTATTTGTAGTCGATTGAAAATACAAACTAGTTTTGATTCCTAAGTCAGCGTAGCTGAAATAAATAATAAATTTTCAAAAATACGCTTACACTCACATCCCCAGAGTAGGTAGGTATAAACTTGTGTCGTGGGTGCCGTTGTACACATACAACATATACACAACACCCAGACACGAAAAAAATACCTGTAGGCCATACAAATATTTGTCCCGGTGTGGAAAACCGCGACCCTTCGAATCAAACGGTCATCTCACACCTTTGGACTAACCGGGTGGTCAAAGAAATGGTCTACTTATTAAATTAACACCACGAGGTAATTGTTTCATAAATAAATGCTAAGTTTCATTGGGTATTAGGAAAAAAGGAAACAAGAATAGATTATTATAATCTTTATTGCAACATTTATCGTTTAACAATCGAATAACATTACCTACTCAATAAATACAGGCAAAATAAATCATAAGGAACAATAAACACTAACCTTTTAAATACTTTTTATTTATATCTTTCTGCTAGTGAGTACTCTACAAATAAGTGTGTGCATTAATGATTTTCAAAATTAAAATCGAGTGATAACTTAAATACTAATTAAGTACATTTTATTTACAAATTGTGAGTATTATGCAAGTAGATACATTACAGTTACCTACTGTAATATGATGATAATAGCGTATGTAATATTAAAATCTATTAGTTGCGTGTAATAAGTCCTGTAAAAACATACGTAATGTTTGGACTGGACATATTATATATACGCCCACCATCGGAAAATTGCTTCAAATTCTTATCAAGTGTTGTGGAGCTTGTGTTTTTTGAGCCTACATTGCGACTCATAGTATTTTTTCTATCTTGACTATATACACGTTGTGGTAATTGTTAATTACAATCAACATTATACACAACTAAAACGATATTTAGTCTATTTCTACATTGACAGTAATCAATCTTCTTTAAGAAAATTGAAATGCCTTTTTCATCAATTTTCTACTTGCTCATCCATAAAATGTATCGTAATTGTTATTATTATTGTTCGACCAAAATTGACGGCTATTTGAAGTACGCGGTCTTGTGGGTGAAGTTGAATAAGGAAAGGCTGGGGTTCTAGCCAAATTCAAATAATTTTTTCCAGCAACGTTTTGCGAATTCATCTGATAATTGTAATTGTTAAAAGAATTTCTTGGGACAGTGATAGGTGGGAAGTTTTGAACTGCATTATTGGGTACAATGGAGAAACCATTATATGACGGGTTTTGCGGTATGAAATTACTTAAAGGAGTCTGGGGAACGAATTGTTGTTGTTGCTGTAAAGATGGTGGTTCACATACTGTGTCTTTGACTAGTGAATCAAAGGAAGCCGTAAATATTCTGAAATTAATATCACTGTAATCTAACTCTGATTCCAAAAATACTGGCATACGATCTGACATAACCCAAACTTGTTTTAGATGGTCTATTTTAACATCACTTGGGAAGATTAAGCTGACATCATCTTTGTCTACTACTGCTAGGTTTTGTGGTTTGAAAGGTAAAGCCGAACTCCAGCATCCAATACTGTTTTGATCAATCAAATTGTATAGTTGAACACCTGTACTATCCATAACTTTTGCGGTTGTGTGTCCGTCTGTTCCTCTAGAACCAACAATTTTGAAGTCACGATATGACCCCTTTACTTTGGTTTCATCCCTCAAAATGCGAGTTGAAACAGAAAATTCCATGTTACTCGATAAAGGACTGAAGTAAAGAGTTCTATATCCATCGGAGCCCATAGGAGAAGCCGTTATTCCAAAAATTCCTTCGGCTCCCCATTGGAAGTTCAGTCCAGCTATGTTGAAGTCACCGACAAGAGGATCGGGCATGAAGTAACTGTGGCTGAATCTCCAAGACTTATTCTGTTCAAATGAGTATGCTATGAGGCCATATCCTAGTTCATCCGAGAAGTAGGCGAAGGTATCATCACAAGAAGTACCTTCGTCCAAAGCAATATTAGCGATGAAAGTTGTGGAGACGATGTCTTCAGGGCGAAACACGTATCGTCGAATACGCTGATCGGTATTTAAGTCATACACGTTGATGGAGTATGGGCAGACGTTGGTCACATTAGGATCTGGAATATGAAAATATTTTTTTTTGTAAAATCAGGCTAAGTGCTAATCGGAATCACGCGCGCTTTTGGTTCAGTACAAATTTTTTTGACAATTTAATTAACATAGATTTCTTATGGGATCTCTTCTAAACTATAGTTAATGAACAATTTTCAGGGTTTGGCAGCAAATGGATGTTATCTAAGAAAATATCCGGATTGATCATCATTCCTCATTCCTCAGATTAGAAAAGATCAGAAATGCAAATCAGCCTAGCCCTGTAGTTTCGTAGATAAAGTGAAAGTACAATGGTAAATATTCGACATTTTTTATAAACGTTCAAACTGTTCATGTCAAAATAGGAAAAAGTAAGTTTGCCGAATTTCCTATGGCGTCGGAATATGCGCGTACAAAATTGCGGGCAGTAGATAGTTTTCTTATTATATATCTTAGTTACTTATATTACACTCACCATATCCATATGTCCCGACGTCTAGCACCCAAAGTCGATCACATTCATCAGCTTTGATCCTGTAGACAGTAGTGAGCCCATTATCACAATCACCTAGTTGGTTTCCTTTGAAGCTGGGGTAAGGGTTTAGCTTCGGAGAGGGTGTGTAAGGAGCATCTAAGGGTATGTAGTTCAACGTAGCTGGTATACCTGAAAATAAAAAAGATTATTGTGTTACAAGTCAACGTGAAACTGCAAATTTAGCATTGGTTGTATGTAGGCAAACAGAGCAGTGAGACGCGGAATAGATAAGCTAGGACGTTAGTCAATTGAGGCGTAATCGCTTACGATGATCAACGAGGAAAATATTAAATAAGGAATTATTCAACGATCGACACATAATATATCTATTAATAGATCTTTGTAGGAAGTATTCGATATTTGTTAAAGAGAAAATGAATTCTTTAAATATTATCTGTTGCAACTATTGCAAACCTTTCAGTACGGCCAGGTCCAATGTGTCAACCCTGAATAAGAATTTGGGGGAACAAGTCTCTGCTGAAAGCAGGCTTTCTTATGGTACAACTATATATTTTTTTAAAATTTAAATACGAATATCTTTGAATGATCTTTCCAGAGATAAATAATAGTATGTTATTCCTTTAGCTGCAATCAAATAAATGTATTGAACCAGTATTAACATAAGAACTATTTAACGAAAGTATAACAGTTCATGTCTGATGTTACTATAACCCACATTACAATGCAACACGTGGTGAATTGATTACTTGCTAGATTGACTGATTAATTGATTAAAAAACGGTCGGCAACGAGACCGGATTTATTGGCTCGCGTTAGATGTTGGACCAAACATTGGCATCGATTGTGCGGTTAAGCTTTGTTTACACTATTTACTATCTAATAAATTAGCTGGTGGCTGGAGGCCATCAAGGGCCACCATCTATCGAAATTCTTGTCCATAATTGTTATTGCTGTCAATTTTTCATGTCAATGTGTACCTCGATAATTTAACTGTCATTCAATCATATTACAAAATATTTTAATTTTATCTAAATGACAACTGCGCCTTATTTAAAATTAACCATTTCTGTTCGTTCTAGTTTATATCTTTAATTTGTTCACCGCTTTCGAGCGCATTAGCGATAAACTAATTTGAACTGTTGTGATTACTTTAAAACACACCATAAAAACGATAGCCATTATCAGAATCTGGCTTTTACTCTTTTATGCGATATGAAAAGTATTGAAAAGACAAAATTGGCCAAGTGCGAGTCGGATAGTCGTTCACGTTATCTATATGTAAAGAACTATTTTTTCAGGCTCTTGCTGGTAAAAGTCGCACTTGACATGGACAAATTTAATGACGTGATTAATCATACCTATCATTTAATACTTAATACCTACACAAAAAAACTGTTAGTAGGAAAATTTAATTTTAGAATTACCAGTATGAAATTTAATCAATAGTAGGTAAAATTGATGGATGCAGTTATTTTTCAAGATGTTAGTCGATAATGTCTGCTCTCTCTTTGCCTTTTAAATAATGTGCACTGTGAACTCGCAGTCGCAATAAACTTTAAATAATTGCGGTGGGTGTCGAACGGAACCGGCTCGATTTTCAAATGAACTAAATCAATTGGTCACCTCTGATTTACGTTTATACAGGCTATGTCCATTTCAAATTCGACCTAAATACCAGATTATGGATATCAATTTAGAAAAGGACTCAATATTTCAGTTATGCAACGAATGTCATATCAATTTGAAAATTGCTTATATTATATTAAAACACCTACTACGACACCAAAATAGACTAATGCTCCCTACCTCCCGTCTAGCCAGCCATTCGTCAAGTCCTTTTGTTATGAGCATAAAAATATATAATAAATTACCAACACCATTAAAAAACGAAACAAACTACAACACATTCATTAAAAATATCAAACAATTACTCATCGATAAATGTTACTATAATATTCAGGATTATTTGAGCGACACCTTCAAATGATATTTTTTAATCTAAATAAATGATAATATTTAACTTTCCCCTTATTACATAAGCTTCCCCTCTTATGTTGCTATACAGGGTGTCATTGTACAATACCACCTATGTACCCATATGACATAACGCAATAAATAATTTGAATTTGAAAAAAATTGAATTTGAAATTTAAAATACTTTATTTGCTATTTACTTTTACTATTACATTTGATAAGTAACAATAATTTTGATGTAAGCAGAGGTAAATGCTGCTTCTGCCAGTAATGTACAATATAGGTAGGTACAAGTGGTAATACCCGACGTGTAATAATCACTAATTTCATCATTAATTAAAGTATTTCAAAATATTTCACAACAAATTAAAACAGGGATTAACGTGCCCCACAAAATACACACCACTAAATAAAGGCAACTTTTTATAAATTTTAGTTCATTACACAAGTAACAGCTGTGGGAACAAACTAGCAAACATACACTAAGATTAAATTTATCACTACCACATCCGGAATAACATGAAAATGTATAACGGTCACTTAGGTAAATATCTACCTAGTTTTTTTTACGACATTAAAATTTCCAAATGCAAGCGCCATCTATACGGTTTTGTGAAAGTTTTATTGGTGCTTCCGTATTCAGATTATGATTATGCTGGATAAATAATTAATAAACATTATGGATTTTTTTTTATGTCACCCGTTGCTAGAATAGATTAGTGTGAATTTGCTTCAAAAAAGTGTGCTGATGTACACTCATCTTAATATATATAAACTACGTGTCACGGTGTTTGTCCGTGATGGACTCCTAAAATACTTATCAGATTTTAGTCAAACTTGCACACCGTGTGCAGTTAATAAATAAATTTAAACAGTAAATTCCCTTTGTTATCAAGAAAGAGATCCATATGTTGAGAAATAGGTAATATCAGGCATCAAACGGTTTTTTCATAATATGATGCAATTCTTCGACTTCCGTTATTATTCGGGACTTAATAAACCATGCCATAATAAAATTAATTATGTAACTTCACGTCTGATGGGTAAATGTTGAATATTTTAATTGGAAGTGAGACCAACCGTGACGTGACAAGTTTACGAAGGATTATAATGAAAAATATTCTGTTAAAAGGGGTAAACCATATTTATGTCTCGATGTTATAAGATGATGTAGGTTGGAACAACAACTATTCATTAGAGATATAGGATTTGATACCATAGGTAGGTACCTAATATAAGATTTGGATTGTCACCGTGTGTAGTCACCTATTCTCATAAAGAAACTTCGAAATGTTGTGGGTATAGTATATCGATTTATATATGACTAGCTGTTGCCCGCGGCTTCGCCCGCGTGGATGTCGTTTTATAAATAACTAAGTAGCCTATGTTCTTTCTCAAAGTCGGCTCTGTCTCTGTACCAAATTTCATTAAAATCGGTTCACTCGTTTGGACGTGAAAAGGTAACAGACAGACAGACAGACAGACAGAGTTACTTTCGCATTTATGATATTAATAATATAAATAAATAAATATATATAAATAACAAGGGATTAAGTAGGTACCTATACAAGAATATCTTACAGCTTATTTCATTACTTTTGGTTATTTTAATTCCTGACGAGGTTCCGTCCATCCAAAACACTTCGGAATGAACTGGTTTGATTAGCTTTTGAAACAATACAACAAAAAACTATTTGAGAGTATTTATTTCAATATGTTGAGTCGCAGTAGTTTTGTAAATAAAGAAGGCAATATTAACTATATTCGCCTATTTTCTCAAATAAATGCAAAAATCTTAATTTTAAGATAATATTTAAAAAGTTTAATATTCTTACCGTAATATCGACCATATATAACGTATTGTATATAGTGATAAACAGTACAAACATACAAAAACTCATCGAAAACTACAAAACAACGTCAACGTTGTCAAAACTTTGTTAATTATTAGTCCCTGATTGCTGTGATCAGTGGTGTGTTAAGATGTGACATCATATTATTTTTCCATTCAACCTTATCAATAACCAGAACAACAAGCCGTTAATGGTTTTTTTTTTAATGAAAGTTAATATTGCATAATATAAAAAATATCTTCCAAGTGCGAGTTGGACTCGAGCACCAACGATTCGGTACAAAAAGAAAGGACACAACAACACGACACACAAAAGTTGCCGTACGAAAAAAAAAGGTGCCTATTGCTTATAATAATTATATAGGTATATATTAATGGTGGTAGAAAAGTTCATGCAGGAGCTCGAGGGCGTAAGCACCACTGCCAGAGAATATGTAATAATACTACGTATAGAATGGACACTTCGACGTCCCGCCCGATTTCCCCGGATCACCCAACCTCCTCCGCCACTGCATTACCTAATCTATCTGCCGCCAAATTGTACCTAGTGTTCAGCACTATCGTGTTCCGGTTAGATGGTAATGTATGGCGCTTCAATAACTATAGGAGAGACATAACAACTTAGGTTGAAACAGAAACAGAAAACAGAAAACAGAATTCCAGTGACGGCGCTCGCGGGAGTAGGCACCACCGCATTACCTAATATACTTTCCGCTAAATCGTAGTGTTCAGCACTATCGTGTTCCGGTCAGGTGGTAATGTACGGCCCTGTAATTCCCGGCACAGAGGCATAACACCTTAGGCCTCAGGAGTGGTAACGCAACTGCATTTTGCCCTTTGTGTGCGTGTCTATAGGCTGCAGTCATCACTTAACATCAATGTGAACTGCATGCTTGTTGCCACTATCATTACATAAAAAAAATGAATTATGTAATTTCACATCTGATGGGTAAATATTGAATATTTTAATTGGAAGTGAGACCAATCGTGACGTGCCAACTTTACGATAGATTGTAATGAACTGTGTTCCGGTTAGATGGTAATGTATGCCGTTTTAATAACTATGGCAGAGACATAACAACTTACCTGCATGGCAACCTATCTGCATACGACCTCTGGTTTTGTGTAGATGTTTACAGGGTGCAGTCTTCACTTAACATTCCAGCATGTTTGTCTTGTCACCTTCGTTACAGAAAAATAAACCCATTAAACTGCCGCGGCAATACCATCTATTTACTGTGCCGCAACAGAAGGTAGGTATGCTCGTGCACACACACCCAGAGAAACACATGAAACACTTGCATATATTGCATGGAACCGAAATGATAGCGCTATTTGCCATCGTGCCTACGTTTTGGGCCTTTTACAAAACTTTAGCGAGTATTTGTTTTTAGGGTTCTGTAGACGACAAGGATAAGGCCAACCGTCTCGGATTCTGCGGGACCGTCCCGTATGCTGGATGTAATCCCGCTTTGTAAAAATTAATAAAAAAGTCCCGCAAAACGTTGGATGCGTCCCGCATGTCCCGCATTCGATGCATTGACGTACCATGCCTATTTTTTTTCAAGCTACTACATAACCACACAGTCACTCACATACATAAAATATACACTATACTACACCCACACACGCATGCAAACAACAGCGGAGCATTTAGCAAAAAAGTGTTACTCTAGTGATATATACCTACTATTTTAAAAATAAATGACTTCAGTATGTAAGCTTTGTGTTTTTGAGTAATTTTGGTGCGCAATACTGACAAAACTTCATACTTCGCATACACCATACCCTATCTATCCACAAAAAGTCCCGCATTCTATTTTCAGAAAGTTGGCCGCCCTATACAAGGAACCCTTATCGTTTCGCCATGTCCGTTCGGCTGTCGGTCCGTATGTTCGCAGTAATGCTCATAGCCGTAATTTGGCACGATTACACATTAGCTATGCGGAAAAGTCGGTCAATAAAAATATTATATTTAGGGTACGTCCTCTACACCTTGAGTGGAGTTGAATTCATATATCCGCTAATTTATTAGCAAAATTGAAAAGATGCGGATATTTTAATAGCATCATACCTATTTGGTCCAATATATTGTCAATTATTAACCTACTTTTATGTGCAAAAGTATTGAACTGTTAAACAGATTATAAAATATCTTCCATTTGAAAATTAAACCGAATTACCCATTTGTGTTTCAATTAACAAAATAACGCCCAACGGTATTTCTTAAAAATCTTATCGTGTTAGAATTAGAATATAGTTCAAAACAAAGAGAAACTGAAGCGTCCGAAACATAAAGCAATATTATAAACAAGGTTACCTTTGGCCAATTTAGTTTCGTTGGCCCAAACATTTGAGGCAATAGGCGGGGTAGCCTCGGCATGCGAGAACTCCCACTGCCGCCACGCGACTGTTCTGTTAAAGCACATTTGCATTTCTCTACACGCACTACACCGCAATTCAATGATTGGCTCTAATATGGATAATTTCCCGTTGCATAATTTTGGTTTACGTAACCCGATTGCAGTGATATGAATTAAAGTTATTTATATTTAAATTGCTGTCCCGATGAACTTCGTATTACTTTATCGCTATAACAAATAGTAGGTAGTTAGGTAGGAATGCGATCTTTTATCAGAACTACCAATATTGGTCAAACCGTTTCAGAAGACTTTGGTTACAGTGTGTTCCATTTAATAATCAGATTGATGATGACGCGATGATCAATGACTAGTATCAAGAGTATTTTCGACGATACTACCTAAGTGTTTTCAAAAGTAGATCAATGTAGTCAATCAATAGCGAGATTGATCCATGGTGTATAATTAAGTGTGTACCTACAAATTAGAAAACCTTCGAACTCAATCATCTTCAAACTATAGCCAGAAGCAAATAATTACATATTTGGAAACTAGCTGACCCGGCAAACTTTGTATTGATTCAGAATGAAATAATGTGTCAAAGGTTTGATAGACACGGACTAATTTGTATGGGAAACTGAAATAGTGGTTTATACAATTTCCCTTCATTTTCTTCATATTTTCTTACCTTTTAAACCTTCCCTGGACTTCCAAATATCATTCAAAACCAATATTAGCCAAGTCGGTCCAGCCGTTCTCGAGTTTTAGCGAGACTAACGAACAGCAATTGTTTTTTGTATCTTTCTCTCCTTTGTATTTTTCTATCCCGCACATTTGACAATGCAACTGACAAAGACAAAGCTTTCTATAGCTAAAACGTATCTAATGTACGTTTATGAAAAAGGGGGATAGATCATTATTTCAATTGTATGAAAATACACTGTAAAATATCAACACATAATAATATGCTACCTATTTTTTTTTCTGGATTTCTGTGAAAAATGATTTAGCAATACAGGGTCGCGGTTAAAGACAATTTATTTCTCATAAAAACTTACAAGTTCACTTACATGAGATTTAGAAGCTAAACAAAAATAATATTAAGTAAGTACAATTCATCAATCGATCGCTCACACGGCCAGAGCGAAAATTACAAAATATTTTGTAAAGTTCAAAAAAGCATTGCCACCGCTGCGTTACCCCGTAACCGTGGCCATAGTTTGCCTAGGCAAAGTACGTGGCATACCTAAGCTGAGATTAAATTTTTGCCTCAAAAATAATTTTGTATAAGAAAACTTAAAGGAGATGTTGCAAAAATGTATGGACCTCCGGCCATGTATTGTACACAATATCATTAAACAGGCAAAATCAATATAAAAACGTTTTTTACTGCATATTTTCACTTATTTAGCTAGCTTATTTGTTTGCAGTTACAAAACATTATTTTCAGTTAGAATTGCAACTCAAAACCAACACGGCGAATATGGCGGGCGATGTCATTTTGACATTTTCATTTTTTAAATTGTATTTTGATTATAGAGTACTTGGAGAAAAAAGTAATATTTTCTAAATACTATTATAATCGATTGATCCCAATCGGCTGTATCGCCGCCATGTTTAACATAGTTGAAAATGATAAAATCGTTTGAATCAAATGTGGTTGTAACTCTAAAATATATTCTTGAATAAATTAATTGTATTTTTTTCGGATTCTTCTTTAATTTACGAATTTTTTGAGGACGTGTACGAACCAGAGCCGAGCTCGCAACATCTCCTTTGAAAACTGTTATTAATTTAATATTTTTTAATTTAACCCTGTTTAAAAGTTAAACGAATTCATTTGAGACGAGAACTATAACGCTATTGGTGGAGCATTTATATTTGTAACGTTTAGAGATATCTGAGGAGCAGAGGTGAACTTTACTGAATCTCTTCTCCTGACTGGAGCGACGGGATTAAATAATAATAATGGCAACAAATAATACGTCCCACTACTAGGCACGAGTCTCTCCCCTTTTTGGGGGGAGGCCTGGAGCTAGCTCCACCACGCTGCTCCAATGTGGATTGGTGGAGGTGGGTGGGTTAGTGGCTAACCCGCTGTCGGATGTTTTCAAACCGCCCATAAGGCCTCCGACAAGGTTTAACGACTGCTATCCACCTATAGCAACCGGGACCGATGGCTTAACGTGTCCTCCAAAGCACTGAAACGCGCATTTTATTTGCCACTAGCGGTCACCCATCACACTATCCGATCGCGCCCGTAGTGCTTAACCGAGTACATCGCTTACGATCTACACCAGCCGCTGGGCCATGCGCGCTTCAACGACGGGATTTCTTAACAATATTTTACATGAGGGCATTATTTTTAGTGAGAGAGGTGGGGGGGGGGTCCACCCTCAACGCTCCAAAGAGGCTTCGTGTACCTGGACTTCACTGAATCTCCGCTACCGACTCGAGGGTCGGGGTTACTTAACAATTTTTTAAGCGAACTGGACGTCGGACGCTTTTGTGTGCTCAAATTTGACATTATAGTAAACAGAAAAATTATATGATGAAAGATCTGTCTGTCTTACAAAATTTATCAAATAAAATTTCATGCATTGAAAAGACAGATAAGGGCAATCTAATGCAAATTTTTGATAGTTCATAATTAATGCAATTGCAATAACAACCTTATCTTTTAAAAGTTAATTATGATACGCAAACTTGATTTCACAATGCATGATTCTAGTTCTCGTCCAGGGAGCGTACAATAAATGTGTGATGAGTTATAAATCTACTATTTATTTATGAATTAAAAACATTGGTAGCATGTTCAGATAGGTACTAACTACTCAAATAGGGACCATTACAATGTACCTATATATCTGTTTGAGTAGTTAGTATTATATTAGGTTGGGGAAAAAGTTTCTTCGCATTTTTTAAGATAATTCAAAACATTTTTTAATATAGTTTATTTAAATTTAACTAAAGTATGTATGAACCATTTTGTTCGACAACCTTTTGCCATCTTGTAGGTAGGGACATGATCCCATTGCTATAAAAATTTTGGGACTTCTCATCAAAATACCGCGACAAGTGGATTTGGCAGTCCTCTCGTGATGTTAACCTAACATTGCATAAAGAATTCTGAAGAGACCGAAGCAGGTGGAAATCTGAAGGTGCAAGGTCAGGACTATACGGCGGATGCGTTAACACCTCCCAGCCAAACTCTAAGCCATAAGCCATTTCTGAAAATAGCGTGCACAAACACACAGACAAACAGACTTTTTTCCGGGATAAAAAGTACCCAGTGTTGTACACCAAAGGTTAAAGTATAATTATATCAAGTTTCATCGTAATCGGTCCGGTAGATTTTGTGTGATGCTTGAACAAACAGACAGACAGACAGACCAAAATTTTTCTTATCACATATTTGTGTTCGGTATCGATCTAGTGACATCCCCTGGTATTTATTTTTTTAATATTTTCCCACTTCTACGGTTTTATTATAAAAGTATAGATTAGACTGACGAGTTCACTGGAACCACTGTAAAAATAATTTAATATTTACTGTAGACAGCCTTTTTTGTAGAAATTGTACGTATTACCTATATCATCTAATTTAATGTTACTTAATGTGTAAATTTTAATATGAAAATGTCTTAATACTCAAGTATATTATACAAACAAGGTATTTCATTTCATTGAAAGATAAGCGTTCTCGCTGCATTTGCAATAACAAATGTGCATTGCAACTTTCGGTTTGCTTGTAGCTTTACATAAATACCTACCTAGTAGGTGCCTTATTGGTAAAGTTGCTAGGCCACTACTGCTATTTTGAGTCTAATTCAACTGAGGAAGGTTTGCTCCTCCAAGTGGGTTAAGTGCTATTGATTTTTTTTTGTTGTTCGATAGTTTCCCAGTGAACCTTGGAATTTGGTAATGAATCAGTAGGCTTGTCATTTGTTAAATAGGACAAAACGTAACTGGCGAATTATGGGTGTTTGCAAACACTTACATGCCTACCCATCGGGGTTATATGTAGTAGGTATGAGAACACTGGAGGCAGGTGAATATAATATTCATTTACAGTCGTCACTGTGGACTGCATTCTAGTCTGACATTTTATGACGCCGTAAGAAATAAAACTATCATTAGATGAGTCATAGAATTAAAACTATTTTTAGAGTAAGAATTTAACGACAACTTAAAACCAGTTATAGAAATTAATGCCGATCACATATGTCATGTTTAGTTACAAATACGTAAGAGTACAAAAACAAATCAATTAATTGGTAATCATTATTAAAAACCAGCAGAGGTATCTGTGATCACGCATAAAGACAATGTTTTTGCAGACTGACAAGTTCAAAGTAGAATTTATGCGAATGAGAAGTAACAGGTTCGAGTCAGTTGTGTTTTGATATCGAAAACGTTTTGAACAGTTTTGGTATTCATATTGTTTCAAAATATAAAACAAGATTAATTGGGTCGCGTGTAAATATTTTGATAGATACTGAGAGCATTTTTAAATTACCTACTATAAATAAATAAGTATAAGTTCTATTATAAATAGGTGGGTATATTGTGCGGGAATTTACAATATGAAATAATAAAATAGATGACATTTAAATATACAAAATCAAATTGACGAAAATTCTTTGAATCTGAAACAAAAAACATATAAAAGCCAAATATATCCGATATTAATGTGCCAGTACCTGATATTCTAAAATATAGCTTTTAGAATCGTAATATGATTGTGGCTGGTAGTGGCTAAAATTTCCATTATTGCCACGTGAAACGTTTAACTAAACAAATTACCAGTTACTTTGTATAATCGATAACACACGGTAGGTACCTATCCTGGTTATGAAAAGTGAAAACATAATGTTCTTGACCACTGCTCATTATCCATACCACGCCCTCCGATGTACATATTAATAACTAGCAAAGATTACGAGGTTGCGTGAAACGACCCGTGAAAAGTTATGAAATATTAAATCTATCCGTTTTAATTACGCAGCAAATTAAAAGAAGACCTGACGTTGGTGTATGAAGATTTATCAGTGTACATTATACCTACGAGTAGCAGGAATGTGATTTACTTAATTAATCTAACAAGTAAAGCTAAGTTAAGGATGTTGAAAACTTTATAATTTCTGTGGGATCATTTTTACCTCGAGTAAAAACGGACCCCTTTTACTAAGACTCCACTTTCCGTCGTCTGTCTATCTGTCTGTCACCAGGCTGTATCTCATCAACCGTGACAGCTAGAGAGTTGATATTTACACGGATAATGTATTTCTATTGCCACTATAACTAAAAATACAGAAATGTTCAATTAATTTTTGTGCAAGGATGGTAGGTACACCACTGACATAGAAAGAAGAGTGCTTGCTGGGAATTGCGTGAATGGAGCGTTGGGTAAGCTGCTAGAATGTAAACATCTCAGCGAGCGGGCGCGACTAGCCGTATATAATGCTGTACTTACTCCAACGCTTTTATATAGAAGCGAGAGCTGGGTAGGCAGGAAAGAGCATGAAAGTAAGTTGAGCGCGGTCGAGATGAGATCATTGCGCAAGATCTGCGGTGTATCACTCACCGATCGCGTTCGTAATGAAGATGTAAGAAAGAGGCTTTGTGTGAATGATAGTATAGGTGTAAAAATGAAAAAAGGCATGCTCCGATGGTTCGGGCATATAGAAAGAATGTCGAATGAGCGAATGACTAAACAGATATACAATGCGAATGTGGATGGTTGCAGAAGCCCAGGAAGACCAAGACTGACCTACCATGACTGAGGTCGAGTTCTGTCTGATGGTGGGATCAAAAGTCTTAGGAATCGGCGTGCATGTATGAAGAGAATGATGAAAGTAGACGAGGTACGAGAGGTTTGTCAGAACCGGGATATCTGGCGCTCTACACTCTCTGCCTACCCCGTTAGGGACCTGGCGTGAAGATACATATATATATAATTTTTGTGCCGTTTTTATAAATACCATCTAGTAAGGAACCCAACGCGCGCGCGCGTTTTTTTTGTTGGTTCAGTAATAAGTATCAGACGCATGAAGATTCTTTTATGTAAAATAATCATAAACCATCCTCAGTATTTCACAATGTATACATTTTAAAAAATTGGAACATATATTGCAACATGTTTTTTTAATCTTTTGAAAGGAGATAAAATTTATAATAAATTAGAGAATTTATATGTTTAAGGAAGATAATAAAATTAGAGTAACTAAGATTTCAAATATCAAAATAATTAATTTAGATAAAAGAGAGATATCTTTTTAAAAGGGGTATTCATTAAGAAATTTAAGAATATTGATATCTCCGTACATATTACCAAACTTCGAGGTTATCAAATCGGATATTTTAAGAAAAAAAAAGCAGTTATTTAGGGATCCAACCCAGGACCACAGCGTAGCAGTAGTGGCTTGCTACGACTAGAATTCTGAGGCAGGCAAGTTTCTCATTAAGTTTTATTTCTTATTGCCTAATATTTTTTTCGCCTCGTAGTAAGATCAGGTATGTTAGTTATTCAAAATTGCTTAAAACTTTTATTATTGAATAATGGTACCTACCCACTCGGAATTAAAACCACTTAACAATTACCCCCTTATTCATAAACGTACTTTAGAGACGTTTTAGCTATAGAATGCTTTGTCTTTGTCAGTTGCATTGTCAAATGTGCAGGATAGAAAGAGACAAAGGAGACATTAGCAACACTTTAGCTAAAATACGTTTATGAATAAGGGGGTTAAAGTATACTTATTCATTCGTTTGTCATTGTCATTATCTTTTAATGAATAGCAGGCTAAGAATTTTAAAAGCCATTGAAATATTTTGGTTTTTTAAGTAGTGAATTACTTTTATTTTCACACCATAATTAAATAACACCTTATGGTGATTCAACTTACCCGCACGCCATCTTGGAACGCTCACAAAAAGTTTGTTCTTCCATCTTTCTATACCCACGGGTAAAGCGTTTTCAGGTATTAAGTCTCCAGAAGACACAGCCTGCTGCTTTGTAAACATATCCGGGTAATTCCAATCCAAAATATCCCAGGAAAATAATTCTTGTAGTTTCACAGTCGCCGAAGACACGGAAACGAGTGCACAGAGCACCACTAGTTTTACCACCATATTGGATCTGTGTACGAAATAACGAATCGGCAATTACATTAAGCGGTTTTTGCTTGATCGTTTATAAATATTAACTACAAAATGCAGTGCTAAGTTTTAATTTTATACATTACTAGCGGAGCCGACAAACTTCGTGCTGTCAAAAAAAAAATTGGCAGTTTTTTGTTCCTAACTATTTTAAAGTCGAGGTCAAAAATTCTCCTGAACAGAACCGTCACCCTGGTTTGACGTTAGGAACACACCTACCATACATTGCTTAGACAACAGTGAGTGGTTGTAATTAAATATGAACTTTATAAAATAGCAATAAAGCTCAAATTTACTCTACGTCTTAGTTAGAACACGTTTGTATGGGAAAAAGAAAAGGGCTGTTTTTAGGGTTTTCCCGGTGATTATTCGATTTTTTCTCACCCTTAAACCTTGCTAGACCTCCACAAACATTTCAAGACCAAGATAAATCCGTTCAGCCGTTTTCGACTTTTAGTGAGACTAACGAACAGCAATTGATTTTTATATACATATATAGATAGATAGATGATTGATGTGAAGCAGGGTAAGGGGATGTCATTTGTGCTTTTCATAATCCATACGAGAAGTTACTTATCATTAAAATAAATCAGTTTTTTTTTATAGTTGTATCTAATAAAATGATGAGTGATCTCCTTTTTTGATTTTCGTTTGGATCGGGGTTATACGGAATACAACTACCTACTAGGAAAACAATGCACTTCGAGCCATCAGGAACAAGCAGTGTTTACAGCAATTAAAGTTGTTTAGGCGTGGTAAAATTTATTACCTAATTTCAATTGCATCACCATTATAATGCAACGCTCTACAATGTCGGTATTATTATTTAGGTTAAACTACCTTCTTTAGGATTTGAATTGGATTACTGTTCATGAATTTTGTATTTTCAAATTGTTAATTTTCAATCTGTACCATTGGATGCGGTTGTTTGCTAATTCTGTGTTAATTTAAGTGATGATCCTAATTACCGCTGAAGATCACATTTATCCTAACTACGACTTGAAAGTTGAAGTAAAAAAAATTAAACTACAATTTTCTATTAGATTGAAAAATCTTAGCAGTAACTCTATTACAGATTTAAATAATGGTAACAAAATTTGGAAAACGCAGAACTTCGTATAAAATAGTTACGACCTATTCTCAGATCTATTCATTACTAGTTGACCCGGCAAACTTCGTATTGCCTTACAATGAAATAAAAGTGTCAAAGGTTTGATAGAAACGGACTATTTGTATGGAAAAATGAAATCGTGGTTTTTACTATTTTATTATTTCCCTTCAATTTCTTCATATTTTCTTACCTTTTGAACCTTCCCTGGACTTCCAAAAATCATTTAAAACCAAAATTATCCAAATCGGTCCAGCCGTTCTCGAGTTTTAGCGAGACTAACGAACAGCAATTGATTTTTAGTTAATAAATAGATGTGTATAAAACAAAACCTAATAATCCATCAAGCTGTTTCGGCGTTCGTAAATTAAATATTTAATTTTGTAAGCCATTCTGTAAAATTTTGCAAATGTAGGTATATTAAATGTATTATCGCCTAAGAATAAGCTTCAGTCTAGGCTAGTTCATAAAAATTATCTCAGAATATCACGTTATGAGAATTTTATTTATTATTTATTGAAAACAGTAATAGTATTAAGATATCAAAATTAAATGGAATCATATTTCAAACATGTTCAGATCCGAAATTAAAATTCTCGATTTGGATGAGTTATTTTGACCTCATTTGTACTGCTTATATAAAACAGGACTGGTATTTGTCGAGACTTATACTTACTAATTTTTATAACAGTAGAAAATATCACAAGATCTTTCTAATGTAATTGAAAATACTATGCAATTAAACGTTTTAAGTGGTCTTATTATCTCACGAAAGAAAAAAGATAATCAAATATAGGCTTACGCGAAAATAAAAACATCAAATTAAAACTTAGAAAACAGTACAATACAAATATTATGAAACCGTTAAAAACATAACAAATCAATGTTATCATCACTGTTTATCACTTAGACAACACAAATCAAAATCGAACTTCCATTTTCGTGAACTTGTACACACATAATATATGTTGCAATGATAGGTATAGGTACATGTCGTTTCAAAAGCTACGTACATTAAATATTACGCCGCTCTACGTATGTGTTGATAGTTGAGTATAGACTGCAGCTCAATAAACCCACCCCAACTATTTAAAACTTTAACGCTGTCTCCTCCTTCCAGTGGGTTGAGCGAAGGAAATGAACGCCGTTGAAAAAACACGCAACTGTATATTATTATTAACATTCAAAATCAAACTGGGCCACGCATTTTCGAAACGAACTCATATGGTTACTGGCAAATAATTTGAATAACCTTTTCTATTTTAGAAAGTGGTAATTTAAAACGAAGTTCTTAATTTTGGGTTCTCTTAGCTCTGTCTCATAAAGCACCTAAGACGGGTTATAATCGCAAGCTAATATATAATAATATGCTGCTACGTTATCAAATAAAAAATAGATACTGATGCACCATTTTTTAAATTCTTTTATATAAACTGTAGTAGTATTTTTGAGTATTTCTATTATGTTTTGACGAATAAAAGTTTTGGCAGCTTAAGATACCAAAAATGGTTTGTAATGAGTTTCTCAGAGTATCTATTTAATTTTATAAGCTATATATTAATTTTAAAAAGTTTTAAATAGGAAGAATAAAAATATACAACATTATTTGTTGTATGAACGCACTTTCTAACCTCCTTGCTGGGCGAATCTTCCAAAATCCTTAGATAATTTCTTCCGCGAGAGTAAATAAAAAAGTACGTATATTATAATAACGAAAATAAAAAAATCTGTAGAAGTTGTTGTTGTTCTCGAAACACTTTCTTTTAAGCGAAGATATTTTATTGGATAATCAATATGCGTTGTATACAATGTTAAAACTTTTAAGATGTCATGGTTACAGAATCATGCCCTTTAGGTCAGTTAGGTAATAAAGGCGTGAATAGCACATACCTCAGGCACGCTCGAGTTGGTCAGAACAACCCTCCTGACCCGTAAAGTAACTCATCGTTCGTGACTGCCCCAGCAAAAACGTCGTATCTAATTATCTGCTCATAATTAATAGACAAGTGGAATGTAAACACATAAAACATAATAGGTAAGTTAGCTTCTTACTAAGGGAAGCTATTGAAACTAGTAATAGATTATGTTCATCTGTGTGACTAGGTGATGAACGTTTGAATGGTTTTATAAGAACTGGAGATTAGCTGGTGATCGAATTTTTTGATAAGAAGTTTACATTTCTGTTATCTTTTCTCTGTGCAGTGATTTCACCTTTCACGTCGGTAGGCATTTGTCAGCAATGTACCACTAAATATTGCCAAGAGTTTTGGCGGGAACCTTGAAGGAGACGTGTGGTGCTCTTCGTTTATTTAATTTTCTCGGTGCATTTTTGAGATATATTAAATAAAGTAGGTGGCATTTTGTTTGATACAGGTTTATTACAGTGCCTGTGGTGAAATAGAACAACAGTGCGAAAACACATCCTTTCAAGTTGCCTCCAAAACTTCATTGTAAATGTTCTGGTAAAGTAGCCACCGCTTTACTCGAATTACTGACTGTGACTCTGACTTTAACTGCTTTTACGCTGCTTATTATGAATACGAAGTATCGTTTTACTTGACACTGGCAATATGCGTAATAGCGATGCCATTACATACAAAAAAAAATTGGCAGGTTTCAGCTATTTTGAGTGTTTTTAGTAACTGATTATGGTTGAACAACGAGAATTCTGCTAAATGATCGTGTTAAGCTCTATTGGCCTGTGAAATGGTAAAACATGCCGCCGTTATTTTTAGTGATAGTTTATATCTATGAGTCAGGTAGGAAAACATATAATCCTATGGGATTATGCGTTTTTATTTACCTACTACAACATCTTATAATGTTGGGTATTCCCTAATTGCTCAACACAAATAATTATTCTAGTGTGATGATGTTTAGAATTAATTTTAGATATATTATCTTTTTTTGCTAAGACATAAATCGTTAAGTTTACGTCTTACTCACGAAAATCCCGCGATTTTTTCCTCGTTCGTCATTGGTGCTGAACCCATGACCAAAATCAAGGGAAATCCAGCGGTAAAAGAAGATCTACCAGACAATTTAAACTTCATTTCAAATCCCTTACTATATTATATACTAGCTGTGCCTGCGACTTAGTTCGCGTGGAATAGTCACTTAAAAAGAGAAAAAACACTTATAGACAGCAAAAAAAATATGATCTACTTTAAATTTGAAAGACTAGAAGATAGAACTGTTTATTTTGCTAATAATTAACCGCTGATTGTATCTAAAATGAGCGATGCGAACTCAATATCAAATTTAAATGACAACTTGCAGTCCAATATATTGGCTCTAGGTATCTAATATTTTGTGTACAAAAGGCAGACATTATGCTAAAAAATATAATTTTATTTATAAGGAATACCTGCTATGCAAAGAGCTTTTTAATTAAGTCAAATAGTAATTTAAAAAAAAAAGTAATAAAGTTAATGGTGTATGTCGTGATTCACTTCGAAGCAGGTATTTTAGTTGTTATTCATGGGGATTTTGTAAAGGAGTAATTTAAATGATTGCCATTTAAAAAATTGACATTTTGTATTTTAAATACGGACCACTACACACGTGCAAATACACCACAGTGTTTTAATACAAAATGTTCATTGCTGCGCTACAATGTGTGTAACAGATGTATTTTTTCGTAATTTCAGCATTTGTTTCTAAACCCACATACACACATACGTGCACGCACACACAAGTCTAAAAGAACATAACTAAAAACCTTAACTTATCATATCTAGGTTAACTTGAATATTAGGTACATACCTACCTAGTTTTAAAAAGAAAAATCTCCTATTTGTTAACCACTTGGGAAGTAGCGAGACATTTCCAACACAAGTATCATTGATAACTTACTGGTCTCAACAACTACAATGTATAAAAAGTGATTTTGTCTATATACTTTTTCTATTGCCAACAGAGACAACCGATAAAACAAACTTTCCAGTTTATAAAACGTCGTAAAGAAGCTTTTAAAAAACCTCAGGCGGGACTTGAACTGGGATCTCTAGTCCGGCCGCTCTGCCTACACCTGATTGTCGAACGAATCTTTCGTTCAAATTAATTGCATTGCCTTGCAGACGGGGCGGGGAAGGGCGGCAGGGCGACAGGGCGGCAGAAGTGACATCTATTGTCAACAATGACAGTTAGGCAAACGATTTTATTAAATATCATAAAGAAGTCGCTTTTATTACCCTTAATAAATCTTCTTTTAGAAGAAGTTAAAAGTAAGCCTCTCCCTGACCGTACATAAAAAAAAACTTGAGGTCGGTTCTTCATTCTACTAGAGATCGTCTGTAATTTTCAGTTGAGTACATTTTGGCCTAAATTACAATTATATGTAAAGACTTGTAATAATAATTGTAATCTACAGCTAAGACAGAGGGGGTTGACCTCACCCACACTCTACATTATTTATATGAACGAGCTCATAGAAGAGCTCAGCTGTTCTGAATGGGTAGCTACACTGACGACATTAGCTCATGCTATGAATAACATCAGCTACGTTAACGATATGGTGCTGCTGCCCTGAGTGCTTCTAACTGTTTTGGCATAGTTAAAGTTGCAGTGTTAATAAATTTAACCGGCGCATCCTGGATCAACAATTTTCAAATGTTACGACTCACTTTTGCCAACCCTGTAGATATGTTAACAAGTTTGTTATTGCTAAAGGCTGAATTGTATCAACTTATGATACAATTCAGTATGAATCATACAAATATAAATATATCTTTATGATATATTATAATTTAATTATTCAAATAAACATTACTAAGTAAGTGTTTAAGCTCACGCATTGAAGTATTGAATAAGTCCATCACCAAATTTTCCTTAGCTAGTTATTGAATAAGCTAGAGTCTCGTATAATAAATGAGTTCTGGCTATAGTTAGTCCTAACTAGAGGAAGAGGCACACAAAGAATGTTTGGTTTCCTCAATCCAACTCTGCTCCTACACTACCCAATTTGTTCTAAAAGTTCAGGGCAATCTACATCGCCATTACAAATGTTTAAAAAAGTCAGCTATTCTCTCCTCTTATGTAGAGGGAGGATATAACATTTGTGTTTATTAATAAAGTATTTTTGATTTAAAAAAAAAAAAAACATTTGCGACATCTAACGTCGTAATCTGCTAAGTAAATATGGGCACGGTATGGCAAGTAACATAGAACCCCCGAATTTTGAATTTGAATTTGAGTTTTTGATGTCGTAATCAGAGCTTTACACGTATCCAGGTGACGAATATGCACAGTACGCACGTTTGCAAAATATTTTTTTTTAATACTGTTTAATTCTTAAGACGAAACCAAGGGCTCTCCCATAACTGCGGAATCGCATCGCATCGCAAATATCTGCGAGCTCGCGCGAATACATCGCCTGCAATGCGGCGTCGCATCGCATCGCATCGCAGTTTAGTGTGGCCGCCCGTATGTAGTAGTCTCGGGCTAAAGGAATAAAAATAGGTATATATTTACTAAGTACTCATGCTATTTGCTTGGATATAGGTACATTTCTGAAACAGGGTCAATATAGCCATGAATAAAATTAAAGAACGATACTCTTAACTGCATCAATCAAATTCCATCAGCGCGTAGGCACTAGCTAAGCCGTAAGGCCATTTCTCCGATGGGCTATTATATGCAAAATACTATCGGTTAAGTACCTAGGTGCTTTATGATACAACTAGTTTTCAACCGCGGTTTCGCTCGCATTTAAGCCATTAAAATCTTTAGTAAAAAAATTTTTATAGGAAAAAGTATGTTGCTTTTAATATCTCCAAGAATATGTGTACAAAGTTTAATGATGAAACAAACTTACATTCGCATTTGCTTATAATATTATTAAGTAGGAAAGTAGAGATAAAGAAACTGCAAATAGGAATTAATTAATCGTGTCTTTTCAATTAAGGGCACCACGTAACAACTATCTTTACGCACGGACCAATTCAGAACTTGTTAACCCACCTGGGCACTCATATTGGCGCACCGAATATTAAGTTCCTATAAATACTTTACTAACCGGTTAAATAACAGTTATTTATAAAGAATGACACTTAAAAATAGTCTTGTTGAAGATTTGGTTATTTCGATATAAACCGACCGTTGAAATCTGAAAGTTCAAGGTTTCTGTTCATATAAAACATATGCATTTAATTATGAAAAATAATGTGGTTCCTTTATGTGATATTTTTTATTGTAAAAGATACGGTTAGGATCCTCAATAGAATCCACGTGGGATTGTTTTCTTGTCCGTCTATCTGTCCGTATGTCAATACGTTTTTCTTAGGATCATGCTCTCCAATAGTTTGCAATAGGTTCAAGAACACTTCAACACTGATGGCCGTCACTTTCATACTCAAACGTCACCCTTATCAGCTGCGGTTGCACCAATATATTTGAGTGCAAAGAAAGATTTGACTTCAGGCAGGAATCGAACCTGAGACCTCAGTATAACTCGATTCCTGCCTGAAGTCAAACTTTTCTATTAATTTTTACTTTTATTTCTAAATTTACTCGCATGTGTTATTGCGAAAAATAAAAATATTACAATCATAAAGGGTATAACGACATCTTAAAGATATTGTATAAGTTATCATATCGGTTGTAGCTATTTATTAGCTATCAATGGATGTCGTTCACCGATCCTAGCACGTCACGTCTGACATATTGAAAGAATGGTCAACTAAATTGCTTCGCAACAATTTGTATCGCAAGTTTCTGCGATGCGACGCGACGTCGCATCGTATCGCATCGCAGTTTTGTGCAAACGCCCTAAGGGTTCCCACACATAACTGCGAATTCGCATCGCATCGCAAATATCTGCGGCTCGCACGAATACATCGCCTGCGATGCGGCGTCTCATCGCATCGCATCGCAGTTTTGTGTGGCCGCCTTTAATCGGTTACAATCGGTTTTGACGACCCGGTTAGTCCAGCGGTGTGAGGTGACCGTTTGAGTCGAACGGTCGCGGGTTCGATTCCCGCACCGGGACAAGTATTTGTATGGCCTACAGCTATTTGTTTCGGGCCTGGGTGTTTGTGTACAACGGTGCCGTTGTACACAAACACCCAGGCCCGACACAGGTTTATACCTACTGTAAGTCTTATGAGTGTAAGCGTATTGAAAAAAAAACATAAATGAAATGAAATATAAATGTTAAAGTTATGGTTTTTGTCCAATTTATGGTCCGCCTATTACACCTTCCGGTCGACAGGGCCCTAACTCAGTTACAGTACAAATATGAACAGTATGGAAACTACGTACTAAACGTTGAAACAGCACAATCACACAAACATGCACATCAACGAGGCACCTAACCGGGTCTCGCGGTGCTGACGCTCCGAGTCACTCGCTACTCGAGCGTCGATGCGCATGTTTGTGTGAGTGTGCCGTTTTGAACGTTTTGTACGTAGTTTCCATTCTGTTCATATTTGTGCTGTGTGTAGTTAGGGCGTTAGGCTGACCGGGCCGCTCAAGTCCCTAAGTACCTAAATGTTATTACACTACTCTGACCCTTGCTATCGGACCCTGAATACCGTGTCGTGTAATAAGGCCATTAACAAAAACTGTAACAATAATTTTAACAGTAACTGCGGATTGTGTTCCCCACCATTTTTTAAAAGTAATCAGGATTGACAGATACCTACCTTCCACATCTGACAAATAATTAAGGTTCACTTTCTCATTAACTGTGACGAAGCTCGCGGGCGCAGGCCCCACTGCATTACCCAATCTACTTGCCGTTACATGGTAGAGCTCAGCACTATCGTGTGCCGGTAATGTACGGGCCTGTAATTTCCGGCATAGAGGCATAATACAATAATAAGTCTCAGGAGTGGCAACGCATCTATCTAATATCTCTGGTTTCATGTGGATATTAAATTTATAGATAGTATTATTTACCATCAATGTAAACTGTAAGCTTATTTGACACTTAATGGCACAAAAAAGAGGAACTACAAGCATATTCTCTGCTACAAGCTCAAATATGAGGCTTTGGAAGCTTAGTTGTAAATCGGCTGGACTGGTAATCTTGATGTCGCAGGATCGATCTTTGCCCGAATTATTATTTTTTTCTTTAATTTCTATAAAAGATATATTTATATATCTTACTTCTAGATAGTAAAAACATGAAAGTATGGATGTCTGTTTGTTGCTCAATCATGCTAAAGTGGCTGGACGGATTTCCATGAAGTTTTGTATGCAGATAGAGAATAAATGGCTGTGGGATAAAAGTATCCGTTGTATTAAAGAATACTTTCTGTCCCGTTGAGAGGTTCCTTAGGGAATTTTTAAATAGATTACATTGACAACAAAGTTACCGAATACAATTGCTATTATATAATACTAACTACTTCCAGACGACTTCGACAGATGTTATATCTCCTAAACTGTTCACCGCAGTGTTGGAAGACGTCTTCAAGCTTTTGAACTGGAAAGGACTCGGCATCAATGTCAACGGCGAGTACATCTCCCACCTCCGATTTGCAGATGATATCGTAGTCATGGCTGAGACCCTGGAAGACCTTAGCACAATGCTCAACCTCAGTAGGGCCTCCCAACGAGTGGGCCTTAAAATGAACCTGGACAAGACGAAGATTATGTCAAATGTCCATGTTACACCCACTCCTGTTATGGTCGAGGGTACCTACTACACTCGAAGTTGTTGACGATTATGTATACCTGGGACAAACGGTCCAGTTAGATCGGTCCAACTTCGAGTCAATCGCCGAATCCAACTCGGTTGGGCAGCGTTCGGGAAGCTTCGATACATCTTCTCGTCCGACGGCAATGGAGAGAGCTATGCGTGGAGTTTCTCTGCGAGATCGAATCAGAAATGAAGAGATACGCATGAGAACCAAAGTTACTGACATAACTCACCGAAGAACGAGACTCAAGTGGCAGTGGGCAGGGCACATAGCTCGAAGAACTGACAGCTGTTGGGGCAGAGCAGTTCTTGAGTGGCGACCGCGTACCGGAAAACGAAGCTTAGGCAGGCCCCCCACAAGATGGACCGACGACCTGGTGAAGGTCGCAGGCAATCGCTGGATGAGAACGGCCCAGGACCGTTTGTTGTGGCATTCTTTGGGGGAGGGCTTTGTTCACCAGTGGACGTCTGTTGGTTGAAATGATGATGATGAATAATAACTAGCTGACCCGGCAAACTTCGTTCTGCCATACAATAACTGTTAAAAAGCCTTATTAAAAATTAAAAAAAAAAACATTAAGCGAATCCCATCATCGGTGTGAGCAAGTTTACCCGGCAAACATCGCTCGTCGATCTGCCATAGTGCCCCTACCTGCTTTAGCTTTCACATTTCCCGGGCGAATTTGTCCTGAATATGTTACCAGACAGTCGGCGCCGGTAACCCGGCGACCGGTTCATGTGAAAAAACACATAGGCTCGATAAATGTTAAAGACAATGACGCACGAAAATTTAAAAAAAAAGTCGTCGTTGTTGTGAGGAACTCGTTTGAATTAAACTTATTTTCATGAGAGCTTTTTCTTGTGAAAACTTCTAAGATATTAATTTTGATAATTCATATTATAGCGTGGTAAAATGTGCATGAATTGCTTAAGGCATAGCGTTATACCTCTATGGCTTGAGGTAACAAAAGGAATTGATAAGGCTCGATGCCGTATTGGTAAGCTATTTAGCGGAACGGGAGTAATAAAAGCTTTAAATTAAAATAAAAGCGAAATTTGTATGTATAGTATGGATGGATTTTTAAAACTTGTCAATCGATAGTAAAGTTTTTGGTAAAATTATACGACAGGTTGCATTCCTTTTCGTTGATTATTTCCATTCGATGGATTTTAAGGCTAAAGTTTTATTTAAATTTGAGTAGGTATCAGTTACATTTTTCCATTGAAATAGCCAAGGCTATAAAAGCAGAATAATTGATTCATGTTCTAATTACCTACTTATTAGCAAGTGGGTTTGAACTTCATAACCATCGTCAATGATTAAAAAATTCAAAAATGGTCAAGGTGATTTGTTAATAACTGATGTAATCATATGTCACTTCTACTTACAAATTAATATTTTTTGATCTACATGTGGTGAAATCTGAACTGTTCTGGTCTCGCTTGAGTTTTACCTACTTCAAAAAGGAGGCAGTTCTATGTTCAGTTTATGCTCACCAATTACTCCGTCAACTGAGAACCGATTTTAAAACTTTTTGTGTCGTTTGAAAGAGTACAAGTTGCCTCCAAGTTGGAGTCTGATGATGGCACTATGGAGAATTAGAGGGAAATCCCAAAAAAAATTACGATTTTAGTTGTTTTCATAATTTATGCTCGCATTCTGTAACGGAACCCACTCTCTCAAAAAAGGGGACTCTTTAGATAAAGGATATTTTCGAAGTCAAATCTAAATCAACAAGAATATAATATTGGCCAAGTGATGTCTAAAGGGACCCTACAAGTTGTTAAATGGTAGAAACCTTAAGTTCTTTAATAGAGGTAAGAATAAAGTTAGAAATGCGATAAAATTATTAAATATAACCCCAAAGAGTAAATTACTGAATACACAATATGATATTGGGGGGGGAAAGTTAAGGAGCCCCAAACCATCGCCCCTTAGTGTGAGTACCAAACCAAGAATCTGTACTCTCCAGACGAGCTTGGAGTATATTTGGTAGATGAGCGTATAAATAACGCTTAAATAATTACCATACAATGATGGTCACATTTATAATCAAACTGTTGTAAAACAACAGATATAAAGGCAAAGCCTCAAATTGTAGATGATGTATAAAGACAAAGTCTTAATAAGCTGACAAAGTCAGTAAGTTGTAGTAGACTGTTGTAAACAACAGATTATATGGCATAAGCCTCAAATTGCAGGTATTGTGTAAGACATAGTCTTAAGCTGACAAAGTCAGTATGTGGTAGTAGACTGTTGTAAACAACAGATAAAGTGGCATAAGCCTCAAATTGTAGGTATCGTGTAAGACATAGTCTTAATAAGCTGACAAAGTCAGTAGATCATATTTCAATATTTATATAGGCCATTAACAGGCAGTCAGGTAAAATATACTCATTTGAGTATTCCAATGATGAGGTTGATATGTATATTTTCAATCTTCACAGACACCGTTAGGCGCAGTAATTGTTGCAGTAGTAGATCATGATCATAATATGGCATAGCCATTAAGTTGTTATACCGTAAACATAGTTTACTCATTCTGACATAGTCAGTAAATAAATATTTCAGGCAATGTCCTGTAATTATGGTTTAACCATATATGAGTATTACCTCATTGTATATTGTCAGTATCTGACATCGCAAATAAATGCAATATTGTAGTTTCCATAAGGTAGGTGCATAACACACAATAAATGTAGCGGTTCCATGACCGATCATCGCAACAAGGCGGATAATGATCTGTTGATCATATTATAATATTAAATATGTGTTGTGTTTGTTCTGAAGTAACACCTCTTCATCCAGATGGATATTATCTCCAACGTTAATGGAATCGACCTATAAGATAATGTATAAGTCAAAGCAAAACCAGACCCAAGGTACACCACAGGTGAAATTACAGCACCACAAAATAACATTTGCTAGGGGCTCTGCCCATTATCGCAAGAACAGGTAGTGTGTAACTCACAGCGCACAGGTACTAGCAAGCCAGACAACGTCGATGAGGATAGGCCGACCCACAACTGCTGATACCCACAGACTAGACCAAAGGTACACTAGGCGGAGACCGCGGAGACTACAAGACTACAAAAATAATATTTGCTAGGGCTCAACCCATTATCGCAAGAACAGGTAGTGAGTAGCTCCAGTATACAGGCCAGCTGTCAGTAAATATGTTTTAAATATTCCAAACTGAATGTCGAAAGTATATGAACAGAACATACAGAACAGTATAATGTATCAACAATACAGGTGTGATATTTATAGTGATTACCTGTATTGTGTTTATATAATGTTTATGGATTTATACATAAACCATGTATTCTGCACACTGCCTTTAGGCAAAACCTTATTAGGTTTCCAGATTCAAATGAGTTTTGTAGATCTCTATAAGTAGCAGATTATTATAAAATATGTTTAGTGTTGGTTGTTCTGAAGTAGGTACTACTACGTCCAGATGATAGTAAAGAAGAGTGTAGGTGTGGAATCGACCCATAGTACCCAAGTTAATGGTGTAGGTCGACCCACATAAGTTGCTAGCGCACTAGACCAAGATACACCCCAGGGAGTATACATCACCACAGTGTTTTTCAGGCTTGGCCCTACTTGTTTTTTATGTGATAAGTAACTCCAGTGCACTGGCATAGCCGCGGGACAACGTTGAGTGTCTTTCAGTCCTGGACGTCAGAAGTGATGTATGTAGCGAAGGAACGAGTCCAACGCCCCAACAAACCAGGTGTGTAATGCGTGTATTGTGTTAATAATGATAATGGTAAGTTCATTTTAATCCAGAGTCAATAATCGATAATATCGTTGTAGATATCATTATTCAATAATGACAACTAAAACGTCCATACTTATTTGCAGCCAATAATTAGTAAATATTTATAGACCAAAGTCAGTATATGATAAAACATATATATAAAACATAGGTATAAAACATAGGTATAAATTAACTAACAATGTCTATAGGCTAGATGAATTCTCATTACTTACTCGCAGTAACAAAGTATGTATATAAACAAACACCAAAATGTTCAAATTGATTTAAATAATGTATGTTGAACATTGATGCGGTAATATTTCAATAAAGTATTAATTAATCTCAGCTTCATTGTCAATAAAATAATATTCATCTTATATGAATGCAATACAGCACTAACTGTGTAGTATTAATATAATCTACACGTTCCTTATTGTTATATGATCAATAACTCCAGCTATGCAACAACCACCTTGCTTTGTGATGCTATTTATCAGATTATAATAATACACATAAGGAATATGTCAATTAAGACAAACTATTTAAAATAATATAATTACTCCAAGCTTATGGGAAAATAGAAATTAAAAACCAATCGGTTAAATATTTACCTACCTAAAATGACTAACAAACATAGCGTGGGAACACTAAAGTAATAAAGGAGAATTTTATTACTTTTCAAACTAAAGACGATGACCAGATGTTTGTACTTCCGCCTTTGTAGTGCGAACCCATAATCGTTAAAAATAATAAGCCTAACATTACACAATGGGTTCCTATTGTTTAACTCGAAAGTTAAAGCCATTTAGTTGCGAGAAATACACCAATGGACCACGTGTTGAACTGTTCATGTTGAAGACAATAGATAATCCATTGTTTTTTTATTTACGGTTATTATGTCCAGTTCTCTTTTATGGTCGACACATTTGCTAGCCATGCCTACCTCTAAACACTTGAGACAATATGCGTGGGAATTCTAGAGAGTTCCAAATATCTTTCTTATTATTGGTCCAGGAAATTGAATCCTGCATCTTCAATACCTTTACTCACAAACAACTAGGTAAACTATCCTGATGAAATAACGTCCACTGACCATTTACTTATGTACGAACATCGAAGTTCATTTAGCTGTAACCCTTTACATACATATAAAATACTCCTCATTAGCACTAATATTAACTGAATCGAACAGTTAACTTCAGTGTGAATATAATTTGTACATTCTTGAAATTATATACATAGAGTATGACTTTTAGTAGATAATTATTAAATTACCTACTACTCTATCGAAATCTACATACACCTATTTATTTGACAATTTACCAATATTATTACTAATGTAACTGAATCGAACAGTTTACTTAGTAAGTATTTCCTTAGATGTATTGTATATAATATTTTTATTAATTTGTCATTTTTAATATTATTACAAATACGACTGATTAGATAGTAACACTCTAATTGACCAGGGAATTGAACCCATAGTAATTAGTAATAACTTAAATCACACATTGTAAATATTTAATGACCAGTAAAAGATCATTTTGACTGACAATATTTTATCAATCTGTGGATTCCTAGATTTGTAACCTCATGAAAGTAATAATTTCACTTTCATTAAATGATAAATAATAATAATCATCATCATAATCATTTCAGCTGAAAGACGTCAGTGTTAGACACATTCTAAATAAATAATTCTCCACCTTAATTACGCTATTCACTAATTATAATTATTAGGCAACCATCAATTATGTGAACTACCTTAAATAATGAAATAGTGATTGAAAACCGAAATAATATGTAGGTATTTCAGATTATCAATTCAAATATCAAAACATCATCATCAACATATATTCTATGACCTACATTATTAAACTGAGAGTATGAAGTGCCAAATATCTCAATTCTTAGTTTCTGTCTGTAGTATGATGCTATTGAAACATAATTACCTGCCTTTTATACTAACGTTATTAAACGATTATTATTTCTCTGTAGTGTAACGCTATTGAGTCACTATTATTTACCTATAGTTTATTCAGTTTGTCTGTAATACAATTTTATCAGAGAATATTATTATCTACCTATAATATAATGCTGTTGAAGCAATATCATCTGCCTTCAACCTAATAGTATCAATATTCTGCTATCTGCCTGTAGTGTAATGCTATCAAAATATATTCTCCTGTAATCTAACATTATAACAACACTAATACATGACTGTAATTTAACGTCTATCTGCCTGTAGTGTAGCACCATAAAAACACTAATATCCACCTATAATTTAATATATTCGGAACACTGTAATGAATACAGAAAATAATCTAAATTCAGACAAATTATTGAATATTAACTCACGGTTAGTCGACGGCTCCCCGCTCTGCTGGTTGGTGATAATGCGCTTACGCATTACGTGGTGAAGATAACTCGATCGCTAATTTATACCTATTTATTTCTATACACAAATGCCTATTCTAATAATTAAATTCCTGAAGATTCCTAACTTAAAATAATAGTAAACTACGATACGTTTCAATTAAGAGTGCTTTATACTGCGTGTAATTGTGACTAAACTGGTACAACGTATTATAATGTCTACTTCTCCTTTTCCTAATCTGAAAATATAATTTCTAGTAAAAGACCTCTGGTTTCACTATTGCATTTATACTACCTATGAATTCCTATCAAGTTTTGTTTAATTTAAATAAATGAATCTACTTTCTGTTCGCAAAACTAAATAAAGCTAATTTATATTGTAAGATTATATGAAGTACTTCATTTTGTATAAACACATCCTAAAAATCTCTCAATAAAAGAATAACCAGATAAGTAAATAAACATAAAATAGGTAACCCTCAGTGAATTTAGTATAAAGTTATCGTTATTAACTAATGAGTTAAAATATTATATGAAATTAGTGTAACCTATTTTATATTTAAAATAAAAATCACTCACCAAACGCCGCTACCACTACCTACTTTGCACCACCGTCCTAATCGTCGCCCTGGCTCTCTAACTACAACTGTCTCCTCTCTCCCGTCAACATCCCCTTATATATCGATCCTTTTTTCTGAATTTGGGATACGGTGGGGATGTGGCTATGCTCGCATTTTTTATGAGCGTCCTATGGTTCTCAACATACCTTACCAATAGTGTATCTCAACTATTTAGTTATGATACCTATAAAACATAGGTATATATTCATATAGTAATATGCAAAAAAAAAAAATATCTATCGTGCTTTGATTAAATTCTATGTGACGGCATATGGATGTCGTTACAATTCACCCCCCAAAATTTTCGAAGATTTAACGTAGAAAATTTTCTCATAGGGAATAGAAATGAAGCCACACCAATGCGAATATACTAATAAGGTAACTTAACGTCTCCATAACGTGATATGCTAGATACTTAAGGTAATATAAAATGTGTATTTTCTTATTCTCTATATCTTAAAATTTTTATCATCGGTTTATCATCTTATTGGAATTTAAAAGAACCTGAAATTACCAAATCTAGAAAACTATTTCATCATCGTTTAGTCGAATCAGCAACTATGTGCCTAACTAGTAAATAACGAGTTTGTTACTAAAGGCATAATACAAGTACCAAGAGACTTATATATACTTTCACAAACAACAAATTCATGTTTGTTTGCAATATGGTAATGTTACCCATATCCTCGTTCGCGATTACGAACAAAAGTTACCCTAATCATAATGTAAAATGAAGTCTTAATAACATCAATTAATCGTCAAATAGTAATAATTATTATTATTCACATAATCATATGATGTCCAACTTCGATATCAGTAGTAAAACTGTTCTAAGACACAATCAGAAAATAGAATACCTAATGTAGGTGCGAAGACCTCCTAAATAATTTAGTATTCCTTAAAATACTTCCGCTCTCTATTTACAATTCGACAGACCCAGTATGAATATACTTATACGTAAAATATTCAAATAGGAACATTTCTCAGAAATTTTAATTATTCATTTATCTAACTGGAATTGTTGTCGATGAGATAATAACTGAATTGGAAAAGATATTTCAATAAGTTCCAATTACAAAGTATAAATCTATAATCTAACGAGAATTGTTATATTATTATATGAGACTATAACTGTTAAGACCATATTCCAATAGGAGTGTCGCATTAAAATTATCCCTTTCCTAACTGAAAATGATATCGACGATAACTGAATAGGCTATTTGCCAATTTGCATTTAAATTATCTATTCCCTATCCAACTAGGAGTGAAACTAGAACCACATCATTCCAATATGAATGTCCTATTTTAAGTTATTCTTAATCCAATTAGAAAATATACAATAAGATTCTGAAAATGTTTCTGAAATATTAGAATAGTAGTTTTATATTTGAATTATTCCTATTCTAACTGGAAGTGGTAACAGTGAAATTATAACTAAAAGACAAAATTCCAATAGAATTGTCATATTTAAGTTATTTCTAAATCGAACTAGAATTGAATTCTATAAGATTACATACCTATAACGTTTTGTCATAGTTTCAACGTTTTTTCTCATTTGAACTTTTAGAGACTAATAATAATGTTTATTGCAAATTGACAAAATTAAATAAATACTGTCTAAACTAAGTGTGCACTAATTATTGAATCACTTTCAAATTATTTTTGAAAGAAGATGGTTAATTTTGAGCGTACAAAAACGTCTCTGGCTAACCCATTACACAGTACCTACATTTTGTAATGTAGTAAACAATAGTCAATCTAACCCAACTTTTACCTAAACTAATATACTTCAATTACTGTCAAAAAATGCTGTAATTTTAAATAACATATCATAATATAGTCATTTGGAAAATGACGTAACCTACACAATGCTAACACTGAGTTCAGGAATGCATGGAAAGTATCATTCTCCTTTGAATTGAAAAGAGTCATCTGAGGTTTTTTTTTTTTTCTGCTAGTAAATAACAATGAAAGTTTGTTTTTATTTCTTTCTTCTCATCGTTATCGGTTTATAAGACATCAATTATTATTTATTTTCATTCTGAAAGACAGGAGTGTACGGCCAATTTATCAGTCCAGCTCCATGTGATTGTTAAAGTCTTTCAAAATCAGATATCACAATGATAATGTTTATTAATGTTAAATATCAAATATTGTTTATCGTTAATTGTATTTCATTCTAAAATTACTCTTAAGGATTTTCATTTCGAAAGAACTAAACTATTTTTTTTTTTATATTATTTCAGCGTTTTCTGTCAGTGAATTACATTTAAAGCCTCTTTTATTTCCCTGGTTTCATAGTTATCATTTGTTCCTAATTAAGAAAATAAAACATTCCACTTATTACATAAGTGATTATTGTTCAGTTTCAATCTCATAAGCATTCTTAATTACATACACATTTTTTAATTTGTTAATCGTGTATATGTGTAGCTACTTATCGTTGTAAACTATAGATAGTTTGTTTTACACGAGATGTATTTTATCTTATTTCCTTAGGAGAACAAACAGTTTTATAACTAGATTAGTACAAGTAATTGTTAATTATTATTACATCATTTATGTGTTCTCACAAATAGGTAAGTAAAATTTGTTTGTTGAATCGATCGGCAAGTAGGTAGACACATTATAAAAGCACTAGCACTTAATTGATTATGATAATACATGCCTTACATGTATTATTAGTACCCATATGTATAAAAGTGCATATTTTATATCTCATATGCACCCCCCATTGTCTTAGCGTCTTGTAGACACCTTCTCACCCCCCAATGTCTTAATGTTTTGCACACCCCCCAATGTACTAGTGTATTGCAAACTCCTTGCATGAGTAATTATAAAGTAATAAACTAAATCTCAACTCTTTCTTAACCTCTATTCCATTTCACGGCAACAAATTGTAGGCATTACTGCCTACTGTATATATTTAAAAACAATAATATAATAGTCGTGTAGTTCTTGTTGTTTAGACTTATATTTATATAATTTAAATTTATATCCTGGTCGCGGCACCAAATTGTAACGGAACCCACTCTCTCAAAAAAGGGGACTCTTTAGATAAAGGATATTTTCGAAGTCAAATCTAAATCAACAAGAATATAATATTGGCCAAGTGATGTCTAAAGGGACCCTACAAGTTGTTAAATGGTAGAAACCTTAAGTTCTTTAATAGAGGTAAGAATAAAGTTAGAAATGCGATAAAATTATTAAATATAACCCCAAAGAGTAAATTACTGAATACACAATATGATATTGGGGGGGGAAAGTTAAGGAGCCCCAAACCATCGCCCCTTAGTGTGAGTACCAAACCAAGAATCTGTACTCTCCAGACGAGCTTGGAGTATATTTGGTAGATGAGCGTATAAATAACGCTTAAATAATTACCATACAATGATGGTCACATTTATAATCAAACTGTTGTAAAACAACAGATATAAAGGCAAAGCCTCAAATTGTAGATGATGTATAAAGACAAAGTCTTAATAAGCTGACAAAGTCAGTAAGTTGTAGTAGACTGTTGTAAACAACAGATTATATGGCATAAGCCTCAAATTGCAGGTATTGTGTAAGACATAGTCTTAAGCTGACAAAGTCAGTATGTGGTAGTAGACTGTTGTAAACAACAGATAAAGTGGCATAAGCCTCAAATTGTAGGTATCGTGTAAGACATAGTCTTAATAAGCTGACAAAGTCAGTAGATCATATTTCAATATTTATATAGGCCATTAACAGGCAGTCAGGTAAAATATACTCATTTGAGTATTCCAATGATGAGGTTGATATGTATATTTTCAATCTTCACAGACACCGTTAGGCGCAGTAATTGTTGCAGTAGTAGATCATGATCATAATATGGCATAGCCATTAAGTTGTTATACCGTAAACATAGTTTACTCATTCTGACATAGTCAGTAAATAAATATTTCAGGCAATGTCCTGTAATTATGGTTTAACCATATATGAGTATTACCTCATTGTATATTGTCAGTATCTGACATCGCAAATAAATGCAATATTGTAGTTTCCATAAGGTAGGTGCATAACACACAATAAATGTAGCGGTTCCATGACCGATCATCGCAACAAGGCGGATAATGATCTGTTGATCATATTATAATATTAAATATGTGTTGTGTTTGTTCTGAAGTAACACCTCTTCATCCAGATGGATATTATCTCCAACGTTAATGGAATCGACCTATAAGATAATGTATAAGTCAAAGCAAAACCAGACCCAAGGTACACCACAGGTGAAATTACAGCACCACAAAATAACATTTGCTAGGGGCTCTGCCCATTATCGCAAGAACAGGTAGTGTGTAACTCACAGCGCACAGGTACTAGCAAGCCAGACAACGTCGATGAGGATAGGCCGACCCACAACTGCTGATACCCACAGACTAGACCAAAGGTACACTAGGCGGAGACCGCGGAGACTACAAGACTACAAAAATAATATTTGCTAGGGCTCAACCCATTATCGCAAGAACAGGTAGTGAGTAGCTCCAGTATACAGGCCAGCTGTCAGTAAATATGTTTTAAATATTCCAAACTGAATGTCGAAAGTATATGAACAGAACATACAGAACAGTATAATGTATCAACAATACAGGTGTGATATTTATAGTGATTACCTGTATTGTGTTTATATAATGTTTATGGATTTATACATAAACCATGTATTCTGCACACTGCCTTTAGGCAAAACCTTATTAGGTTTCCAGATTCAAATGAGTTTTGTAGATCTCTATAAGTAGCAGATTATTATAAAATATGTTTAGTGTTGGTTGTTCTGAAGTAGGTACTACTACGTCCAGATGATAGTAAAGAAGAGTGTAGGTGTGGAATCGACCCATAGTACCCAAGTTAATGGTGTAGGTCGACCCACATAAGTTGCTAGCGCACTAGACCAAGATACACCCCAGGGAGTATACATCACCACAGTGTTTTTCAGGCTTGGCCCTACTTGTTTTTTATGTGATAAGTAACTCCAGTGCACTGGCATAGCCGCGGGACAACGTTGAGTGTCTTTCAGTCCTGGACGTCAGAAGTGATGTATGTAGCGAAGGAACGAGTCCAACGCCCCAACAAACCAGGTGTGTAATGCGTGTATTGTGTTAATAATGATAATGGTAAGTTCATTTTAATCCAGAGTCAATAATCGATAATATCGTTGTAGATATCATTATTCAATAATGACAACTAAAACGTCCATACTTATTTGCAGCCAATAATTAGTAAATATTTATAGACCAAAGTCAGTATATGATAAAACATATATATAAAACATAGGTATAAAACATAGGTATAAATTAACTAACAATGTCTATAGGCTAGATGAATTCTCATTACTTACTCGCAGTAACAAAGTATGTATATAAACAAACACCAAAATGTTCAAATTGATTTAAATAATGTATGTTGAACATTGATGCGGTAATATTTCAATAAAGTATTAATTAATCTCAGCTTCATTGTCAATAAAATAATATTCATCTTATATGAATGCAATACAGCACTAACTGTGTAGTATTAATATAATCTACACGTTCCTTATTGTTATATGATCAATAACTCCAGCTATGCAACAACCACCTTGCTTTGTGATGCTATTTATCAGATTATAATAATACACATAAGGAATATGTCAATTAAGACAAACTATTTAAAATAATATAATTACTCCAAGCTTATGGGAAAATAGAAATTAAAAACCAATCGGTTAAATATTTACCTACCTAAAATGACTAACAAACATAGCGTGGGAACACTAAAGTAATAAAGGAGAATTTTATTACTTTTCAAACTAAAGACGATGACCAGATGTTTGTACTTCCGCCTTTGTAGTGCGAACCCATAATCGTTAAAAATAATAAGCCTAACATTACACAATGGGTTCCTATTGTTTAACTCGAAAGTTAAAGCCATTTAGTTGCGAGAAATACACCAATGGACCACGTGTTGAACTGTTCATGTTGAAGACAATAGATAATCCATTGTTTTTTTATTTACGGTTATTATGTCCAGTTCTCTTTTATGGTCGACACATTTGCTAGCCATGCCTACCTCTAAACACTTGAGACAATATGCGTGGGAATTCTAGAGAGTTCCAAATATCTTTCTTATTATTGGTCCAGGAAATTGAATCCTGCATCTTCAATACCTTTACTCACAAACAACTAGGTAAACTATCCTGATGAAATAACGTCCACTGACCATTTACTTATGTACGAACATCGAAGTTCATTTAGCTGTAACCCTTTACATACATATAAAATACTCCTCATTAGCACTAATATTAACTGAATCGAACAGTTAACTTCAGTGTGAATATAATTTGTACATTCTTGAAATTATATACATAGAGTATGACTTTTAGTAGATAATTATTAAATTACCTACTACTCTATCGAAATCTACATACACCTATTTATTTGACAATTTACCAATATTATTACTAATGTAACTGAATCGAACAGTTTACTTAGTAAGTATTTCCTTAGATGTATTGTATATAATATTTTTATTAATTTGTCATTTTTAATATTATTACAAATACGACTGATTAGATAGTAACACTCTAATTGACCAGGGAATTGAACCCATAGTAATTAGTAATAACTTAAATCACACATTGTAAATATTTAATGACCAGTAAAAGATCATTTTGACTGACAATATTTTATCAATCTGTGGATTCCTAGATTTGTAACCTCATGAAAGTAATAATTTCACTTTCATTAAATGATAAATAATAATAATCATCATCATAATCATTTCAGCTGAAAGACGTCAGTGTTAGACACATTCTAAATAAATAATTCTCCACCTTAATTACGCTATTCACTAATTATAATTATTAGGCAACCATCAATTATGTGAACTACCTTAAATAATGAAATAGTGATTGAAAACCGAAATAATATGTAGGTATTTCAGATTATCAATTCAAATATCAAAACATCATCATCAACATATATTCTATGACCTACATTATTAAACTGAGAGTATGAAGTGCCAAATATCTCAATTCTTAGTTTCTGTCTGTAGTATGATGCTATTGAAACATAATTACCTGCCTTTTATACTAACGTTATTAAACGATTATTATTTCTCTGTAGTGTAACGCTATTGAGTCACTATTATTTACCTATAGTTTATTCAGTTTGTCTGTAATACAATTTTATCAGAGAATATTATTATCTACCTATAATATAATGCTGTTGAAGCAATATCATCTGCCTTCAACCTAATAGTATCAATATTCTGCTATCTGCCTGTAGTGTAATGCTATCAAAATATATTCTCCTGTAATCTAACATTATAACAACACTAATACATGACTGTAATTTAACGTCTATCTGCCTGTAGTGTAGCACCATAAAAACACTAATATCCACCTATAATTTAATATATTCGGAACACTGTAATGAATACAGAAAATAATCTAAATTCAGACAAATTATTGAATATTAACTCACGGTTAGTCGACGGCTCCCCGCTCTGCTGGTTGGTGATAATGCGCTTACGCATTACGTGGTGAAGATAACTCGATCGCTAATTTATACCTATTTATTTCTATACACAAATGCCTATTCTAATAATTAAATTCCTGAAGATTCCTAACTTAAAATAATAGTAAACTACGATACGTTTCAATTAAGAGTGCTTTATACTGCGTGTAATTGTGACTAAACTGGTACAACGTATTATAATGTCTACTTCTCCTTTTCCTAATCTGAAAATATAATTTCTAGTAAAAGACCTCTGGTTTCACTATTGCATTTATACTACCTATGAATTCCTATCAAGTTTTGTTTAATTTAAATAAATGAATCTACTTTCTGTTCGCAAAACTAAATAAAGCTAATTTATATTGTAAGATTATATGAAGTACTTCATTTTGTATAAACACATCCTAAAAATCTCTCAATAAAAGAATAACCAGATAAGTAAATAAACATAAAATAGGTAACCCTCAGTGAATTTAGTATAAAGTTATCGTTATTAACTAATGAGTTAAAATATTATATGAAATTAGTGTAACCTATTTTATATTTAAAATAAAAATCACTCACCAAACGCCGCTACCACTACCTACTTTGCACCACCGTCCTAATCGTCGCCCTGGCTCTCTAACTACAACTGTCTCCTCTCTCCCGTCAACATCCCCTTATATATCGATCCTTTTTTCTGAATTTGGGATACGGTGGGGATGTGGCTATGCTCGCATTTTTTATGAGCGTCCTATGGTTCTCAACATACCTTACCAATAGTGTATCTCAACTATTTAGTTATGATACCTATAAAACATAGGTATATATTCATATAGTAATATGCAAAAAAAAAAAATATCTATCGTGCTTTGATTAAATTCTATGTGACGGCATATGGATGTCGTTACAATTCATTTGAAAATCATAATTTTATGCTTTGGGTCGACAGCACTGTTTAAAAGTAAGGAGTTAGGGGATAACACGGTAATATGTCGATAGAAAAATAATCAACAGTTCTTGGATAAATTAGACTTGTACCTACATGTTAATTACTTATCGACATTTATACTACTTAACGACAAATGTTATTATTTAACTAAGATATACAAATAGGTATCAGGCGTGGGATATAGATCTCACGCCTACTTCCTCTTATATTCATAAAATTGGATACGACCTGTTCTTGTAAAATTTATTTTAAAAAATCAAGGGTAACAACTGTATAATACAAAATTGTTGTTGACTATGCAGTGATGCAACTTTACCTTAAGAAATTTCAACTCAAAAATAGACCCTAGGGCAAAATGCCATTTATGTAGGCGTATAATTTGTAAATGTTATAACTACGTAACTTCACGCCTGTAATCCCCGAAGGGGTAGGCAGAGGTAAATGCATGCATTCAAGCATACATGCAAAGCCCATGATTCGCCGGTTACGTTTTTGGCCCATGTCCATTTGGTGGTGAGCCTGTTGACATCTCCGGGCACATAACCAAACTTCGAGGTAGTGGGAAATTTCCAGAAAATGGAAAAATCCCAATAGAACCAGAGATAAAGGACTTTACACCATTATCTCTGATAACCCACGACCCGGGAATCGAACCCAGGACCTCAGCGTAGTAGTAGCGTTATAACTACATGTACACAAACCAAATGTTTTAATACGAGTAAAGTAATAGTCGTAACACACGTCCGGATTCGGTACGGAGCGGACAGCGGATTCGGTACGCTGCGAATCAAATCGACATTGTTATTGCTCTCAAATTTTCATGTCGGATTTGGTCGGCGGATTCGGACCGGCGGACCGGCGGACGGTCGTGTGTTATTACTACACAGAATAACGTGAGGATTATGAAACTTCGGATCTGGATACAGATACGAGGTCGGACTTAGATGGAAGGGCCCGGGTGGCTCGGTGGCTCCTTCACGCCCGATGCCAAATGGTTGTCCTTACCTTAAGTTTAAACTGAAAATTGAGACTTGCACAACAGCACAACTAAAACGTGAGGTATGGCTGCAATTTTTTGGGCAACACATACGACAAACGTCATTGTTAACTTATGGTGTGTAGCCGGGATTAGACTGGTTAGTAGGCCTGTAGTCAAATGTCGGCTACACACCTTACATTTTAACTGCGCATATTTGGATTTGCACAAGTAAAATGTATCGTACGTGGCCACAATTTTTGAGCGAGCTCACACAGCGAACGTCATTGTTTTGAATGTTATTTTTTACAGGGAAAAAGGGGTATTGTAGCCCCTACTGGTGTATGGACCAAATTGTCACCTTCTCTTATAACGTATGTTATTTTTATGTCAACCCCTCCCGCGGACAGTTTTATTTGTGTGCCTCCATTTCTTCCGACCGTTCTTCCGCTCTAAACTTGCAAATTAGGATGCTGTATACAGTGGTTGTTGGCGTATATTGAAACCTATAGACATCTTCATAAAAACATTACCAACAGAGATTCAAACGTTAATACGTTACCTACCACTCCTGACGCACACACAACAGCTGTTATAGCTCTGTGCCGAAAATCATAGGGCCGTACACCTGAACGAAACACAATACCGCTGAACACTACCATTTACGCTCAACCAGTTACTGGAGCTCTATAATCAATAACTTTTGGACATCGGCATATTTTTTTTTTTTTTAACAATAGGTATTTATAATTAAGCAAATAAAGTGCTTGATAAATTTATAATATATTTAATATAATAATATTTATAATAAAGTGAAAACGTAACAGTGTTGTAATTAAAAACATTGTTGAAAATAATAAATTTTACGCAAGGGCCAATGTATTCTCGCATAATTGAGTGTCCACGTAAATGTTAATCAGGAATTACAGATATTAATTAACCTTAATTTTTATTGTCCACGCAGTAGCAAAGCAAACTTCATTTACGACATTTAAAACTTTTTTTTATTCAAAGAAGTTTTTAAAACTTTAAATATCATTAAATATTTATGTGATTGGAAAGGAGCAATGATGCTTATTCCTAATAACTCAACCTCGTCATTTTTACTGTAGTCTGTAATGTAGGTAATAATAATGATAGACGTTATTGCGCACCAAAAGTTAATTTTAATTGGGACCCTTTTAAGATCAATTGTGCGTCTGTGTGTCTGTCTGTAGACTAAGTTTTACTATATGCATTGTGTGATTTAAAAAAAAATAGTTTTGAAGTTTTTTTATGTTATGAAATAGCAAGCAAGCGTACAGTTTACATTGATGGTAAGTAATACTGTAGCCTATAAACATCTACATGAAACAATATATTGTTAGCTGTAGTTTTTAATGTGCCAAAAAACTGACATGAATTAGTAATGCCCTTAACATAACGCGTAAAAATATTGGTCACACCTATGTAAGGCATAGAATATCGCGTGAAGGCCCCAGTGTGGCCCCAGCATTATTATACTACTCAATGCGTAGAGCGGCAGGGAGCTTGAGAGATCAAAACTTGATTGCTCTGATTATGGAGCATAACTTGTGAAATGAAAAGCAGAAATTGTGTAGCGTAATAGGTTTTTTAATTAATGTGCTCAGAATTTTAATGATTTAATTGTTTTTTATTTGAATTGGTCGCACAATAAAATTTTGCCACACCCTGGTGGAAACTGGGTAGCCTTGACATCTGCATAACAATTAGAGATCCCAACTCCCAAACCCATTCTGAGGCCTATGAACTAGACCCTGTTGCTGAAATTAAGGAGCCGTGCTTTACTGTCATACGATGTGGTCAACTGTTATTGCTTACATCATTAAACGTAAACGATCTGGTCAAATTAACCTCCACGTCATGAATTGCGACCATCTCATAAAATAATCGAAAATTCATGATATGGGCAAACTTACGATAAGGCTACGTCGTCTATTTAAAAAAACATTATAAAGATTTAGAGATTGTAACCAAATAAGTCGAATACTGTTTAAGGGTTAAGAGTTTTAGGAATCGGCGTGCATATATGAATAGAATGCTGAATGTAGAAGAAGTACGGGAGGTGTGTAAAGACAGGGCTATCTTGCGCTCTGGGCTGCGGGACTTGCCCGGATTTGGTGTGAAGATTTATATACATACAAACCATCGAATCGGTACACAATTTTACTACACTTAAATTCCTAACATTTAATCGGTACAAGCGTTTCATTGGTGGTAGATCTCTATTGACGGAGCTCGCGGGCGTAAGAACCACCGCATTACCTCTACCTGCCGCCAAATGGTAGTGTTAAGCACTATCGTGTTCCGGTTAGATGGTAATGTATGGCCCCGTAATAACTATCACAGAGACATAACGACTTAGATCTCTGGGGTGGCAACGCATCTGCACTTTGACCTTTGGTTTGTGTGTAGACGTGTATAGGCTGCAATCATCACTAAGCATCACTGTGAGCTGCGTGCTTGTTTGTCACCGAACTTACATTAAAGAAACACACCATTTCGTAATATAAATCTAGGTGATGTAGTGTTGCCGTCTATTATGCACTCTACCGCCAGTAAAACGTATAACCTTAGCCTTAGGTGTTAGAATGTCGTACTCAGTGGTATTTAAAGACAATGTGCTCCCTATTCTATTACTCAGAATTTGCTTTATATTCGTTACATGGCTGTATCCTCGTACGGTCTTGAACCATAATAGATAGATAAGTACATTATTGAATGTAGGTATTTATTGATTACGTGGTAGCAGGCCTCAGGGTCAGTGGCTCGGGCGCCACTGACCTACGATACGCCACTGCTTGTAGGTAGGTATGACAAGCGAGCGCGTACCCAGAAAAACTGAATAGACAAAAAACACTAAAAAGCGAAAAATAAACTCAATTAGATAAATTAATCTTAAGGGAAAAAAACACGTGACCTATTAATTATAATAAGACAATTACTTTAATATGGGCTACTTACCTACCTACTCATAGGTTTGAAGCCGGTGGACAGAAAAAATCCAATAATAATTCATCATTCAACATTCAATCATTACCATAAAAAAGAAAAATTCCGTTTTTTTTGTTGGTTCTCACTCTTCTTTAATCGCCCTCTATCAGTTTTTTGGAAAAATATTGAATGTACAGACACTCGATTTTTACAGTCTTATTATATGCATAGATAACATAAATCTTACGAAAGTTTTGACACCCTAATATACCTACTTATTATAGTTTAGAATTGTTTTACTAAAAATGTCGACTTAGGTGACCAAAATTTATTACATGCTAGCTGTTGTATAATTTCCAATGTCCTAATTTGCGTAAAAGCCTTTTTTTATTAATTATCCTAAATGGTAGGTACTTTTTCCTCTCGGCATTATTACATCAGATGGTACGGTCAGCAACATAACACCAAAAATGGATATTGTGATTTTAAGGAAATAAGTAAAAATTTAGTTTTCATGATTTTTGTTTTATGATTGAACTTTAAAAAGAAATGCACACAAATAGAACAAGCAGACGTTGTTTTGTCCATTATGGAACTAGACAGCAGAGTACATCGGGTACATCGAGTAGAAATATTAACGACTCCAAAGACTGACATAAAAAAACATGCAGCTTACGTGGATTTTCAGTGATCACTGAAGCCTATAGACATCTACACAAAAACCAGGGTTCAAAATGCAGATGTGGCCACCCCTGAGACAAAAACGTATTTTTTTGTATTTTTGATAGACTCTTTTCTTTTATAGATACGGACAACTCGCTCGTGGCCATTTTTTTATTACTATGGTCGGTTCTGTATCTTTTGTACCCAACAACATTCAGGTGTTCTCTTTATGAACTAAAGGAAAAAATTTGGTCCGCCTGGTCGAGGAGTGTTCACTTTTTCCAAAAAAGATGTCTCTAATCTTTCTTTCGCGTCGGTTAGTGTTTACCTTGGTAAAGTTTACCTTAGCTTGGTTTAGCTTTCGAATACCTAATAATTCGAGATTCGTTACTAGTCTTGTCTAATGCACATTTTAATGCAGGGGGGTCCCCATACAGAATAAACGTTTTTGTTTCGTATATTTGCTCAATATTAAAATAACGGTAGCAGGTAGACGCCAAAAATTTCACAGCATATTTTCCCATACAAGAAAACGTAATTTTTTAAGCAATTTTTTACTCTATGTTAAAATAAAGGAAGAATCTTGAATATAATAAACGCGATTGATTAAATGAGTGAGAAAACAATGTCCTACAAAAAACTGCTATTTTTTGCTAGTCTAACAAGAATTTACATTTTTGCTTATTTAATATTTTTCAGGGATTTTATTGTTATATTATTACAAAACGTGAATATTGTATAATTATAGCATATTGTAGGTATTATTACATCATATGCTTGCTTTCTTTGACACTATGAGTCAATGAGCTTGTAACATATAATATCATTGCTATGAGTGTTGAAAAGCAACCTAATATAGTACTTCTCGCTTGACACTGAAGTGAGATTAGAAAGGGTATTATTAGCCTCACAGACAATAGGATGTCTGTCGGTCAATGATCAAATATTATATTCGCGACATACTATATCGAAATATTAGTCTTAGATGATATTACTTGACGAAGAGAGTGAAAGAAAATGGAAGGAGTGCCGAAATTTTAAGGTTATCTATATGTTTAACTTGCCACATTCTCTAATTTCTCAAACTCAAGCTTTATAATTAAATTATACAATGTACAATAGTTTGATTATTTTATAATTATTTAATTTAATTTGTTTGACTTTGAAAAATGTACAGTTTTGTACCATTCTCCTTTTTAATACCTACAGAATTTTATACAATTCTGAATAATATTGATAGTGAGTCTAAAGACATAAAGAAGTACCTATCCGTCGAGTAAAGTCAAGTTAAAGAAATGAAAGCGTGATATATGGACTTTGGGCGATTACTATGTTTTTCTTATATTTTCAGATGATAATATAACGTTGCAAGTATGATGTTGTATAGTAGTACTAGAATTAATAAATGATATTTAACCATTTCCATTACAGTCCCAATATACCTTCTTACGTAAATTAAAGTTAGTTACGCGAAAGGTTTCAATATCTTACATGCTATACTGTAATGTACGGCCCTGTAATTTCCGGCATAGAGGCATAACATTTCGACCTTGGTCTTTGTGTGAGTGTCTATAGGCTGCAGTCATCACTTAAGATCAATGTGAACTGCATGCTTGTTTGCCACTTCCACTACATTAAAAAAATATAAATAATAATAAACATTTATCATATTACAGTTATCTAAGAGTTCGCGAGTAGTTGAACATATTTCATTTTACAATTTCATAAAATGTCTTTAGGATCAGATGATTATAAATCAAGAGAATTAATTGTCTTTAGGATCTTAGAACTGGAATCGTGTAAGTACACGTGATAGTTGTTTATGTTGGAGACAGTAGCTAATTAGGGTTATATTGTTGATTGGAACATTTAAAGTAATACTATTAGTGCAACCTATGGCGGGTCTGTGAATGTAAACGCTAGGTGGAACTACCGGTTTAATTGGGTTAGAGGGAATAGTCGATAAAGAGTTTTTCATATAAACGAGTATGGTTTATGTGACACAGTTGAATCCAGCTCTAGTAAGCAGGTACCTGGAGCTACAAGTATGAATAGTCAGTTAAATTCAGATTGTGTAAAATATTTGGTAATTTCATGAAAATGACAAGTATACAGGATTTATTGAAATTAGCGCATCACCTCTTGCAGGCAGCCTCTTTATATTAACCCCAACAACATTAAAATTTGTTATACGACAAACAAATCTTGAATCAAAAAAAAAATATGATTTCAACAGTCTAAAAGAGTATTTCTGCCACTACTTCACTCCGAAAGAATGCTCCCCGTTGCACGTGGCGATATTTTTCCTAAGCAAAGGTGCGTGTCATACCTTCGCTCAGAATTAATGCCAGTTCAGAGGAAATATTAATATTTTGTATAGGAAAACATAAATAAAAAAAAAATGATAAGTCGTAGAATAAATGTTGTAATTAGTGAATTTGCAGTGTTGTATTGTTATGGCAGAAAAGAGCATAATAATGAGAACATAAGAAGGCTCTTACACTTATTGTGTGTATCGCTTTGTAAGCCATCTGAGTTTCTTATTCTTATTTTTAACTTGATGTAATTGGAAGTTATGGTTCACTGGGAATATGGTTCGCTTATTTTACTTCTTCTGAAAAACCGCGTGTTTTATTTCGACAACCGCTCACAAACACTATTAATTATTAATATAATGTAGAAGAGAAATGCCAGATAACACCACCTTGATGTACGAGTTTGGCCTCATATAGTATTAGGTATATTAAGTTGATGTGCATTGATAAGTATAAACGTGCTATATACGCCCGAAATTCATATAATTAGCAATTTTCATTACATTTAAAATGAAGAGCTTATACAAGAATTGGTTGTGTGATATTTCACTACCGTGAAAGAGCTGCAAGTGAATTAAATGAAAACTGTGAACGGGATAATTCACACTAAGTAGGCATTAGTGTGAATTATCCCGTGTGTAGAAAGGATCGTAAATATTGAAATGAATTCAGTCAAATGTTATTGAGAAGGCACTAAGCGGTGTCGGAAATCGTATACATACTCCAATTTATATACACGTTTCTCGTGGAAATTGTCACATAATTTTGCAGCTAAGCTTGATCTTTTCATCATATGGTTGGAAGTAAAAAAGCATATTTTTATGATACTCCCAAAGATTTCTTTCAAAGTTATAATAAAATTAAAAGTAATGTGAATACTAAATCTACTCACTAAAAAACTATAAATAATGAAGAAATAGACTGGAATGATGAATTAGTCACACGTTTAAAAACATAAATTTCGCAGACTTGGGTGTCAGGAAATCCTGTGCTAGGGTGGTGAAATAAGAATTTAGCAAATGATGGGAACGATAAAATTAAGATAAAAAAGTAATTTCAAATATATCTCTCATTTAAGTACCAGTTTTAAATTTGGCTTATCGATTACGACATCCTGTTAAGTGTTTCATCTAATCTCGTAACAGGTTCTTTTTTCTTTTAGCGCGTGTCATATTGTTTAAGCTCTTTTTATCTATAGTTTTTAATTGATTTTTCTCTCATAATTGTACTTAATTTGTTTATTCTAGAGTGCGTCATAGGTTCAATGATTTTTGTGTCCACCACGTTCGGGTTACTCTAGTAGACCATTTATTTTGTTTTTGACAATGCCTTGCATCACCAGCCATTTTGTTGAGTATTCCATACGCGGTAGGTCATTTCAGAACATCAAGATTTCCGTTTCTAAATTTTGCGGTAGTATTTCTTTAATTTTAATTTCTTTCAGGAGCTTGACGTCTTAATCTTAGTGCGGAATGCGAGGTCCACGCGATTCTCAGAAGTTGGAATGTTTCTGGTACCATATTTGTAGCGTCTCAATCTTACGTCGGGATTCTTCTCAACGCCATATAGAAAGATGGGAAAGACCATCTTACCAATCGATTGTCTGTTTCTGATTATTTTGCAATCTTTATAAATTATTATAAGTTTTTCCACTGAGGTTATAATTACGTCGCAGTCTCTAAATTTCACATTATAGCTTCGAGCAATCATAGCATAATTTATTCATATATATATGGCGCCTTACACCTTTTCGCGACTGATTTCAAACCCAAAATCAAACGTTCAGGTGTTGAGTCATTGCAGGGGAGTTATTAGCTACGGTGAAGGACTTAAAAACGCCGTGTTTCCCTAGTAATTACTTTATTATTTACAGAGAGTTAACATATGTCCAATCCAAAATGTTGGTACTGATATATATACCTACTCTGGCATAGATTTGTTTCTTCGGAAGATAGTGTGAGTGTTTCTCATTTTCTCTAGGGTTTGTGTTCACACTCCCGCCGATGCATCTCATAAGTTAGGATCCCACTGCAGAATCATTACGTTCATCCAGATATGCTGCAAACCTAATTTTTATACAAATTTATAATCTAGAAAATATATATTTACTAGCTTGCCAATCAAAATTTGGCCTGCAGGTTTGCAGCATATCTGGATGTACGAAATGATTCTGCAGTGGGATCCTAACCTATCACTAAGTTCCTTGACAACTGTTTTGCATCATTAAAGTTAGTATCTGACGGAGCTTCCATTTGTCAATGAGGCCCCTTTCATTCCATGTCCCGAAGTGAACATTATTATTAGAATTCATGCTTTATTCTTTTCTTCCGAATTTCGTAGCTATAGCTTTGGATCTCTGGGCACACTTTTAATTTAACTAACTTTCCTCGAGAGTCATGTAAACCGTTAAAGGTAGTGCAGGGGATTTCCATTGCTTTCTGCATAAGAATTATTGGAGGATCTACAAAATTTTTGACGTCTGTTCCATACTGGTTACCATAACAAAGGTTGTACTACTGCCATTGCTTGGTAGATAGAGCTCGGTTGGTACCCTAGGAAATGTGTTTGATCAACGACTACCAATACAAAATTTAGGAAGTTGTAGTTTACCTACTCATTATTTAAACTTTATTGGTGTCATTTTACTGTATTAGATTGTTATAGTTTATAATAATAATATTGGCAACCCATTATACGTCCCACTGCTGGGCACGAGTCTCTCCCCTTTTTGGGGGGAGGGCCTGGAGCTTACTCCACCACGCTGCTCCAATGCGGATTGGTGGAGATGGGTGGGTTAGTGGCCAACCCGCTGTCGAATGTTTTCAAACCGTCCATAAGGCCTCCGACAAGGTTTAACGACTGCTATCCATCGATAGCAACCGGGACCGACGGCTTAACGTGCCCTCCGAAGCACGGAAACGCGCATTTAATTTGCCACTAGCGGTCACCCATCACACTACCCGACCGCGCCCGTAGTGCTTAACCGAGTAGATCGTTTACGATCTACACCAGCCGCTGGGCCATGCGCGCTTCGTTATAATTTGGTCGACTTTAATTAAGTTTTTGGCATGCTACCGTTTTCTTATTTAAAAAACTATCACGAGCACTCGTATAAATTTAATCTCAATTTTTTACATTGAATTGTAGTTAGTAATCTTATATCTCTTATCGCTGCTGTTAACAAGACACACGCAAATACTTTTGCGTTTAAAAAAAATCTAAGTTCTATGACAAGTTAAGTGTCCTCTGCCAGATTACACATGAGTCAGTTTGATAGTAATTTATAACTTGATTGGTAGCGTACGCATAATTAATGAACGAAATTTTAATCACTTGTTAATGAATACGCATTCTAACCTTACATGCAACCATTTAATAAAAAATAAGGTGAGTATTTTGGTTATCTACTTTATGCAGCCGGTTTTGCATCAAATTATGGTTGCTTTTAATGTCTTTTTTTTTACGTAATATTTTTAATAAAAAATCTTGTGTTCATCCTGACCGATTTTTTAATGAGATTCACGTAAACATTCGTAATACTACTAAACATACAAAATATTGGTAGCAAAAGGATTTGAATTTATGAAACCTGGATAACCCAGGTATATATATTAGATACAGTACTCAACAATTAATATTGCACAACGAGCCTGCGAAAGAGACGATCGGCTCGTTTAGACTTCGTAGAGTGGTCTCTCAGAATCTCTGTCGTACACTGCCTACGTAAGCACTGAAAGTCCGGTATTGGTCAAAACTTCATCAAAATGATTGACAAACGTCAAATAAATACGGTGCGAAAGAGATAACGCTCTACAGACCCGAAAGAAGCCGAAGTCTCCTTCCTAGGCTCGATGTGCAATATTTATTGTTGAGCACTATACTAGATGTATAAAAATATTAAGGCAGTTTATCACAGCCCATTAGTTCTGCTACAGTAGTCTTACTCTTAGCAATAGTACTTACCGGACACTATCTTTTTTTACTGGTGGTAGAGCTCCAGTGACGGAGCTCGCGGGCGTAGGCACCACCGCATTACCTAATTTACTTGCCGCTAAATGGTAGTGTTCAGCACTATCGTGTTCCGGTCAGGTGGTAATGTACGGCCCTGAAATTTCCGGCACAGAGGCATAACACCTTAGGCCTCAGGGGTGGTAACGCATCTGCATTTTGGCCTTGGTCTTCATGTGGGTGTCTATAGGCTGCAGTCATCACTTAACATCAATGTGAACTGCATGCTTGTTTGCCACTTCCATTACATAAAAAAAACTATCATTCTATCTAGAAGCCATATTCACTGGATTAGGACAGCTTAACGATTCTACTACTGAAATAAAAATCAAATTTTAGTCCTTCTTTTACCATTTTCTTAAATAGACTGATAATGAACCATAATTTAAAGAATAAATGGAAATAAAATAAATTCATTTTCAGTCAGGACTTGAGCAAGTGATTTTTGACTACGACCACAAAACACATACACCTGTACGTGTATTTGAAATTTTCATAATAATATGTTACCGTAAAGCGAGCAATGTTTTGTACATTTGTATTGATGTTCTAAAAAACTGCGCCGATGATAACGATAAAATTTGCAATATAGATATTTTAGGTTGTGCAAAATCTTTTAGCATCAGTGCTAATTTTCAATACCCTTATATGTATAGACATCCTATATGTTAGTGATGTTAGTCGATATTCTTTCATTCTTCATCATTGTAACAATCATTTTTTCTTAAATCCGACTGGTTGTAGTAAATATGGACAAATAAATTACTTTTTAATTGCGTAATCCCGCACAAATTTCATTTATACGATTGCGCAAAAACGATGGGCTACACCTAAACACATTTTTTTCAATGGACTCATGTAGGCGGCTCGTCATGATACGGAACTAGTCTACTTCAATGGGCAATAGGCGAGCGCAAAGCGCTATGCATAAGGTGGCCAATTGGTTCCATCTGAAAGTAAAATACAAGGTGCGAGGTCGATATTAGTATAGGTATGATATTATCTGCACCACGTAAGGTAATTAATAATAATGTGTATCAAAATGTGCTTAATATGTACGTACATTAAACAAACGCGTGTTATTGTATGCCATCAAAACATTTTTGTAGTTAATGTTGCCAAGACAAGACAATACGGCTCACACTGTCAAAACGTTATCAGATCTTGTGTAGAGCCAAATTTTTAACTCTACAAGCCCAAACTTCACTTACCTACCATACGTCTACACGTTACTCGAAATGCGTCAATTTTTTATAACTTGTAATGAGAATGTATGTCATTCAACGACCCTTAATCGGTTAAAATGGAACGGAAAGAAAAAGTTGACTTCGGTATCTTAGTGGTAAAGCGACAGTTTCGATTCCTGCCTGCAGACAATTTTTTCTTCCCATTTTGTCTTTAATTTCTAAATTCATTCGCATGTTTTTTGATGATCATCAGTGCGTGACGAAATCATATGTTTTTTAGATATCAATAAAAACTAAAGTCAACAAACAATTGAACACTATTGATATCACAAATACAGACTTTTGCTTATCTAATATAATCCAAACTCATCAGTAGGCATGTGAGTTTTAAAAGACGAGGCGTTTCGAGAAAAGGTAGTTAATGTCTTTGCGCTTTGCTTGACTTGTCTTGGCGAGAGCACTACCGTGCCCCCAAACACATAAGAATGCAAAACTATTCGATCGTTGAAAACGTACATTAAATAACCATTAAACAACTTCAATGCCAGATTTAAGGCACAGTTTTTCTGTGCATATACAGAAAAATTACATTGAGATGGTGCTTTTGAACCCTGAAATACGTAAGATAACGTATTTCACCCACACAACAGAAACAGAAATGGACAGAAGTAAAGAATTGTAATGTTACACCTGTCATCATCATTTCAGCCAAAAGACACTGCTGGACAACTCTAGAAATCGTCTGCCCCAACAGCCGTCAGTTCTTCGAGCACATAGCTCGAAGAATTGACGGCCATTGCCACTTGAGTCACGCTGTCGGTGACCTATGTTGGTAACTTTGGTTCTCATGCGGATCTTTTAATTTCTGATTCGATCTCGCAGGGAAGTTTCGAGCATAGCTCTTTCCATTGCTCTCTGAGTGACCGTGAGCCTTCTTATGAGACTCATAGTGAGCGACCACGATTATGTTCCGTATGTCATCGCTGGCAACACACACTGTTCAAAGACTTTCTTCAGACACTGCGGTAAATTGGATGAAAAGATGTATAGCAGCTTCCCGAACGCTGCTCATTAACCAAAACGATGTTAATGTGTTAAGCACAGATTCCAGTAACATGTTTGAATGTTTATAAAACGGTGTCATTGATATTCACAAGTAATTGGATGAAACAAGAGCAAAAATAAGGAACTAAGTAGTAATATAATTGCGTAATAATATTTCGTTAGTAGTAAATACATCTATATCGAGTATGGGCGGTAAATTTGGCGTAGATCGTTAAAAAACGAACACTTGATCTACAAGTGTTCGTTTTTTAACGTTAAGTTAAGTTTTCAAAAATATAATAATGGCATTCCTACCTGTTTGTTAATTTTATAACGAGTTCTATTGCATAAATACACAATGAAGACGTAAAAAGAGTTTCTCTCTAGGTACGAATGTAATGCATTATTATTTTGACGCACTGATGGCTTTTTTTACTTATATCGTGACTAGCGGCCCGCCCCGGCTTCGCGCGGTGCAATGTTGCCTACCCTCTCCTATTCGTCTTAGCGTGATGATTATAGATAGATATAGCCTAAAGTCTTCCTCAATATCTTTTATAGTTTAGGCAACGTACGCAAAATAAGTAACTTTTCTGGTTGATTTTTTACACCTTGTGTCTGAAAAACCCAAATATCTTACGGAACCCTATTTTTTCCAAAATAAAATATAGCAGCCTATGTTACCCGTGAATGATGTAGCTTTCGAATAGTGAAATAATTTTTCAAATCGGTCTAGTAGTTATTGAGCCTATTCATTACAAACAAACAAACAAATAAAAAAATATTACCTCTTTATAATATTAGTCTAGATGGTGAACAGGGGAAGCAAAAAGTATACTTATAAATAGACATATCCACGGATTGAATAATTCTTAAGTGGAAAAAAAGTTAAGGCATTCATAATTAATGGTATTTTCACGGTTAAGAGGGGTGGCTCTTTTACATTCCTTATTCCCTTCATATATGCACGCCGATGCCGCAGACAATGATCCCACCTTCGAACAGTATACTGGATCTATTTGGGATTGAAACTGCGACTTCTCGATAACTAGCCCAGTAGCTTTACCATCTTACTAAGTTTTCGAAGGTCCACACTTGATTGTCGGATTTATTCTTTACATTTCATCATTGCATTGATACAAATATTAGGTATATGAATCAATTAAAAAAAAAACATGTAGTATAAGTACTTCAAATTCAGTTAAGATAGGAATCAATTTAGCTAGGCTTTTAATTTTGACGAATAATATTAGGTAAAATTGCATTTCCCTAACCCGGGAACTAGATTTATTGTTTAATTAAAATGAAAAAAAAAAACGGAAATATGACTTGTTAAATATTTGTTTTTATAATCCTTACTTCCCACTAATATATACCTATTATGCCAAAATGTATATGTTTGTATAGACAAACATACATTATTATCGTTTTAACGTAAAAGCGGAGCATACAGATGCTGATATATGCTTCGCTTTTACGTTAAAACTGCTGAACAGATTTTTATGAAATTTGGAATGAAAAGTGTTCGAGACCCTAGAGCAGAGGTTCCCAAACTATTTTTTCTTGTAGACCTCTTTCAGTTTTTTTCTGGTTTCCGTGGACCCCCTCCTTGCTACATTTATATCACATTCCCATATTTCCAAATTTTATTCACGCCTATGTAGACCGCCATCGAGGCCCATAGACCCCAGGGGGTCTATATGGACCACTTTGGGAATCACTGCCCTAGAGGGACATTGACTACTTACTTTTTGGGTCTGAAAGTTTATGTGGAAGACCGTCATCTCTGATATGAACTCCACGCGGACGAAGTCGCGAGCAAAAGCTAGTATGACAAATAATTTTGATGGATGTATTGGCACATCGTTGTCATGATTTGTCCCATTCCGTAACTAATAAATCATTAAATCGGGTGACATAACGTTTCGCAATACTATAATGTGATTGGATTTCTTTTCGAAGGTAATACTTTGAATTGAAGGTTGAGTTTTTAGATTTGATTGATCATACTTGTTTTGAAGGTTCAAAATTTTTAATCAAACAGGTTATTTTTTCGAAAGTGAGTTTGAAAAGACAGTATCTACATGTTTTCGTTAGATCAGTATGAGCCTAACAAGGCGTTGCGATAGTAGAAGCTATTTGTTTTATTAAATCACGTAGGTAGGTCTTATATGTTGTGCATAGGAAAAGAAGATGCTTTCTTATTGGCGAGAGGCTAATATAAGCTAAATTGTTTGTTCAGTTAAATCATTTTCCAAAAAATCTAAATTATGATCACCTCGAGGTATTTACATCTGGGAGATTTCTTTTACATCATTTTCCTTGTTAGGTTTTCCTGACACTAAATAAATATTTCCTTACCTCTATAAAACTCGCAATAACTACAAATGTAGGTATTCTTTTCCAATCTATAATCTAATGAAAGCAAATTAAAAAGTTCAATTTCATCTTATTAGATACATACCTTTATCTATATTGTTTCTCTATTCTTGTTCATAAATCAGTAAGTAGGTAGGTACCGACTTCATATTTTGTCATACTTATAATATAGGTAGCATAAGAAATTAAAGCAAAAACGGAAAGAAAGAAAAATTTGACTTCGGGCAGGAATCGAACCTGCGACCTCAGGATAACCAGTCCAGCCGCTTTACCACTAAGCTACCGAAGTCCCACATACCTATTTCCGTTTTTTCTTTAATTTCTTAAGTTCGCTCGCATGTGTTATTGCGAAAAATAAATAGTACAATTAATAATATAGCGTCAGAAAATTCTGGCGCCATTCTATACTGCTTTACTTTTATTGTATTCTGTTTATCAATATATTTGGTATATAGGTTATATGGTTATAGGTTTATTAAATAGGTTTTATTATTCATCTATAATATAAAAATGAATAGCAAAAAGTGTTGGAAAGTGCATCACTCAACAAGGCCTGGACCAATTTGGACAATTCATTTTTTAAAATGTTCGTTGAATTTCAAGGATTGTATTTACGGAGAAAACAAATCGAATAATTGCCGAAAAAACCCTAAAAATAGCGACTGGACTATCCAATCCACGACAATAATATTTATTCAAATCGAACCACTAATACTTGAGATAAACGAGTTCTACCACCCACTCAATCAAACGAATAAACTCTTCAGATTGATATTAATTATGTACTATAGTGCTTTAGAGCACATAATAACATAGACGTATATCGTTTATTCATTACTTATATACATTCCAACATACACAACACTCAACACTCTTACATTCGTAACATTTTTATACTAACCTATAAGGTGAAACCAAATAGATAACAACATTTAAAAATGCGGAATTTTATATTTTTTGTATTATAATTTACATGACAAACAAGGAACATTTTGAAAGAATTGCACGTTCATGCCAATTTGAATAAAAAATTGTCATCACCAGACAAAATTGATTTTGAATATTCGTATTAGTTTTTTCGTTTTTACCGACTACAGCATGTTTGTATAATATACATATTTTTTATGTAATGAAAGTGGCAAACAACTATGCAGTTTACATTGATGTTAAGTGATGACTGCAGCGTATGGACACCCACACAAAGACCAAGGTCAAAATGCAGATGCCACCAGGCCGGAACACGATAAAGCTGAACGCTACCATTTGGCGTGGTGCCTACGCCCGCGAGTTCCGTCACTGGAGCACTAGTAAAATGTTTTGAAGTTTCCGTAGTCAAATGACAAAAAAATCCTTAATTACTCCAAAGTATTTTATCTTGTCTCATATGACCAAAAGCCTCTCGAGAAATATGGGAGACAATAGCATACCGGCTCAGACATCTCCGCCACTTATACGCTATCTCATCATTAGACTAAGCTTCATTCATATTGGATGGGGCGTTGACGGAGTAAGTATTTAAAAACAGCTATGTAGGTGATGCTGGTTCCGCCTGGTGCAATCAAGGGGCTGATTAGAATGCGTGTAACGTACGGTGTCACATATGGAGTAATATATCTATACATCTATACAAATAAATAAAATTGGAGTGTCTGTTTGTAATAAAAAATAACCGCTTTTTACTAAATGTATAGTATGTTTACACGGTACATATACCAAAACAACATTTTTAACAATTTTTGTCAGTCTGTCTGTCTGTCTGTTTGGCGGGGCTAATTTTGTGATCGGCTGGACCGATTTTGACAGATAACTGATGTAATAAGTAGTAATATAGGCTTCTTTTATACTAGCTGCACGACTTCGTCCGGGTAGATACTGAACAATCATAAATTCTCACGCGGGCGAAGTCGCGGGCACAGCTAGTATGAAAATAATTGTAAATACATGATATTTGGGACCGACAACAAGCGCAAGTAATGTCTGTAGAGTTGGGTGTAAATGGGTCAATAATCAACAAGATATCCAACTTTAAATTATCAATGTCTAATGAATCAATGCCTGGAAGAAATCGTCCTTGTAGCGATAAGGCCGCCCATTGTAACACATGTGTTTGATATGTATATATATAATAGATGGCGCTACTGCTACCATAAAGCAATGCAATAGATGTGAAGGAAAAATTCGACAAATCGGGCAGGGCTTCAGTAGCTCAATTGGAAGAGCGGCTGGACTAGATTCCCAGTAGGTCGCGAGTTCGAGTCATGCCTGAAGTCAAATTTTTCTTTCCATTTTTCTTTAAAAATAAAATGATATGTATATTTTGTGAATTTTTTTTTGGTGTGTAATCAAGTGTATTTATTATTGTTATTAATGTTTGACCTCGTAATTACTTGTACAGAGGCAAAACAACGCAGGCATCAAGGTTGGCAACGCATCTCCATAATCACATTTAGTCTTGCGAAGATGTACTTGCCATCCATGAGATCTGGTGACCTGTTTTTCAGGTTCTTTTAACACCTAGTACAGGCGACAGTTCTTCACAAACTATTATTGTCCCTAATTAGTATTATAATTACCCCGTGAGCCTAATGTTTGTGGAGAAAAATAAAGTTTGTTTTTATTTATTTATGTTCACATGCATGGATATCAGGCATACAATTGACATAGATGGTTTAAAAATCACAGTGTTCATCCGTCAAAATCACAAAATATTGACTTACTCGTACCATGCCTATATATTTTTTTTTATGTAATCGAAGTGGCAAACAAGCTTGCAGTTCACATTGATGTTAAGTGATGACTGCAGTCTATAGATACCCACACAAAGACCAAGGTCAAAATACCGATGCGTAACCACTTCTGAGGCTTAAGGTGTTATGCCTCTGTGACGGGAATTACAAGGCCATACTACCTGACCGGAACACGATAGTGCTGAACACTACCATTTAGCGGCAAGTATATAAGATATCGTGCTAGTATCGTTGTAAAAATGAAAAAAGGCATGCTCCGATGGTTCGGGCATATAGAAAGAATGTCGAATGAGCGAATGACTAAACAGATATACAATGCGAATGTGGATGGCTGCAGAGGCCCAGGAAGACCAAGGCTGACCTACCATGACCAAATAGGTCGAGTTCTGTCTGATGGTGGGGTCAAAAGTCTTAGGAATCGGCGTGCATGTATGAAGAGAATGATGAAGGTAGAAGAGGCACGAGAGGTTTGTCAGAACCGGGATGTCTGGCGCTCTACACTCTCTGCCTACCCCGTTAGGGACCTGGCGTGAAGATACATACATATATAAGATAATGCTGTGGTGCCTACGCCCGCGAGCTCCGTCACTGGAGCTCTATCACCAGTAAAATATATACCAGGTTTAGAAGTATTCTTATTTCGAGTAACCAGTAGGCTCCGCAATGACACAAGTTCCTTACAGGCGTTCCACGTGGTTAGTTTATGTTAATAAATACCACCAATTCCACTAATTCCATGTATGTTACACATCCTAATTGGTATCATGATCTGTCAGTAAAAAATATACACTAATTCTATTTACACACCATTATGGCATTGCAATGTTGATAGAAATGTTAATTAACATTACAGTGTTGTTGGAGGATGGATGGTCGTTACGGTTTTTTGTATGACAGACGCTCAATGTCCAGTAATATGTAGGAAACATGTAAATGGATAATGTAGTAAGAAAATGATAAAAGAGACCAAAACCCATCGTAGTGCTGCATATCTAAATCGCTGGAAAAACAGTCTAATGGCCGAATACTCAAACGTCACTCAATTTAAGAAACCTTCAAATGTGCGCTATCTCTATCGTTTGAACGTGTTTTATAAAGACAGAAGACTTTTAAGTACCACTTAGATTTAAGTGACGTTTGAGTATTTGGCCGTACAGGGTATAATAATGCCATGTAGTAACATTACTTTACGTAGGTAGTTTTTTTAAGTACCTTGTGTGTGCATTAAATTTAAATAAATCAAATATGGGCAGATATGGGTGTAACATTCACCAATAATTTTCATTGCGTTATATGACTTAACATTGGTGGAAACGGATTCAACGAAGTTATTATTATTTTTTTAAAACATTTATAGACAACCACCACGTTTGACCACCATCTCACCTGATGGAAAATGAAGATGTGGCCGAAGATGAAGCACGCTTTATCTAGAAGATACCTATATACTCTAGACTTAAAAATTCTCAGGTTATAGTTTTTCGCAAACAAAAAATCCGGCAGGGTGTTCCATTCCTTGGCTGTTCGCATTATAAACGTAGAACCGAAACGTTTGGTTCGATACATCTACTGTGTACGGATGATATGTCGCCGTACTTCTTGTTGTCCTGTTGTAAAATGGTGAAGAGGATATTAGGTTGGTTAGATTGATCGCACAGTTATATATTTTATACGAAGAGGCGCGTGAGAGCCACGGATGGAGCTTTTGATGCAAGTTGCTGATGCGCGAGAGGTGTAGGGAAGCGCAAAGCCATACCTTGTGCTTTATGCAATCGTAGCATTACATATCAGCGGCTCGACTGCCTAATAAATCGATTTGGCTTCGTTTACAGCTTTGATTTTTCTTATGAAGACTGTCGTCATAACTGTAGTAGACTATATGAAAGTGAAAGCCATATTCAGGTTATCGCTAATCCAAAAGCATTTTATATTGGCGGTCGAGCCGCTGGTGACACACATGCCACTCGCAGTTTCCTTACGACTGCGCATCTTCATAACATATTAATGGAAATATCGAAACTGTCACATAGTATCGTAGTCTTACTACCTCCAACCATAGCTTCATAGTGTGTGCTCGTGGAAAAGAGGACTGTTACCCTATTTCGTCGTTGTCAATTGGGTAAAACTGTATTGTGGATAGTATCAGCGTGCTGAAGATGCATAACTTAAATGATAATTATTTATTTTATAATTTTCACATGCGAGTAAAACATTTTTAAAGAAAATAAATTTTCCTAACTCAGCTACAGTAATCCACAGCTGAGTGTCGAATTTTTCCTTTACATCTATTGCTAACAATGCTAGTTAGGCAACCGATACAACAAACTTGTCAGTTTATTAATATCGTAAAGAAGTTTTTGGATTTTACGCAATAACTCGTGCGAGTGAAATATTAAGGATTATTAAAAGAAAAATTTCACTTCGGGCGGGACTTGAACTAGTCTCCCAACTGAGCTACCGAAGTCCACGCACTGGAGAGCGGCTGGATTAGAGATCCGTGTGGTCCCGGGCAAAAAATATGTAATAATACTACCCGGGTTCAAGTCCCACCTGATGTCAATTTTTTCTTCCCACTTGTCTTTAATAAATGATTCAGGAAAAGTGGAATACAACACAAATGACTTATTATGCCTTCAGAAATATTTTTTTACATGCTTTTTAAAGCTTTCAAATGGTCTCATCCATTAGAACGCTGACTTATTAATTATGGAGATCAAACGTGATCTTTCCTCCTCCTGATCCGTGAGAGATTATAGCCATATATGCTAAAACAATAGTACCACAGATAATAAGTCTGATGTCGCAGACTACCGGATATCACGTTGTGAACGCTTCAATTTGATTAATTTTGATATTAATTTGATAACCTACTTTGTGTGGCTTATTTAAATACAGTGAAGTGGACTTTCTAATGCATAAACTGGATTGACTGCTTTTTGTGCACGAAATGTTAGGTGCAGCTTAGTGGAGTAAAAAGCATTGTTACGTTCGATTGCTGTCTTCTGTGATATTAAAGCTGTAATTCCGTGCATCGCGATCGATCGCGTGCAGCCTACTCTAGGAGGCCGCGCGCGTCTGTCGCGAGTAACGGAAGCGGTTCCGTACATTTTCATACTGCATCTATACAATAGTGTCGCGCGCGGTCGCGATGGATCGCGACCCACGAAATTGCAGCTTAAATATCAACTCTACCCTTGTACAACGCCAAAATATTGCAAATTATGATCGTAGTTAATACGTTACATTATTGTTGGAATACCTATATCATACGTTCGTTGGTTCTGTAAGTCTCCAATACTAAAGATAAAACACCATGTAGTACCATAACACTATTATTGTTTCTCCACGCTCTTTTAGAATTACATTCAATAACAAATACTTTTATCAAATATAACTTTCTACCACGATGTCCCTTTTTACCAATGAGCTTAGTAACATTTAACATCATTGCTTTTTACAATGACCGTATTAACGAGCCACAGAACGAGCCCACCGACCAACATTGTTTTTTCTTTTTTTTTTATGTCTGAAGATTGACAGACAAGCAAACGGGCCACCTGATGGAAAGTGGTCACCGTCGCCTATGAACATTTGCAACACCAGGGGAGTTGCCAACGCGCTGCCAGTCCTCAAGGACTCTTTTGACGCCATTTTTGAAGAACCCCATATTGTAGCACCTGGGGAACACCTCAGAGGGAAGTTCGTTCCACAATTTAATCAACGACCAATCACAAGCCCGCCTCGATATTCGATCGCTATTTGAAATTAACCGACATACGGTCTCGAATGATACTAATTATTAAAATTGTATTATTTCATCTTCATAAACGATTAGTTGACTTTAATTAATATACAAATAATAATGAACCCAAACAGTATATTCTAACCCCCTTATTCATAAAAAATACCTACATTAGATACGTTTCAGCTATAGAATGCTTTGTCTTTGTCAGTTGCATTGTCAAACGTGCAGGATAGAAAAAGACAAAGGAGAGATTAACACTTTAGCTAAAATACGTTTATGAGTAAGGGGGTGAGTATATATTATTTATCTAAATATATTCTTAGATAGTGATGAATGTAGAAGCAGCATTGGCGCTATTCGGCTCCTTGGCTCAATATTTCGGTCCTTCAAAACCTACCATGCTTCTTCAACAAAAATACTGTATATCGTGGTATATACAAGCACACTGATTTTGTAGACTCTTGTCCCTTAACCGTCGGGCAGTTCACGACCAATTTGGCCAAGATTGGTATCTCTTACCACCTACAACTATCAACATTCACATTTTACTTCTATGTTATCGTTAGTTCATTCGATTTTATACTGACTCCTATCCATCGCATATTTTTTCTTGTTTTATTGTCGTTTGTACTCCGTTGTTTGTCAGTGGTATGGAGTTGGTAAAAATGAAAAGTGTTAAATTCGTAGTAAGTGTAACTTAAACTTACCTACAGCTAGATACAGTACTTGGTGTAAAGTAAGAAAATTAATATAGGCTTAACAGTGATTGGTGCGTAGTGGCCGGACAGTTTCCACACACAATACCTAAGGGCCTGTTCAGTGCGTAGCGGACGACCCAGGCGGACGTCCGCTACGTACTGAAGACGTTTGGTAGAATGTGCGAAACCTATAGCACTTCGCGACGCCGACCATCCGCGTTGCACTGAACGCGCGGCATATTTTTTTATGGTGGGAAGGTGGCAAACAAGCATGCAGCTCACATTGATGTTGATGTTGACATCTACACAAAAGCCAGAAGTCAAAATGCAGATGCGTTGCCACCCCTGAGACCTAAGTTGTTACGTCTCTGTGATAGTTATTACGGGGCCATACATCATTGATCGAACTATGACCTATTCGGTAGTCCAGACATCGAATGCAATAACAATTTGGTATACGACTTATCTTTTTTCTTTGACTCACTAAACCACAAAAATGTATTGAGTTTCACGTTAGCCTTAATTATATCTATTTACTAATTAAGCTTTTCTAGGTTGTTTAAGTAACTTTATAATTGCACTTACTAATAGTTATTTATACGAAAACTAGAGCCATTTACAAATTTGCATTTTGTTTTTTTGTGAAAGTCAAATTAAAGTATCATACATCCTTAAAAGTTAGGTATAATTGATTTCCCCAAAATCCTGCAGTAAATCAAAGACCAATGATAATATATTATTTTGCCCGAGTCGGTCTTGCTATTGATGAATGTTGATAATGGAGGATAGAAATGGCTATTGCATACGAGTGGACGATTAATCTATGTTAATTTGTCAGTTTTACTTTGAAAATAGAAGATATGCGATAGTAACTCTGTCTGTCTGTTATATATTTTCACTGGTAAGGTAAGGAAGTGCTCGGTGTACTCAAAAAAATCGTGAAGTTAGTCCGTTAAGGGAAGTATTTTCTTGTACATACAATTGTGCTTTTTCATAAAAAAAAAAATTGTTTCAGATCTGGGTGTTGGTTTATGTGCTGTTGTACACAACAGCATCCACGATACAGCTTTATGCCTTGCGTGGGGCTGTGAGTGTAAACGTATTTTTATATAGTGTACCTAATATCCTTTGAAAGCAGTGCAGGGTGGATTGATAGTCCAGTGCTTGCAAATGTTGTTTGTAGATTGTCTGCTTTCGTTACATGTACCTAAGTGTTAAGTGACGATAATATGTAGATTGGGGGCAGTCGTTTTTTGTAATTTATTATTAAAATACCGCTACCCCAAGACGATGCAATTAAACGTGAAAGAGAAATTGGGCAGTCGGGTGATTTCGATAGTTTAGTAGGTAGAGCGACTGGGCTAGTAGGTAATCCAGTGGTGGAGGGCTAAAGTCCTACCCGATCTCAAAATTTTCTTTCCATTTTTATCGTGTTTCGTAATGGATAGTTAAAAAGAAATGAATTGCATTATTATAACATAGTTCTAAAATTATTACTTTAGAAGAAGTTATGACTTAGAAAAACAGCGTTATCCCCTTACTACATAGTGGCCCGCGTTGCTCTATGTGTATTTGAGTATCCGTGGATGTATATCACAAAGCAACACCGGAGGGGAGTAGCCATATGCAGGCTTTCCCCTCTGTCAAAGTACAAGCCCAAATGGTCCTATACATGTCGCCTACATGTTTAATGTGTGCGTGAAAAGGTGTGAGTTTCGTAGTAATAGACAGACGATTTTTGTAGTGTGTCGCAACTCGCACGCATTTCCCCCCGCAAAAAATGACATATTGTTTTGCATCGGTAATAACGATGTAAAATGCTATGACTACCCCCTCCAGTCCGCCGCGGCCGGTGGCCCGTTTTGCTCTATTATGTATATTGAGAGGTACCTATTTGTTTTTACTATTATCTACTTCGTTTTTCAACTAAGTTTAAGTACATTATAGCAATTAGCATAAATGCCAATAATACCTAGCACACAAGTTAATTCTAGTGCTGCAAACAAATTAAATAATTGCATTCAGTCGAACTATTCGTTATGCAAATAAATATTCGAAAGTAAATTAGGTTTTTACATAATATTTCTACATCTAAATTTGAATTTTGAATGAACCAGATATGCAATATATCTGGTTCATTCAAAATTCAAATTTCAACTTGAATTTGAATATTTTTGAATTTTTGGGCGTTGATGTGTTATTTCCATTAAATATAAAGTTTTCCTTTGTATTATGTAATCAATTACATAATACAAAAGATACACGATAAACAATTTCTATTCCAAGATTCCAATACTTTCGGCTCATATCGTTTTTTTTTGAGATACCTACTACTGAAAACCAAAATAACTTTTGTAGAACATAAACTGTTTGGCAACATTATAATATTACATGTTCGAGGACTTCTGTGAAAAAGTTTTAATAATCAAGATCTGAATATATATATATATATATATATATATATATATAATTATATATTATTAACTGCCTCGGTAGCCTAGTGGTAGCAGGCCACTACTATTACGCTGAGGTCCAGGGTTCGATTCCCGAGTCGTGGGTTATCAGAGATAATGGCGTAAAGTCCTTTATCTCCGGTTCTATTGGGATTTTTCCATTTTCTGAAAATTTCCCAGGACCTCGTAGTTTGGTAATGTGCCCGGAGATGTCAACAGGCTCGACACCTTTTACATGGGCCAAAACGTAACCGGCGAATAGTGGGTGTTTGCATGTATGCTTGAATGCATGCATTTACCTCTACCTACCCCTTCGGGGATTCATAATGATCGGTCCATCTGATTCGGAGGAGTATTGTTACAAACACTGTGACACGAGAATTATATGATAAATAATAAAATACGCTTACACTCACAGCCCCTCATTAGATATAAACATGCGTTGTGGGTGCCGTTGTACGCAAACAACACATACACAAACACTCAACCCGAAACAAATATCTGTTCCGGTGGGGGGAACCGAGTTCGAATCAAACGGTCGTCTTACAACGCTGGACTAAACGGGTCGTGAAAAAAATGTTATAGGTATTCTAGTTCATTACTTTAACTAGCTATTTTTTGTCGAATAGTGCTTATCGTAATAAACTAGCAATCAGTTAAAATTTGAATAAATTACACACTGAACAAGTCTAGTGGTTTTTAAATAAATTGGTGGATTGATGCGAATTTTGAGAGTTGTTTATACAACATCCAATCTCAAAAAAGCACTTAAAGCCACAAATGTAGGTCTGACAGGTATTTTGTAGTAATTTATCTACTGCGAAATAGAATTGAAATGATTATGTAGTGTGCAGAAACGATAACTTAAGAATAACGTAAACATTAGGTAGATACCGTAATTTATTTTACAATAAAAATGTTCAGTTTTTAGAATATATTTTTCTCTTCATAGTTATAAGTGTCACATTGTGAAAATAGTTTTAAGGAACATATTTTGAAAAGTCCCTACTGAGTTTTGTTTTGGCAGGTTTTTTCTCAGTAATGTGGGCTTTGGAACTCTGCCAGTGAATGACAAAGAATGTCCCATATTTTTTTGTTTAGTCTTATCTTGCCGTTTGTAAAAGAAAGTATGGAACATTCTGTTGATACCTATTTTTATCATTAAGTATTTTTGGACTATTATTTATTTTATTTTGTTTACTTTGAAATATTAATGAACGTATCAGTTGTTATTCGCTTTAATTTTATATTTGTAATTTGACCTATCACAAGCAAATTCTATTATTTCCAAGTGATTAAATGAATTTTTGAGTTTGAGTTTGAGTTTATGTTAAAATGCTCTGAATTTATTTTCTGCATAAACATTTATTTGTTCTTAGTAATTCAACGATAGCCAGCAATTCTAATTATAAGATACACCTAATAGATTAATTATTGGTCATGAAATTCTTACGAATTACCGTTGTATTTTTTTCAGTTTGCTAATATTGCTAACATAATAACTGAGGCATTATTTCGAGCAATACCTGATATACCTATAAGGCGTGGTTCGAATTGATATCCCCGATTGTGATACTAGTTTTCTTTCCTTCAAACAATTTTTTGTTAATTACCAAAAAAAAAGCTTTTTTTTTCAATTTGTCAATTTTATTAACATTATTAAAAAAAATAGTGTATTAGTGAATAATATATATTTTATAAAGAAGACACCCGGAACCGGCCGGTTCCGGTTTTAAATTTATTTGACAGATATTTGTGAGCAATTTCCACGTCATCTGTCATATTACTACGGGAAATGCAAAAAACTGGAACCGTGGTACCAAGGAGAGCGTCCAATCTAGTACTTTAGTAGGTATGTATAGGTCATTGCTTAAAAAGCCAGTTAAGTAATCCCATGTATGATCAAAAGTGAAAAATAAGCCGAATGTTTTAACATTTATCTTTGCTCTATACGTGCTGTGTGTGTCTCGTACAATTTCACATTTTCATAATGATATAATGGTCAATAAGCTAGGTACTCGTAAAAGTTATTATTTATCATTGAAATTTGATGGTGTTTTGTAAACTTCAGAACGTAAAGATATTTAAATTTAAATTTGTTTAAATCACCAGCAGTCTAAGAAATTAAAAGAATAGTGTCTTGCTGAGTCTTTTACCCAGCAAAGGGATACTACAAGCTATTGAAATAAAAGGTTTCTCTCTTTCTTTCTATACCTAGACTCATTAAGGATATTATCAATAAGAAGATTGCTGGACGTTACACAAAGTTCAATGATTAGTTGCTGTGACAGATGATTGATGTCGATCATTAGATTGAAAAGTAGGTAGATAAGTGAATACTGTATGGCTTCGTTATAATATCTAACAGAGACTCCGATGGCAATGATCGCGGGGGCAACTGGGAATATATCATATAAAGGCTGCAGTCATCACTTAACATTCATGTAAACATTTTTGCTACATTTGATACAAAAAAAGTCAGTTCTGAACCATGAAAATAGCAGTGTTATTCTTGGGGTTCAGTTCATTATCACTGGCCTTTGCGCGCGCCATTGAAGACGCCGATGAAGCACCTGGGCATCCCCCTCTGTCGCAGCTTCTTCTGCCGTCCTGCCAGTGTCTTCTTGAAAGGCTTTGATGGAGGTGACGGGCATCGCATTTTCAAAGATCTACAGACACCCAATGTGTATAAGTTAGATAAAAATTTTTTTTATGTTTCCGTTCCAAGTATAGAGACCCCACATATTTTTAATTTTTTGTATTAAAACCATAAAGCAGTTCGCAGAATACATGTAGGTATTTACCGAGTTTCAAGTGTGTAGTTCTAATAGTTTCGGAGTAAAGTGGCTGTGACATACGGACGGACGGACAGACCGAAAGGGCGACAGGCCGATAGACAGACGGACGTTCCGTTTTTTTGCCATTTGGCTTCGGAACCCTAAAAAAGGACAAGGGTCGATACTACAAGCGATTTAAGAAAAAAAACATTTCCTTCCTTATTAAATTTATATAGACACCAATGACGCAATAAGTAAGTGTATACTGACATATTTCCGGAAGTGACACAAAGTTCGATTAGTGGCTTTGACAGATGATTGATGTCGATCATTAGTTAAGTGAGTAAGTCACTCACTGGTGAACCATGGAAATAGCACTGTTGTTCTTGGGGTTCTGTAATAACAATATGTCATCTTTAGCAAAACCGCAATCATAACTTTGTCATTCATACAGACATAATTATATATGAATTACAATGTTATATATATTTGCAGTTTTTGAAAGTAATAAAAGTAAAAAACTATTAAGAATATGTCGCTTAAAGTAAATTCCGTTGAAATTTTATTACGGGGCCATACATAACCATGAACACGATACGGAACACGGTCGTGCTACACTACCATTTGGCGGCAGATAGATTAGGAATGCGGTGGTGCCTACGCCCTCGAGTTCTATCACTAGAGCTCTACAACCAGTGAAAATTACCACCACCTATTAATTAATGTAAGATAAATATAGGGGATGCTCCAAAATCCACCCACATACCTTCAAAACTATGTTTCTTTCTTTAATTTAGGGCTGCGCTCGTCATGTACCTAGTGAAAACATTACCTACCTTCGACGGTGAAGTACCTAACAGCGTATATGTATATAGATATATATATATAAATTAATTGCTGTTCGTAAGTCTCGCTATAACTCGACAAGGGCTGGACCGATTTGGCTAATTTTGGTATTGAATGATTTTTGGAAGTCCAGGGAAGGTTTGCAAAAGTAAAAAAAATATGAAGAAATTGAAGGGAAATAGTAAAAACCACAATCTCATATTCCCATACAAATAGTCCGTATATATCAAACCTTTGACACATTATTACATTGTGTGCAGGGGGGACACCTAGTTTTTCAATAAAAATTAATTCAAAAACATTATAACACTTAGCTTATTTCTTTAATGTAATTAGGTTAGATGTCGTTATAATATTAAGCAAATCACAGCTCTCAGGACAGCATTTCACTGGTGGAAGAGCTCCTCTGTCAGCGTTTGAGGGGAGTAGGCACCGCCGCTAATTTATCTACCACGTACTGGTTAAATAGTAATGTATGGCCCCGTAGTAACATTTTTTTTTGTAACAAAATTGTCAAACATGCAGTTCACATTGATGATAAGTGATGACTGCAGCCTATAGACCCACACAATGACCAGAGGTCAAAATGCAGATGCGTTGCCACGCCTGAGGCCTAAGGTGTTGTGCCTCTGTGCCGGAAATTACAGGACCGAACATTACCACCTGACCGGAACACGATAGTGCTGAACTACCATTTAGCGGCAAATAACTATGCCAGAGGCATAAAAACTAAGGCCTCAGAGGTGACAACGCATCTGAATGCTTACCTTCAACTTTTGTGTAGATGTCTATAGACTGCAGTCACTCCCCATCAATGTGAACTGCATGCTTGTTTGCTACCATCATAACATAAATAAAATTATAATATACCTAGTAGGTAGCAGATATAATGTCCGGTACGAATAGGTATCACATTGTAGTGGTGTAAGTAAATCACGGGTCACTGGTAGTTTCCACAAATGACATAGTCTTAATGCATTAATTAGATTACATTCCATCAACACAACACTTATGCTTCAAAATTCTACCCGATGCCTATTGACAAATGTATTGACAGTGAAATGTTGCCCACGGAATAGATAAATTATCTATTCTGTGGTGTTGCCCATCTTTTATTTGTATTTATAATTCCGCAACCAGATATAGTACTAGTACTAGGGCTGTGTGTCTAATGTTTTGTGTTATCAACTAGCTGACCCGGCAAACTTCGTATGAGGGAGTAGCCATATGCAGGCTTTCCCCTCTGTCAAAATACAAGCTCAAATGGGCCTAAACTTGTCACGTAGATGTTTAAATGTGTGCGTGAAATTGTTTCTGTATTTTGTTAAAGTCATGGTGTGGGTTTCGTAGTAATAGACGATTTTTGTAGTGTGCGTGTGTGTCGCACGCATTTCCCCCCGCAAAAAGTGACAGACTGTTTCGCATCGGTAATACACGCTATGGCTACTCCCCTCCGGTCTGCCGCGACCGGTGGGCCGCGTTACTCTATGTTGCCTCTTAATGAAATAATGTGCCAAAGGTTTGATAGATACGGACTATTTGTATGGAAAAATTAAATTGTGGTTTTTACTATTTCCCTTCAATTTCTTCATATTTTCTTACCTTTTAAACCTTTCCTGGACTTCCAAAAATCATTCAAAACCAAAATTAGCCAAATCGGTACAGCCGTTCTCGAGTTTCAGCGTACCATGACCTTTAAACAGGGAGGTAGTTTGATCCCTAAGAAAGGACTTAAAATACTTACTGTGCTAAATCAAATTCCACGCGCGGTAAACGGCTACAATCGGCTAAATCATAATGCTATCACTAACCTAAAACTAACCGCACATTTTCCACAGTAAAAAGGGCTACGTGATATGCCTTGTGAAAAGATAGTTAAGAGCCTTAAAATTAATCAAACTTTAATTTCCGTGTGATATTAGGCACAATTATGGTAATATAAGGTGGTTTCTGTGAAATTGCATCGGTCACCGCGTAATAGTGGAACGTCTAGGAGGTTACTGATAAAATCAGTTCACACGCGGTTGCCATAACACTATTTAAATGTTGATAATAAACTAAAATAATATGTTTAATTAAACGAACAATCTTGTACACAACAGTAATTACGAATTTTATTTTAGGCGACGAGTACAGAATGTTAGGTATGTCTAATGGATGTGATAATCTTTCTGATTTATGTTATTAGATTAGGTTTCAACACACCATATCCCGAAGAACGTATTAGTACTGTCAGCCTCTTTAAAATAACCAATACAATACTTAGTACCTACACTTACTAAGAAACTATAAAAAAGTTTTCTCTGCAAAAAAGGGTTAGCAAAGAAGAAGAAATAAAATAATATAGGTACTGAAATAATAAATTATCAAAGAAAATCTCAAGAAGAAAAACACTCATAAATATTCAGGTAATAATACTAGAGACTATAATATACCAACACGTAAAGTTAATTTTAAAAAATCGGCCGAATTCGATCCGGCCCATAAATAGTTCCTTAGTAGTAAAATATATAATATTTCAAACTTGTGGTTTTTGAAAAAAAAAAATATATATTTCAAATTTTACACAGTAAACAGTCGAGAACATGTAGGTCACACTAAATTCTGTTGGTCGTTTTCATTTAAAACTACAGCATATTTTTAAATCTTTCAATCGAATGTTTTTGAGAAAATATGGTAATAGAAGAAAATAATTTTAATATAATAAACAACTGTAAAAATGAATTATGGTAAGTACCTTTAGTGAGTGCTGATGAAAATCTAATTAAATCCGAACATCTAACTGATCCGTGCCACTTTTCCATGACAAATTATTCCATTCAAGAAATATGAATATGCAGTCCTCATATGTTTTTCACGAATTCTGTTCTACTATAGCACCTAACTAGTAAATAAAATAAACAAAGAATGTCTGTTTACATGTTTACATAACACACGTGACCGGTCTTTTAGAATCAGCTCTTTTCCTGCAGTAGATTCAAGGCGTGCCTAGTTACAGTAAAAAATTATGAATAGAAAAACTCGACAGAATTGTTATTACACACAATCATTATGTACACGGTTATCAACAGTTGCACAATCTCGTTAACATAATATGAGTAAATATCTGATAATACACCTGTTGGCCAAATATTTCTAACATTAGGTTCTCATTAGGGCGAACATCTGCTTTCTAATCGTACATTTTTTGGTAGAGACCGATTTAATCCTCGATTAGTGTCTCGTTCTCAACCCCGCAAAAACTGAATGTATGCGCTAAAATTAATCGACACTAATTAGCTTTATAGTTCAGCGATAATATACAGTGCTATACCAACATTAATGCTTATTTGAAATTGTAATGTAATACTTCATTCAGATAAAAAGAATATTCCATTCAGTATCAATGGAATGGCACGTGCGATGGCTTCTGATATACATTTGTAAAGGTTTTATTTTCAGGTTAGGTTCATGTTTAATTGGGAATATCATACATCATGGCCGAAAAGTATTTGGAAGCAAAAAGTATTTGCTGATATTAAACGACGTAGGTACATCGATCTTCGATGCAGTTAACAATGTGTCTTATAAACATACCTACTTGTTTTACAAATCATAAGGCGAGGAGGTTTTGGCACTCATTCTTAAGTGGTTTTATTGATCACATGATTTATTATTTTTTGGTGTTTTTTTGCTGTTCAGCACTGTCGTGTTACCTTTAGAAGGTAGTAATGGGTGGCCTTATAACTTATATTAAAAAGGGCAAAACAATTTAGTTTACCCTTGTTTTTTGTGTAAATGTCGATTGACTGAAGTCAGTTGACATTCATGTGTGAATTACAAGCTTTTTCCGTACCTGCGTAGCCCAAAACAAAATTGAAAATAATATTTTTAGTTTTCTGACCATCCTAGGAAAACATATGTAGAAAAGCAACTCTACAATTTTTTTTTGCTTTCATGACCAAGACAAGTTAGAAGAAAATTAGTAAATACATCAACTTTCTCACAACAATAAAGAAAAAACGTATAAGCTTTTATAATCGGGAGGTTGCAGACCTCTGCCCTTAATATATATTTTAAGTTAGTTGAGGGATGTTTAGGGTTGGTTTTCAATGGTCCCAAGCTGGCTGGCGTTTAGGTGTTCCGCACGCCGCTAGGGATGGTTGAAGACAATGGGCTCAAACTATGGAGGTCCCGGCAACGAGCAGCAGCCGGCGGGGATGCGGATGTGTGCTAAAGCGTTCCTGCGACTTCGCCACTGAGGGCACACGAGTAGGAACACCCAAGGTTTTTAGTACCATTTTGAGATCTTCTTCTTTGCGCCTATGAGAATGTACCTACTTAACTCACTAGGAACTACATTTGTCAACTGAACTCTTTTGACAAATATAATTTTAGGCCCACAGATCTGATTAAGTTAAAGGTACTAAAATGAGTAAGGGCAAAAGAGGAGTCTCTCATTTCGTCGAACATTTTCCATCCTATTATTCTTTTTACAGTGGTGACCCCGACGTGATTGAAAGCTACCTTGACGCCAGCAAATCTGCAGCAACTTCGTCATCAACCATACATAAAATGAAGTCACGCCTGCCGCAATTTTGCATGTATCTGCAGTACCGCATGGACAGACGCAGTAGCTTGTGCAGCGACTTCTTCGATTCAAAGGGGAATTTTGCATCGCTGCCTGCCTTGACTAACGGGGGCCACTTGCAACTGATTCACCGACTCTAGAAAAAGTGTGGGTATGTGCGATTCAGCGCGGTCATACGCCATCTTCCATACTAGACAGGTACTTCTGTTTCTTCAGTGTACCACTAGATGGCGCCCTATGTAGTGAACGCCAGATTAACAAAAGTTAAATTGGGTGAAATAAAAACCTAGAAGTCGAGTATTTATTACGTGATGTTACTTATTATTAAAAACTTATCCCCTTATTCATAAATGTACATTAGATATGTTTTAACTATAGATAGAATGCTTTGTCTTTGTCAGTTGCATTGTCAAATGAGCAGGATACAAAAAGACAAATGAGAGATTAGCAACACTTTCGCTAAAATACGTTTATGTAAAGAGGGGATTAATAATTATAAAAATCCGTTTTACCCTTGAATTCCATTTTAATGGGTACGTAGGCACTTAGTTGTAATTAGATACCAATTTACAGTGTAATCAAAATCAAACACTTTATTTGCTTGTCTTGTCAGTTTTACAGAAATCAATCAATGGGTTCTGTAATTTACTATCAATCATTCACAATAACAAATTAATAAATTTGTTAAATTTAAGGTCACATTTGGCTAATAACTACTTATAGCCGTTCTTTCCTATTCGTCCAAGGTCACAAATAAAACAATAAGTACCTACCAACTTCGTACGTTCAGTAAAATGCATCTTATATTGAATATCACCATCTACGGATTGTCACCATTGTTTTCTGGTTTATAAAGAAGTGAGGAAATAAATATGGAGTGGAAACGCGAGCACATTCCTGCTAGTATGGTATTGAGTGAAGTAGACAATGCGATGGGACAATAAATTAAATGGGAGACCTTTTCACTTTCTGACACAATGAATCGAAGATGCATTAGGATCAGTTCAATGCAAATATACAATTCGACGCCAACTTAGTAGTACTTGAAGTAAATTGTAAAATAAACTTAATGTGTGTATCAACACGGTGATTTTGTTTTGTTTGGAGCATGGACCATCAACAATCTTATCACATATCATCACTTTGCATACATATCTTTTCAACGCTTGTGTATATATAAACCATCCTTGGATCCACTCAAATAGACACAAAAATGTTCATCTCAATCGGTCCAGCCATTATCAAGATAATGCTATAGATAGAAAAGAAAATGCAGGTATAAATAAATTATGGCAACAATAATATCAACTTAAATATTTTTTTAGGGATTACTTCAGTGTAAAGGCAACCTAAGGGTTACAGTTTTATTATATTTTGTTTACAAAATATCATACATACATAAACCGGTCTTCTTTGATCATTGTATCAATGCGAATATTGATCATTGATCATCAGCATTGTTTCTTGTCTATCATTATTTCTACACGTGCCAAGCATAGGAGTATTCAATACCTCGTTGTAAGAATTTAATAATGTATCTTTCCTCGATCGTTCAAATGGGAATTGTTATTTAAAAGAAAATATTTTTATATTTTATAGTCATCATTATTTACGTCTTGTGTTATTTCCAGCCTTTATTCCATTCTCGATTGAGTTCCAGTCCCTTTTAGGAAACTCGTCAGGACATCCAGTCGTGCTCCTGTCGCGTGCCAATTCCTACGGTGACCATTTTATAAGAAAGTCTCATGGGATATTATTATTCTAATCCCAACTTAAGTTGATACCTGTAAATTTAGATTTTTACTATATTTTTTTCAGAAAACTAGGACGGTTCGTACAACAAAGCTTCAATGTTTCTTCACAATCGGGTTAATTAATATGCAAGAACAATCGAGTAAATACGAATTTGTTTAGATTGATAAGCATGTACGTGTCTATTCTGCGACCGATTAAGGTGTGGTTCTAATTGAGATACAATAAAGCGGTTAGCCTAATTTTTTTACACGTACATCCAATTATGGCACGTTATGAATATTCATGAAATACCTGATGATACAAAAACATGTTCGGTTATTATAGATGGGCGTGTTATGTTGATTCTCTAACAATTACATTAATTTAGATTTAATTGATATTATACAAGCATGCGAAACAAATAAGACATTGGTATAATGATTTATCAATTTAGGAAACGGTTGGATAATGCTCCATGAAACAATTAACGAAAAAACTGATCACGTGCGAGTCGGATGCGCGTTCTGAGGGTTACGTACATTTTTTTAATGTTATGGTAGTGGTAAACAAGCATGCAGTCACATTTTACACAAACTTACACAAATACCAATGTCAAAATGCAGATGCGTTACCACTCCTGAGGCCTAAGGTGTTATGCTTCTGTGCTGGACATTACAGGGCCGTACATCACCACCTGACCGGAACACGATAGTGCTGAACACTACCATTTAGCGGCAAGTATATTAGGTAATACGGTGGTGCCTACGCCTGCGAGCTCCATTATTGGAGCTCTACCACCAGTAAAAAAAAAATACCACATTTAAAAAAATCTTATGTTATCGTAAATATCATAGACTTTTTAAAGGGAAACTTGTTTCGGAGTTACTTAGGGGAGAAGGGCAATGGCATCCCTTATATTTGATTTGTCACTTATCTCCGTTACACGTTCATCTCTGGCCACTGATATACTAATGTGAACCAAATTCCAATTCAATAGGTCCAGCACTTTTGGGGAGAATTTTGTCAGACGAACAGAAAGACGCATTAATGATCTTAAAGATGTTTCGGTTTTTCTTTTTTGAGGTACGGAACCCGAAAAATATTACTTTTATATCTCACTACTTTATTTCTCTATTATTAACTAATTTCTTATCTCACTTTATACATTTACACGTCATATTTATTCAGCATAACCGTATATTAATGAATTCACCTCAAAGCGGTAATAAGGGCATAACAAAAGTAGGCAACTACATCGTAATTTCAGAGATAACAAATGAAAAAATGAAATAATTATAACATGTTTATCTTATTTAAGAAATAAGACTGTAATCATAAATAATGACCCAGTTTCGGAGATAATTGACATTTTTAGCAGAATATGCTCGTATTTGCATCATAAATTAGCTGACATCAACCGAGGGTTTATTCCCGCTGTCCCCGAGTCCCGCGTCTCCGTGCGACGGGGACAACGGTACTTTAATTAATTAAATATTAATAATTTATTAGTATCCTTTTTTTCAGGATTTAAATTATCACATCTTATATCATCTATCTATGTAATATTTTATCACATTATCGCCCCACCGCGGTGGGTCGTGAATGTGTAATGAATACATAGGTACCTTGTATTTTTTGCTATGTAAATAATAATGGTGGCAAGCAATCGTGCAATACACGGGTTGTAAATGAGGACTACAGCCTAATTAGTAGTCAAACCGGAGGTCAATATATGCAGACACGTTGATCCCTGAGGCTTCAGTTCTCTGTTGTTTTGTCGTTGTGCTAGGCCTTACATTACCATCTAACCCGAACACGATGTTGCTAAATCATACAATTTGACGGCGGAATTAGATCATGCGGTCATGCCAACACCCACAAGCTCTTTAAAACTTTACCACCAATAAGTAGGTAAAAAGTATTTCCTATTTATAAACTAGCTGTGCTCACGACTTCAGCCGCGTAGATACTAAACAATAATTTTGTTACATTTTACGCGGATAAAGTCACGGGCACAGCTAGTCTAAATTAAATAGGTACGTTTACCAACCAACCACCAACCAACTCTGTTTGAAAGTTTTGAAGCAGTATTTGCAGTAAATTTTTAATTGACCAAAACTTCTTTTTCCCATAACCGATTTTGACGAAACAAAGTTTTGACAACGCTCCTAATTAAGTATATGTAATCCGTTCAAATCTGTTGAGTAGCTTCGATGTAATAACGTACCAAACAGACAGAGAGACAGACAGAGAAAATTTGTTTTTTATTTTTTTGGTTTCTGTTACTCTTCTTTTTCGCCCACTATTAGTTTTTTGGAAAAATATTGAATGTACAGACACTAGATTCTTACTGTCTTATTGTATGTATTGATATAAGCATGAAATGTCGATAGCGAATGTTTTTATGAAAATTATAAAGATATGGACACCCTACTTGAAGTAGATGCAGCTACAATATTTTAATCTAGATCTTTGTATACGTTTGCTACACTTTTTATGCTTTAAGGCTTATTTCGCATTTTTCTTATTTATCGTACAGTGTCGCTGCTTATTTTAATACAATCGTATGATTTATTTAGTAAGTTTAGCTAAGATTAGATTGTAAATAAAAAATACGTGTGTTTACTGATGGAAATGTATGTACATGACGCAGAGCTTTTTTTTTAATTTCATGGAAGTGGCAAACAAGCATTCAGTTCACATTGATGTTAAGTGATGACTGCAGTCTTAAGACACCCACACAATGACCAGAGATCAAAATGCAGATGCGTTACCACTCCTGAGGCCTAATATGTTATGCCTCTGTACCGAAAATTACAGGGCCGTACATTACCAGCTGACCGGAACACGATATTGCTGAACACTACCATTTAGAGGCAAGTATATAAGGTAATGCGGTGGTGCCTACGCCCGCGAACTCCGTCACTGGAACTCTACCACCAGTAAAAAACAGAAACTACAGTACTGGCAGAAACTCTCTACATTGTGCGTGACTCGACATGTGTTTGGCCTCTCATTAATTGTGAAATTTAAGGTCGTTATTTATTATCACTGTGCAGGGCTAGAGATATTGTTAGCTGATTAACTTGATAAACCTTAGCACTTAGTGAGTAATAGATATAAATTACGCAAATTTGTGGCCTACTTAGAATTGACTGATGCAATTGATCTTAATTTTCACACACAAGTGATATCTACCTTGATTTTGTTTTATTACGGGTAGGCTCAAGGTCGCAAAATATCCGAATAAAGTGCTATAGATGTCCATGACATACATTTAATTACAATTGTTTTACTAATTAGTAGGTACGTCTACGTAGTATGTACCTACCTACACTTTTTTATTTAATTGTATTATAAGTAATTAATTTGATAATTTTTTTTTCGTTAATTAAGCTCTTATTAGATGATGCAAACAACACAATATAAGGGCACTGCACTTCTTAAGATGTAAAATAATTTACTTAATATAATTACGTTTTCCTCGCAGGGGTAGACATAGTTAACCACAAGACAGCTTTACAAATTGTCGAAACTTACTAATCAATATCAACGGAGAGAAACGCAGCTGTAAAAACACATGAAGGATTCAGTAGCAGCAAGTAACATTTAGCGAGAATTTTATTTTCAGTCTTTGGCCCATTGGCCAATACGCTGAGGTCCTAGGTTCGATCTATAGGTATCTCAGATAATATTTACCATTTTCTGAAAACGAGAAAGAGACACCCATCTAATGTTACAATAATGTACGTCTTTTTTTCTATAATAAAGAAGTGCACTGGTTTTCATAAGGCAATATCCTCTTGATATATTGCTACACAAATTAGTCAGGCGTGGAAATCATTTCATAGTGATAATTTGTATTTACTTAATATAAGATAGTTGGTACTTTAATAAATTTTCAACTAAACATAGTGAAAAACTACTTGTAACTCGCATGTTTTACCAAAAGAGTAGGCAGAAGGACAAACATACATCAATGCATAACTCACCAGGCATATTTTTGAGCCTATTGAAATTCATCAAGCAAATACAAAACTAAGGAAGTGCCACTATATTTTCATTGCCACATAAATTAAAATTAAATTTATTTATTTAGTAAATTTATTTTTAAAATACTAATATTAGCCAATAACAAAATTAATTATTTATCTTTTTCTGTAATTTCTGTTATGTATTTCCTGTTTACTGGTGTACAATAAAGAATATATTAATATTATTATATTAGTACTTTTCATTTTTCGCAATAACACATGCGAGTGAACTTTAGAAATTATAGAAAATACGAATACTTATATTAGTTTTTCTTTACTAGAAATCGAACTTTGTGACCCAAGCCTAGTTATTATCTACTTACTATATGTAATTTATTTGCATATTTATATCATTGATACTCGACTGATGTTGTATCCTAGTTTGTGACTACAGAACATGAATAGTTACTTCACGTTTTTATTTACTTTCAACATCGGTACGTTTGCCTGTATATCATTGACAGGCGTTCAAAATAACAACTCATTGTTTGTAATAGATGGAATAGTATAAGTTTTCTAGTGTTATCAGGCATATAGGGTATACAATATGCGTACCGTTTTACAGCATTTACTATTAATTGTGCCGCTAAATGGCAATGTTGAGCACTAGTGTATTTAATTAGGTACTTACTTGAGGTAGATTCGCATATGAATCTATATACCTACCATTACTTTTATACACAGCCCAGCGCCCGTAACATGACGTTTTTCATGTAATGGTGCAAACAAGCATGCGTTTCACATTGATGCTAAGTGATGACTGCGGCCTATATCAGAAAGACCAGAGGTCAAAATACAGATGCGTTGCCACCCCTGAGACCTTAGTTATTTTGTTTCTATGATAGTTTTATCGACCATACATTACCATCTAACCGGAACACTATGGTGCTGAACACTACCATTTGGCGGCGGATAGATTAGGTAATGTGGTGGTGCCTACGCCCTCGAGCTGCTACACCGGAAATCTACCACCAGTGGGATGCATGTATGTAGGAAAATTAATAGGTTTTTTAATATAAATAGTAATAATAATATTATTTCATTTCCGTGTGTTTTTATGTAGTGGCAACCAAGCATGCAGTTTACATGGATGTTACACAGTGATGACTGCAGCCAATAGATATCTACACAAAAACTCGAAGTCAAAATACAAATGCGTTGGTGTCACACATCCGCGATAGAAGATAGATGCATTCGAAATGTTGTTCTGGTGGCGAATGCTCCGTATAGGTAGGTACTATGGACAGGAAAACGCACGCACCTATGAGTCTATCCTTTCCCAACTCGATATAAAGACCAAATTGTCCACCATATCCCTAAAACGTTTCCTAACATATTTTGGCCATATAATAACGAAGAGAAAATGACAGTCTTGAAAAACTGGTGTTGGTGGCAATATCGGAGGCAAAGTCGATCGCCAACACGATGGTCTGATCAAGTTAAAGCAGCTATCCCTTCAAGCAAATTCCCCAGTTGAAAGTTTCCCAGAACCTCGGAGTTAGGTATGATGTCAATAGGTTCGCCACTTGTTACATGGGCCAAAAATGTAACCGATGAATTGTGGGTGTTCGCATGTATGCTTGAATGCTTGCATTTACCTCTCCCTATCAGGTGATTACAGGTGTGAAGTAATGTTTTTTTGAAGATATGTTTAGACTTATTGAGAAAAAAAAAAAGTTAGGAACAACTTATAAAATATTCTATACCTATAAAGGTAAGGCTTTAATTGATGTGTAGTTTTTACTTTCTTTAGATTGCTTCCCGCGGAGTAGTGTTTTATATTCAGTAAAGACGTTTTTGGGTTCCGTATCTCAAAACGAAACTAGCTGGACCCTTCGGTCAGATCACTTGTCTGTGTGTCTGTCACAACCAATTTCATCTAAGAATACTAATTTTGTTTTTATTGAACATTACTGGTGTACAATAAAGAATATTTACTTACTTACTTACTTACTTACTAGACCAATTGAGTTGAGTTTTGATACACATGTGACCCAGAGGTACGTGTAACGTAAATAAATGACATCTAAAAATTAAGGATATTTTTTTCTATATAAATCAGACTTTATAAAACAAAATATGCAAGGTATATTGTGTGACAAATCACCTTTAGGGATAATATATAATAATATATAGTAATAATAATGGTATATATCTCTACAGTAAATCTCATTGTAGAGATATCTAATTTTAATGTAATAGGTTGGGAAAAAGTCTTTTCGCATTATAGTATGTATGAACTTGTAATAAAATCTCTTTGGCTGTAGTATTTGTTTCTGGCTGGTTTTGGTATCATTGAAAGTTAAAATTTTAAAGAACATAATTCCAAATTCAAATTAGGCAAATGTGTGATTTTTATTTGTTTTTCGTACTGTCAAGATGAGTGAATCTAATGAAGAAATTCGATACATTTTAAAATTTTACTACAAAAAAGGTAAAAATGCAACGCAAGCCGCAAAAAAAAAAATTGCGATGTTTATGGACCTAGTGCAGTGTCTGTGAGAGTAGCACAAATTTGGTTTAAGCGTTTTCAATCCGGAAATTTTGATGTCAAAGATGCACCTCGCTCTGGTCGCCCTATTACGGATAAAATGGATGCCATTTTTGAAATAGTGATGTTGTGTGTGTGGTGGGATTGGAAGGGCATTATTCATTATGAGCTATTACCACCAGGCAGGACTATCGATTCTGAACTCTACTGCGAACAACTGATGAGATTAAAGCAAGAAGTTGAGAGAAAGCGGCCGGAATTGATCAACAGAAGGGGTGTGGTGTTTCATCATGATAACGCTAGACCTCACACATCTATAGTCACTCAGCAAAAATTAAGAGAGTTTGGCTAGGAGGTGTTAATGCATCCGCCGTATAGTCCTGACCTTGCACCTTCAGATTTCCACCTGTTTCGGTCTCTTCAGAATTCTTTATGCAATGTTAGGTTAACATCACGAGAGGACTGCCAAATCCACTTGTCGCGGTATTTTGATGAGAAGTCCCAAAATTTTTATAGCAATGGGATCATGTCCCTACCTACAAGATGGCAAAAGGTTATCGAACAAAATGGTACATACATACTTTAGTTAAATTTAAATAAACTATATTAAAAAATGTTTTGAATTATCTTAAAAAATGCGAAGAAACTTTTTCCCCAATGTGATTTTTGTAATTTTAACACTAATTGTCTTGGAATTATTCAAGATACTAAATAAACGAAAATTGACCTTTCCCCGGTATTCAGAAACTGGACATAAAATATTGAAAAAAAAAAACTGAATATAGTTTTACGTCTACAGATTATAGGAAAATCTATAAGAAGTCAATGTTATTTAAGGTACTGGCTATTTTTGTACGGTGGCTTGAGAACGGGCGTCCAACTCGCTCTTCGCTAGTTTTTTTTTTCAATAAATCACATGATATTTTCATTACCATTTAGTTTTCATAGAGCGTTGTTTATGTATTCTGTATAACATGCATTTAAATTGGATTTTAACGCATATCGTTAACTATTTTAGCACGATATCTATGCTTATGATTATAATGGTTTTGAGTTGCATTTTTCATATGTAATCCAAGAAGCAGTTTTTTAGACATATTTTTATGAAGTATAGATCTTAGACTACACTTAGTAATAGGTATAGTAAAGACAGTATGTATATATACCTATTTGTTATTTCACAATTCTTTATTATACAGAATGCTCTTAGTGTTAAGTTAATTTCTAAGTTCACTCGCATGTGTTATTGTGGAAAAAAAATTATTACAATTTTATTTACCACAATAACACGGGTTTGGCACCCGATACATTACCATCCAACCGGAACACGATAGTGCTGAACACTACCATTTAGCGGCAGATAAATTTATAAAAATTTTGGTAGGATAAATTACGATTGAGAGACTAATAACTACCAAAGGAATAAAGTTATCTTTTCGTTTAATTACCAAATAACTGAAAGACAAATTTTCAATGACTGTTGCATTAAATGTCAATGCAAAACTTATTATTTTTTTGACATGGAAAAAATATATAAATGAAGTTTAGACAAGACAAAATATTCTGCCCTAAAATAATACCATTGTCACATTTTATTTAGCTGACAAATGATGTAGTGGACTTTCATCGAATAAAGCCTATCTGAAAATTGGAAAGACCAATATTTCGCCATCGCTCGACAGTTTGAAAAATCGCCACTAAGGCTGGGTTGCATGATTTTACTTTAGCTTTAACAAATTTGTTAAAGGAGCTACCCCTTAAACAAAAAATCAGTTGCACGATTTGAAAATTGTTAAATGTCATAATTTTTAACCTTAACCGGCCGAGAATCGCTGGTTAAAGTTATTATTAATGTCAATTATCTATCAGATGTTGATACTTCATTTGCAATCCTGGTAACTTTTACAATGTAAAAAATACACTGGCACGCAGTGTTACTGTTATCGTTCAATTTGACAAAAACCTTAACTTTGTCAAATATTTAGCAAGGTTTGGTGCAACCGAACCTTAGCCTAATTAATTTATTTCCAATAAGTCTTCCTGGTTTTCCCTCATTCAATTAGAGAGATTAAACCCAAAGCCATTACGGGATCCAAGAGGGATTTCTCGACTTTTTCCTGCAGTCGTAGAGGTCGGTTTAGAGGGTTGAGCCACGTGCCTGTCCGGTGCCAGCAGATGTCTCGTGACACCTGCCTTGCCACCTCACCCATCACTCTCTTTTCTATGCCCACCGCCATAGCTCCGTCCCTCTCTCGATGTGCTTATTTTTATAAAATTTATACAAAGTGACGGTAACTAGAATGGGCCTTGTGGCGGTTATAATGACCGTACCTACCTCCGTATTAATTGCGTAAGTAGGCACAAGTTATTGTACCTGTTCTCGTACTTCTAATTTATTGATGTCACACCGAGCCGTATTTTTCGCGATGTATGTATTGTTAGTGTCCGAGTGTCCGGCTTTAAGTGGAGAAATATTAACGCTTACTTCGGTGCCGTTAGAGCCGTTCCATTGGGGCGCTTTCTTTGTTGTGTTTTGATGCGATTTTTTCCGTACTTTTAAGGTAGCACGTCACTGCTTCGGTAGGGAAGTGGTAGTACTCACGGAATAGATATATATTCTGTGGTAGTACTGCTACGCGGTGGTTTATATGGCTGGCAAAGGCTAATGGAATTGTTTTTAAAAGTCATGTGCCCATTCATTGTTTACAACAACACATAGGTATACCTACATAAATATGTAGGTACTTACATAACCTATCACATGGGACTGAAAAAATGTAATTGGTGAATCGTGGGTGATTGCATGTTTGAATACATGCATTTATCACTATAAAACTACTGCCACTGCAATTGCCAATCTACATGCCAAGCGTGGCGCTTATGGCATATTCGGCTATAATGACGCACAATACTGTTATGGGCGTCTCTTGGGAAGGCTATATCCACATGTGGGACATCTTTCGGCTGAAGTGATGATTCATCTCTGCCTACTCCTTCGCAGAACACAAACTTGAAGCTACATTTAGCCTGGATTGCGCCAAGATATTTGTTAAAGTTATTGTAACATTTCACATTCTTCTCTAACTTAAAGAAATCTGTTAAAGTTAGAAAAGGATGTGTAATGTTACATTTACTTTAACTTTAACAAATATCGTGGCGCAACCAGGCTTTATATTTTTAATTTTCAAAAATGGAAGGAACGTTAGAAAAAAAAGGTATAGGCAATAGCAGATAATAAGAGTGTATAAAGGACACTTTTTATTTCTAAGTACTACTAATACTACTCCTACTTGCAAGTATGTAATACACGTACATCATTTGTTACGATAACGATGCAAAATTTATAAACACAATGTTAGTTTTATAATTGTTACCTACATGATTTTTTTTTGTTACAAAATGGCTCATTTGTGCATTTTTTTTTCTATGACAATAACAATTATTATTATTACAGCTACCGTGACCGTGTAAGTCTGTAGCTTAATAGAAAACGTAACGGAAATGAACGGAAATTTTCGGTCAATATATGCTATCCATTATAGGTTTAATTAACTGCCTCAGTAGCGTAGTGGTAGCAGGCCACTACTATTACGCTGGAGGTCCTGGGTTCGATTCCCGGGTCGGAGACTATCAGAGATAACGGTTTAAAATCCTTTATCTCTGCTTCTATTGGGATTTTTCCATTTTCTGGAAGTTTCCCAGTACCCCGGAGTTTGGTGATGTGCCCGGAGATGGCAACAGGTTCGCCACCTGTTACATGGGCCAAAACGTAACCGGCGAGTCGTGGGTGTTTGCATGTATGATTGAATGCATGCATTTACCTCTGCCTACCCCTTCGGGGATTACAGGCGTGAAGTTACGTAATTATAGGTTTATGATATAATATTACGGGCTGTACCTGAATCATAGCAGTTTTTATTTTGTTCGTTACTTCACGTCTGTAATCCCCGAAGGGTAGGCAGAGGTAAATGCAAGCATTCAAGCATACATGCAAAAATCCACGATTCGCCGGTTACATTTTGGTCCATGTAACAGGTGGCGAGCCTGTTGACATCACATGGCACATAACCAAATTCCGATGTACTGGGAAACTTCCAGAAAATGGAAAAATCCCAATAGAACTAGAGATAAAGGGTTTTACACCGTTATCTATTATAGCCCCCGACCCGAAAATCGAACCCTAAATACCAGCGTACCAGTAGGCTACTGAGGCAGTTCGTTTTTATTCCTAAGTATAATTATAGAATTAGGTCATTATAATTACATACATTGAAAATTAGACAAATTTAGTAAACGTAATTTAAAAATTGACTCCAGAGACACTACATAAAACAACAAATTAGGGGAAGATGGGGTAATGGGAGTCAGCGGGTAATAAGAGTCACCTACATATCCACGAAACTATACACGCAATCAATCCATAAACTACCTCCCCGTCCCTGCCCTGTGTCCCCGCCATTACGTTAGATGACTCAAGTTTGTAGGCGCACGCGCATTTGAGATATTGTAGTATTTTGTTTTTACGCCCCGCTGATCTTATTTTTCGTCGGTGAAACAAACGATAAATGTCGAATTCTTCCAATAAACAGTCAGTAATTTTACACGTATGCGGACTAACACACAATCATCAGACTTTTCGAGCATTGATGTGCAGTTTTAGACTCTCTCAATAATTTCTAGGAATTTTTTTTTTCATTATCATATTTGTTGGTAATGAGAGTCAGATGATTGCCATTCCTACGGACCATAGTGTCGACAGATGTACTAGACCCCAGATCGTCTAGATTCCAGGGAAAGGCGGCCTGGCACTAAGGCAGGGAAAGTTCGGAATATTTATGACAGTTATCAGTCAAATAAGCTGAAAAATGGGGTCGTTTTTAATCTATAGGCTCTATCTATCTAGCTGATCCTATTGTCATTCCCTGGCGACGCATTTGACTAAAGATGTACTTCATGTGGGCTACGTTCTAACATGGATTATCTTAATTGAAACTTGTTGGAAGGTTATATTTGCCATATGTGCTAAATTTTCTGTGCCCATAAGGTGATCACCATTACCCCCACGTTAGTGCAATGGGAGTCAAAACGGTTTTTTTGTAAAACTGTTATAATTCCTAAAGTTGCATGCCAAATTCATTAAAATTGATCTCAATTGATAGTCAATTAAGTAAAGCTGACGTGTAGTCGGTTGCAATAAATATTTTGTTTGAAATTAAGTTTTTATTTCATGTCGCGCTTAGGTGACTCCCATTACCCTATTTTACCCTACGTGTCTTAATTGAAAAAAAATCAAAACATATATTTATGACAAACCATACACTTCTTTAATTTCGTAATTTCAAGAGCATTCACACTAAGTCGGCTGCTGTTTTGTGTAATTAATACTTAATTAGATACACTTTGCGAGCCCCGCGCTGCCGACTACCGATCGACTTCTCGTTTAGTGCAGGTGCAACTCTTACTCCATTAAAATTTAATATAGATGTCGCGTGCGTCGCTTTTTTACCTTGCGACGCTCCATTATAATTAAAGAATATTATTTTGTCGTAAAACTGTGGCGCAGTGATCACCGGCCACGCGCCGGGCAGCTTTTTCACTTAGGCCTCCTAGTTGCTCCCACAAATAGGGGTTAGTGGATATAATAACTAGACGCCTATATTTCTAAAGAAATCGGCATTAAGCAAATTGTAAGAATTTAAGAATTCCCTAAATAAATTCAATAGCATCGCTTTCTCTACTCCTATTTATACTCAAAACGCATGACTCGGCAAATCGTGGATACAGATATTAAAAACCTAACCTAATATTTTTTAAATCTAATTTGATAATAAAATATAGATCTAAATTACTTTGATATTATCTTACAATTAGACGTAACTTCATGCCTGAATCAAAGGTATAGGCATACATGAATATCTTCTCTAGCGGGCGGACTTCATATTAAGGGTTTTTTTTTTATTGTGCCTATTTAATAACCAGACTTTGGCAGTTGGTAATGGCCACTCGCCTAAAAGAGAAGAAGTAGGAGATAATAATTTTTACTATGGCATATATAAATATTCTGTGGTGGGGACAACTAGTAGGGCTAAGTGAAACTGGCGTCCCTCTCCCTATTGGAGTCAACGGGACTTTGGCATGTTATGATCATTTGTTTATTTATCAACCACCGACGTCCAGCCTGGAATTAAAAATTATATTGCTTATGCATATTTCTGCGAACTCAACCTTTATATTTTTATCTCGATTGAGATATTTAATTCTGGATGTAGATTTCACTTTATTAGTTGTACAGAAGGTAAAGTATACATTGGAATAAATATATATAAATTTGATGTGTATTAATGCAATTTATCTTTAATCTTATCTACAACTACATGGCTAAGTCTTACCTAGTCTGTCTGGACCTAAGGTGCAGTCACCTGAAAGCAGTTTAGAAATTATTTGCAGCTATCTTTGTCGATTTCGTTAACGCTTTGCATAGCGTTAACGTAAAAATTATTTGCGTCAACCCATTAACTCCGGCGCAGATAATGGCGGTGATTCTTTGATATACGACTACGCAATACTCACTGTTTGGATATGGATTGGCTTGTGTCATGGACTCATGTTATGACCGAGTTATGTTGAGTAACTGAAAATAGCTGACGACTGTAGTCGTTGTCAACCATTGTTGCCACCATGATTACAAAAATAATTTTCAAGGAAATCGTTGTTTTTGTTTTTTTTCTCCATTCAAACTTTCATTTTCTTTTTTTTTCTTTCACTTTGAGTCTGAACTTTTAAGCTTAACTAAATTAGATTTTATTTATGATTTAGAATTAATTTAATAATGATCTTATAATGTTTTTAATATTTTACTTAATTTTTTTTTATTTATTTCATCTAGTATCGTTCATCATTTTTAAACATATGGTTATTTGGAATGGTTTTATGTGAAAAAGAGCGGGTTCTCCTAATACAAGCAAATTATTTTGCTTAAAAGGAGACTCAAAAATTGTAATATTGTTAATTTTATTTTTATATGAAATAAATAAACTAATAATAAAACTAATAAGGTACTACTTAATACTAAGGGGGCAGAGCAGCTTGTGGCGAGCTGTTGGTGAGTAGCGACACCACCCCCTACCATCATCTCGAGTTCTTCCGAGAGAACTGGGCGCCGCCTCGTCCGCCACACAGAGGTACGGCCGGACAGAGCATCAGGTCTCTCACCTCTGGCTTGCCTTCATTGGCCGGTCAGAGTGGGGCGCTAGAGGTATGGCATTTGCAGAAATTTAGATAATAGGCTGTTGTCTAAATTTCTGCAAGAGCCATACACTCGGGGGTGGAAGTGTCTAAAGGCATAATAGCGGGGAAGTCCGCTCCGAGCTCGAGATTACTCGCTCGTGATGGTGAAACCGGGGCCACACCTCTCGACACCCCCAGCCTCTCTCAACAGTGTTGCCCCCCGTCGACCATCGGGTTGGCTGTTTGGGGGGCCCACCAAGGAGAGGCGAGTCACCACCTGCCTAAAGTAGGATTCGATAATGTGAGATGTTGAATATAGGCAGGTGCCGGATCTCACTCCATAGGCCCAGCCAGCTAGTCCCCCCAGTTCACCCACATAACCCAAAGTTTGGCGAATCACTTATCATTACAATAGTCCCATTATGTTCTGCGGGGTCTGTCTGTGCCTGTATTAACTATTGATGCAGTCAGAGAGAGGTCCCGCCGAATATAACCCATTACAAAGTAGATCAAAATTCTCGAAAGGGCCTCTACGTGTTGGACCCCCCATGTCCCCGCGCAAGCCTGACAAAGGTCCGGGGTTCAAATTGGACCCCGTGCTGACGAGAAACGAATAAACTACTTGGCTTGGTTCTAACCACTGTATAAATGTGTTATGCTTATGTTAACGAAATATTTTATTTAATCACGAAAAAATACTTTTTCTTTAGTGTAGAGCTGGACTAGATTATGCTGTTTAAGGACCGTAATTCCTTGTTTTTTATCCACCACCCTGTTCCGGTAGACAGAGTCCGAGAAATCGTACAGTGTAATAGCTCTTGAAGCTAGCATTTTCCCGCGCTGTAGGCGCCGCGGGCCGACCCGCCCCCCATTGTACCCCACAATGCCTCGTACCTCACGCTAACGAGCCTTCCAAACCGACCAGACACATTTGTAAAAACCGCAATAAGCGTTCCATTTCGGCATATTGTTTTGACATATAATAAATATTTGTAAGATTACACCGCGCACAGATTGCCGGTTTGATCTTAAAATCGATCGCGTGTTTCCTTTTGCTGAGTCCGGCTATTGTTTTATAAATAGGGCTGCTACCTTTCCAAAACAGCAGTCAGTGAGTTTTTGCAAAGACGTCGTCAAATATACCAATTTTAAAAGTATTCCACGTTACGTACATACTATTTGGATGCGTGTTATTGATAAGTAGGAATTGAGAAGAAAGTTTTATAGAGAGTTGCCACTCTCGTAATAGGGATTAGTTAAAGGCATAGCAGGATAACAGCAAGAACTAAGTGAAAAGACATAAAGCAACTATATAAGTAGGTGGGTGCAGTTAGGTCAGCGCAATTTTTAAGTTGTGTTACATACGGGACCGTAGGTTTTGAGCTCAACATTTATTAAATAACCTGCAGTACTCTCACAGTTGCTCTATGGCATCGGCATCTGTCTATACACCACCCAGTCCACCACTTTTGCGATGACGCTCGTAGATTCGCAAGCTTAAAATATTGCAGCACTAAAACAGCATAAACTTAATAAAAGTTTGGTGGCAGCCCTATGTACAAGAGACGCAGTTTGGCAAGCGGCGTTTCTGGACTGTATTACACACAGTTGCGTTCGGCAGCTCTACCAGGTGGCTTTGGGCTTATCACTACGATAATCTCTATCCTCCACTGTTTGAGGTTTAAAATTCGAGTGTACGGTGGCTGGAGGCGTTCTAAATTGGATGGACCTATTAATACCCTGATTGGGTTCTGTGAGTTATAATTTTGAAAATATTGCAACTTTATAGGTAGGTACGTTATTTTACAAATATTCTAATCAATCACAAAAATCTTCTTCATAATAGCCTTAATCTTCCACTGGATGGAGTGAGTTCATATTTGGAAGCTGTAATAATGCTTTTTGAATGAAGGTTACCACCCCTAAGAAAGGAGTTTGCGAGAATACATTGTTGCTTATTAGTGAAAATTTCGTGAAAATGTTCTTCGATCGGATTTTATCGTAGTTTATAATCAATGAACAGGAAGAAACAATCTTTAGCGCTGAACACCGCTCCCGACGTGGGGAATAAGTTTTATTGGATTTTGTCCGATATCCTTCCGAGGAAGGTATTCCTGAAGTTTCAAAATGTTACCAATGATAATATTATGCCATTAAATTGTAGGTGCAGAGGTATGTTTACTACATACTTCTTGTAAGTCTACGTACGTACCTTTTCAGCGAAGTACGGGAAGTTGTTCCCAGTTGAGCTTAATGCTGCGGTGTCTACGCCCTCTAGTTCCGTCACTGTTGCTCTACGACCAATAGAATCACTGTATTAATGAACTGCACGTTCTGTTCACGTATCTGCCTACAAATTTGACGTAACGTAAAGGCCCAGTTCATTACTCATTCTGTATGGCAGGAATAACGTTTATATAATATCAACTCACAATATTACTATAAGTTACTGACAGATTGGTTAACTAATGTCTACCTACGCCCTCAAGCTTCACTACCAGCAAAGTATAACGTGCAAAGGCCGAGGTCATTGTGTTTATGAATACATAAAGTAAAATGAAGAGAAAATCAGTGTTGGGTTTGTTGGTGCCGTCAGCGCCCGCAACACCTCACGTTTCACAAATTGCAGGGTGCACCGCCAGTTAGCGCCTCGTAGGTGTCAAGATTGCCATAATTTGCGTCCACCGACATTCGCCCAGAGCGGCTGTCGTCACATCTTATCATCTAAATACTTTTATTATCGAGGAAACGTACTGATTTAAATTGTAACTAAAATAACACAATGTTACGCCCCGTGCCAGGATGCGATGGATTTTTTGTTTACAAAAAATTTGTCTGAACCTTTTATTATAGATTTTTTGTAATATAAGTAAGTGTTTTGAGCTTTGTTCATAAGGTCTTTGCATGTAGGTTAATTACACTTTGAATGTTGTATTATATTCTGGGATGTACATATTTAAATGATCCATCTCATCGAACTTTTCTAAGTATTAAGCACTTTTTAATATATTATATCTAGTTCATGTATTTCTTTACGTTTCGTCTTTTGTTTAATCTCTCCAGACACGAGAAAAATATGACAATTGAAATTCAATTGTGTCTCGCCGCCGGTGGCCGTACGATTCTTGAAGGATTAATACAGTGTGTATAATCGGTTGATGTACTCGTATACGAAGAAATTATGCATGAACTCTGTTGAGACAAATACGATAATTGTGTGCTAACTACTAATTCAATTTATATTTGGTAAATATAAATTATTTTATTTAAAAAAAAATTGAAAGAAAAATTTGACTTCAGACGAGACTCGAACTCGCGGCCTACTGGGAATCTAGTCCATCCGCTCTTCCAATTGAGCTACTGAAGTCCTACTCTTCTTCTTCTTCTTCAGTAGCTGAATTGTAAGAGCGGCTGGACTAGATTCCCAGTAGGCCGCCATCCTGTCCTCAGTCGCCTAAAGCCCAAAGGGTGACCTTTGGTGACGTTTCTTGGTAGGGACGTGCTTAGGCCGCGGGCGGCTGAGGATCAACCTCCTTTAACCATCCCTCAGGGCCAAACCGTCGTCTGCACAGGGGCGGCCATCTGCTGCTTCTGCCGTCCAGACGACGAACAGAGACCTCCGGGATTCCGATTAGGGGACGTCCGTCGCTAAAACGGAGAGAGAGCTAGTTGGCGTATAGATGTTTCACACGCCACTAGCGTTGGTTGGAGCTAAAGGGCTCGGACTGTTGTGGGCTCGGAAGCGAGGAGCCGCTAGCGGAGTCGCGGAAGTATGCGGAAGCAATCATTTGACTCCTGCCGCTAATGGGGGACGAGTCGGAACACTGCGGGGTTTTAGCGAGTACGAGTCCCACACTATCCGCCTTAGGCGGCGGGTAGGCATGTTGGGTTTCACCGTGTAAAAAAAATAAGTGTATGCATTATGGGGTAGGCAAACAGTATGGACCGCCAGATAGAGAAGGAAAGTGAATGGGGAAAGAGGATGAATCATTAAAAAAGATGACCTTTTAGATTTTAACTTTTATTGCACAATTAAAATGATCTGTTAAATAAGAGACTTATAATAATGTTGTTTTTTTTATATTATTTCGCATTAACACATGCTTGTGAAATATATTTTTATTTTTAAAGAAAAATGGAAAGAAAAATTTGACTTCAGGCGAGACTCGAACTCGCGACCTACTGGGAATCTAGTCCAGCCGCTCTTCCAATTGAGCTACTGAAGCCCTGCCCGATTTGTCGAATTTTTCCTTCACATCTATTGCATTGCTTTATGGTAGCAGTAGCGCCATCTATTACCAACTATGCTAGTTAGGCAACCGATATAATAGACTTTTCAGTTTATTGAATATCGTAAAGAAGTCGCTTTTACCCTTAATAATTGTTTTTTTTATATTATTTCGCATTAACACATGCTTGTGAAATATATTTTTATTTTTAAAGAATTAAATTTATAATAATGTTGTTTGAACAGGATATATCTATTAATTAAGGATTTGTCTATCAATATGTCTGCTATAAAAATAAACTTATCAATCCAATGGACTGATTTCAATGCGCGTTTTTTTGAGACGGGTTTTATTCAGATGTTTGTATTAATTAGGACTCATTTATATATGTATCATATACAAATGATTGACGAGGCAAAACCGTTTTTTTTGAGGAGGATTAAACGACTTTTATATGACAGGAGCTCCATTATTATATCTACTGAGTGATCTATTCGTTAGTTTTTTGTGTTTTTATATCGATTGCAGTAATAATATCTAATGGTCTCGCAATTAATGTTTATGCTAATTTAATGCTAATTTTACATAATAGTTTGAGCTCATTTTTGATATATGACCAGATAAGTGAGGTGAGATAAACTAATTTAAAGAATAGTCTCTAATGTAAAAAATAAAGGGCTTAGTTCTCGTTACATAATAATACATTGTTTTACAATTTAATCGATTAGCTGTCTTGCTCTAACGTAAGCTCCGCTCATTGGTTAAAGCAAGATAGCGGAGCGATTCTATTACAATTTAATGCATATTACGTTACGGTAATTAGGCCCCAGGAGTAGCAAAAAATAAAGGAAGAGTAAACCAGAGTTCAAAATGCAGATTCGTTGCCACCCCATAGACTTTAGTTTCTATGTCTCTGTGATAGTTATTGCAGGACCATATTTTTCTTGATTAATAAATTAAATTGTCACTGTCTTGCTTTAACATAGGCCGCGCGCATTGGTTAAAGCAACACGGCGGAGCGATTTGATTACGATGCAATGCAATTCAATTCGACAAAAAAATATTTTATCAATTACTTACTTTTCACGTGTCTAATAAAGTGAATAACAATAGATATACACTAAATTATGGGTTTTAAGCGTTGGAAGATATTAAAAAAAAAATGATTTAAAGTTCCCTATTTTAAGAAAATGAAATTACAATTTGAATTCTCTTATCCTAATTTGTCAACCTCGATTAATCAGCGATTGAATAGGGGCACAACAACGAAATCGACCGCTTGGTTCGGTGATAGAATCCAAGATCATATTAGCCAGGCGTCGCTGTCCACAGATGACCACGCTGGTCTTCACCGAAAAGGTTTCGCAATTGCCATTGTAGCGTGACACACGATTGTGTAATAGGGAAAATTAGGGCTGCTAACAACTGTGTCAATTTAAATCTAATCTATACTTATAATAAAACTGTAGAAGTGTAAATTCTGTACATTGAAAATATTAAAAAAATAAATACTAGGGGATGTTACTAGATCGATACCGAACACAAATATGTGGTTTTTACTAATATATTGTGGTAAGTTTCACTTAACATTTAATGTTTGTTTCATGTAAATTGGATCAGAAATAAGTTATGTCAATTTAAAGAATCATATCGAATATTTTTAAGCTGTATCTATCTTCTATCTTTTAGGGGATTTCATACATAAAAGGTAAAAACGGGCCCTACGGATTACTAATCCTCCGCTGTCTGTCTGTCTGTCTGTCTGTCTGTCCGTCCGTCTATCTGTCTTTCACCAGGCTTTAGCTCATAAATAGTGATAGCTAGAAATCTAACATTTTCACAAATTATGTACTTCTGTTACCGCTATAAAGACAAAATTAATTACTAAAAATAAGAAAATGAAAATGTTAAGGGACCCAAGGGGGCGACTTGAAAATAATAACGGTAGCAAGTAGATGCTTAAAATTTTAGGAACACAAAATTTTAGGTCTTATGTTGTATATTATCTTCCATAATAAATAATTACATGAAAATATATATATTAAATGAAAATAAAGTAAATATTAAACCCATATAACAAACGTGAATTTATGCAATTTTTTGGTTCCGAACCCTTCGTGCACGAGTTCGTCTTGCACTTGGCCGATTTTTTTTTCTGTTAGTTGGTGACATTGGTGGCGTTGGTGTCATTGGTGTCGTTGGTGGCGAAGGTGTTGTTGGTGACTCTGGTGGTGGTGTTGGTGTCATTGGTTGGCATTGGTGGCGTAGGTGTTTGGTGATGCTGGGGTTGGTGGTGGCGTTGAGGGCGTTGGTGACGTTTGTGGTGGTTGCGGTGGTAGTGGTGATGGTGGAGGTGGTGACGATGGCGGTGTTGGTGGCATTAGTGGTTGAAAATGCACAACGTTAGTATTCAATTTTTCGCTTCTGCCGGCTCTTACAGAGTGTATGTATGTATGTATGTATCTTCACGCCAGGTCCCTAACGGGGTAGGCAGAGAGTGTAGAGCGCCAGACATTCCGGTTCTGACAAACCTCTCGTGCCTCGTCTACCTTCATCATTCTCTTCATACATGCACGCCGATTCCTAAGACTTTTGACCCCACCATCAGACAGAACTCGACCTATTTGGTCATGGTAGGTAAGCCTTGGTCTTCCTGGGCCTCTGCAACCATTTATTTATTTATTTAATAGCTTTTTCACAATAGTACAGCACATTCGTCAGAGTATATTGAGATCTTAAATATAATATTGTGACACCCCGTCAGGGAATTGCTATTTGTACAAAGAGGACAAAGAATGCTTTTTTATTACATAATTAAACATTCGCATTGTATATCTGTTTAGTCATTCGCTCATTCGACATTCTTTCTATATGCCCGAACCATCGGAGCATGCCTTTTTTCATTTTTACACCGATACTATCATTCACACATCTTACAGAGTGCATATTTATTATATACAGATGTATCTTTGATCTTTCATTTTCTGTCAGTAGCACTATTTGACTGAAACTTTACAAAACTTTATAATAATTATCTATAAAAAAATATGCATAGAAATTTAAAATAGCCTTTTCGAAAATACAGTTCAGCGTAGGATGTACGTTTGTTGGTACGACTGAGCGTTTTAAACATATAATGAGCAATTTTTCGGAATCCTAGCAGCCTGTGTGCTTTTATTCCCGATGGCCATACGTCTAATATTGTGTGCACAGAAGCATTACTGTAAAGTAGACTTTTTTACCTACCCAAAATTCATATCTAAATGCACTGCCCACAGTCACTATTCCACGCGAACAAAGTCGCAGGCACAGCTAGTAAATAAAATAATACGTTATTTCTTGCTTTCTTTCTAAATGAGAAACAATTGCAGACATAACAAAATTATGTCTAATATCTTAGGCGACCGGTAGAAGAGCTGAACGGATATCTGACCGTAAGCACTAATTCACCACGATCGGATTGTAGGTTCCCATCTTACCTCACATCCGCTTGTCGGTAGACACGTCTCCACTGTCTACAACTGCTACTGAATGGGAATCTATTACAAACACAACACAAGCGCAAGTATAGAATGTATACTCATGGATTGGGACAGAAAGGTAACGTCTAGCTAGCGTGTCGTATGATAGCTTTTTTTTCACTTTATTTCATAAAATTAGGCTTATCCTAATTTTATGAAATAAAGTGAAAAAAAAATCCATGAAGAGCGCTTTTACATTGTCAATTTACTTTTGAACAATCTATAGTGAGTGTAGTGTATTGTATTGTATTGTATAGTGAATAACCGCAATAGCAATATTGTTGATTTGCAGACTTTTTGATTAGACTTATACGAGTATGTACGACGAAAGAAACATCTGTAGGACAAATTTCCGAGTAAGTGATCAGTTTGTTTAATTGCAGTATCAACTTAAATAAAGCTTCACTTCATTCATATTTTATAAAATTGTACACAACTTTTGTGTTTTCTAATTTTCAACAATTCAACCAAATTAAACATTTCAAGCCCTTCTTAGGAAAAATCTAATTCAAAGGTAGGAACGGATAGCAAATAACTTGTACAACGTTACAAAAACATAACCTCGTTCTTTTGTAAACCTTAACATTAATTGAACTTGTTTGTTTCATTAGTTGAAAATAGTATTTAATATGTAAAATAAGACTAGTAGAGGACATGTGGCAGTAAATTATTTGACGATTAAAGTAATCCTTTAACAGGGCAAATTTATGTATTTCTATACGCAAAAGAAACCGATTAAATCTCAGTCAGCGCGGGACGTGCTTCGGAAACAAATAACTTGAGTCTCTAAGCAGATTAAACCTCGCTCCGAGATGTTTCTTCAATCGAATGGCAGTCAGCCTTTTATGTTAAATCATATTTCAAAACTTTAGGAAAGCAAATACGTGAATATTTTTTATGCTCACATCGAAGAGATTTGACGTTAATATACAAAAATACTGTGGATGAAATTTTATTATGAAATATGTTTTTGACGATCACATTCAATTGTATTCTGTGGATGAAAACGAAAATATCCCCTAATGAGGGGCGACCAGTTTCATAAAAATATGTCACCACTGACCCGATGCTGGAGGAGGTGAGCCTCTTCACACATTAATAAGTCATATTGACTTTTAGATTTCTAAGCATCGGCTATAAATTTCGAAAACATCAATATTGTATGACGAGATTAATGCCCATGTTCGGACGACCATTAGGCCTGTATAATCCCATTGTGTTTTATCCCCAGCTTTGACTTCAACCTAAAAGCCGCTAAATTGACGTCAACTGCTCGTAAGAAACACTTTTGTTGATGAATTTATGTTTGATAATTCTGTTTAAATTATAATTTGTAATGAAGGTCAATCGTCCATCATTTTGGTTTTGTATGAATGCGATGTCATTATTTTCCCCCATCCGCCTTATGAGATTGCAATTCGTTATTAGGTAATTGTTCTGTATTTATGCTGAAGTCGGCGCATATTTTACCAGTGCCTTTCATATTTCAATTCTGGTCTCGTTGCTTGTCAAAATGTCGTGTACGAGCGGGCTGTTGACATGCGGCTCGGTGTATAGTCCGGGAGCTTTGCTTTAATGCTCATCCCTCATATCGCGTTCCATTCATGAGCCGAGCGGCGTTCGACGACACTTCCCTTAGATTTATACTCTTGTAACATGGCGGCTTCTGTAAATGGACGAGTTCTCACTACTCTTGAGTCAATCTGTTGAATTTATTACGTAGGCAGGCGGTAGATTTAACTGGCTTATGCAACATTCCCATTGTATGGGGGTTATTGTTTGATTATTGATTTATGTTGCATCGAGTACGCGCTGACGGAAAAGTTGAGATCATCCTTGTATATCGTTTATGTATTACTTGTACGATCTGATGATGTAGGTTTGGAATTGCATGGTACAGAATATCAATATCCTGCGAACTTTATGATATTTTGCTGTTGAATTGAATAGATGTTTTAAGTTTGTATTTATTTTGAACCTATAGCTAGCTAGAGGAGAATTCATAAATCTGCGACTGAAATAGGTACCTACATACAGCATTGTCCATAGGTACTTACAAATAGCTGCAAGCAAAAGATAAGCGCAACGCAGTATCTTTTTGAAACATACTTACATGCACAAATATATACTATAATTACCCGTAAATATTTGGATATATGATCGGTTTCCAAAAAACCCTCTGATGTTAATTGTGCTTCTTAAATAGATAATTAGAGATTAACAAAAATAGTAATTCAAGTACGACGTAAAAACGTAACTGCACGCCTGTAATCCCCGAAGGGGTAGGCAGTGATAAATGCATGCATTCAATAATACATGCAAACCCACGATTCGCCGGTTACCTTTTGGCCCATGCAACATGTCGCGAGTCTATTGACATCTCCGGGAAAATTACCAAACTACGAGGTACTGAGAAACTTCCAGAAAATGGAAAAATTCCAATAGAACCAGATATAAAGGCTTTGCACCGTTATTTCTAATATCCGAGACCCAGGAATCGAACCCAGGACCCCAGTAGTAGTCACCTACTACCACAAGGCTACTGAGGCAGTTGATAAAGTTAGTAGAATCCTTGAAAGGACAATCAACTCACATCTCTTGGATGACTTTCATAGTCCGACTTTGCATTCAGAAGACACTTTGCCACAATACACAATATCGGTCTTGTAACAAACATTTTGCAAGCTGTGGAACTTTAGTAGATAGCAGTTTATTTGCATCTATGCTATGGACGTTCACATTATTTGATTTTTCACGATTATCTGTACTAGATTTAAGTTTTAAGATTTAAGATCTGTATCTCACTTAAAAAAGCTCTTACTGAGTTTGTTGGGTAGCGGAGTTCTTCTCAGTAATGACTGCACTTGGAACTCTGCTAAGTTAATAACTTTGATCTTGACGAATAAGTTTTTCTTTTTCTTCATATTTATCATCATTTAAATAATTGAAAAATTTTGTGATTATTATATTTTAACTAAGTAGTTTAAATTCTAATTTTTAATTTACTAGTAATAAACGATTTTGCTTTTTCTATATGTAATGGTTATTCACTCTAGGTATTTTATGATTGCTTGACGTTTTGAAAGTGTCTGTAAAGATCTATTCGAAATAAAAATATTTTCTATTTCTATTTCTTTCAAATTAGTCAAGCTTTGAGTAAGTTATCTTTCGAGCATCGTCCATTTTTGACCAACCACAAAAAGGAGGAGATTTTATGTTTGGTTGTATAACTATGTATATGTGTGTAGATTACCGCACCTCAAAAGAAAAAAATGGTTGTCTGTAAAGTCGGTTTACAGCAGATGGATTTTGGTGATAACGTCATAAGATAGCAGGACACTACTACTACGCTGAGGTCCTGGGTTCAATTCCCGGGTAGGGGTTATCAGAGATAAACGTAGTATTAGTACAGGGTATAGACGAAAGCTGTTCGACAGTCGGACAGCGTGACAATGCGAGGTGACAATATTTTTTCCAAAATCGATATGAAACCACAAGGCACAGCTTGTTGTGATATACTTATCGTAGCTAAGTTTTAAGCTTGAGTCAGAATACATGATGCGGAAGGTGACGTCGTTACAATATTGTTCCAAAATGCAGATAAAACTGTTGGAAGAAATGTCTCATTACTCGTTGTAATATTTTTTATGTAATGAAAGTGGCAAACAAGCATGCAGTTCACGTTGATGTTAAGTGGTGACTGCAGCCTATAAATACCCACACAAAGACCAAGGTCAAAATGCAGATGGGTTACCACTACTGAGGCCTAAGGTGTTATGCCTCTGTGCCGGAAATTTCAGGGCCGTACATTACCACCTGACCGGAATACAATAGTGCTGAACACTACCATTTAGCGACAAGTATATTAGGTAATGCGGTGGTGCCTACGCCCGGGAACTCCGTCACTAGAGCTCTACAACAAGTAAAGTAAGTAGACAAGATATAATGACAATAAATTTAAAAGCTCCTACTTAGTCAAGGCAGTAATTATGGGTATCGGTATATCATAATTAGTTATGTCCCCTCAAGTCATTGCCACAAGTGGTATATCATAATTAACCGCAGGAGTAGTTTTGGCTTTCTTACAAATGTCTTTACGGTGCGGTCATTACTTACCACCAAGATGAACTAAGCGCCGTCGTCGTTAAGCTTCTTGAATCGTATATGTAAGTTCTCAGATCTTTTGTACAACCAAGTTTCTTACTCTACACGGCCTAATTTTACGAACATAGAGTTTGAAACCTTAGTTAAAATGCGTGGCTTGGCTGTTTTGCTATCGTGGCATTACGTGGACATAAAATGGGAAATTCATCCATTGTTCGTAACTTATTTGCTAAAGGTACCAACAATATTTCTTGGCGGCCAAGCTACACATTTCCATAAATCTGAAATTAAATTCTTCTCAAATATCAATAAATAATTAAAATTCCACATTGTACACGTTTCTATTAAAATCCACACAGTCATTAAAGTTGTCATTGCTTCTTTTATAATTGTTTGAAATACGATGGCTTTTATTAAGTCATATTATGAACCGGAACGAAATGCGGCAGCCATATTTTATTAAACTCTCACCGCCTGACGATTCAAAGAATTGAAATACGTTACTTGTGAGGTCGTGGTATAAAACACGCTTATATATTTTGTTGTTTGTTCGAACTGTCTAACTTGACTCAATATTTTTGGTTTTAATGTTCCATTACGATTATATTACTTTTGCAATATAACATCTTTGCTTTTTATGTAAAAAATAATGGATAAAACGTTGACAAGTTTGGTAATCCAACAATCGACTCGTAAATTGCACCGGAGGCAGTCGAAGCTTCCAATTGCTTCGAGTTCCTCCCTGATAAATGTCTCTTCTTATAGACAAATAGCGTCGTATTCCTTAACAAATTATTGAGAATCATCAGTGCTCCTCGAGCCAACTTTATGAACCATTTTTTTTCTTACGGCAGAAATGTAAATAGCTCGTCTAATGTAATTCATATTAATCGCTGAAGTCTCTTGAGATGTCGTGTAAAATATTGCATCTTGTTTCTGTGGTGTAAGCAGTTTTGTTAATGCTAATACTTGTATGACTTCAAAACTAGTATATTAGTTTTTATGTTGAGACGTAAGAATAAAAAAAATGAGTGCCTATTTATATTTAAAAGAAAAACATTTATATTAAATATGGCTCAATAAGACACTCAATTGGCGGGGTTGAAATGTGAAAAATTGAATACCAGCATTGATTTAACGTTCGAGGTCCAGTTGAGTTATAGAAGGAAGTATATTTATTTTGCAAGTAAAAATAATGAAACAAAATTTGTTTATGTGGAAATGGAACCTGTGCAATATGCCGAAGACTGACATCATTGGCCGGCGGCTTGACGTGGACTTGAAGGTTTATTTAATCAAGGAACGTTACCCTACCCCGAAACCCTGGGGCTGGAGTACGCAATCCATTTCTGTCGTCTCAATCTCGACTGCCTCCGTACAATTGCAAATTGTCCGCGGGTGATAGTGAATTGAATGGAATTTATAAACGTTTACCCTTGAATTATAACATTGTCTGTTGGGAGTCAGTAGTGGTTTTACTGGCTATAATCACTGCAGCACCATGATGTAAAAAAAACCTATTCGGTTCCGATATTAAATATTTATAAAGCAAGCTCACGCTTTTATGTTTGGCGTACCTATTTAATGCATAAAATGTTGAGATCTTCATTCTTTTGTAACGCGTCTTATTATAATGAACCGTGGGGATCGGGTTTGCAAAGGACATTGAAATATGTAGACCGAAAGGTTTAGATGAAGTTTGCGTATTGATTATAATATTTCGATATTGTAATAACGGCTTTGGGTCATAAATACGATCGCGGTCCTTCTATCCATTGTTTCTTTGAGGATCCTTGAGCCGTGGCTTAGCTTTAGCTCGGAGGGTAGTATAAAATTTGTATAACAAATGAGGGGCGTGTCGGGAATCCGTCACAGTGGCGAAGGACGCGGCGTGGGGCGCTAGATGGGTGGCCCACCATTAAGGAACATTTAGCGGTCTCTACCAGAAGTTGTAATGGTAAAAATACACCATTTTAGGTATCAATTTGAACACTTTGATAGCCTGTTAACAACTCCGAAGTAGATAGTTATTTGAATTTAATTTTCTCGGATTCCTTTACAAACAATTTTATGTTTTATCGATATTTTTATGTAAATCCATATTCAAATGATATTCCAATTTTTATTTGCAAGATATTTAAATCATTATTATATTAATTTGATAAAATTCCTTAATTTATGTTATTTTTGTATTTCAGATTTATTTTTTGTTGATTGACCTTTTAATTATAACATATTTACATTTTTTACTGGTGGTAGAGCTCCAGTGACGGAGCTCGCGGGCGTAGGCACCACCGCATTACCAAATATACTTGCCGCTAAACGGTAGTGTTCAGCACTATCGTGTTCCGGTCAGGTGGTAATGTACGGCCCTGTAATTTCCGGCACAGAGGTATATCACCTTAGGCTTCAGGAGTGGTAACGCATCTGCATTTTGACCTTGGTCTTCGTGTGGGTGTCTATTGGCTGCAGTCATCACATAACATCAATGTGAGCTGCATGCTTGTGTGCCAATTCCAACACATAAAAAAAATAATCATTCTCAATAGTTTCAACAGCGATGCTCAGTAGTCCTACTCTAATTTCAATTCAATTAAGAACTTAAACTGTATGCACATTATTTGATTTTCTCGTTAATATGCCATCGTGCAAACAAATATTTTAATCTATACAGTTGAGTTTCTTACCGTGAGTTTCAGAAATGTAGTAAAATATTGTATGATTAATGTTATTGGCCCAATGGTTACATCAAAAGTAAAATAGTCTCGAATTCAAAATCATCCTTGTAGGTGTAGATTGTTTTATTTTTTAAATTTGTTATTTTATTTTTTAATTTCTTGTTATATTTTTTTTTATGAGAAAAATTTTATGTGTTTTTGCTTGTCCATTGGATGACTGATTACTGATAACTGATCTATTTGTCATAATGATGAGAATTAAGAAAGACATATTAGCTCCAGTGACGGAACTTGTGGGCGTGCGGTGTCTACCACCGAGGTGTAGGTGAGTGAGTGAATGACAAAATTAAGAAACTTTGACCAGTCTAAATTCGTAAACTACTGGTTCAAATATAGCCTCGCGAACGTTTTGGTCGCCTTGCGCTAAAATTCGAAAAGTGACTGACACTATTGGTTGATTTAAAATTATCATTTTAGTTTAATTTAAGTACGCGAGATAAATCTGAAACCTAGTTTTATTTCAATAAGTGTAAAACCTAAGAACATGACCGCTGAGACCAATGTATGTATGTAACATACATTGGTTTCAGCGGGACTGAATCTTCGACTTCTTGAGCAAACAGTCATTTCTTAACCACACATCCACCAGAAAATTTTAATATCCTTAAGTATAATTTAAGATTCACTTAGTATCCTTCGAATGAATACGCTTTTAAGACCATTAAGTACTTAAGTGAATTGCAAATATTAACCGGTAATTACCATTCTTGAGTTAATTGAGAACATTAATATACTCATTTAATTATATCAATCTAAATCGTCTTTAATGTTAATTGCAGAAATTGAAAATCAATGTGGTGGTAATTTATAATGTAGGAACAGTCTTTTACAAAAGGTACAATCTGAGCTAAACCGCAAATCTGAATTTGAATATCAAACGGAGATCAAGCAACGCTATTGTTATCGGTAGTTATTTGTAGACGTCTGCAGTTGTTAATAACATACATTTGTTAAACGGAACTTCTTCCCATAAAACTGAAGCTGAGAATCCAGGCACCTTCGTCGACATAACGTAGTATTAAGCTATTACTTATACAAACAGGTTGCTTGTTTTGGCAAACAAATATATTTTTCATCCAATGATTGTGTAGTCAACATTGTAAATTTTGATACTTGAAAAATTGTGATGCAAAATATTTTTACTGGGTTCTATCCTTTCTCTTTTTGATACATACTATACTTTGAAATAGTCACAAATAGCGTAAAATTTTTGTGATTATTTTCCAGGTATAAAATGTATAAATTAAACAACATTTTTATCCATGATAGATTAAGTAGTTAGTGGAAAAATATTGAAATGTTTTCTTACTTTTAAAAACGTACAAAATGATTCACATGAAAAATTGTTTTGTGTATCAAAATTAATATTTCCAGACTATATCAGGAGAAAATGAACTAAACCCTCGATCTAGATATGCAAATAAATGTTTGTTTTATCAAAGTGAACGAGTATTAATTTGGTATCGAATATTATCTGAGAGATGATCCAAAACGAAATCGATACATCATTTGCTATCCAAATAACCGCGGGCAACGTTGGATAAAGAAACAGCACTATGCCTTAAATAAGATGTTTTAAAATGTATGAATTTCCAGTCAGGACTTGATACAGTATATCGAACCAAAGTGAAGACAATTTTTAAAAATATATTGACATTATTTTATCTATACTTACTCGTATCTATACTAATATTATAAAGCTGAAGAGTTTGTTTGTTTGAACGCGCTAATCTCAGGAACTACAGGTCCGATTTGAAAAATTCTTTCAATGTTAGATAGCCCATTTATCGAAGAAGGAATCGATATAACATCACGCTAAGATGAATAGGAGAGGGTAGGTAAAACTGCAACCGCGCGAAGCCGGGGCGGGCCGCTAGTATATTATAAAAATACGTGGGACTTTGGACTCCCTAAAGTCTAACTAAAAGACTCGATAGTGAAAATGGGCATTAAAGCTTAAAACATTAACAACGATGGTAATAAGTATATATAATATAAACAAAATGCTAAGATACCAATGCCAAAAAAATGAAGATAAAATTATCAATTTTATTCATAAACTTTTAAATCCCTCCAGACACGAGAAAAATATGACAATTGAAATTCAATTGTGTCTGGGCGCCGGTGGCCTTACGATCCTTGAAAGAGATCCATGAATGAGATGTGAATCGTCACATTATTCGCAATTTCAGGGCATCCTAAATATTCTATGTGTTTTGAATGGCTTTGAAATTCATTAAATTTTTTTATTTAAATAATTGTCTCACTCATATTAAAAAGATTCTACCATTACCACAAAACATCTTCAGTAGTAGTTTCAAGTTTTGTTTACCAAGTTCGATTCTGGAGTAAATTAGACTTTTAGATCCGTTTAATTAATTACTTCGTTAAGGTTATTTTGAAATTAAAAGCAAGCAGTTTAGAGGTATCCGGGATTCTTACGAATTTCTTACGATAAAAACGGATATTGTTTATTCATTTCCCTCATTAAGGAAAATACTGATTTTGCAATGGGTAAATATTTCTGTTTTTCCCTCGCATTCCATTAATTCTTAGGTTTGTCGGAGGCAATCGTGTGTTTTTATATGAAATAGGGAGATTAAAGATTAATGATTAATTTCGAGTTGAGTGTAGTGGAAACTTAAAACGATCGCTGTGTGAAGGATCCTGAAATTTATTTTTCACTTAAGTACACACAAATGAATTAAACGAACATTTATTATAAAAGCGGCATAATTTCTTTTGCTTTTTAATATTTACAAAATCACATTATCAAAATCAAAATGTTACGCTTCATTTTAGACTACAGATCCAAAAATAATTACAGGTGTAAGAGGTATTAAGTATAATTGCTGTATCATGTTCAATTTATATGGTGTGAAACAACAAAATTAACACTTGAAGGTTGACAGATTAATTGGATTTGATTAATTTCTGCATCAGGTCGAGTGGAAAACCAATACGTGTAATTACGAATTACGGCGTCGTCTCTAACGGGTTCTTTGAATTTTGCGTTGTTTACATTTTTGTGGCATACATTTTAGTATTACTGAGATTTTTTAAAAATAAATGAATGATACAACAAAACTATAAATAATTATGTTATTATTTGTTGTAACAAAGTCGCTTGAAGAAGAAGTAGTAAGATAAACAAAACAAGAGTGAAATATAGAAATCATCTATACCAGTGATTCCTAAAGTGGTCCAGGTGGACCTCCATGGGTGACTCAATCGGGGTCTATAAGTGTAGCAAGAAGAGAGTCTACCGAAATCAGAAAAAAAAAATGAAAGGGGTCGAAGAAGAAAAAAAAATAGTTTTTGGAACCTCTGACCTATACAAATAAAAATGAATCGCCAAATGTATTGCTAAGCGCAAAGCTCGAGACTAACTGGATCGATTCCGCTTTTCTTTTCAAATCAGGCGTGGACTTCTGTAGCTCACTTGGAAGAGCGGCTGGACTAGATTCCCAGTGGTCGCGAGTTCGAATCTCGCCTGAAGTCAAATTTTTCTTTCCATTTTTCTTTGAAATGAAAAATATATTTCACTAACACGTGTTATTGCAAAAAATAATATAAAAGTATTAAAGGGTAAAAAGCGACTTCTTTACGATATTTAATAAACTGCGAAGTTTATTATATCGTTTGCCTAAAACTAGCATTATTGGCAATAGATATCGCTACTGCCGCCATAAGGCAATGCAATAAAATGTGAAGGAAAGATTTGACGAATCAAGCGTGAACTTCGGTAGCTCAGTTGGAAGAGCGGCTGTACTAGATTCCCACTGGTCGCTCGAATCTCGCCTGAAGTCAAATTTTTCTTTCCATATTTCAACATTCTTGAGTTTGACATAAAGCTCAACCCATTGCCAGTTGGCGTAATACAGATACAGCGCAGTGATGTAGTGATAAATTAATAATAAATAAATAAAGAATTCCGAATAAACGACACCCACATTGTACCCGCGCGACTCCGGGGCGGGTCGCTAGTTATCAATAAATTTTAAAGTTTATTACATGGTGTATTAAAATGATTGGCAAAAAAAAAACAACAACTACAAGTGATATTAAAAAAAGAGGAATTTATAGGACTTCAGGAAGCACAAAAAATTCAGTAAATGCAAGTAAATTATATTTCTGTCCTTGAGAACATGACATTTTGAGATTAATAACTAATCCTTAAAACATGAGCTTCAATATAATTAGAAAGAAAGAAAGAAAGAAAGAAAGAAAATATTTTTATTCACTTGATACACACATACATAACACCGAAAAAAAAAACAATGAAACAAATAGAAAAAAAAAAACACATAAAGAATGGCTGTGTGAGATCAAGTGAAAGGCACTCATCTCAGCTATTCGTTGCAGCGGGTGCTGCAACACTGATATTCTGATGAGTCCTGTGTTGCAGTGCCTTTACGAACTACAAGTTGGTTGCCTGCCTAGATTATGGAAATGAAAATATTTGGATATATAAATATGTATGTATATATAACAATCATTACAAACAAATACTTTACAACCAATCAAATACGCAAATCAACCAAAAAACTCATGATAAAAACATTAATTCATAAAGGCCCACTTAATACCGATACCCGATGTATTAAAGTTTTTTAAGGTAGCTTAAATAACAAAGGCAGGAGGATAAAGTGTCACATGTCAAACGATTGACAGGAGGTTGGCCGACTTTACCATTCATAGACGTCATCGAAGAATGGATGTCTTTATTCAAAGGCCGTAGAGCATAGATTTGTAATTTATACAGGTACGAAATAAGATTTTCAGTTCAAATTACGAATGATTAAAAATTATTTCGGAAATAAAAATAAAGCAATAGTTTGGAGTTGTAGAGAAAATTACACAGGTATATCGATTGAGAAATTTGAGATACAAGCTATTATTTGTTAGCTCTTAGTTAAATGTAATAATATAGTTAGGTAATTATTTTAATGATAAAAATATTTATGATTTTATTATTTGTATAGATTGAAAAGAATAATCATTACTTCGCTAAATATATTTAAAAATGTATCCTAACATTTTTTCGCTCTGCCATAAACATTTTTTAAGGAGCAGCGATATTTTTTTCACATTTTCAGAGTTAGCCCTATAGTAAAAGTTGTTCATAGTGACGAATAAAACCCCTTTAAATTTGGATAGTGACTAAAAAATACCACTTAATAATATTGTTATTCTACATCTAAGATGAATAGAGTAACGCAGAGATCGGCTGTATTTTTTTGTAAATAATTATAACAATAAGTATAAAAGAAAAGTCTTATTTTCGTATTGATAAATATTTGTCCAGCGAAGCTCAGCGTCAAGAAAGGATATTATTGTGCATACATTTGTCTATGGCTGTACCTAAGGAAATATGAGCATTAAGTTACGTTATGAAATTATAATACCTATTTGTTATGTCTATCAAATACTTTTACTTTTGTGTGTAATGATGATGTAAAAAACAATATAAGAAATATCTCGAAGATTGTATTGAAATTTTCCCAAAAAGGCTCCCCAAGATATACTTGTAACATTTTATATTTTAGTGTTATTCCATGTTCATTTATACTATGGCATTATAGCTCTAATAAATGTAATTATTTCTCAAAAATTCTTAACGCTTTACACATCAAGCTAATAAATTGTCACGGTTCATCAAATATTATAACTCCTACTGTTACAGTAGAGTGGAAGCCATTTTTAATACACCTTTTTTCATTTGCCTACGTATAAAATTTTTGTTAACGACACTTATAAATTGTTGGGCCACCCTGCGGCTTGCTCATTTTAATTCTACACCATAAGATTTGAATTAATAACGCATTACGATCAATTTGATTCTCATAATAAATAGATACGTAGGTATTTCTTCTAAGTGAGTGGTTTTATTTTGTGTGTAATTAACGTTAATGTTACGTTCGGCACTTACTGTGTTAGAATAATAATTGAATTGCGTAGTATTTAAATATTAAGAATGTTATGTGGGTAATAAAATATTTACATTATTTTTATGTGAGCTATACCAAAATGAGATTTTTCGGGGTTCTGTATTTTAAAAGAAAAAAAATCCGTAGGATCATTCCTTTGTCAGTCTGTTCTCGTGTGTTTTAGTGTGAAACGTTTAAAAATATGTGATATCTGGTGCTCCAAACTCCCTGCCTACCCCTTTAGGAACATAACGTGAATATACATACGTTTAAAAAAATGGGTTTGAAAGTTTCATCTTCAGGCGTCTTCTGTTCGATAAATACTCCAAGTACCTACCTACATAATTACAGAACTATTAGTCTTGAAGAAAAAAAAAATGCAACTTACTGTCGTGTCTTGAACGAATATATTGGTTTTAAAGACATTGTTTTACTAAGTACTGCAAAAATAATCGGAAAACAAAGTAGTTGAGATATTTAAATTATAAGAAACTAGCTGTTGCCCGCGGCTCCGCCCGTGTGTGTCGCTATTCGCGTAACCTATGGAAACTCATCAAATCATCATCATCCCATGGCATCCCACAGGAACATTTTTTCGGGATAAAAACTATTCTATATGTTAATTCAAGTTACTTTATATGTGTGTGCCAAATTTCACGAAAATCGGTTCAGCAGTTTTTGCGTGAAGGAGTAACAAAAAACATACAAACTTTCGCATTTATAATATTTAAATACGATAAATTACTATAAGCAGGTACATATTTAATTTTCATGTCTTCGTAAATGACAGCGGGATGGCCACATATCTTACCAGAACGACGCATTCGAAAGTCACTAAATGAAATTCTGACATGGGCAATAGGAAGATTAACAATGGAATTATTCCAATTACCACTGGTTAAGAGGTCCAAGTAAAAGGTGCCCGACCAAACAATAGTCACTCTTAGCTACCATTTTACATAATTGAGCGCAATTAATTTCGTTGTCAGCTCAAAGTGACTTTAAGATCTTGGTGTGATGCATATAAGTGTCATAATAATCGTAAATTTTTAACACAGAACCTTTTTTAAGGTTGCTAATAATCAGTTTTTTTTTCATGTTCTGTAACATAAAGTAATATTATGAAGATTTTTTTTGTAACGAAGGTGGCAAACAAGCGTGAAGTTCACATGAATGTTAAGTCATGACTGCAGCCTATAGACATTTACACAAAAACCAGAGGCCGAAACTGTAGGAGTGTTGCCATCCTTGAGACCTCAGTTGTTATACTTGTAATGTCTCTGTGATTGTTATTACGGGGCCATACATTATGATGATGATGCACGTTAAACACTTTTTTTAAAAGATACCGACTCCAAAAACGAGATAAATGCATCGCTAAACGTTGCTTAAAATACATTTTCGTATTATCCCTTAACTCCTTACGGTTAAGGAGTACTTACTGTGGATTCCAATGTGTTCCGGTTCAAATATGTAGGTAAATAAATTAAGAAAACAAAATTCAAACTCTAACACCCTTATTCATAAACGTATTTTAGCTAAAGTGTTGCTTATCTCTCCTTTGTCTTTTTCTGTCCTTCACATTTGACAATGTATCTGACAAAGACAAAGCATTCTATAGCTAAAACGAATCTAATGTACGTTTATGAATAAGGGGGTATATGTCCATACCATTATTTCAGAGTTGCTCTCGATTTCTTCACGATGCAACTGTCGGATATAAAAAAAAGTAACTTCACGCCTGTATTCCCGAAGGGGTAGGCAGAGGTAAATGCATGCATTCAAGCATACATGCAAACACCCACGTCTTTCCGGTTAATGGGATATCAACTTGGTGACAATGGGACCAAGTATTATCTATGAAAAGATACAAGAAATTTTAAAATCGGCCCACCATCGATGAAGTAATTGGTTAACTTGAGGCTGTTTTAATAAACTTTTTGCATTGTGATATTGCACTTATTAATTTTTTTTTTATGTAATAAAAGTGGTAAACAAGCATGCAGTTAACATTGATGTTAACTGCAGCCTATACACACCCACACAATGACCAGAGGCCAAAATGCAGATGCGCTGCCACTCCTGAGGCATTAGGTGTTATGCCTCTGTGCCGGAAATTACAGGGCCGTACATTACCACCTGACCGGAACACGATAGTGCTGAACACTACCTACCATTTAGCGGCAAGTATATTAGGTAATGCGGTGGTGCCTACGCCCGCGAGCTCCGCCACTGGAGCTCTACCACCAGTAAATTCATGTTAACCAAAGACCAAGTCTCACAAAATTATCCAGTCTCCCATATAAGAGTCTCTCTCAATAGTTTGAAACATAATGTTTTCTGATTTTTTCTTATTAATCCTATTATAATAGGTTGGGGAAAAAGTCTTTTCGCATTATAGTATGTATGAACTTGTAATAAAATCTTTTTGGCTGTAGTATTCGTATCTGGCTGGTTTTGGTATCATTGAAAGTTAAAATTTTAAAGAACATAATTCCAAATTCAAATTAGGCAAATGTGTGATTTTTATTTGTTTTTCGTACTGTCAAGATGAGTGAAACTAATGAAGAAATTCGATACATTTTAAAATTTTACTACAAAAAAGGTAAAAATGCAACGCAAGCCGCGAAAAAAATTTGCGATGTTTTTGGACCTAGTGCAGTGTCTGTGAGAGTAGCACAAATTTGGTTTAGCGTTTTCAATCCGGAAATTTTGATGTCAAAGATGCACCTCGCTCTGGTCGCCCTATTACGGATAAAATGGATGCCATTTTTGAAAAAGTGGAGCAAGATCGACATATCAGTAGTTACGACGTAGCTGAAGAACTGAGAATTGATCACAAAACAGTTTTGGCGCATTTGAAAAAAGCTGGGTACAAAAAAAAGCTCGATATTTGGGTACCTCACGAGCTCACTGAAAGAAACCTAATGAACCGTGTACTCATTTGTGATTCTTTATAACGACGTAATGAAACCGAATCATTTTGAAGAAGCTGATAACTGGTGATGAAAAGTGGATCACGTACGACAAGAACGTGCGAAAAAGGTCGTGGTCAAAGGCCGGTCAGGCTTCACAGACAAGGCGAAACCCGGGTTAAATCGCAATAAGGTGATGTTGTGTGTGTGGTGGGATTGGAAGGGCATTATTCATTATGAGCTATTACCACCAGGCAGGACTATCGATTCTGAACTCTACTGCGAACAACTGATGAGATTAAAGCAAGAAGTTGAGAGAAAGCGGCCGGAATTGATCAACAGAAGGGGTGTGGTGTTTCATCATGAAAACGCTAGACCTCACACATCTATAGCCACTCAGCAAAAATTAAGAGAGTTTGGCTGGGAGGTGTTAATGCATCCGCCGTATAGTCCTGACCTTGCACCTTCAGATTTCCACCTGTTTCGGTCTCTTCAGAATTCTTTATGCAATGTTAGATTAACATCACGAGAGGACTGCCAAATCCACTTGTCGCGGTATTTTGATGAGAAGTCCCAAAATTTTTATAGCAATGGGATCATGTCCCTACCTACAAGATTGCAAAAGGTTATCGAACAAAATGGTACATACACACTTAAGTTAAATTTAAATAAACTATATTAAAAAATGTTTTGAATTATCTTAAAAAATGCGAAGAAACTTTTTCCCCAACCTAATAGATAGCGTCTTATCTTCTTAATATATATATAAATCTCGTGTCACAATGTTTGTCCTCAATGGACTCCTAAACCACTTAACCGATTATAATAAAATTCGCACACCATGTGCAGTTCGATCCAACTTGAGAGATAGGATAGCTTACATTACGCTATGACTAATAGGAGCAGAGCAGCGCGGGCGAAGCCTAAACCACTTAACCGATTATAATAAAATCCAACTTGAGAGATAGAATAGCTTAAATTACGCTATGACTAATAGGAGCAGAGCAGCGCGGGCGAAGCCGGGGCGGGCCGCTAGTATTATAATATTATTAAAATGACTTTAATTCAATAGTGAATGTTATGAAATTTTATAGACATAAAAAATGTTCACACGTACCTACAGCATCTTAAATTAGCTGTCTAATTCCTGGACATTACACTTTTAATTACATGTCTTTAGTGTAAGCTCATGTAGATGAAGCTAGTAAAGGCTTAAATAGTTATCTTAGTAGATATTAATTGGATTTAAATTTGCTTTTGACCGCGGGATGCAGCACGGATCGTGGAATCATGATAAATTTAAATCGTAACTCAAATTTTGTAGTGACATTTTTAATAAAAATTTATTGCCTAATTAGTTAATGATAGTATCTGAGATAACCGTAAGAAACTTTCTAATTTTGTTGATGCGATATGTAAAAAAAAGGCCAAGAGCGTGTCGGGCTATACACAATGTATGGATACGTTTTTAGGAGTACATTTTTCAGTTCGATCGATTATTACTCGTAAAGCCTGCTTAGTTGTAATAGAATTCCTTTTGATTTTTTTATAAACCTATACAATTACCGTGATTGTTTTCACGCTACCATTATGGGTACTACCATTTATCTGGTAGGAAGTAGGGACACTTGGCGGTCTTTATTGAAAAATTTTATTTGCAAACTCATAATATTTTTTAAAGACCTATCCAACCATATTCGACACGGTGGAGTAAGCGAGAATAAAATACATCTACCAACCTACCTACACGTGTAATGGGGATGTATTTTTTTCCACTTTGTTATCATAACATGTACGAGTATATTCATGCCAAATAACAGCTTTCTAGTTCTAATAGTGTCCGAGCTAATCCGCGGACAGACGGACGGACATTACGAAACTATAAAGGTTTCCTTGTAAGCTACGGAACCCAGAAAAAACATAATGGCAGTTTTGAGAGTGTTTGTTAAAGCCACAAGGGTGGGCACAATAGAAGAGGCTAGTGAGACGTTAATACGTCAATAGGGGAACACAATATTACGCAACAATGAGATACTGCGAGGACAGTGTCATGCGTGTAACCTTATTAAATAAATGTCCCCAAAGAGATTGATAGAAGGCACGCTTGTATTATCTGGCTTTTAAGCGTTTTTATTAAGTCTACAAAAAAAGGTTTTAAGCAAATACGATGTCAGATTTTGCAATGTTTGTAAAGATATTTACCTAAATTGAAGTAGAAGAGATTGTACCACTTCAGTTCATTGTGCATTAATATTTTTTTTATGTCATGGTGCAGCAAACAATCATATAGTTCACATTGATGGTAAGTGAATACTGTCACCTTTAAATATCTACTTCAACCAGAGATTTCTATGTAGATGCGTTGTCACTTACAAAGTCGACATTAATAAATCTCTGTGCCAGAAATTACTAGACGGCGTATCACCACCTGACCAGAACACGATAGCGCTGAACACTAACATTTAACGGCGAGTAGATTAGATAATGAGGTGGTGCCTATGCTTGAGAGCTCCGTCACAGAAGTGTAGTCAAGCAACTGAACAACGGCGGCCAAAGCATTTGAATATGGCAGTAGTTAACGCAATATCGTGGGACGGGCAGCAGCGTCCCGCGATGAAACTACCGCAAAGCGATTGTAATCCGCTTACCAAACGTGGATTATGGCATTCTTTCCTCAAAATTATGAACACTCATATCGCACCTTTAGAATTGAAGTGGCATCCTAATTCAAAAATTAAGAAAATGACTTTTATGTATCAAACGACTTAAAAACATGTAATCTATCAAATTATTTATAAATTATTCCGTAATTTAAATAAGTTATATGTTTTAGGTCGTTTGATATATAAAAGTCATTTAGTTAATTTTTTGTGATATGCCATATCAATTCTAAAGGTGCGATATTATGTGCATCAATGGGATAGGCGTTTATCCAGCAGTGGGCGTCTTTCGGCCTAAGTGAAATCTTCTTAAAAATGTTCTTATGTTTTCATAAAAGATAAAATTGAAAGATAAAGAGACATGTATTTATATACGCGAGTCCACGACTTGCTCCTTAGGTTTTTTGACGTCCAAATATGGCCAAGAGACTCGACGCTAACAACAATATTCTACAATAATATACATAGAATATAGGCAAACAGAAAGAAAGTAGATAATAATGTTTGAATTAGTCAGCAGAAACTTTCGAATTTCGCAACAAATACTATAGGGATAGGTAACATCCGTTGACGCACATCCGGAAAGGTGGTAGCGAATAAAAGCCCAGCCATAATTCGTCATATTATTCATAAATAAAAATCAGTGCAAGATGGGCAGATGCGAAAGGATTGCACACATGTCGGCAAGGTGCGCTCATCTTCATCGGTGGCTTGTGCCAAACACTTAGCTCTACAAACATATCTAAATAATATTAGATATTACATCTGTCATGCGTTTGACCCATTTGCCGAATGTAACAATCACTGAGCATTAAAAAATATTGTATAATTTTGGGTGTCACTAAAGCAATATAATGATGCTAATAATAATTTAATATTTTAAAAAGTGGCATTAGTATAATTAGTAGAATGTTAAACAATTTAATAAGTACGTACATTTAGTATAACTTAATTGTCTATGTTCTGTGTCATGGATTTAAGCTTACAATGCCCACGTTTCGACAGATTGTTCCATATAGGCCCTGTAGTTTCCCGCACAGAGGCATAACACCTTGGGCTTCAGGAGTAATAACGCATCTACATTTTGACCTTGGTCTTTGTTTGGGTGTCTATAGGCTGCAGTCATCACTTTACATCAATGTGAACTGCATGATTTATCACTTCCATTACATAAAAAAAGAAAAAAAATGGTAGCTTCAAGTCTATTGACATCTCCGGGCACATTATCCAATTCTTCAACGGTACGTGACAGTATATACAGCATTAGAAACAAACTATGAATTAATAAAACACGTATAAAAATAGTTTATGACCTATTCTCAGACCTACCGAATATACTGAAAAAAAATATAAAAATCGTTCAAACCGTTTCGAAGAAATATGTTTATAAACAATGCGACACGAAAAATTTATATTATTAGATTAATACAGAATACTGGACTTCATTTTTTTCAATAGAAAATACTGCATGTCAATGAGTCCACGACAAACAAGTTTTCATACAACTGTTCGTATTACCGCTGCATTAAAGATTATCTAAATCCTGAATAATTACAATAAAAGATGTGACTGTATATGATACATGATTCCTTTACTCTCTCATCTTATTCTGCAGCACTCAAATATTTATATTGCAATTCAGTCATACCGCCAACAGTATTTAGATATTAAAAAGATTACGGGTGGCGTTTTTTAATTGTCATTCGGCATTGCGCTTTCGACTTCAAGGTTTTGCAAGCGCGGTCCTTTTGAGACGAGCTCCGCTTCCAGTTTAGCAATTAAACTTACAACTTTATCGATCAAAGAGTTATCCAGTACAGGATGGACCACCGGGCTACGTATCATTGGAACACATATTGAAACGTATGGATCGTGTATAAATATTAGCTACGCATTGCTCAAGTAATGGAACTGCCAACCGATGAGTTCTCGTCTATATTACACCGAATGAGTTTATTGCGAGTGTCCAGCCTACTTGTATGCAGATTTAATTATCTGGTGGACTTTGCATAGCTTTGCAGTAAATTTGAAAAGCAAAGTGGTCCGGCCGTTTTTTTCGTGTTTAATATTAAGACATCATCGCAAATTAACAGCTTGTATTCGATTATGTCTTTTAACGTCGTGTTTTATTTCAAACATGTATTAAGGTTCATACTTTTTTATTAATATCTTGGACTCGAGTTTGTCGAGCATTTTGTGGAAAATTTCCTCAAGAATCTGATGTTTTATCGTATTTAATATTTTTTTAATGATGTCTGCCGCTATTGTGCAGACGCGTGATCAAAAACTATTTACAATCCAATTTCGACAAAAGGTTCCTTTTAGTATTGTTGCTTTAAAATTGCAGAGTACATAAGTAACAAAGGTTATAATTATCGGTTATGGTTCCGTTTGCTCCTTTATATCTTATTGTGTTTCGTAGATGTCTCTATTTTGCGATTCTCTAAGGTGTGGGCTGGCTAAATGTTATTTGACGATAGTATTGTGAGCACGCCCGTGGTGCTATTGTCTGCTCTCGGCTCCCATGTATCACTCCTACAATTTCATTATATTTTGCAAATTCACTTGCATGCAGATACGAAGTAAGATGATCGATGGACAGATTTCTGAACACTATTCATTAGTCGAAATGTGAACTTATACGACTCTGGGGAAACATTAAAATTCTACAGACTTGGGAACATTTTCTATGGGATAAAAGAAAAATAATATTAATTATTATTCGGGATAAGCTCGGTTTTTGATTTGTTTATATTCCTTCTGTCTAGGTGATATAGATATATTTTTTTCTATTTTTCATCAGCTATTTCATTGGAATCTGTGGTTTAACTCAGAATTAAACCACAGATTCCAACTCATGTTCATGGTGAAAATACACGCACAATCACACGTAAAGTTTCTCCCGCAATTTTTTAAGCATGTCCGTAGTTTTTATGGTCTTAATTCTTTTTAGTACATTTTTGTACTAGATATGTAATCTCTCTCATCAATTACCTAATATTACTTAATCTATCTGACGCCAAATGGTAATGTTCAACATTAACGTGTTCCGGTTCGATGGTAATGTATAGCCCCGTAACAACTTATATGCCTCAGTGGTGACAACCTCTCGTTTTTCGCGTAGGTAGGTTGCAATCGCCACTTATCCATGTGAAAAATGTTTTATTTATTTCTAAAATTCCTTACGTGGCCTAAAAGCATGTGCGCTGAATAAAAATATTTTGGGTTTTCATTAGGTACTTAAATGTTCTTTACTTTCCATTTTTGAAATAATATTATAATTATATGAAATTGATTATACTAAAATAACATAACAATATTAACAATGATAAACCATGAAGTACTTCCATTTAAATAACAAAACTTTAACTTACAAAGGACAATGAATTAAATATGTATTGCAAGTTAAAGGCGACGCCAAGTCTATTAAATTCAAGTTTAGCGCCTCCTTCAATGGGGACGAGAATGATTGAAAGCTTCTAAACAATCCATTCTTCCCACTGTCTCAATGGCATGGCCCACATTCCATGTATAATCTTTTTAAAGTACAATGCTAGTGACAAAAGCGAGTCCTTCACCATTGAAGTCCGTGTAAAATAGCCCTTAATTCTAAATTAATGTTTTTTTTTTTTTTCAGAAATTCAGTGAAGGCAATGCCGCCCAGTGCGCTCTTCGCAATTTCATCGAAAACACTGACAATATAATATGTACCTTAAATGGAAGTTATAGAATCGTATTAACAAAAACAGGTGACTGCATTCAACTTGTTGCGTTAAACCAATGCTGGTAGGTATTTCTATTGGTTACGGTCATCGTTGGTTATACAAATACAAGGAACATGTAGTTGTTTAGTTTCTATTTGAATGACCGTAATAAATTTCGTATTGTCTTTTTTATAACGCGGCAGGGCATCCACTTGTAACCCTCAAAACTTAGTTTTAATGAGAGTCGTATGAATGGTCCTTTTTGTCAAATTAAAACTAAAGCATCTTGTTTGTGATTTTGTTAGTTTATTCTAATAAGTTTCAAATCAATTACCTACAGCTTTTCTCGACCTGAGGATAGAGCCCGATCCACCAGCCTTTAGCATCATGATTGTGATTACTGGACCATCGAGGTTTTTAGGGTTAATAACTCATCTATGGATATCATTCGCTGGCCCACTCTAGTTGTAATAAAAGGAAAAAAAAATATATTTATTTATTTATTTATTCTTTTATGCACAGAATTTATACATAAGGCGGACTTAACGCCACTAGGCGTTATCTACCAGTCAACCTTCGGGTAATGAGGAAATCGACGAAGTAGGTGCAAAGTACAAATCATACAAAGAGTGAAAATATGAGTGACAACTAAAAATATTGATAAGGAAATAATGTTCAATATGCGTGGGAATATTATTAAAATAACATGAAATAATATATTTATATACATATAAAAATAAATATACCTAAGCTATAATACATATTTATAATAGGTATGTACCTATAAATAATTACGTAACTGGTAAAGATTGATAGGCAATTAAGAAACATACTAATATCATATTTAAGATATCATAATATCATGTATAACTATACTAAAGATATAAACAAATATACACAATAATAAATAAAAGAAAGTCTGATTTGGGAAGCTACTAGCCCACCGAATTGAGATACAGTTCCCGAATTTTCCGCTTAAATGAATACTTGCAGGTTGATTTCCTGATATTCACGGGCAGGGCGTTCCAAAGTTTTATTGCCGAAACGATATAAGAGTTAGAAATAAAATTGGTGTTGTGAAGAGGAATACTAAGAGTAAGATTTTCCGCAGATCGGAGATTAAGATTATGTGAGATGCCCAGTTTTTGAAAATTTGAACTAAGAATTGGGAGAACATGGATCATTGATAACGTTGAACAGTAGGGAAAGTATCCTAACAGATCTTCTCTGGCGGATAGTAAGCCATTTAAATAAAAATATGGTCGAATTTACGGACACCGAAAATGAAACGGATGCTGTTATTAAGAAGTCGATCCATAGCAAACGTCTGCATAGTCAATGACGGGTAATATAAGAGCTTGAACCAGAAGTTTTTTGGTACTGGGTGGCAAAAAGTTTTTAAATCTATACAGCGACCGCAGCGAAGATGTGGCTATTTTGCTTACATTGCTTATTTGTTTTTTCCAACTCAGAGTGGAATCAAGGTAAAGACCTAAATCTTTGACAAAAGGCGAGAAGGGAATAAACGACCCGTTGTAAAATATCGGCGGTAATGCATGCATGTCAATATTATTAGTGAAATACCTACTGCCCAGGATAATGGCTTCCGACCGACCGGCACCGACTTCAAACCTATTTAGTAAATAGCACATATAAATAATAGGTAGTATATAATTACAATTAAATCTTTATTATTTTTTACTTTTCAGTTTTGAAGTCGGGTTTTCTTAACGTAGTTATATTAATTAAAATATATAAATTATTAGCATAATGTCTTTGTGTTGTCACAAAACCAATTAATGAAATTATTGGTGGTAGAGTTTTAGTGTCAGAGCTCAAGGGCGTTAACACCACACCGTATTATTTGTTGTATGTAATGAAAGTGGCAAACAAGCTTGCAGTTCACATTGATGTTAAGTGATGACTGCAGCCTATAGACACCCACACAAAGACCAGAGGTCAATACGCAGATGCGTTACCACTCCTGAGACTTAAGGTGTTATGCCTCTGTGCCGTACATACTATAATTACAGAACCGTACATACTATCAGTACAGTAATATCAGCACAGAGCCAGGAGATCTTATCTTAGGGCTCAGAATCGACAATGTATCTTTGTTTAGATCCCTACCTAGTATTTATGAAGATATCTTCAAGCTATTCCTTCATTTATGAATAACGGCAAGCATGGTTTCCATTTTCTTTACATAAAAGAAAATAATTCTGTAAGAGATATAGATGTATTATATTGTTTTGTGCTATAGTGATTTTTCAATTTTCTGGAAGATGTCAATAAGCATGCTACTTGTTACCTAGATGGGCCAAAACATAACCGGCGATTCGTGTGTGTTTCCATGTATGCTTGAATGCTGCTTGAATGCATGCACTCATCTCTGCCTACTCTTTCGAGAACTACAGGCGTGAAGTTACTTTTTTAAACGTTTATTTAAAACGCCTAAAATGACTTTTATGTAATGATCAATAAGTAGATATAAAAATGTGTATAAAAAAACTCTTTGTAAGTACCAACAATTTAGGTATAATTGACCCATTAGGAATTAATTTACACCACTCAATTTGTCGAAATTACACTTATCTAAGACTCGTTATGAACGTATGCAAATTGAAAAGTCAAATATATGATTTATTGAACCAGTTATTTGAAGCTGTAGATGAAAAAGTTCATGTGAGATTTAATTTATTGGTTCACTTGGCCAATATGAATTGAACGGCACGTGGACCAAGCTAACTCTCGTCCTTTTTTTCTAAGGAATATTCCAGGTATAGATTTTACAAAAAAACATTAACACGGGGGTGGGAGTGTTCCCTTAAGATTTTTTTTGGAAAGGTGCGGCCTTATAACCTGACGCGGGTGCCCACAGCGCTCATTCATTACACCGTTTCCGAACACGTCGTAGCTCCACGATTTACTTACTTACCTGTGAACTCACGTCGCAATGCTTCACGGCATTCAGAATAGAACGTCCGACTTCAACATGTCTTACATCTCACCGTACGCTAAGAACGAGTTGCCAAAGTTCGTTCCGATCGCGCCGACTCCAGAAAAGACACATTTATCTTTGAACCTGGACTGCTCTGACATGAAGAAGCGCTACTCTTATAAAAACAACCCGTACAGCGGCGCGCAAGCAGCTTCAATCGCGAGGAGGAACGCCCGGGAGAGGAATCGTGTGAAACAAGTGAATGATGGATTCAATGCTTTGAGGAAGAAGATACCGGCTTCAGTCGTCTCAGCGTTATCAGGCGGCGCGCGACGGGGTTCAGGCAAGAAGCTGAGCAAAGTGGACACTCTTCGAATAGTCGTCGAGTACATCAAGTATCTGCAGAGTTTGATTGACGAGAGTGATGCTGCCAATGGTGTACCAGTACAGACAACCAACGTGATGAACACCTCTTTCGAAATCGACGAAGGCATCTTTGGAGGTAGAAATTCACCCTACTCAGACTCTGTTCCATCACCAGCAAATTCTGAATGTTCGTCTGGGGTATCGTCTAATTACTCTTCTGGCAACGAATTTTCTCCTAATAACCAAATTAGTGGTGAAATTGTGAGTCCGATGAATGATGGTTATCTACTCGATGCTATTTCGTGGTGGCAACAGAAATGATATAGTATAATGAGACTTTAAAGAGTACATCTAGTCTGTTATGTATAAGTTTACAGGTGAAAATGTTTGAATTTGTATAATATGAATCACCCTAAGTGTACATGTTGTAAATAATTTCAAAGGCTGTGAAGATAATATATCAATGTAAAGTAATATACGATAAGTATTTATGATAGAATATATACTATATAAGTTGTGTTTTAATTTAAATGACGTGATGACGAAATAAAAAATATGTATAACAAATTATGTAGTTGTTTTTTATTTATCAAATAATTATGAAAGCAAATCAATCTTATGATTTATTGTCTATCACCTTCGTACTAGTTATAGGTACATAAAATCGATAAAACTTATTTGAAATCGAATTAATTATGAGCTGTCATTTGGCTTTATTAAAACATTGCGATCCAGTTTTCTTTTTGATTGGTAGGGTTTATAGCATCAGATGATCAATTGGAAGACTGTCCACTTTTATTTATAGACTTATGTAACTAGACTCGATTGCTAAACGAGGCAGGTGTTAGTTAACCACTCCAAACGTACGTATTTAATATCAACTAATAAAAATTATGACGTTCGGATGTTTTGAATAATGTGTCACATATGGCTTTTACTTTTATCACGTTTCATTTTGAATATCACTTAATTTACTAAAATAAATCTGTCTATCTATCTATCAATAACTAAGCCTTTAATTACATAGTTCAATATCTAAATAGAATAAATATTTTAATAGGCAACGTTAAGAGAAGACTTTTTATTGATTTTTGTGAATTGTTTGTATTTAGAGTATTTTAGTAGAGGTTGAAGTTTGTTTTTAATCAGAGATCGCATTACGACTTTACTTCGACTTGGAGTGGAACTTCCAATGCTTATTTTGTTTTACAGGCGTACCTATTCCAATTCTTTATGTCCTGTACAAAACACATATTCACCAAGAATATTATTTTTTTAATTGATAGCTTCTTGCGTGCAGTTTAACATTGCCTTCACACGATACATGACAGCAAATATCTTATCACGATTTTAACGTTATCAAATCATTAAGAATCTTATTATATTCAAAATTGCGTTATCTCTTTATTAAAATTCTTCTGAAATTACACCCGCGGGGTTGATTAAGTCGTGGATACACGGTCACACGGCCGAGACATTGTTATACAAGATTAATGGTGTTCACGGCGATAAGGAGGTGGGAGCTAAATGCATTTACATGTGCAAATAAAACGACACTGATAAAGGGACAAAGAAGTTCGTATCGAGTGAGAGGAACGAGATATCGTTTATGCTCGGAGCATACATGCGATATGAGTGGGTAACAAGATAGGGAAACTTTATTAATTTATGATGAAAAAGATCTGATTATATTTTCGTTGTTTCAACATTAACCTCTTTGAAATCAATCTTTCAAGAATTAGAATTATATTTGCATTTTAATAGAAGGAAATTATTTTTGAGCGTGCGGTATAAGACGTGAATATTTATCGATAAGGTTTTTAGAAAATGAACTATTGCAGAAAATATATTTAAAAAAATATGCAATTCGCATTGATACTGATTTCTGCAGCCACAATAAAATAATTTAAAAAATTAACGCGATTTGTATATGTTTCTTGTTGCACCTCTGAGGATTGATTTAAATTTCGCTATGTGGTGAATTCAAAAAGAATCAGTTCTGTACGAAGGGTAAATTAGTGGCCATATTAATTAATTTAAAAAAATAGTTATAACATGCAAAAATGTTGTAAATTTGTGAAAAAAAGAGCTATTCAGCTCGATTGCACAGCACCAGTTGCTTTTATTATGAAACATTAAATTGTTCTCGTATACAGATATACCTAAATGAATTGAATTGAAAGGGTAAATATCAAACAAAGTGTTTGCCATTTTCCTGAGCAGTGTGTAATAAAGTCGGATTTAAACAGAACTCCAGATTGGAGTTTACGATTATGGTTCAACTGATAGAAAAGACACCGAATAATTATAATGAACTAACGTTACTTAAATTTGCATAATTGTGATTTGTTTTATGAACATAAGTACCGCAGTTATCTACAAGACATACGTGTTTACTTCGGCAGCGCGAAAGATTAGTTTTTGCAAACACAAATCTGTTTAAAAGCCGTGTAACTTCCCACTTGAACGCTTCCTGTTACGCGTTTGTTTAACAAAAAAAGTCGTACATCTACGTTTCGGCACATACATGAAATGGTTCCGTGTATAGAATAACAGATTTCATAGTGTAACAGAAAATATCCTAATTGACCAAAGATATTAAATATGCTAACGAACTAAGTTAGAAATTTCCATAAATTATGTTTTTTTGCATAGTAGAAAGACGTTTTCTGTTTTCAATAAAATTCGTGTGTATAAAGTAATGATTTTAGTAATTGTAATCATTAGACAAGCTAGATATATGATTTCATCGGATATACCTAACCGTATCCAAACTTTTTTATTTTGATTGTGTCTTAAATTATTTATTCATTTTTATATTTTACATTACAGTTTCAAGTAGGTAAGTAATAAGTTTCAAGTATCCAAAAAAAAATTAAGCATCACTTTTTGAATTTCGAAATTACATTTAATGCTAATAAATAGATCCGATCCGAGCAAAGCCATTATTAAAATAAAGTTTATTTGTATTTTCCTGATTTTATCATTCTGCTTAAAGATTATATGGGGAGAATCTTGTGTGTGATAGATAGGCAAATAACGAAACCGAATAACAATTTAGTCTATGAGTTTCATTTTTGCTAATTTACAACGGGGCCCTAAAACTGACGTCGTAACAAAAATCGATTTTGGTGAATTCCGGAAACTGTTAAATCGATTCTGAATTCGATTCGCTTTGTGTCGGTAATCTTATTACTCGGCGCACGTGAGCTTTGTTATGTTCGTGATTTTTGCGAGAAGTTAACGATAAGCGTTTGCTCCAACATTGTTATATTATTAAGTACTAAATACCTCGAAATAATTTATTCTTTTACATCATTTCAATCTAATCTCGATATATTTATTTAAAAAAAAAATTTAATGAGAAAATTGACTTCAAGCGAGACTCAAACTTGCGATCACTGGGAATCTAGTCCAGCTCTCGATTACATCTCGATTATTATCAATGATTGATTGAATGAAATCACTGGTATTTTTACTGATAGTAGAGTAAGTGACGGAGTCAGAGGGTGTAGCGTCATCGCAATAGCTAATCTATCTACCGGTTCCGGTTGGGTAGTTATGAGTGTCTTTGTTTTATCTGGCATTGTGGTAAAATACCTTAGGCCTGAGTTGGGATAGTGACCTTTGGTGGTACTATCTGAAGGTGGTATCAAGAGTCTTAGGAATCGGCGTGCGTATATCACGACACTGGTCGTAGAGCTCTAGTGACGGAGCTCGCGGGCGTAAGCACCACCGCATTACCTAATATACTTGCCTCTTAATGGTAGTGTTCAGCACTATCGTGTTCCGGTCAGGTGATGATGTACGGCCCTGTAATTTTCGGCACAGAGGCATAACACCTTAAGTCTTAGGAGTGGTAACGCATCTGCATTTCGACTTTGGTGTTTGTGTGGGTGTTTGTAGGCTGCAGTCATCACTTAACATCAATGTGAATTGCATGCTTGTTTACCACTTCCAACACATAAAAAATAGTATATGAATAAAATGCTGAATGTAGAAGAAGCACGTGTGTCAGAGGACCGTAATATCTGCCACTCCACACTCCGTCTTACCCCGTGAAGGACTTGGCGTGAAGATACATTACGTTTGTTTTTTATGTAGAGATATGTAGGCATTTATTTACATTTACTTGCCATCAATGTGAACTGCATGAATATTGTCACTTTCATTACATTAAAAAACTAGTAGGTATCTAGCTTTCAATAAAATCAATTACATTTTAAATAAATTAATTAAATTATTTTAAATATTTAAAATATTTTCTTCTTAATAAGTTGTGGGAATTCAACATTTCGTTTAGTGTATTACTATCTTGATATATCTAAGATAATAGATCTTATTTTATAATAGTTCCTTCTACAGTCTATTGTTCATCAATTTCACTTACCTATTCTGTTCTAAAAAGAAAATAATGGAATTCTTTGTATCTACATCCCTGTTCAATAGCTTCATTCATCTGTTATTAATGATTCACTTTCACTGATTGTGATGAGATTGAAAATAAATGAATTAATGTATTGTCTTTTGGAGCTTGAAATTGATCTCGATTCATTTCAAAAGGCTTGTTTCCATGTTATAATAATTCGGGATTAAGACTATTTTTGCAATTGTTTATGCTTATGTAAGAACAATGTTTAATAAAGAATTTAATAAATAAATAAACCAGTACTGTGTCGACGTATTAAATATATGAATGCATTTATCACTCTTTTCGATAATGTTCAATTTAAACAAAATTAAATGTTTACTGGTGGTGGAGTTCCAGTGCAAGGACTCAAGGGCGTAAGCACCAACGTATTACCTAATCTATCTTCCGCTAAATGGTAGTGTTCAGCACTATCGTGTTCTGGTTAGATGGTAATGTATAGCTCCGTAATGACTACCACAGAGATAAAACAACTTAAGTCTCAGGGGTGGCAACGCTACAACACTATTGTGGACATAGGTATTCTGCAGAAGTTGATTAGAGTAGATGTTTTTAAGATAAGAAAATAATTTTAAATTAAAAGAACGGATAAAAAATAATACTAAGATTTTTTTATAACTCCCTCGAGAATATAAAGTTGCATAAATAACAAGGCAACCTTTCATAATCAATTAAGTATGACTGAAATAGATCAAGTGTAGATCATGTCGTATTTATTGTTGTATTTGCATATAATTATATGACAGTACAGGACGGAGGCAGTCGCATATGCAAATGTTTTATGGCCTTCTCCCAAGACAACCGCGTCGCTGCGTCGTGCCCTCTCTGACGGGAGATTTATCGTTACTTCTTTAAGTGTATATCTCAGACTATTAAGATATATATTTACGTGGATATTTTCGATGCCATACCTCAAAAGAAAACCACTGGCCAAGTGCGTTGGGTCGTGGTGCGTTGGTGCGTTGGTTGCGTGTGGTTGCATCTTTTTCATATGTTCAAATATCACCGTTTTACCACACGAAAACTGAAAACTTGAAATCTCCCTTGACCTCCTAGACTGTAAATACAATATATGTTACTTATCTATTCTATTATTCTTCTACTACTACTGTATATCTTTCTTATAAATCAATACTATTTTTTTTAGCTTTTATATTTTAATCTGCCTATGCTGCTTGGTTTCTACGTAGTAGGTAGAAGTATAAAAAAATATCTTCGTGCAGTTTTACACTCTCATATAATGCCGCAGTTTCCCAACCGGCTGAACCATTGCAAGTAAAAGTTGGCATTACGCATTTTTTCTAATATTTGCATCTTGTTTGAGGCTGCGGGTCTCTTAATTGTATGGAATTCTGATAGATCGGCTACTATAAAGGCACGTGTCGGGTATGGAGTGCGCAAACGTGCACATTTCCTATGAAAAAATTACACCTTGCGCAGATTGCGTGCGCAACACAGATTGTTAGGCTATTATACATGGTCCATAGAAATACTGTGATTTGCAATCGTAACAGATAGGTCTTCACATCTGGTAAATACCAGAAGCCTTATTATGAGAAAAACATGATTATGATTGGCTGTAAGTTTCAACGAAACTGTTTGACCACAAAATTTTAAAGTATCCTATTACCGTTCTTCCGAAATATGAATGGTTGTGACATTTGATACCAACTTCAAATATTACAACTATTATAAAAACACGAAGTAAACTTTCTTCATGTCAATTTTGTTTAAAGTGTAGTTATAAAAAACGTACCTCTACGAAAATTGCTCAACTTTGTGATCAAAAAACTTTTGTGATGTGCAATTTGAGAATGATTTCCGCATGAAATGCATCAAATAGTTAACTCTTAACTGCTATTCGCTACATTTTTTTACGTTTCCTCTTCCTTTTTCGGTCTATCCGATCTGCGGTGAAATATTAATTTCCCAATGTTAACGTAAGAATCTATTCATGTTTTTTATGACTACCACACTACCAACCACCACACGTCTCTTTTGAGCGTATTAATAATTTGTAGCCACTTTACAGAAGGTATGTACTTCACAGTAGGAAGTTATTTTACTATTTAATTCTCAATGGACACAAACCTTTTATATTCAGTTTTCTGATCATTATAATTCTCCGTCCGATTTTATACTCTGTTGTTTATTTTAAAAGATGTGTTGTGTTGTTTATTTTAAAAGATGTGATAAATATTAATATAATTGAGTGGCTTCTTGACTGCTTATTGAATTACATAAATTTTATAAAAATCTTCACACATACCTACCTATAAAAAAGCGCTTTAATTTTTTTAAACAATTCGCGACTTACTCTCTGCAACCTAATTCAGATTTATTGTTTTCGTAATCAAGTTAAAAAAATCAATGGGTGTGTTCAGAAAAAATAAGATCCCACTAGACTTTGTAATCTTGTCGGCACGAATTTTCCATGTTTTATAAGATCTTGATTATTCGGAACACATCTTATCTCAGACCAAATTATATGAAAAGGTAAATGTCCGATGCCACGAGCCGCAAGTTAAAACACTACGCAAAATGTATCAAGTAAATAATTGATTAATTAAATAAAAAAATTAAAATAATAATAATAATCTGCTAATTTAAGTTAAATATAGCATCGAGTGGTTAACATATTGCAGCAAATAGAATAGATTAACCTACCCATATAGTAGAGTAGGTAAAGGTTAACCCATAAGATCAAATTGAGTATAAGTATAATAATATATAGTTTTTGCCAAATGGTGGTTGCGTTGGATAATCCCTAAAAAACAGGCAAAACGCCGCCGCAAACAAAACGCAAATGAATAGCCCGTCCAAACATGCTACCGGCAAGCAAGAATATGTACCAAATAGATCCACAGCCTTAACACGTGATTTACCCAGAACACCGCTGAGTTCTACAACACGGCCTTAATAATAAGCAACACGCAGTAGTAACAGCAGGCACATTGTATCATGATGTTTAATGGGAAAAGTTAGCTTTTTATTGGTTCCAATGGCATGTTTTACTCAATTTTACATTTAAAACCCTATTATATATAAGCCGGCTCCGATATCATTCCAATATAATTTATTTTAGATCCGATATTGGCTCCAACATACTCGTTTAGAAACGGAATTGACCGATGTATGTCAGTTTCTTTCAAAGAAAATTGTATCACAAGTCGCCGGGTCAATTTAAGTTTGTCCTGAAAATTATATTAATTTTCTTTGGCGTCGCTTTTTTTCCCGTAACATTAGCGTAATTACATAGAGGTAGGTAATGTTAGGCCTCAACGTAGCAAAGTGTCTACAATACACGAAAGCCTTGTCTAATGTATTCACTTAAAATTACAGTACATTCTGGGTTCCTCATCTTTTTCCTTCTAATCCTACATCTTATTGACATAATGTGAATGATGTCATCACCTTTGGATACTAAGCCCGAATACCATATTATTTTGTTACCAACCAATATTGGGACCAAAACTTTATTAGTTTGTACAACGCACGAAAGCTTTGACTAAAACATTCACTAACCATTAAAGTAGACTACAATGACTTGCTGTTTTGTTTGTCATGAAATGGTAAACAATGAAACAGTTCACATTGATGGTAAGTGAATACTGAAATCTATAAACATTTACATTAAAATCAGAAACTTGTAGATGCTGTGTCACTCCTGCCTGAGGTCTTAGTTGTAATGCCTCTGTGTTAGCAATTACAGTGCTTTACATTATCAGCTGCACGACACTTGATAACGCTGAACACTACCATAGTGATAAGTAGATTAGGTAATGCGGTGGTACGCTACGCCTACAAGCTCTAACGTTAGAGGTCTAACGGTAAACCTCCTAAACTCATTGCAAAAAAAAAAATTAACTGTTAAACTAAGCTGAGAACTCACTCGTACTTGTATATCTGATATCATTACCAACATTTGGATACTAAGCCCAATTATCAATGTTGGGACCAAGTTACTAATACAAATAACAGAACCAATGCATAAATCCGGATACAAAAAATTGAAATACACATCAACGTCGATCAGACGACTAGATTTTTTTTTACCGTTATGTTTATTATTTTTCACACGATAAATCTCATAAGCAGGAATTTATCGTATATTATCAGAAAATTAGAATTGCATAGTGCGATTAAATTATAATAATATGGAATAAGTATATAAATAGTCATTCTACAAACCTGTTAGACGGAAGTTTTGACGTTTTTCCATAAAATATAGATAATCTGATTGTAGAACTCTGATTTCTATCATTTTGTCATGCATAAAACAATCACAATTTTAAATGTGTTTTTTATGTATAGTTTAAAATCTGATGGAAAATGTATATTAACAAAGTCGTGTTAGTTACATCATTTATAACTCAAGAAGGGCTGGACTGATTTTTATAGTTTTTGGATTTGTTTGTCTCTGGAATCAGCTATATTTTTTTATTGAAGAATATAATTATATATTATTTTTTAATCTATTCCAGACACAAACAAATCCAAGAATAGTAATAGGACTATAACTAAACTTTTGTGCTTCTGTGCAAAAAATTAAAACGGGGCCGTACTTTATCACTGAATCAGAATACAGTAGCGATGAGAACTGCTTTTCAGCGGCATGTAATGCGGTGATTACTTACGTCCTCGAGCTCCCTGCCTAGTACCTACTCTATCACAATAGAGAGATACACCACATAATAAACCGTAGCATCTTATGCACTGTACTGTAGCGTAATAAAATATAATAATATGTATGCTGGTGTATGTTTGGTGGTAAAGTTCCAGTGTAAAAGCTCGAGGGCATAGGTACCACCGCATTACCTTATTTATCTGCTGCTAAATGGTAGTGTTCAGCACTATCGTGTTTCGGTAAGATGGTAATATATGTCCCGTAGTAACTATCACAGAGACATAATAACTAAGGTCTCAGGGGTGGCAACGCATCTGCATTTTGACCTCTGGTCTTTGTGTGGGTGTCTGTAGGCTGCAGTCATCACTTAATATCAATGTAAATTACATGCTTGTTTGACACCTTCATTACATAAAAAAATGTTAAATGTATTACGCCTAATATCAAGGTTGGGGAAAAAGTTTCTTCGCATTTTTTAAGATAATTCAAAACATTTTTTAATATAGTTTATTTAAATTTAACTAAAGTATGTATGTACCATTTTGTTCGATAACCTTTTGCCATCTTGTAGGTAGGGACATGATCCCATTGCTTTAAAAATTTTGGGACTTCTCATCAAAATACCGCGACAAGTGGATTTGGCAGTCCTCTCGTGATGTTAACCTAACATTGCATAAAGAATTCTGAAGAGACCGAAACAGGTGGAAATCTGAAGGTGCCAGGTCAGGACTATACGGCGGATGCATTAACACCTCCCAGCCAAACTCTCTTAATTTTTGCTGAGTGGCTATAGATGTGTGAGGTCTAGCGTTATCATGATGAAACACCACACCCCTTCTGTTGATCAATTCCGGCCGCTTTCTCTCAACTTCTTGCTTTAATCTCATCAGTTGTTCGCAGTAGAGTTCAGAATCGATAGTCCTGCCTGGTGGTAATAGCTCATAATGAATAATGCCCTTCCAATCCCACCACACACACAACATCACCTTATTGCGAGTTAACCCGGGTTTCGCCACAGTCTGTGAAGCCTGACCGGCCTTTGACCACGACCTTTTTCGCACGTTCTTGTCGTACGTGATCCACTTTTCATCACCAGTTATCAGCTTCTTCAAAAAATATTCGGTTTCATTACGTCGTAATAAAGAATCACAAATGAGTACACGGTTCATTAGGTTTCTTTCAGTGAGCTCGTGAGGTACCCAAAAATCGAGCTTTTTTTTGTACCCAGCTTTTTTCAAATGCGCCAAAACTGTTTTGTGATCAATTCTCAGTTCTTCAGCTACGTCGTAACTACTGATATGTCGATCTTGCTTCACTTTTTCAAAAATGGCATCCATTTTACTCGTAATAGGGCGACCAGAGCGAGGTGCATCTTTGACATCAAAATTTCCGGATTGAAAACGCTTAAACCTAATTTGTGCTATTCTCACAGACACTGCACTAGGTCCATAAACATCGCAAATTTTTTTCGCAGCTTGCGTTGAATTTTTCCTATTTTTGTAGCAAAATTTTAAAATGTATCGAATTTCTTCATTAGATTCACTCATCTTGACAGTACGAAAAACAAACGAAAATCACACATTTGCCTAATTTAAATTTGGAATTACGTTCTTTAAAATCTTGACTTTCAATGATACCAAAACCAGATACAAATACTACAGCCAAAGAGATTTTATTACAAGTTCATACATACTATAATGCGAAAAGACTTTTTCCCCAACCTATTATTTCTATTTTTGACACGGTGGGTCTGTTTATCTTGAGACAGTGTAAAAATATTTGCAACAACAAGTGAAGCTTGCACCAACTAAATAAATAACTCGTTTATAACTTATTTCATCGTATGCGCGTATCATTAATAAAACTTTCATTTCGCTTGTAAAATAACGAATTGAAACATAGCACGACAATGTTATTTACTTAATGGATAAAAAAGTTAAGGAGACAGTTTGAAAGAGTGATCCGTAAAAAATGTCGGCGTGATATTCATAAAAGGGATTATAGGTTGGGAAGGCTTAATGCTCTAGGATTCAATTAGGTGAAATAAGCTTAAATGGGTAGTATCCGCTGTTTTGACAGCAGTCAAATTATCAAAAGCTGTATAGCTTCCGTCGCATTAGAAGTGGTTCGAGAGGTGACAAAACCATTATTTCAAATCACGATAATTGGGTCTTCATTTTATTTTTATCAAAGTCAGGACCTTTTCTGACTTTGATGTAAGTAATACCTAATGGATTTGTAATGATAGATTTGATGCTGTTAATTAAATATATAATTTCCTTTTTTCTAATGTTTTTGTACCCATATTTAAGAAGAATACATGGACGTTAATGTACAAATCTTGGTACCTACTGCAAAAATGTATTATCATAATATAGTTTTTATATAACAATGCAAAATGTAACACATTAAAAGAATACAAAACCAGTACTTACCTAAAAAAATATTATTAAATACAGTATCAAAAGAATACAAAACCAGTACCTATCCAAAAAAAAATTATCAAATACACTATTACGAGTATATATTATAAACATGTTCGTTTTTTTAGACTGTGCTATTATACACTGATGAAATAGATTCCCAAAGTACACATTTTAAAAGAGGTTTACAAACAATTTTATAAATTTTATGAGTCGATCTAGTTTAGACTTGTCCCCTATCTTTTTTTCGCTTGATTCGATCTATTTTCTTTAAATTTTTTAAATTAAGCGTAACCATTTTTTTTTTTAATTTGGATGTACAACATCCTGCCAAAAACATTTTCATTTAAAACGTTGCAAACACGAGACCACTTCGATCGCACTGTCAAAAATTTGTCAAATCTCTTGTAGAGTCTCTCTAATTTCACAAACTGGACACCTTAGTCTATGTAAATGCGTGGCTTGGCCGTTTTGCTATCACCACATAGGCGTAAGATGAATAAAATTAATCCACTGTTCATAACTTATTGTTATTACAGTCTTCTTTTGTCGGTTAAGCCACGCATTTCAACTAGGGTGTGTAACAAATATAGCATTTCAAATCTATATGCGAAGTGAGGGTGGATACTTAAATGCATTCCAGTGGGAATGAATTGCATGGACATTATAATACATAAGTATAAACCTTGGAAATAAAAATAAAAATTTCATCGTTAAACATTGCGTATATTTTCTTAGGCAATATTTTAATATCTTTACTGTTGTGCTGTCGTTATTTAGAACGATAGCGTCTGAACAATTAAAGGAAACATTTAAAGAAGTTGAGTTAAGTAAAGAGTCAAGTGTAACACAGATAGCATTATCTGTGATGCGTTGACGCGTGTCTCTGTCTAGAAATGTTATGCGGGCGAGGATATCGAAGCAATGCAAAAAGTTCTTATTACAAAGGACTTAAGTCTATATTTAAGTTCTAAAGAAGGGAAATGTTTTTATTTTGCTGCCGGTGATATTCAGGACGTGACCGTACGTTAGTGCAGGTATTGAACTTGCACACCAGATAGTATGATGATATGTAAATCAATTACACATTATGTAGTGAGATAAAGTAAACAAACGATACTGGTGGTAGAGCTCCAGTGTTTGAGCTCAAGACTCTAAAACTACATTCTGACGTTATATGGTTCGGGCAGTGTACTCCACAGTGTTGTATATAATTTATTGTAAGGAGGTACATGTCACTCACCATGTAGGAACATAAAATTCACCAGGTAAGAACAAAAGAGATAGGTAAAAATTGACATAATAATTTTGTGCAGGGCCTACACAAAATACACCACCTTATAATGAATAATAAAATTACATTATTGATTAAACATTAAACACAGTACTGAACACTGCTATTCTATGGCAGTGTTCAGTGCTACCACGTTTTGATAAGATGCTACTTAATAATAATGATACACTTTATTGCACACCAAAAAAAAAGAAACAATGACATGAGAAAAAAACAGGAACACGTGGTACAAAGGGCGGCCTTATCGCTAGAAGAGCGATCTCTTCCAGACTCTTACCCCTTTATTCATAAACGTATATTAGATTCGTTTTAGTTATAGAATTCTTTGTCTTTGTCAGTTGCATTGTCAAATGCGCAGGATAAAAAAAGACAAAGGAGAAATTAGCTACACTTTAGCTAAAATAAGTTTATGAATAAGGGGGTTAGACTTCAGACTTCTACTTAATGTACGGCTTCTTAATTTTGTTGCAATAATTTGGGTTTTTGTTGAATGTCACTCGCGCGCAAATCTCGCGCAAACCGACAAACATAAATCATCAATGTCGCACACAACTATAAATTAGATCAACGTGATCAAAATAATGCAAGTTAATTTCTCACGGAATACGCGAATAGCTTCCGCATCAGGTGTACTGCAACTTACCGAAAGGGTTCAAATCATTCTCCGTTCTCAAAGGGTTCCCATTATTATTGTTATTCTGATCGACAGACGCCCTCTCAAGTGTCAGCCTTTTTTCTGCCAGATATAAAACTAATATTGGAAGGTCCCATCCTCTTCCGCCAGTTTTTTTGCCCGTCATTGCACTGCATACAATTTTAGAAAGAAAAAAGAAGTTACTCTATTTGATTTGTTTTTAGTTTTTCTCTGTTATTGTTTGATCAACAGTTTTAATGTACACCAAAATAAAGAATAGGATGGTAAGTTCAAAACCTAGTAAAATAATCTTATTTGATAAGTATGTCAGAATGTTCTACCACCCAAAGGCGAGTAAAATGTTTTATTTTAATTAAATTATCTAATTAGATATAAAGACACAATAATGCTCGCATCTTCGTTTAATTCTTCTAAACAACGACATGCCACAGTAAAACAATGAGTGTTTGAATGCATACTTTTTTAGAATGTCCATTCGGTCTATTTCAGAATGATCCCGTCCACTGCAGTTCCTTTAAGAAGTGTCGCGTTAGTGATGAATGGACGTGGCTTGATTTAAGAGGGTACAATTTGAATGAAACAGAGAGTGGTGTTATATATCTCCATCACGTAACTTTAAACGTAATAAAACTATAAAATCCAAATGACTCCAGTACGTTTTTTCGATCGATTAAAAAAATATAGATCAGTCGATACAGGTGCCTCGATTGAGTTGAGGTGCGAAAAAACGGTTTCCAATTCTACGATAGAATCTAAACTTGTAAGACAAATCGGTTCAAATTTTGTCAACCGTTGGGTGCTCAAAGCGGCCGAGACTATTCATTCATTTTTTAGCTCAAGAGTTACAATTAAGTATGACAGCGGGCAGGTTGAGGAGAAAAAAAGCATCGGAACTCGAATGCATTTTTACGAAAACTATAGCCAGCTTTTTTCGTCCAACGTGAATGAACAAGCATAAGAAATTTATTGCATTTAGTATTCTTCATATCTATATTTTATGACGTCGAATAGAAACGTCTGTAGCGGCGTATAAAAGGTTAGATTTACATCGGTACCCTTTGTGTGTTATGTGGGTGATCTAGTTTGACAAAAGTGCTAACATAAACAGCCATAAAATATTTTGACTACTCTTTCGGTGGACTTAAGCGGACAGGTTATTTTATGTTTGTAGTTTTAAAATATTTGTGGAGAATAAAACGCTTTTATAATACATTGATGAAGGATCAACTATCTGCTTGATATCTCTATGATCATTATCTAAATATCTATCTTGAATCTATATATTATGACGACCCAGTTTACCAATCCTATTTGTATGCCTTTTACATTGAAAACTCACTAGCTGTTCTGTTGTATGTTAGCATAATATAATATGTACAAAGTGTTTTATAATAATTGTATGATTAATCCATTTTAAAGCGTTGCGTGAAAGTGCCTATTTAGTTGAAAAAAATCAACCCTTTACTTTTAATAAAATATTAATTATAACATCCCTTAATACCCCGAAAGAACTTTAATCACCGGTTGTCTAATGCAATCAAAGACATGTCATTAGAAACTATTAGACTATTTTTAATTGCATACCTAATACTTTTTCACCGTCTGCTTCGTCATGTTATGATCTTCAATTAAGTTAAAAATTTAATTGCAGGTTTTGATTTTTTTTTATTTAAAACCATAATAACTAGTGTTTCCAAAATGCTTTCAAAATTGAATTTATCATTTTAATTACAACCGACCGGTAATACGATTCATTTCCAAAACATATCTATGTTTTGAATTCACTATTGACAAATAAAGATACCATCGGACCGCTGTCAGAAGTTATATTTATTTTCTTTTAAAATTCATAGAAACCGTGCGAATTCAGCACGGAGATGTTTGCGGGCTAGCATTATGCGCGGGCGCATCGTTTGTTGGGCGCACAAAGCTCAACCCTTTGGCGACACAATGTGCGTCACTAATCTAGATCAGTGCGCTATTGTGTGTCATTGTTACCATTCGGTTACCCTCTCCCGCACCTCTCGCTCAGCGGGGAAAGAGCGCGGTGGATATCTCACTCGATGTCGATTTATAAGAAATTACCTCGCCGCAGGGGCCAGGTAACCGCTCCCACGGATGTACACGTATGTACAATGCAAAAAGTTTGCTCTCCAAAAATCGCACTCTGATTGCCAAACAGGAAATGAAAAATATTATTTTTAGTGTAGCTACTGTCTCTATTGTGCGGTGGTTTACATTTCGTTTCGGGATATTGTGTTACAATTTTTTTTTATTCTTTCTGATTCCGAACGAGGCTAATTCAGTAATTTACGTGGAAGCTTATTCACGTGGGTAATCATCAACGCTGTGTAATAATTTCGTTAATAATCACGTATATTACGGTAAGACGTTTCATGTGTGTTCAAGTGCTTATTATTTCCAGTCTTTTCAGTTTACTAACGGGGATAAAATTTACGACATGGTATATGTAGAGTGGTAGGATGATTATACTATAACGAGGACAGCTGTTTTACTGTGACGTTCATTGATTGAGCTTCTTAATTTCATTGATGAAAGGTTTGACCGAGGAAGTCTCTAAAACTGTAATGAGAATTAATCCCTAACATCATTTTGAATTTTATGAAAATTGCCAAAAGCGTTCTATATTGATAGTGAAAGACTATTGCAGGCTATGGACATCCTAAAAGATAAGAGTCTTAATGTCAATGTGGTGGGTCATTTGTTTTCCTTTTTTATAATATTTCACCAAATTCACAAAAATAAATCCAGCGATCGGAAGAAAATATTAAGTTTTAAAAATAGATAAATAACTAATGTTACAACTTAGCGTCATCCGGGTATTTGGGTTCCAGTGTTTCGATTTGATGTATGGAGTGATACTTACCGTGCAGATAAGTATCACAGATAAAATTTCTCAGGCCACGGGGTCCTATCTGCATTGTTATTTGAGATTTTTGTGTAGCTGTATTTAGTATCGTTCCAATTTTAGTATTATATGTGCTGCATGTGTTAGATGTACCAAACATTGCTTGTTTGCCATATATTATCATCGTCAATATAAAAAAATTGAAATGATTATTTTATCAATGCTATAGAATAGAATAGAATAGAATAGAACATATTTTTATTTCGAATAGATCTTTACAGATACTTTCAAAACGTCAATAAATCATAAACTACCTAGAGCGAATAACCATTATATAATTATTCATATTGCGATAAATAACGTAATATATTTGAAAAGCCCACACATCTCTCGATCCGACTCTGTCCGATGTTGTATGTTTGTAATGTGGTTTGTAAGGCGGCGTGTGCCCAAAGGACATTTCTGGTGTCATCCCAGTCTGAACACAACTTAATTGCGACGTATAATTTTATGTATACCTCGTAACTACCGGTTTTAATAACAGTAAAATGTAATAAATGATGTAGTACTTTGTGATCATCATACTGCTTTAATTTGGTGAATGTTTGATATTAAAATATACAATTTTAAAACAGCTGCACCATTAATAATAAAGATGAAAAGGTATACACAAAAAATAAAACATGAACGGTTTATTGTGCTGATGATTTTTATCATGAAAACAATTTAACACCTCATGTATAAAAATTGAATCAACAAAAAGGCGCGCGCCTGTTGCTTGTATTGTGCTTCAGATTGTTTGTTTTATTGTTTGTCGTGCATGTTACATTGTTTCGAGGATATTTACAATATTATTATAATTTTAATATATTAATCTATTCAAAAAAAAACTTTAAAATACTTGAGCATTATCATTTTACTACTATGAACGACTGTTATTGACATTAAATGCACGATTATAAAAAATATCAATACCAATATAAAAAATATTGTCTCTTCTTACTTAAACTCTACTTATTAACCAAGGCAACGAGCATCGAACAAAACAAACACTAAACGCGTTTTGTGGTTTTCTAAAGTTTTTGTTTTACATATTTCATGCAAAGATTTAGGATCTTTAGATTTGGGATAAACTTTATCTACGCTACAAGCATTTAACTAGCGTATTGTTATTTCTATGTAACAATGTTTCAATAAATGGTGAAGTCAAAATAGTCCAATAAGTATCTCTTCATCATCTGCTTGTCAACAAATTCTAGCTGTAAAGTGCTTGAACTATTGAAAAAAGTTAAGGCATTTAACAATCTATTTAGAGGCTGAAAATAGTCATACATAATATGTATATTCGTTGACTATTTTCAGCCCCGAAACAGAGTGCAGTGTAATATGTGCACAGAGTTTATATTATTGTCCAAAATTATGCTTTCTTGAATGAAAAAGATTTATGAACCTTCAAATTGGTATTTTGTATGAATTAAGTAAACTTGAAATTCGACCTTACGATGATCAACGTCGTATATTCAAAACAAAAGCGTAAGTATATCTTTAAAAAGTTTTATTTCTTAGGCTATTTTTTTGTATGTGATTTACAATGAGCGTAGCTTGCGGTCATGTATAGACCGAAGATCTCCTATTATACGAGAGCGTATACTCACTGATGTTTATCTTACAGATGTAAGACAAATTGCTTCCACCTCTGGCATTGTCATTGAACATTGACCACTAGTCCGCCGATTGTCTATTTGATTTATTTTGTCAAATTTAGTTGTTAATTGGAAGCTGGTCTAAACCAAGACAAATGATGGGGATCGATCGAGTCGAATCGAGTCGGAACTGTTTCAAAAATACAACGTTGTTCACAATTTTTTATATATAGTATGATTTTGATTTGGGCCAGAGATTCCTAATTTTTTGACGTTATTATTGCTAATACGCAATTAAGATAAAAGCAACTTTTGAATTAACCCTCTATTGCATGAATTACCAGGAATGAGAGGAAAAAAAATATTTTTGTCTTGTTTGTGATTTATTGGGATAAATTAAGGATTTATAAAACGAAAAAAAAATTAGGTACTTTACTTAAAGAAATAAAATTAAAAGCCATAAATGGCTTTGTGTGCATTTGGCACTTTCTATGATCGTGCCATTTCTGGCTTTCTATGCACATGAAATACAATTTTAAGACAACATGAAAGTCTTTGAAACAATTTCTATTCTCATTGAGACACAGGTAAACGTTACATTTTTCACATTCTATGTACAATTGAAACATACAACCATATTGGCACAACTGACGACGTTCATCGTGCACTAAAAAGTGGTCGCTTCTACCATATCGCACCGAATTCAATAGAACTTCTTGAACACTGACTTTACGTGCTCTTTTGACGGGTGGTGCTGGAGATTTGTTACGACCTGTGTAGGCGTAGCAGCTGTGCTTGTAGTAGGCGTACTTACCTTGTACAGGAGTACCGGTAGTACTGGGGCGGCCACGTTTCTTCCTGATGGTCTTTTTTGCCTTTCCATAATGTTCAGATATGGCGAGATTGAATTTATACAGAGGCATATACATTCCATCATTATTCTATCTGATTCTGGCCAACAGTAGTAGACCAATATCTTCTTGAGGCTGGCATATGGACCTATGAAGTGAAAATTACAATTCCTATAAACTGTTCTATTTCAGATCTGGTGATATTTGCTGGCTTGTAGAAATTGACCTGTACAGCTCATCAGTAAAAAAAAATAAAGAAATCAGCCGCTGAATCGAGCATTTGAATACAATCTGATAAAGCCAGGCTACCAGTAAAATTATAGTATCTTTTAATTTGCTTAGGATTAATTAGCAATATTGTTCTCGTCACCGGAAGTATCCAAATCGGATTCTGGTATAATGATTGGTTGATTGCGGGAGTTTCATAAGCAAAGGTTAGAAAGCGGAATGTTGTCGTCGTCAAAGTCAGATGCGGAGTCATCACTAATGGAATCATGAGCGGAAATAGATTTAATAATACAATTAGTGCCATAAAAACGTGATGGTATCATTCTGGAAAGGTAGAAAAAGGAATGAATGAATGCATGCTAAGCCATTTCTGGCTCAGCAATTTACACCGTAAATGCATACAAAGCCAAAAGTGGCTCCCATGAAAAAAATAGAAATAGGTATAGAAAAACCTAAGATTAATGAAAAACATATTAGTTAGAGTAAAAAGAACCCTTGAGCAACAGGTTTCATATTTTTTACACACTAATTACTTACCTTTTCTGGTAATTGTTGATTATCAAAGTCTTACGAAAAATCGCTACGTCCATTTTCTGAGCACACGCCGGGAAAAAGTGAAATTATCTTGGCAAATAGCTCTATTTATATACAAAAAAAATACGTCCCATTCCACGAATAAGTGATTGATGGAGCCCTAACAAAATTTATTAATTTTTATTAAAACTAAGTGTAGAAAAAAATATTTAATTTCAGCATCCATAAATGGCTTTCTATGCAATAGAGGGTTAAACAGTAACAACAATTTGACAAAAATAAATTTAGTAAAGACAACAAAGACATGAATCTTACAGTATATAATAATAAAATCATAATAAAATCCGTGATTTGAAAAAGTTTCATTAGTCTAGTGGTGGCAGGCCACTACTAATATATCTTGGGTTCGTTGTCCAGTTCGGGGGCTATCAGAGATAAGGGTGTAGGTATTATTCTTTATCTCTGGTGCTATTGGTTATATATGCCCACATAAAAAAAATATTTATTATATCAATACTAAAAAATCGCCACTTGTTACATGGACTAAAACGTAACCGGCAAATAGTTTGTGTTTGAATGTTTGCATGCATTTGCCTCTGTCTAGCCCTTCGGGCAATACACTCGTAAAGTTACGTTTAAATTTAATATATAGGCACACCGCGGACACTCCGCCAAAATTCCATACAAACGCTTAATTTGGTTTCTATTACACAGACATCAATCAGTGACGTGTATTTACACGTGCACCTGTGTGCGTAGCACGTACAAAATACCAACCGTCGCCCAGAAGAGGGGAAGGGGTTGAGTGATGCGAGCAAATCGGGCGGGACGTCGAAGTGTCCATTCTAGACGTAGTATTATTACATATTCTCTGATATAGGTCTGTTCTCCAGATGCAAACTAGATACATTTACTTCGTCTGTCTTGATTAAACTGTGTATTATACTGCGATGTTTCTGACCTACACACACTACACAGTTTTTACGCATAAGGCACGGGGCTTATTTTTCACCGGCTCCTATGGCCCAGGGGCTAGATGCTTCCTCCTACATTACCTTTGTTACGCTTGCCAGGGAATTTATTTCATATTCGCGCGTTGAGTCGCGCTTCCTGGGCGGCTGGTGGTTGCCCCTGGCGTTTACCAGGACGGGGACATACGGGCGCCTGCGTATTTTTACTTGCTCGATGAAATACCCTGAACTTTTTTATGTCATAAAGTGGCAAACAGACATACAGTTCATGTTGATGGTACTGTAGCTTATGAAACCGAAGACTTCAATGTAGATGAGTTGCCACTCTTGACGCCGCAAGGTATTATGACTCTGTAACGGAAATTACAGTGACGTACGTTACCACCTGATCAGAACTCAACAGTGCTGTACCATTTATCGGTAAGTGGATTAGATAATGATGTGGTGCCTTTGCCCGTGAGCTCCGTCACTGGAGCTCTACTACAAGAACTTCAATTTGATGTCTTTTAAGGCTAACAGCGTGTTGGTAAATTCTTCGGTGTTTCAGACATCTAAACGTGATGGAAGTCACTTTACAAAAGGCTCGTTTGTTTGTTTGTTATTCTAGTTAAATAAAAGAGATAAAATCATCCATCTTACTGGTGATAGAGCTCCAGTGACGGAGCTCGCAGGTATAGGCACCACCGCATTACCTAATATATAATAATAAATAATAATAATGGCAACCCATTATACGTCCCACTGCTGGGCACGAGTCTCTCCCCTTTTTTTTGGGGGGAGGCCTGGAGCTTACTCCACCACGCTGCTCCAATGCGGATTGGTGGAGGTGGGTGGTGGGTTAGTGGCCAACCCACTGTCGGATGTTTTCAAACCGCGCATAAGGCCTCCGACAAGGTTTAACGACTGCTATCCATCGATAGCAACCGGGACCGACGGCTTAACGTGCCCTCCGAAGCACGGAAACGCGCATTTAATTTGCCACTAGCGGTCACCCATCACACTACCCGACCGCGCCCGTAGTGCTTAACCGAGGAGATCGCTTACGATCTACACCAGCCGCTGGGCCATGCGCGCTTCCGGCACAGAGGCATAACACCTTAGGTCTCAGGAGTGGTAACGCATCTGCATTTTGACCTTGGTGTTTGTGTGGGTGTCTATAGGCTACAGTCATCACTTAACAACAATGTGAAGTGTATGCTTGTTTGCCACTGCCATTACATAAAAAAATATTATTTTTAAAATATAAGATTTAATAGCTGTTTGTAAGGTAGAAAATATTCCACAGATTTTTTTTTTTTTTTTTTTGTAATGGATGTGGTAAACAAGCATGCAGTTCACATTGATGTTAAGTGATGACTGCAGCCTATGGACACCCACACAAAGACCAAGGTCAAAATGCAGATGCGTTACCACTCCTGAGGCCTAAGGTCTTATGCCTCTGTGCCGGAAATTACAGGGCCGTACATTACCACCTGACCGGAACACGATAGTGTTGAACACTACCATTTAGCGGCAAGTATATTAGGTAATGCGGTGGTGCCTACGCCCGCGAGCTCCGTCACTGGAGCTCTACCACCAGTGAAAAAAGACTTGATTGAAATTTGTACCACATTTATGTTTACTTTGAAAACACTATCGTTATTTTAGTAAACCGTGTGTATTCCGTGGTTCCAGTTGGCAGTAAAGAAGCAATTGTTAATTCACGGATACCAGTAAAATCTCGGAGCATTGTTGTAACCTTTAAAGATGTACATTTCTATAAATAGTGTGAGGTTACAGTATAGGTACTTAAATTGTGGGTGTAAAATGCTCATGATGTGGTTAGAATTTTTAAATCTATATATATAAACATCAATTGCTGTTCGTTAGTCTCGCTAAAACTCGAGAACGGGTGGACCGATTTGGCTAATTTTGGCTTTGAATGATTTTGGGAAGTCCAGGGAAGGTTTAAAAAGTATGATAATATGAAGAAATTTAAGGGATTCCCATACTAATAGCACAGTCTAAAGAAAACGAGCGTGTTTACTAATAGTCCGTATCTGTCAAACCTTTGACACTTTATTTCATTTCTGAGGCTATACGAAGTTTGCCGGGTCAGCTAGTCATAAATACTTACACAGATGTTGACGTGTAAATGTGCATTTGTATATTTTTCTTTGGTCTTTTCATGGATTTTTTTGAAGATAAACTTCTTTAGGCGCGATTTTAACTCTAATGAAGAATTTTCTGTTGGTAGATTTGCAAGTGCTCGAGGACGTAGGCACCACCGCATTACCTAATCTATCTGCCGCTAAATGGTAGTGTTCGGCACTATCGTGTTCCCGTTAGATGGTAATGTATGGCCCCGTAAAAACTATTACAGAGACATGTCACCTTAGGTCTCAGGGGTGGCAACGTATCTGCATTTTGACCTCTGGTTTTTATGTAGATGTCTATAGGCTGCAGTCATCACTTAACATCAATGTGAATTACATGCTTGTTTGTCATCTTCCTTACATTACAAAAACACTCAGTATTTTTTGACGGAAGTTTTAATAGTAGAATATCACGTGAATATAATTACAAGTAATTGCATAAAATATGTCTAAAAATGAGGTACCTATTAGCATATCTAAACGTAACTTCACGCCTGTAATCCCCGAAGGGGTAGGCAGAGGTAAATGCATGCATTCAATCATACATGCAAACACCCACGACTCGCCGGTTACGTTTTGGCCCATGTAACAGGTGGCGAACCTGTTGCCATCTCCGGGCACATTACCAAACTCCGGGGTACTGGGAAACTTCCAGAAAATGGTAAAATCCCAATAGAAGCAGAGATAAAGGATTTTAAACCGTTATCTCTGATAGTCCCCGACCCGGGAATCGAACCCAGGACCTCCAGCGTAATAGTAGTGGCCTGCTACCACTACGCTACTGAGGCAGTTCTAATATTATGATATCTCTGAGCATATCTAATATTATTTAATTTCATAAACGAATAATATAATTTAATGATTTAATGAATTAGTAGTATCTATCAATCGATGTAGATTGGTGTTATTGTCCATTGCCGTTTAAACGAAAAAAAAAGAAACATTGGAAAACTTGAACATTAGAAATTAAGAGAAAACTAGCACATACACAAGACGAGCACCAACACGTTTTTTTTACTAAAACTCAATCAATTATGAAAATAAAGTAAATAAAACAGCTCAAATAAATTGAAAAAACACATTGTTTTCGAATGCAACATTCCCCATAAGAGGTATCAAAACAAGTCCAACGAAACAGTATATTTCGATACGGTATATCACGATATTCTAATCCACCTAATAAGATGCAAATCTATCTTGAATACTAACAAGTGTAGAGCCTAAACGACCTCAAATCATAAATCACGGGAACAAGATCTTAGAGATAGCGTTTTATTTTAATGTATACTTTAAAAAATATCTAAATGTGGTCCAAACAGTGGCCCTCCGCTACGTAGCCTCTGGCTAGCGATTTTTGTCTTTATCCGTTTTTTTCTTATTTCCTTTCTATAATTGCCCTAATATTTCAAACGGTTATTACCTTGCGTGAAATATGATAATGAACACAACTCTTAAAATGTTTTGAACTGTGGAAAATAGGCACTCCCTTTATTTTGTTGCGAGTATTGAGTGTCAAAAATTCAAAATCATAGATTATAAATATTGAATATAAAGTCAACATGTTAAAATGGCTTTAATAAATATACGTACTCTGATAGACGTCTAAATTTTAGGTGGGATACTTATTTTCATTAATTTATTAAACCAATTGAATCAATTGAAACCAATGAAGCGCGCATGGCCCCGCGGCTGGAGATCGTAACCGATCTACTCGGCTAAGCATTACGGGCGCGGTCGGGTGTGTGATGGGTGACCGCTAGTGGCAAATTAATATGCGCGTTTCCGTGCTTCGAAGGGCACGTTAAGCCGTTGGTCCCGGTTGCTATCGATAGATAACAGTCGTTAAATCCTGTCGCAGGCCTTATTGGCGGTTTGAAAACATACGACAGCGGGTTGGCCACTAACCCGTATCTCCACCAATCCGCATTGGAGCAGCGTGGTGGAGTAAGCTCCAGGCTCCTCCCCCCCCCAAAAAGGGGAGAGATTCGTGCCCAGCAGTGGGATGTATAATGGGTTGCCATTACTATTATTAAACCAATAGCCTTAGTGGGTTTATTGAGTAGCCACTGCTTCTATACTGGGTTCGATCGCCGTGTAAGGAGGAAGGATATAAGTGTACGGTACTGTAATTTCTGGTACAGAGGTATGATAACTTAGACCTCGGAAGTAGCAACGCATCTACATTGCAATCTCTGATTTTAATGTAGATGTTTATAGGCTACAGTATTGTAGTAAGTAGTGAACTGTATGCTTGTTTGGGTCTTCTTGACATAAAATGAATTATTGGGATTGTACCATTTCCTGGAAGTTTCCCAGTGCAACCCTCGGCTCATGGTAATATGCACGGCGATGTCAATATAGTCAATGGTAATCGTGAGTATTTATCACGGAATTTATCTATTCCGTGGTATTTATGCCTGAATTAATCCTCTTTTACTTAATAAGCATAGTTCACCTTTGCTTGCCTACCCTCTCGGGAAATACAGGCGTGAAATCACTAATCAATATCGTTAATCTGAACTATACAGACGGTTTGACTATCAGTTATTTCCATTACAAATAGTTATTTTTATCACTAAACGATTTGATGAATTTGTAAAAACAACAACGAATTTGAAAACATCAACCATTCCTTAATTCGGTCCGTAATTGCATCTTAATTATTCTCATGGCGTCTTTTCATGTAATTTGTCACCATACAACCATACAAGTACACATGCATATGCAGTGATGGGCACATAATTACCACTTTAAGTGGTATAAATCACTGCTTGTTATTTTGTGTGATTTATCGTCGTACCTTATGGCGATCGCTGCCGTAGGAAACGGTTTCCCACGTTGCATCCGTAATTATTTATACAAATTTAATCTCCGACATACCCCGACAAAGTCTAGATAGCAGATTGTATGAATAAAATATTTAAATTTTATCAATAGTTAGTTCTCTATGCTCAGCTTTGTTTGCTATAAATCTGTCAGTGACTTGAATTGATTATTCTTTGTTTAGGATTATAATGCCATTTTTTATGTATTGTAAGTGGCAAACAAGCATGCAGTTCACATTGATGTTAAGTGATGATTGCAAGCCTATGAACACCCACTCAAAGACCAACGTCAAAATGCAGATGCGTTACCACTCCTGAGGCCTAATGTGTTATGCCTCTATGCCGGAAATTAAAGGGCCGTATATTACCACCTGACTGGAACACGATAGTGCTGAACACTACCATTTAACGGCAAGTATATTAGGTAAAGCGGTGGTGCTTACGCCCGCGAGCTCCGTCACTGGAGCTCTACTACCAGTAAAATTATCTTTAAAGATAATATGTTTACAATAGCAGCAGTAAATACAATAATGCGGGATGGGTGGCAGGATCCCGTGGTTATACTGCCGCCACTGTGATCGCCAATCCGTATGCCAAGAGTGGTATTTTTTTTATGTAACTAAGGTGACAAATAAGCTTGAAATTCACACGATGTTAAGTGATGACTGCAGCCTATAGACATTTACACAAAAACTAGAGGTTAAAATGCAGATTCTTTGCCACCCCTGAGTCCGAAGGTGAGGTCTCTGTAATAGTTATTACGGAACCATACATTAAAATCTAACCGGAACACGGTAGTGCTGAACACTACCATTTAGCGGCAGATAGATTAGGTAATGCGGTAGTGCCTACGCTCTCGAACGCCTACAATTGGAATTCGACTACCACCAGTAAAAAAATGTTGTTGTATTTTAATTTATAGAGATAATAACAAGATTAAACGTGCGTTAAAAATCTAAGCTTTAAGAGGTAAAGTATCTGTTATTGTACCATTCTCACCCTCAGTTATTATATACCTATAAAAAACTAAATACATAACTAATGCCTTGATCATCGCCTGTCATTAATATTTCGAGTGCCATGTGTATTGAAAATATCAGCCCAAAATTATGTCCAAAATACAGGGACGGCATATATTTTTAATTTAATTGTAGCTGCAACAATCATAACGGCGAAGGCATACGTGACCGAGGGTGGTCTAAAGTTAAAAACATCCTTACAACCATTAATTAACGGCCAGCCAATGGATTTTTTGCATAACCATATCCCGGTCTATAGGAATGCCCTACGGTTATACTTGATAAAGATGTCGAGACTGTTATCAAAGGGTAAGCTCTTTCAAGAATTGGCGCCACAAAGATTAAGATATCTCGCTTTTAATGTGTTAATTAAAAAAAAGTCTTTTTCTCTTCCAGACCTTATCGGCCACTTAAGCAAAGAGCGATACCTAGTATATTTTATCACAATTTTTACACTTCGAAATCATTATTGTTTTAAATCTTTGATACTCATTCAGGACCTACAGGTTTTGAAAGGTCAAAAAAGATGAACTATTGAATTATTGGTTTCATTGAATCTAGTTTTATGTACTCTCAGAATGGATTTCATGAATATGTAATTTGAGGGGATATTCTAAATATCATTATGATGCCGTTTAATTCTCAAAAAAAGTCAAGAGATCTATAAAATTTTACATCTGGTTTGAGTATCTGATATACCTATTTATAACGAATTGATTATTCAAATTTTTAAGGTTGGACTCTTTTATACTCAAATGTTAAGACAGGTGAAAACTTTTATCAAAAGTATAGCCTTTAGCTTACCAACTAAAATCATTCAATTCAGAAATAGCACGACGCCTTGACGCGTAATTATCATCGAAACACGAGCGAATGGCATTCACAACTTAAATGTGACAACGAAACTTAATTAACAACACCGACCACAAAAGATAACCTGCGTTGCAGTTTTGCAACAAATCTATTTTAGACAAAAAACCGAGTAAAGACGAGTTCGTAAACATTTGTGGTCAGTCTACCTATAATCCCTCGAAAGATGGTGTATACGGGTAGAATTCCTGACGCATATTGTATTTATAGCGCAGTAAAGATATTTGATTAATACACAATTTTGGAAATTCACATTGAAATGTCTCCTTCTAAACCTAATGAAAAAGATTTATGTCTGAACACAAAACTTTTATGGAGGGTTCCCTCGTTAACACCAATGTAAACGTCTTACTATAAAATATTTCGGACGGGTTGTAAGCGTTGTTTGCTTTAGGTTTTTTTCATTGTCATTCAAATACTGACGGATTAATAGTTAAGCTGTGATATGTGGTATGGAACTCGGGAAAATATTTTTATTTAGAAATAAAATATACATAACAGACATAAATTTTAGAAATATGAACGTCACGAAATTGATGCATTGACAACTTTGACGCTTTTTGAAGTACCGATGGATTGTAATTTTACACCTGGCAAAGCATGCTTTATATGTAATTGCACAAAATCTGTTTGCACGTGAAAAGTTTCAATTTGCACAAAAGGAAAGGGTATTGACAATGAAAAGTTTTTGTGCAACAGTCGCTCGTGGCACTTTATATCTATTTGACCGTGAAGCACCCGGCCGGATCGCGAATTACCCTTTCAGTTTTTTTAAATAGATCGTTATGCAATTGTAGCACGAGAACTATCATCTTGTATTACAATATTTTTCTGTTTTTTGTAAACTTCTCAACGAAATCTAGCTATTTCGCCTAGCCTAGAATCAATTATTTGTTAAGCCATGTCAAATATGATACACAAAGGTCAAGAGATTCGATTTAAAAGTTAAATATGGATCGTAATTGTCGTATAATGACAATTACGATCCATATTTAACTTTTAATGAAGTAGAAAATGTATTTAAATAACTGAATGGGCTTCTAACTATAAAGAGGAAGTTAAACTGGTTTAGCTACGGGGCGCAACAAAGTATTACTTCAATTATAATATATTCAAAAATATTGTATTAAATAAAACACATCCCGCATATCCCCAATACTTACTTTCGTCCAAATGCAAGTCTTATATTAATAATTAAAACTAAATACATCAACTTCAAATTCGTACCTGCACAGGTCGGAATACTTGTGTTGAGAATTGTACATTTTGATGACATTTCTGTGGCTTGTGCCACTCTCGACACCAGCTGATGCCACAAACACCTTGCCCCACCAATCCTTTAACATCTGCCAATTACTGTGCTACTTTTGACAATGTTTTCTTTATTAAACGAAACCATATTTAGAGATGTAGGTCTTAGATTAAAAGAATACAATGATACACTTAATCATATTAATATATACTCACTAGTGACTGAAATTCGAAAATAAATCGTCAATGTACAGTCTCACGATCAAGGTGGTAATAAAAAAGTGAAATTGACAGTGAGCTTCAAAAATATGGACGCAATCGGAAGACTGGCTGTACCGACAAACAAAAAAATAATTGAACCTATATTGAAAAGAAATAAATAGTACTAAATTTATTACCTGTTAAATTGATACAAGAAACAAGGTAAAAAGTATGTGAACAAACAATTAATTTAAAACTAAATATGTTGAATTGCCACTTGAATAATAAGTTATTTAAATTATTTCATTGAGCAGGCAAATAATAAGATGTAATTTTAATTTAAATCTACATAATCATTTATAAGTTGAAGGCACCTAGTTAAGCCGTAAGTAAACACATACAATAGGTATCTCTCAATCTCTATTTGGTACCTTCAGTCTGTGACCGTTTCCTAGGTTTTTTCAGCAGGCGTAGCAAACACGCATGCAGTTCACATTGATGTTAAATGATGACTATAGCCTCTAGACACCCACAAGAAGACCAAGGTCAAAATGCAGATGTGTTACCATTCTTGAGGCCTAAGGTGTTATGCCTCTGTGCCGAAAATTACAGGGCCGTACATTACCACCTAACCGGAACATGATAGTGCTGAATACTACCATTTAGCGGCAAGTAAATTAGGTAATGCGGTGGTAAAAAAAAAAGGAACAAAACAAACAACAAAAAGATAATCCACCAGTAAAGGTAATGCATTTAAGCCTAGATTCAGTCGTTTCGTATTGGCTGTGGATATAACACGTTGGTTTTTAACAACTTAACATTGCTTAACCCACTTACCTAATATGATGATCCTTCCATAATGTATTATTTTCTATTATTATTTAATTGTATACTGAAAATATTTTCCACGGGTTCGTCAAAATCATTCAACTAGGAACGCTCAAATTAAAATGGTATATTTAAAATTATAGTGCGCACAAATCATCGACACCAGTTTTGTGAAAATCCAAGAATCAATTTCACGGTACAAACATCACTCATTTCCAATAATAATGTTAGAATGACATGTTTTGTAAACATGCATTGATTTTAACAGGCATTGAATGCGAACAATTTGTCTGGTGAGGCTCGAAGTTTGATGTTATCTACTCCTATTGTACTTAAGTTTGGATACAGATTATATTTAACCACACGGATAGTTCCCATTCAATACGTATTCATAATTATTTGTTTGTGTTTCGGTGAGCTACCGCAACTTTAGATTATGATCTGAAATAATATTTCTATTTCTTGGTAGGAAGTAACATTTTAGAAACTGGATAATGGTTGTAGTTTTATTTTTACCAACTTGTTGAGGGTCCTCTGTGGTCCTATATTGACACTTTTTCCAAATTTGTTAAGAACAAAGATGGAGAAATAACTTAAGCTGAGCAAATAACCATGCAATTCACATGGGTGTTATGTGATTTTTTGTGATTGTAGTGGCAAACAAGCATGCAGTTCACATTGATGTTAAGTGATGACTGCAGCCTATAGACAAAGACCATGGTCAAAATGCAGATGCGTTACCACTCCTGCCTGAGGCCTAAGTTGTTATGCTTCTGTGCCGGAAATTACAGGGCCATACATTACCACCTGACCAGAACACGATAGTGCTGAACACTATCATTTAGCGGCAAGTAAATTAGGTATGTATCTTCACGCCAGGTCCCTAACGGGGTAGGCAGAGAGTGTAGAGCGCCAGACATCCCGGTTCCGACAAACCTCTCGTGCCTCGTCTACCTTCATCATTCTCTTCATACATGCACGCCGATTCCTAAATTAGGTAATGATGATAATAATGATTAATGTTAAGTAATGACTGCAGTCTAATATCCCTTTACTGGTAGTAGAGCTCCAGGGACGGAGCTCACGGGCGTAGGCACCTCCGCATTACCTAATATACTTGGTCGTGCTGAACCGCTAAATTAGCGGCAAGTAGCGTGCAAGTGTTCCAGTCCGGTGGTAATGTGCGGTCCTGTAATTTCCGGCATAGAGGCATAACACCTTAAGCCTCAGGAGTGGTAACGCATCTGCATTTTGACCTTGGCCTTTGTGTGGGTGTCTATAGGCAGTAGTCAGGCATCATTGTGAACTGCATGCCTGTTTGCCACTTCCATTAAATAAAAGAAACACCAAGGCTCAAAATGCAGATGCGTTGCCACACCTCAACCACCCTGAATTGTCTATGTTGTTTTGCCTCTGTGACGAGAATTCAGGGGCTATGTATCCCAAACAATATGCTGCAAGACAATGTGTGTTAACACTAGAAAAAATACTAGAATAATCAATTAAATTTAGAACCAAACCTTTGAAACATTCATAAAGTCTAAGTTTCTCAATAATAGTACCTACCTCAATGGATAATTTTGTGTAGATCTTATGTGCTTTATAACGTCCTTCTTCTGTTCATCATGTTATCCTATCGATTCGACAGCGAACAAATGAAAAATAAATTCATATTTTTGCCACGCACTGAATCGTGGGACTTTAAAAGGACAAATCATTCTATTGATCGCCACCAAAAGTTATTTATCAGAAATTCATAGAATCAGAGCGAATTCTATAAGATGTTGCGGTTTATTCGCATTATGCGCAGGCACAGCGTTTGTGTGGCGAACAAAGCGCGCAACCCTTTGGCTACACAATGCGCGTCACTAATCTAGATCTGTTCACTATTGTCACTTCCACAGACAATAGCTCGTGCACTTTATATCTTATTCGACATCGATTTAGTAGAAATGCAGTTACTCTTCATGCTGTGTTCTATACAGTAGCTTCATTGATATCAATGATTTATTCACTCTCGGTATAGCTATGTAAATGTGTTGTACAAGAAAATTCATTAGTTTAGTTCTAACGCACACTGTCGGGAGTGATTATTCTAAACAAGCGTATTTATAATCGTAGCATCGTTCCTGAGCCGCGGGCGCGCGGCGTCCGATCCTTTGAGCGTGGCCATACATCACGGCTCCTAAGTAGACAGTATATCAACCGATATTCAGAGTAATTAGCCCTTTGGCGACGGACCTCCTGGATTTATTGTAGTAGGGCGTTAATGCGGCCGACAGCCGTAATGCCGCCCTTTGTTCTCGGTGCCCGAAATATTCAATTGGAATATTACAGCCCATAAGGATCGTATGCTATTTATTAAATGGCTCTCCGTAGGCTCTAAGCGACGTGTTAATTTAAGGCGCTGCGGTGTAGAAATATCTGTAGAATACTGCGCTCATTTAAATTAAGATGAAGGCGTAACGATAACTGTTAGATAAGTGCAGTGACAAAAGAGATCGGATGTCGCACAAAAAGGTCAGCCTGCTACCGCAATCCGTCAATTAATTTACTTTTGTGATATGAGAGGCGACAAAGAGGCAGCCGACGGGAAAATGCTACTACTATGCTACTGACGTCCGCTCCCATTTTTCTGAAATGAACTTAGTTACTTGTATTTAAGATTGGATTTCGACTAATTAAAAAATGTGCAGCTACTGTAGGCGACAGGCGGCGATAACACGAAGTGGAGGTACGTCATAAAACATCATTAGCAAGATAAACTTCCTAAAAGCAGCATCTATGAAGCCGAGAGCGCAGGAAGTCACAGTTATATGTAGGTACCTATGTCTGTTTTTTGATTAACATCGAATATCGATTTCAACTGAGCAAAAATATCGAAATGTAATACAGAATTGATAGATAATAATAATTATTATTGAGATAGAGATAATGAATTAATTTATTGTGAAGTGGAGCCTCCCTTTTAATACATTATTTTACTAATAATCGTTAATTAATGAGAAATAGTGTTGGTTTTGATGTAAGACATAATTTAATAATCACTATCTTGGATGTTCACGTTTTACGTGAAAATGTCATGCTATTGATATTAGTCATGACAAAAATTACTTAGATTGTTTAGAACGATTCAGAAAATTGATACTAGCCATATACCTAAGTATGAATCTGAGCTAAGACATATTTACTCTATCTCTCCATAGAATTTGGATCACATATGTACAACTGTTCATTGTGATGCTCTTGCACAGATATTCAGTAATAAATGACGCCACATTTTTGGCAAATTATATCACAAATACATTATTAAAACACACTCAACTATAGAAACACTATAATTTTGTGTCAATCCGCCTACAAAACAAACAATATATTAAATTATTGTATCCAGGAAGAGAAGCACGAAAAAACGATAGACAAAAGGGAAGACCGATGTTAGAAAACTTAATTTTACACCCGAATCAAAACTTCGGCCCGTATTGTGTTGTTGTGGTGCTAACCAATCTCTCTTTTGTTATGACCCCACCCACGCTTATTATCAGATGCCTTCATGGCATGTCATTTTTTATCAAAACAATAACTTTTTTAGGAACACTTGGATCACACGTTAGCTGGAAGTGTTTGTCAAAAGCTCTAATAGTCAAATCAAACATAATTTACGTGGACGTTTAAATCAAAAATTACGTGAGGTTTAGTTCTGAAAAGTGGTAACACTGTACATATATATTTTTTTATGAATTTCACCAAAAAACGAACATTACATTAGGAATGTTTTTTTTATGTCAAGAATTGACATGTTTGCGAATACAGCAGCATACAATTTACATTGTTTGAAAGTAATACTTAACTTATGTAAATAGAGTTGTAGATGCGTTGCCACTCCTGTGCCAGAAATTACAGGGCCGTACATTAGCCATAGCCAGCTTTTTGTTTTTCTTTGACGTCTCACGTCGTTCTGATCACTCACTATTAATTACACGTGGATTTGATACTTTCTTTTTAAAAAGGGCTTAATCGTGCTAGATAGGGTAACCACCAGGATAATGGTTTGCATGTGTGTTTTGTATGATAAAACAGTCTCTTTAGTCTGGCCTAGACGACAAAAGCTGAAAAGTGACCAAAAAGGCGCGTTGCCGAAAAAAAAGTTTTTGTTTTAATTACAGTATTTTTTTCCACATATGTGAACTACGCTTGGTTACTCATGCGGCACTTAAAAAAAATGGTTTTAATAAAAGAAAATGAAACCTTTTCCCCTTTATCGAGATGTAGTTAAATGATGCACATGCGCACTGGTGGTAGAGCTCCAGTGACGGAGCTCGTGGGCGTAGGCACCACCGCATTACCTAATATACTTGCCGCTAAATGGTAGTGTTCAGCACTATCGTGTTCCGGTCAGGTGGTAATGTACGGCCCCGTAATAACAATCACAGAGACATTACACCTAAGGTCTCAGGGGTGGCAACGCATCTGCATTTTGACCTCTGATCATTGTGTGGGTGTCTATAGGCTGCAGTCATCACTAAACATCAATGTGAACTACATGCTGGTTTGTCACTTTTATAACATAAAAAAAAATGATTGTTTGTCAAGTCATGTATAATTTTCTCAAATAACAAATATGAATTGAAGATAAATTACTCATATTAAAGTCTCATTTCTATTAATTGACAAACCAACCAGGCAATTGATGTCTCAATACTAACAGATAGATTATAATCCAAACTGCGTTCTATAAAAAAATAATGTCAGTTTATCCACCCACATAGGTTATAAATTAATAGAATCAACCCCCATCCCTCGTGTCATATAATAACATTTGATTGGTTTCGTGTGAGGTATATTTTTATGATATTTTTGGAAATTCTTCTAAGCTAATATCCACGTGGCCATCAATGATTTATGAAAGAAAGGGTGGGACACATTTTAATGCAGTCAAGCTATCATAATTACGATGAAACCTGCATCTAAGTAAGCCTTTTCAGAGAAATCGAAATCATATATAATTTACATAGATTGTTAAAAAAAAATACAGCTTATTATAGAAATATACACAAATATAGTTGTAGATCAAAATGCTAATGATCGATATATCAGAGATCCCTATAAGTACCTAATTTTTAAAAGTTATATCTGATCTATATTCTGTATGATTTAAGCTCTTGATAATCGAAAAATGTGTGATTATTTGAATTATATTATAAACATCAAAATAAGTGTTATAGGACTGAAACTGTATTCAATTTTTTAAGTACGAAGAGGACATAATTTTAAGTTTACTAAAGGTTAAATTTAAAATTTTATCTATCTCTCTTTTCTTAAAATTTTATCTATCTCTCTTTTCTTTTATCATCAAGAATCTACTCGTAGGAAACTTGAAAACTATTATTTTCGAATAAGTACCTACTTTTATACTATAAATGGTGGCAAACAAATAAGTATCTATGCAATGCAATAAATGTGAAGTAAAGATTTGACAAATCAGGTGTGGACTTCGGTGGCTCAGTTGGAAGAGCGGCTGGACTAGATTCCCGAAATAGAATAATATACGGCCCTGCGATTTCCGGCACAGAGGCTTAACACCTTAAGCCTCAGGAGTGGTAACGCATCTGCATTTTGACCTTGGTCTCTGTGTGGGTCTATAGGCTGCAATCATCCCTTAACACCAATGTGAAATGCATGCTTGATTGTGCTGTTGGACTGCGACTCCCATTACATAAAAAAAAAACAAGTCGCGGGTTCAAGTCCCGCCTGAAGTCAATTTTTTCTTTCCATTTATCTTTAATGATAATCCTTGAAACCTTGTTAAAATTGTCATTTATGTGTATATTATTTATTTTATTATTATATTACTTTATAAGCGCCGCACAGGGATTGAATCTGCGACAAGGCACAAAAACTGATTAGACAAACGCCAATGTATGTGTAGGTTGAAATGAAATATACGAATAATTAATATTCATACCGTTCGCACTTTTAACTTAATATGCATAATATACGCCTAAAGTAAAAGCTATGAAAATAAAAAAATAAATAAAATGGAATTTGAATGTAATTTAATAGATTTGTCAGTCACTTTGAATATTCAAAATCACCGGTCTGTCTGAGCGTTTGTCTCCATAAATGTCTTAGCACGTGTTTTGAGGTATGAATATAAAACAAATCCAAAGAACTTAACGAAACGTGATATCTTTATAGATTAAGGTTAATCTGTGAATTGTAGTTGTTTAAATACTCATCGTTGCTTAATGTTGTTCGGTTCATTAATATTAATAATTGAGAAAATTGAAAAATCTATGGTTGTAAGAGAACTGGTTGATTTTTTTTACGACCGAGAGCCTGCTGTGCGTGTCATTCCCTAAAATCACCTGTTACCATTTAGCTAGAAACGTACCACGGCGCAAGGTAATAATTTCAAATACTTATGATAATTAAGACATTGAAAACGGACAAAAATAGGTCTTCTATTTTTTATATTGTCATCGAACGCTCGATTGTATGTAATTATTGAACTGCTATTGAACACACACACAACCACCATAACCTTCACCTATGCTTGTGGTAATGACCACCTACAAATAATAATTCATAACATAGATATTTTAGTCATGAAGTAGCAAACAAGCATACTCATTGAAGGTACGTGAATACTGCAATCCTTTAGGGACGTTTGTATTAAAATCAGGGGTTTTGAAACCTCGCCTGAGGTCTTAGTTATTATACATCTGTACCAGTAAGTACAAGTACATTACCACCAAATAACAAGGTGGTGGTGTTTACGTCCTCGTAGCTCTATAATAATAATAATGTCCTCCAGACCGAATTTCGGTCACGGCGGTCAATCTCAATGGAGACTAGCCAACTGCGCGGGAGATATTATAGTGCACAAGTGTATGCGCAAACACAGGTGCACTCTCTATTCCCTCACTCTCATAGTCCGGTGGGACGGCAATCTGACACGAACGGAGAGAGATCGGGCGCAGGACCGACGGCTCTTCGAGGCACCGGTACCAGACTCCGGGCTTTTACTAGAAATTTTTTTACAGAAGAAACCCAATAACAAATGTTCCCGACCTGAGTCGAACCCGGGACCTCAGACTTCACCATCGCAATTGCGACCACTGAGCCAACGAGGCATTCAAGCGAGCTCTATAAGGAACTAGCCGACGTTACAGACGTGTGATGGACCGAGTCATGAATCTATGTTTAAAAAAAAAGATCCGGACGAATTGAGAACCGCCTCCTTTTTTCGAAGTCGGTTAATAAGTTCTATACAAGACGCCCGACGAACTTCTCACTGCCTTTGAACGAATGGATTCTTACTTTTTCCTTATTTTTTTTTTAATAATCATATTGCTATGCAGAAGATAAAATCAAAAATATTGAAAATCATTTTAGTCCTTCTATAAATGGCGTAAACAATTTTTGGAGACTTTATTTTATGTACATATCTACACAGTTTTATTACATAATAAGGACACAAAATTAGTAAAATTAAAAACATAATATTTTAAAAGCGTCCCATAAATCGTAACAGCGTTCTCCTATTAAAATCATATATTTTTATCGGCTTCTACTTAATAGTCAGTTAGCTTTAAAATCCATCGTAAATAGCCATCTTTATTGTTGCCATATTTTATTTGTTGTCATCGCAGCCACAAATTACTTAAAATAACTTGAGAAATGCCTAAATCTGCTTATTAAATCATACGCCTTTAAATCTTAATGCAGATCATACGCCTATAAAATCTTAAAGCAGATTTTATATTTTTTTTTATGTATTGGACGTGGCAAACAAGCATGCAGTTCACATTGATGTTAAGTGATGACTGCAGCCTATAGACACTTACACAAATACCAAGGCCAATAAAGCTAAGGCGTTATGCCTCTGTGCCGGAAATCACAGGGCCGTACATTACCACCTGACTGGGATACGATAGTGATGGACACTACCATTCAGCGGCAAGTATATTAGGTAATGCGGTGGTGCCAACACCCGCAAGCTCCGTCACTGGAGCTCTACCACTAGAAAATAACTAAACCATTATACTATTTATATTTATATATAGCCACAATAATTATATATATATTTTTTTGAGAATATATAATCAAATTTTGAAACGCGCATGGCCCAGCGGCTGGTTTAGATCATGAGCGATCTACTTGGTTAAGCACTACGGGTGCGGTCGAGTAGTGTGATGGGTGACCGCTAGTGGCAAATTAAATGCGCGTTTACGTGCTTCGGAGGGCATGTTAAGCGGTCGGTCCCGGTTGCTATCGATAGATAGCAGTCGTTAAGCCTTGTCGGAGGCTTTATGGGCGGGTTGAAAACATCCGACAATGAATATGCCTATGTTTTATTATATAAATAGTAGATGGAAAAAAAATAAACGAATGGAATATTAACAATAAAATCATAATTTATTGTTCACCGAGTACGTAAAGTGGACCTAATACCCAGCGGAACTCTACCATGTTTAAGAGTAGCAAATAAGCGTGGACGTAAAATGAATGGTAAGTCACATTTTTTAACGTCTTTTTATTTAAGGAAGGTAACAAACAAGCATGCTGTTCACATTGATGTTAAGTGATGACTGCAGCCTATAGATGTCTACAAAAAAAGATACGTTGTCAGCCTATAGAGTTCAAAATGCAGATACGTTGACACCCCTGATACCTAATTTGTTATGTCTCTGTGATAGTTATTACGAGGACATACATATAAAAACAAGCTCTTATGGCCCTGTGTCGGAAATTACCTACTGGGTCGTACAGTACCATCTGATCAAAAACTCAAACTCAAAAATTGATTTAATCACTTGGAAATAATAGAATTTGCTTGTGATAGGTCAAATCTATACAAATAAATAAAATTGGAGTGTCTGTTTGTAATATAAAAATATCTGCTCTTTACTAAATGCATATATATGTATACACGGTACATATACCAAAACAACGTTTTTTACTATTTTTGTCTGTCACAGACAACAAACTGACAGACGTCTGCCTGTCTGTTTGTTCCGGCTAATCTCTGCAACGGCTGGACCGATTCCGACGGAATTTTCATTATTAGATAGCTTATGTAATATGGAGTAACTTAGGTTACTTTTATACAAGCTGCGCCCACGACTTCGTCCGGGTAGATACTGAACAATCATAAATTCTCACGTGGACGAAGTCGCGGGCACAGCTTGTTACAAATATAAAACTAAAGCAAATAACAACTGATACGTTGATTCATATGTCAAAGTAAACAAAAATAAATAATTATCCAAAATATATATAATATAATTATCCTTAATAATTAAAATAAGTATGAACAGAATATTCCATACTCTCTTTTACAGACGGCAAGACAAGACTAAACAAAAGAATATCGGAATATTAACACCATTTTGTTGCAAGTAGATTAGGTAATGCGGCTTTGGCTAAAGAATGCTTTCAGCCGCGTGTTCCGTCGCTGGAGCTCCACAACTTCAAGTTGTATTTGTATAAGTAGGTGGTTGTTTCATTAAAAACTGTATCATTATTATCGACTACCTGTTGCCCGCGGCTAAGTCGCTTTTCGCGTATCCTGTGGAAACTTCAATCATTTAATTTTTAATTTAATTTAACCATTTATTTCAGGCAATTAGGGCCCATAACATACAATACACAGATAACAATAAAAAATACATAATACAATCTATCTTAAAACTAATCACGTCACTTCACATGGGGCGTACGTTTCGCCTCCCAAAATCGTCTGAAAACTACACCTTCGGGCCAGAAATCAGGACTCAGGAAACTCTGCAGATGTTTAGCAGGCACACGCAATTTGAAAGAGCAGAATCTCGTAGGTCTGTTTGACTTTAAGGCTTCAATCTCTCCCTGTATTGTTTCCTGATCCCGACCTCTGATCTTCTCGGTCATATATTTTTGAATTATCCAACCCTAAAATAGACTTTTAGTTAATTCTATAATATCCTATTCCCGTGCCAATTTTATAAATTAAATATGCTAATGTGAACCGTATTCATCTCTGTTAAAAAGTTTAAAAGGGATGCATGAAGTAATTTTTAAATTGAAATTGAATTGATAACTTCGTTTTCCCTTACACAATTTTGACGAAACAAAGTTTTGACAATGCTCCTAATTATATGTAAACCGCGTTCAAATCCGTTGAGTAGTTTCGAAGTTATAACATACCAGACAGACAGACAGACAAAAATTCCAAAAAATGTTTTTGGTCTCAGTTACTTTTCTTTAATCGCCTCCCTATCAGTTTATTGGCAAAATATTTAATGTACAGACACTCGATTTTTACGGACTTATTATATATATTGATATGGAGTGAAACAACTTTTTGGGATTCAGTATACCAATGAGTTGGCTGACAGCAGTCATACTAACAAAAACTGCACTAGTATGACTGCTGTCAGTCTCGACGTTCGTTGATGTCTTTTAGCTGAAACATCATTGATATATTGGTTGTAGAGTTACACTAGTCGAGTTCGAAAGCGTAGGTAGGCACCATCGCATTTCCTCTTCTATTTGTACCTATATATGCTGTTGAGAGCTATTGTTCTCTAATTTAATATGTATGTATCTTTACGCCAGGCCCCTTAGGGAGAAGGTATAGCATATATCCGCCAGATATCCCGGTCCTGACATAACTCCCGTGCTTCTTCTACCTTCATCATAATCTTGATACATGCACGTCGACTCTTAAGACTTTTCTAAGGGGCCCTTAGACAATACTCAACCTATTTGGTCATGGTAGGTCAGTATTGGTCTTCCTGAACCTCTACAACCATCCACATTCGCATTGTATATCTGTTTAGTCATTCGTTCATTCGACATTCTTTCTATAGGCCTAAACCATCGGAGCATTCCTTTTTTCACTCTCTAATTTTATGTTTATAAAAATAACCTAGTAACCATAGCTAAGGTTACTACGTTACTAGGTTATTGGTAATGAAATTTTCGGTTTTGGATAATATCTACAGACTTCAACTTTTATTTTGCTGTAGCATTTATGGTTATCAGTTTTGAATGCCTCGTCTTTTTTATCATGATATTTTTTTAATGTGTGAAGTGTTAATTCTGTCGCATTATAATCATTGCTAAAATAATACTAAAACTGTCTATATAGTAAAAAATGTATTCATTAAATTTATTATTGCAGGAAATTGACAACCCGGTTAGTCCAGCTGTGTGAAACAATCGTTTGATTCGAAGGGTCGCGGGTTCGATCCCCGCACCGGGACAAATATTTGTATGGCCTACAGATATTTGTTTCGGGTCTGGGTGTTTGTGTATGTGTTGTATGTGTACAACGGCACCCACGACACAGGTTTATACCTACTGTGGGCTGTGAGTGTAAGCGTATTTTATTTTATTTTTATTTTTAAAAATTTACTTTGGTTATAAACTTAGGTATCTTAGAAAAGTAAAACAAAGCAATGAGAAAAATTCATGAAACCTACACTTATCAAATTATTTGTGTAGATGAGAAAATTACAGATCAGTTCTATGTTGTAAAATATGAATAAAAATAACAACAAGTGTAAATATGTAATGTTCGTTTGCCTTACCCTAAATAAAAAGAAAAGGAATTAAAAAAAAAAGTTTCGTTCTTAATAATGATAAGTACAAATGTATGTGGTATAAAAATGTATAACTTACCAAAAATAACTATGCTCACTATTTGTCGTACATGTATCTAAGGAGAATCCAATAGGAATGAGCTAACACAAAATTAAATATTCAATAAATAATTTATTTCCTATATTACGTCTAATTCATATATTTACACAATATTGATTGGCTCAATAAAGGTATACGCAGCCTCTACGATTACCTACAACGGGTAACAATGTATTAATGAGACTGTTTCACTGTTACCTAAATTCTTAAAATATAAACTGTTAAGGCACTATGGTTTGACTAGATATATCAAGAGTCTTTTCGGGTTCACTCAATGCAGTTAATTTTAATTAATGCACTATCTCGGAGGGATTCGTCCAATCATGAAACGTCAGTACCTGTGAACAAAAACAAAAAATCTCATTAAAACTTTCGTTCGAACCTCGCAATTTAAAAAAATGGGCGATTTAATTTTTCAATCGATCTGGGCAAAATGGAAATTGATTCTTATTTTGATTTTAACTACACAAAATTCAAGAAATTATATATATTAGGTATGTGATAAAGTTTGAAAGATTGAAAGTAAATAAATTGATGCTCACATTGCTATTTCTGCTGCCACCAGGAGATTACATCTAATAACTCGTCCTCATCCATCGGACCGAGCTGCTGTTGCGCTGTCACTTCATATCGGTCGACAGCTGAATACGCTGATGATACACCAGACGAGCACTCCGAAGGGGCTAGCGAGTCTGCTTTCTCTGAACACGGTGAACCGCTTCCATAGAAGAAACCGTCGTCCATATCCATGGTCGTCATCGCGGAGGTATTGCTACTTGGTATATTTTCCCTATTTTCTTGGTCACGCGTTATCCCTAAGGCGGCGTCGCTTTCGTCTAATAATTGTTGTAAGTACCTAATGTATTCTACTACCATTCTTAAAGTGTCAACTTTACTCAATTTCTTCCCCGAGCCGCGCCTGGCGCCACCTGATAGCGCGGCGACTACAGAAGCCGGCAAGTGACGTCGGAGCGCGTTAAATCCATCGTTGACCTGTTTCACACGGTTACGTTCCCTCGCGTTTCGTCTCGCGATAGATGCAGCCTGAGGTCCGGTGTAAGGGTTCGTCCTGAAGTGCACCTTTTTCCTGTACTGGAGGTTCGGGGGCGTATCGTGTGTGACGTAGTTTTTTTCAGGCGCCGGAGCGATAGGTACCATCCTCTTTTCCATTGGTGTCTTCGTGACGGTGGCTGAAGGGTAGCCGGAAGAGACGACGACGTAGTTAGTCTGGCCTTGAACGAGTTGAATCTCTTGTAACATTTTACGTGTTTACGCGGGTGCCGTAGCGGTACGGGCACACGACCGGTCCGCGCGACGTTCGAGAAAGCACTAGCGAGCGACTGACTCGTCGTAGGCTTCGTGGGAGCTTTCGCATGAAAGGTTAGAGCGGGCGGCGGCAACGGAGCTTCACGCACAAGTGAGCCGGCGGCGCACGCGCACGCGTTATATCACCTGCGCCGGCTGCAAAAAATATAAATTTTAAAATTCTCTTCCCCTATTATTTTCCATCATCCCTTCCCCTTTGTACGGGTCCGTACCTGGCGAGGTGGATAGGGGAGCGCGGCGCGCCGCGGACAGCGACCGGCTAACGCGTGCCCGATTTTTTCTACTGACCACTGAATTCAAAATAGAATTTGTTATTTAAAGACTTATCACTATGTCACTGGTATTTCAAACGCGTAGGAGATGAATACAGTAAACCAGTTGATCTGTCTTAGTACATTATTATCAAGTAATTACATCACTGACACCGGAGAAATTTGAAGAAATCTTATAAGCATTATCGCGATTTAAAATATCTTAATAACCGTCCAAGCTTAAAGCTTTCTCATAACAACATATCAAATTTATGAATAATTTTGTATCGGCATTTATCGAATCGTTGATCAGAATCATCTTAAGAATTTATAGGAAATTGGGTACTAACATTATTTTTTATTAAACACTCATCGATAATGAACATAACACGGTTTTGATTTCAATAATTATTGATTATTTATAAAGATCGATATGTGTAATATATACCTTTTGTGTGATGCGGAAAGCAATTATAAATATACGTTGCGGAAGTTCAATTAAACTTACGTTTCTTATACAAATACTAATTATAATTGAATACCTGATTATTTTTGACATCGTACTTGTACTATGTCCCACTTGATATGTCGCCGATGTCGAGAAAAATCAAATCCAATCGTTAGATCCCTCGTAAATGTTTCACATACTAATTAGTTAGTTTAAAATGGTACTGTGAAGTAATGTTTTCGAATTTTAATTAATGGCTGCATATTATTTAAATACACCATCGGGTTCGAACGTGAGACCAAAGACGTTGGCATCTTCACCAAATCTTCACTTCAATTAAGGTCGGGAGAGATATGCTATGAATTGCACTTTTTACCATAATCAGTTGGTTTTATTAGTCGGTCCTTTGATCAAACACGCACCGGCCAATACGAGTACGTTAATCGAATAACTCTTCAACATTTCGCTTGACAAACGTAATCGGAATGATTGTAATTGGAAATAATGAACACTACACTTGTTAGAAGGCTAAGATTATGATTTTTAAAATATTCGTCTTTGTTATTTTTACCGGGTGTACTTATGTACTTATATAGTAGCGGAAATGTTTATATGATTTCGTAACAGAGGTTCTTTTTTCACTGCATCTTTGTGAGCTACTATTAAAAATATATATTTCCTTGAATTAAGAAGGTATAGATTAATATTACTGTTAACGAGTAAACATATGCGAGAGAATTATAAATACTCAGAATACTTTACTGAGGGTTGAATGTTTGAGTCCTGTCTCAAATAGATTTTGTTCTTCTCATCAGTCAAAAATCATAGACGCCAATCAATGTAGATGCGTTTCCACTTCTTCTCTCCTTAAGATCTAATGCCGCTGTGCAAGAAATAACGGGGCCGTATATCACCTTACTGGAACACGATGGCGCTTAACACTACTATTTAGCGGTAAGTAAATTAGTACCGACGACCTGGTGAAGGTCGCGGGCAATCGTTGGATGAGGGCGGCCCAGGACCGTTCGTTGTGGCATTCTTTGGGGGAGGCCTTTGTCCAGCAGTGGACGTCTTTTGGCTGAAATGATGATGATGAAATTAGTACTACTAGAATACTCTGGTCCAGTCTATAAACATCGTGACAGCGACTTCAACGTTGATGTTGATGCGTTGCCACTCCTGCGGTGTAAGTTGTTATGCATCTATGCTAGTAATTACAGTGCTGTCTATTATCACCTAGTCAGAATACGATAGCGCTGAACACTACTATTTAGAGACAAGTGGATTAAGTAATGCGGTTGTGACTACGCTCGCGAGCTCCGTGACTAGAGCTCTACCACCAGTAAAATCTACCAGTATCGTAAATTAACTCAGTGAGTTAGTAATAATACCTACACTATTCTACACTATTAACGTAGAGTATCAGAATATTACTCATAGATCTATCGATTCTCAGTTCCAATACTTAAAGTCTAATAAAAAAATGCTGATAACATGTATTAAATTTAAATTAACCAAAGTAAGGTATCGGTCAGTTATGCTATGGGGTTGAGCCCCGTGATTTGTACCGGATATGACCTGCGGGGAAGCGTTAATGGGTTCCGTGAACAACATGTTTTTTATGCCATTACATTTGTTTGATGAATTAAACTGTGTTGCATTATGGTTTATGGGTTACTAGGGGTGAAATACTTGTTGTACAGAGGTAACGATACGTTATCTGATTAATGGTTTGAAATATTATGTAAGTAGTTTTTTAGGTAAGTTTTAAGTTTCGAGAGAAGTTTTTTATATATTACTCGCTGACCCTGCAAACGTTGTTTTGTCATATAATAGATAAATACTTAAGTGCATGACTTAAAATAAATTTAAATTGGCGGGTGCCATCATTGGTGTGTGCAACGCGTTTGAATTAAATTGATTTGCCCGCGCGCTTTTTTACGACATCGTCACCACATGTATAATTATAGATTTTATAATTCTGTCGGTCCGTTCACAGTTAAATAAGTTGAATAAGTCTTCTTTCACTCCTTTCTCTTGTTTAGAATTACTTTAAAAAAAAATTATTTTTGAAATTAATAATTTTATGCTTCTTTATGTTTATACATTTAAATATGCTGCTCCCATAAGCCTAGTTGATTAATAATTAAATGATGTAGCCCTCACATATAAACAAAAATAAAAATTGCAACGAAGATTCGTTGCCACGCCCCAGATCTAAGGTGTGATGCCTATATGCTGATATTTATACCACAGCGGAACATAGTAGCATTTAAAATTACCATTTAACTGCAGATAGATTAGGTAATGTGGTACCTACACCCACGCGCTCTGTCACGGCAGTTTACTTAAGTAAAAGCTACAGTGAAAATATACTTTTCCAACAAGTTATGCATGTGTGCCGCGATGTTAAAGGAGTCATTAAATAACATTTTACTTAAATGACTTTTTTATGTATCGAGCCAAAATCGGACACTTTGTGCATGACCCATACATAAATTTGGCTTCGTTTATAACTAATCGTCTATGTTACTAAATTATTCACACTTAATGAGTCATTTAAATCGAAATATCTATAATATTTTAAATCACTGGCTTGGTCGATAAAATATCATCGTTTACGTTGAATGGTGTCAATAAGCGGCTAACAAAGAGTCAATAAGTTTCATCACTATGTTAACACAGACACTTTAAGGTATCCAACAAGAAAACGAAATGAGATTCAAATTCATTGTGTTGTAAGGGTGGTATCATTTACTTGTGGTACCACACACGTTTCATGTCGACTTGTTTATTTTGAACCGACTACATGCAGATAATAATTGTGTCTTAATATCAATGAGTTTTAACAAGTTTGTGACTATAGTAACATATTCTTTATGATAAAATTGTGACTGGAGACCTCGGTTATACATGGTGTGTTTTATTAAAAACGAATTGCAACATCGGCGTTTTAGTATAAGCGTTGTTAAGCGTAATAAAGTAATATTCTGAATCTATTTTTGCTTTCAAGTACGTATAGAAGAAACAAGATTTTGTAAGGCCTTCGTAAGGTTGTTTATAGGATGGACTAGTCCTAAGTGTGTCTGTAAAAATGAACTTGAATAATATTTCATCGTTTTTGCCACAAAACACTCCTGTTTTGTTTAACATATACAACACTCTGTTATTTATTTTTCTTCTTTCTTTAAGTTTCTTCTCTTATGAATAGACAGTTGTATTAGTCATAATAAGCAAAAGTGTTTTGTGGACGAGATATTTTTTATGAAAAATAAAATTTAAAGATTTTGCAAATTCTTATAGGCCCCAGGAGTGGCAACGCATTTGCATTAAAATCTCTGGTTTCTTGGCGATGTTTACCTAGAGTGTCCTAGAGGCTCATTATTTCTTACCATAAATGTAAACTATTTGTTTATTTGCCACTTTATGACATAAAATGATGTATGCTCCCGTAATAACTCTCACAAAATCACAGAGACATGAACAACTTAGATCTCAGGGATGGCAACGCATCTGCATTCTTAAATGTCACCCTTCGAGTTTGGCAATATAAAAAAGACACACCAATTATTTTTATTATTTTTTTATACTAATATGTTATGCGAAGACTACAACCTATAGACACCCACACAATGACCAGAGGTCAAAATGCAGATGCCACTCCTGAGGCCTAAGGTGTTATGCCTCTGTGCTGGAAATTACAGGGCCGTACATTACCACCTGACCGGAATATGATAGTGCTGAACACTACCATTCAGCGGCGAGTATATTAGGTAATGCGGTGGTGCCTACTACTGCTCCTTCACTGGAGCTCTACCACCAGTCTCTCAGATAACGAACTCTTCATATAAAAGTTTTTTTTTAAGCTACTTACATCGCTTCCAAGCGTTTTTAATTGCCATGTTATACATTATTATCGATCACAATGGTGTCTATGGGATCGAGTCCCATCATTAGTGTTCTACCATCGTTGCCTGCTAATAATATAGCATCCTAGTCCAAAACATGTTAGTTCTCTTTACATAAACACCGATAATTTTATATACCTAACACGATTTTTTTTCATAATACCTCTTTCATACCTTGGCGTGATGATACCTGTTTGATTGATTCGGAGTAAAAGAATTGTGATGTAATATTTAGTCAAATCACTAAAACTAGTATTGCTTACCAAGCTTAACAATCTGATGAATTTCCGTTTAACTTAGAATGCCGATAGTACAAGCTGCTTCCGTTTCGCAAATTCTTTTTTTTGGTTCAGCACTAATTTAGATTTAATCTATACTTGTTTCTATAAATTGTTCCATAATTAATGACTAGCAATATTATAATATATATTTTTTTGTTTTTATGTAAAAATACCTTTTTGTATATCTATTACTAATCAGAATTATCATACTAATATTAAATTACATATCCATTGACCTCCTATTTACATGTATTTAGAAATGCGTGTAAGTGGTATAATATGTATAGTATAGATTTATCTGATTTCTATCAGATAAACATAGATAAACAACTATAAATTTGATAAGGGAAGACACAAAGGTATTGGTGTCTTCTTCTTGTATTACTAAACCATTACAGTTTTTTTTGTACTAGATAACACCGCTTAAGTAAGTCTTATTATTGCATAATTTATTTTTCGGAATTACACATGCGAGTGAACTTTAGAAATTAAAGAAAAAAACGGAAAGAAAAATTTGATTAAAAATCGGTAAAAATCAAAAATGTAAAAATCGAAAAAAAAAATTTGACGCATCGGTGCGGGACTTCGGTAGTTTAGTGTTAAAAGCGGCTGGATAACCAGTATCCTGAGGTCGCAGGTTAGATTCCTGCCCGAAATCAAATTTTTCTTTTCGTTTTTTTCATTCATTTACATTCATTACACTCTGTAGTTCCATTGTCAGTAAACACTGAAAATCATACTCTATAAGAAAACTCCAAGTAAACACGGAAAAATGTAATAAGACTAAAGTTTCCCAATGTTGAAACATGGATATCGGAATAGTAAATTAAATTATTACCATTAATTATACGGTTTTTTGGCACGTGCCAGAAACTTTATACCATATAAAATTCTACATGCCACAATCATTTTTTGATATCGTTGTATGTCTGAATAATGATAAAGTGGATATTATTACCACATACTTATTTAAAATATGCGAAACTTTTATTAACGACTACGACATGGCAAACTTTGAGTTCAAATGTTTTCATTTGGTGTAAAGATTGATCGACTTTTAGAGTAGGTACATATTTATCATGAAACAAAAGTGATCGTTTTTTTTATTAAAGTAAACTTTAAGTTCAAAATGATTATAGACGAATACTGTGTCCTAAAACGAAACTCAAGTGGCAGTGGTCAGGGCACATAGTTTACAGACCTGACGGCCGCTACAGAGTTCTAGAGTGGCGACCGAGTACCGGAAGACGAAGCGTAGGCAGGCTCCCCCTCCACGAGGTGGACCGACGACCTGGTGAAGGTCACGGGAAATCGTTGGATGAGGGTGGCCCAGGACCGTTCGTTGTGGCAATCTTTGGGGGAGACCTTTTGTCCAGCAGTGGACGTCTTTTGGCTGAAATGACGATGATGATGATGATTGTGTCCTATAAACATCTACAAAGATATATGACTGGATTAAGTATACTTAATTGCAATGTAAACGTGTTTGTTTATTTTTTAATTTTATGATAGACATTTTCACGAAAACTGGAGGTCAAAATGCAGATGCGTAACCACTCTCCAGTCTAAGATAGTTTGTCTGTGATAGTTAATAAGGGATTATACCTTATCATCTAACGGGAACACGATATAGCTGAACACTACCGTTTGACGGCAAACAGATTAGGTGATGATTACGCTCTCCAGCTTTGACACTTAAGTAAAATATAATAATAGGTTGGGGAAAAAGTCTTTTCGCATTATAGTATGTATGAACTTGTAATAAAATTTCTTTGGCTGTAGTATTTGTATCTGGCTGGTTTTGGTATCATTGAAAGTTAAAATTTTAAAGAACATAATTCCAAATTCAAATTAGGCAAATGTGTGATTTTCATTTGTTTTTCGTACTGTCAAGATGAGTGAATCTAATGAAGAAATTCGATACATTTTAAAATCTTACTACAAAAAAGGTAAAAATGCAACGCAAGCAGCAAAAAAAAATTTGCGATGTTTATGGACCTAGTGCAGTGTCTGTGAGAGTAGCACAAATTTGGTTTAAGCGTTTTCAATCCGGAAATTTTGATGTCAAAGATGCACCTCGCTCTGGTCGCCCTATTACGGATAAAATGAATGCCATTTTTGAAAAAGTGGAGCAAGGTCGACATATCAGTAGTTACGACGTAGCTGAAGAACTGAGAATTGATCACAAAACAGTTTTGGCGCATTTGAAAAAAGTTGGGTACAAAAAAAAGCTCGATATTTGGGTACCTCACGAGCTCACTGAAAGAAACCTAATGAACCGTGTACTCATTTGTGATTCTTTTTTACGACGTAATGAAACCGAATCATTTTTGAAGAAGCTGATAACTGGTGATGAGAAGTGGATCACGTACGACAAGAATGTGCGAAAAAGGTCGTGGTCAAAGGCCGGTCAGGCTTCACAGACTGTGGCGAAACCCGGGTTAACTCGCAATAAGGTGATGTTGTGCGTGTGGTGGGGTTGGAAGGGCATTATTCATTATGAGCTATTACCACCAGGCAGGACTATCGATTCTGAACTCTACTGCGAACAACTGATGAGATTAAAGCAAGAAGTTGAGAGAAAGCGGCCGGAATTGATCAACAGAAGGGGTGTGGTGTTTCATCATGATAACGCTAGACCTCACACATCTATAGCCACTCAACAAAAATTAAGATAGTTTGGCTGGGAGGTGTTAATGCATCCGCCGTATAGTCCTGACCTCGCACCTTCAGATTTCCACCTGTTTCGGTCTCTTCAGAATTCTTTATGCAATGTTAGGTTAACATCACGAGAGGACTGCCAAATCCACTTGTCGCGGTATTTTGATGAGAAGTCCCAAAATTATTATAGCAATGGGATCATGTCCCTACCTACAAGATGGCAAAAGGTTATCGAACAAAATGGTACATACATACTTTAGTTAAATTTAAATAAACTACATAAAAAAATGTTTTGAATTATCTTAAAAAATGCGAAGAAACTTTTTCCCCAACCTAATAAGATACTTATATAATTAAACAACAAGATATTTAACATTTCTGTGACTGGATTAATTTACCTACTGCGAAGTGGAAAAATACCTGTAACTCATAAAATGTTTATGACAAATGTAAGTCTCCAAAAATTATGAGGTCAATATAGGGACAGGTGTACTTCTGATTTAGCCAATCAACGTAGATACTCACATAGATGTTGGCTACGACAAAGTGTATTCACATAACTTCGTCATTTAATCATGAAAACGAAATCGATAAGACATATTTAATTAGGCTTTTAAGTATGCCGCGACAATTTCAAATGGCGCCATTGCTAAACTATTTTAGGCATAATATTTTAATTATAAAACTAATCAAGTTTTATTCAAATGTATGTCATCATCATACAATGATTTATTTGTTATTGGTGGTAGAGGTCTAGGGGCAAAGTGCTAAAGCAATAGTGTATTATCTAATTAGTGCAAATCCTATTTCGTTTGACAACTTGCAACTGAATTCCGCTTGCTACTAAACTTAGGCCCAGTATCCCCACCAAAGTGGAGAGGAGTGATTCGGCTCTTAATTAAGTCTGTTAAACAAAGGTATAGTTTACCTACATTGCTTATAATTTATTTAATTGTTATTCTTGTTTCAGTCCTACACTACTGTTCTTTTGCAGACAGGTTTTGAATTTTTGAAGTGAAAACTTATTTATTAGTAAGTTGAACGCGGTCGAGATGAGATCTTTGCGCAAGATCTGCGGTGTATCACTCACCGATCGCGTTCGTAATGAAGATGTAAGAAAGAGACTTTGTGTGAATGATAGTATCGGTGTAAAAATGAAAAAAGGCATGCTCCGATGGTTCGGGCATATAGAAAGAATGTCGAATGAGCGAATGACTAAACAGATATACAATGCGAATGTGGATGGTTGCAGAGGCCCAGGGAGACCAAGGCTGACCTACCATGACCAAATAGGTCGAGTTCTGTGGTGGGGTCAAAAGTCTTAGGAATCAATCGGCTTGCATGTATGAAGAGAATGATGAAGGTAGACGAGGCACGAGAGGTTTGTCTGAACCGGGATATCTGGCGCTCTACACTCTCTGCCTACCCCGTTAGGGACCTGGCGTGAAGATACATACATACATAAAACTTATTCAACGACGTTTTGCATTTATATGGAAGTAAATAAACTCGCGTCAGAACGCGTGACCCTGATCAAAAATTGGTAAGATGGTCACGTGGCCAGAATTGCGTGCGCCTACTTTTTGGGTACCCAATGACAGAATTATCGTTGTCAATTCAAATATTCGATATAATATAATATAGTATAATTCGATAGCATTTACCTTCAGACCAAGGCGTTGAAATCAGGACCTCAGCGCAGTTGCAATGCTAATCATGGTTCAGTGTGTACGCAACACAACGCCTCTATCCGCTAAAAATAGAAGCAGACAATCCACACAGCCGTACTCGACAAGAACGACATAACATGATAACTCACGTGCACAACCATGACCGCTCTGACCAGAGTGCTCTATTAAAAAGAAGAGAAGTTACTAAATATGCTATCATAACTATATACCTATTAAATGATTAAATAATATGGCTGCGAGGCAATTGCATTCGCCACTTGCCCGGTGAAGGAGACGACATTTTTAATCGAGTTCAAAAAACGAGAAGGTTCTCAATTCGGCCGGTATGTATATATATATATATATTTATTTATTTATGTATGTACGCGAGTTTCACAGAGGTTTCTGGACCGATTTACGTAATGCTTTTTTTGTTTGATGCGAAATAGTTTCGAATTGGTCCCATAAAAATTTGATTCAGATAGGCCCATCAGTTTTTATTTTATGAGATTTTTTTTACTAACTTTCACCTGAGACTAAAGGAATAAGAATAGACGGCGAGTTGTCATACAGTGCGTTAAATCCACTGACGTCCTAGATAGTCCTAATGCGCATGACAATAAAATGACAACAAGTGACAATGACAGATTTACTCATCGACGTAACACCACAGCTTATTTACTCCTTCGTAATTAAATTTTTTTCATTGATTTCGTATAGTCGTGTAATAATTTTGTATCGACACACCTAAACAATTTAAATTAGGTATCTAATTGCCACGAAGCTAAAAGAGTCAGATTTTACAAATTTAACAGATGTGAACATTAATCTAATTGACAATGCAGCAATAAACTAAAAATTATTAAATAAATATAACTACGTTAAGAAAAATTGACTTCAAAACTGAAAAGTAAAAAATAATAAAGATTTAATTGCAATTATGTACTAATAGGTTTGAAGTCGGTGCCAAGCAATACCACTAAAGTAGGCATTTCATTGTATTAAGACGTAACTTCACGCCTGTAATCCCCGAAGAGGCACAGGTAAATGCATGAATTCAAGCATACATGCAAACACCCACGATTCGCCGGTTACGTTTTGTTCAGTGTATTAATTTGCTCGTATTCATATTTAAGTGATTAATATATAATTGTTTGTTTAAGGCTTGGCACCGACTTCAAACCTATTAGTAAAAAGCACATATAAATAGTAGGTAGTAATAATAGGTAGTACATAATTGCAATTAAATCTTTATTATTTTTTACTTTTCAGTTTTGCAATCGGTTTTTCATAACGTAGTTATATTTATTACTGACATTTAATTAGGTAAGTTCCTTTTGAAAAATTGTTTAACCTTAAACCTAATTTAATAAAAATATAAAGTTTAGGTAATTAAACCTCCGTGGAAGAACGGGTGGAAATGTTCCTCCGACGAAAAGGGAAGATAGTCCGACCAAGTGAAATAGCGCCTCGCGGGCCGCGGCCCAACGATTGACGTTGGGAAGTCGTATATATTCCAACTTTTGAGAAATCTTCGCATGTGCGATGTAATTTGACTGACACGCCATTTACCGTACTAGACAAGTACTTTGAGGTTTCGTCTGTGTTCCACTAGTAATGTAGTCGATACCTAATTTCTTATAAAAATATGTAAACAAAGCCATAAATAAATTACGTTTAAGTTCCAAAGTGGACTACTAGAGAACGCTGAGTTGTTAACTTCTCAAACTACCAGATTTACGTTGTCATGTTCCGTGTACCTATCAAAATGGATTCGACGCTCTATACCACACCTAAAAAATAAAACTTTATAAATATGTTATCTGAAAATTTTACATTGAAAACACTTAAATTTATAAATTTCACAATCCGGATCTTAAATTTACGTGACGTTTGATGTGCTTCAGCGTTTAATGTGTTTTGATTACTTTTTATAAATGCATTCAGTTTGTACGCAAATACTTTCATAATCTCATATATGTTAGTATCGTCATTATTTGCATATTATAAGATGTCTCAAACGAAGTTAAGGGCATAGCAAATCACTAAAAAACATGCAAAACCTTTAACAAAGTTAAAGCTGTTTAATGGAAAAAGGCATTTAGTATTAAAATAAAATTGTTTGATTGATATATCGGAAGTTGTGACATCATTTGTTAGGACAATTAGTCGCAAATAAAACAATTACGTTTTACAAATGATGGAGATGCATCGTGGGATTTAGGGGACTTGATGATGGGAACCCTGTCATCTGCCTTGCCACGCTCCACTGGTGTGGGAGGACATAGATAAATAATTGTTGATGATTGAACAAAATTACACGCGAAATGTGTTTGACGTGAAATCGGTCTCATGTTTATTTTAACGGTTGTTTTGTTGTTCTATTTCACGCAGTTTTCACTTATGAACAGAACGATTAATGAGGAAGCGCACCTCGTACAGTAGCCAGTGAGAAATATTGTACATCGAGCCTACGAAAGAGGCAATCGTCTAGTTTCGACTTCGTAGAGCGTTATCTCTACTGCACACTGCCTACGCAAGCACTGATAGTCCGATTTTGGTCAAAACTTGATCAAAATGATCGACATACGATAAGGCCTCCTTCCTTAGGTCGATCTGCAATATTTTTTGTTGGAAATTGTAAGTACGTAATTATTTCTTTTAATTTTTTTATGGCATTAAGTTGACAGACAAGCAGACGGGCCACATGATGGTAAGTGGTCACCGTCGCCTATGAACATTTGCAACACCAGGGGAGTTGCCAACACGCTGCCAACCCTAAAGGACTCTTTTGACGCCATCTTTGAAGAACCCCATATTGTAGCACCGAGGGAACACCTCAGAGGGAAGTTCGTTCCACAATTTACACGTTCTGGGCAGAAACGAACGAGAAAACCGCACCGTTGAGCACTGCCGGGTGTCCAGTCGGTGAGGGTGAAACTTCTCTCTTCGGCGGGTAGTACGGTGTAGGAAAGAGACGGTGGCACCATGTCGAACAGTTCGACAGCACATTCACCATTGTAGAGACGGTATAACACGCACAGACTCCCAATGTCTCTGCGCAGGCTCAGACATTCGAACCTGTCTGTAAGTCCTGGATCGTTAACAATACGAACAGCGCGTCTTTGTAGGGAGTTAAGTGGACCGAGCTGGTATTTTATGTCATGATGCACTCAATTTTCAATGGAGGTAAGTGAATAGTGCTGCCTTTATATTTACTAAATCATCATCATCATGATTACCGGAAATAATTGGGCCGAACATTACCACCTGACTGGAACACAAAAGTGCTGAGGACTGCCATTTAACGACCAGCAGATTAGGTAATGCGGTGGTGCCTACGCTCTCGGGCTCCGTCACTGAAGGTGTTCCGGTGAAATACTAGTAACCCTGGCAGGTTGGTAGTATTTTATAATATGACTCAGATCGGTAGCTCGCTTGGCTTTCCATTGCAAGATTCATTCAAGATTCACCTCATATTAATGCCATATTTAAAAATACACTGCTCAATAAATCATACCCTTAAAAGGTTGCCGCGACTATCACACAATGGAACTACCTGATTCGTATCCAATATATTTGATTAACGATTTGTTGAGTGACTCCTATTCATCGGTACGTCAAAGGGTAATGATATTGGGCATTAATAAAGAGAATGTTTTACATTTCACACGAAACGTGCATCGACTTAGAAATGATGCCCAGAAATATTCAAAGCGCATAATGTTGAAAGAATGAGTTGCGGTTTCATATTTATATTTTTTCAAACGTTTAATTGATAGATCAATGTGACTGAATAAAGAGTTGGGTTACAATACGAATATATTATATCTGATCAAATATTTATAATGCTACGTAAACAGAATTTACATATATACATAGTTCGATGGGAAGACTTCACACGTCTGTTAGCATGAAATGCAAATGGGCTGTCTTGTATGCTTGTAAAACAGCAACCGTGGATTATCAGGGTATCACATCAGGGACGTTGCGAGATCGGAGAACACCTACGACAGAAGAACGTCTGTGTCGAACAATGTGACGCCATCTCGACCGGCCCGACGAGACGTATCCGACACGCCGACACTCCGACACTGATCGCGCCCGCGATACCTTTCTCCGTGATTCGATTTAGTATTGAAATCGATAGAATATCGTGATCGACAATCGATTTTTACAAAAAACACACTCATTGTTTATCTTTGAATGAGTGAAGGTTTTTTAAAAATCAATTTTTCTATGTTGGGCATTGCATATGAATTGGGTTAAATGCATTGTATTTATGCATACAGTATATAAAATAATCTTTATATTATAGAATCGCTGGAAATAGCACGTAATCTTGAAATTGAATACGGTAAAATACAGCTCAGTGTAGAATGATTTGTGATTGATTAGATTTTTCGGTAGGTGCTATTTGCACCACAATAAATTCAGATATGCCAAGCTCAATAAAATACATATTTTGTTAAATCTATACAAATAAATAAGATCGGAGTGTCTGTTTGTAATCAAGAAATAACCGCTTTTTACTAAATGCATATGTATGACATGTAATACACGGTACATTTGTCAAAACCACATTTTTTTCAATTTTTGTCTGTCTGTCAGTTTGGCGGGGCTAATCTTGGGAACGGCGGGTCCGATTTTGACGGGACTTTCACTGGCTGATAGCTTATGTAATAAGGAGTAACTTACTAGTACTTTTATATCAGCTGCGCCCACGACTTCGTCCGGGTAGATACGCTAAAGTCGCGGGCACAGCTAGTCTAATATAAAAAAACCTCGTTTCACAGTGTTTGTAACAATACTTCACCGAAACGGCTTAACCGATAATTGTGAAATTTTGTGTGTATGTTTGGTAGGTATGAGAATCAGTTGTAGTCTATTTTTTATATCCGTAAATGGTATGATTCTCTTCAAACTTTTTTTTACGATTTTTTGGACATTTATTATTTTTATATCTCTCAGGCGATACGAAGTTTGTCGGGGCAGCTAGTCAACCAATATAATTCACCTTATTTCAGCGAAATAGTCCGTACTACTTGCGATAGTTTAAACTATTAATTCCTTATCCTTTGAATCATCTCTTGTCGAATATATGACAAAACCTGTGTCAAAGCACATGTCAACTAAAATGTAGTATTAGTCCAGCAACTCATTTAAATATGTCGTGAATGTAAGTATAACACGCCGGTCATTTGAACAGAAATTTAACAAACGTTCCAGAAACCGGCCGTAAGTATACCTAATTATAGGAACGTTAATTACGTTACGGTGTTGCAATTATAAATACTGTAAATTATAAACACTGTAAAATCAGTTATCGTTTTCAATGCATTGTAATAACATTGAAAAAGAGACAAGAATTACAAGAAATAAGCATTACACCAAACATATTTAAAATTAATTAAGTACAGAAACATTTATAAGTTTAAGTGTTATCAAAGCGAGAGAGGATATAACGAGAAAATTGCTTTAAAATTCGCCGGGGACTTAAAGAGATACAGCTTTCCTGGCTGAATTGCGCTATATATTTTCCTAAGTGATCTCGTACTTTGTAAGGTTTTTTGGGAGGACAATAAACAAGCCTCGTTTAGGATATTTGGTTTGCCGACAGACTACGGTGTTCGATTCATTTATAGGTTTATAATACCTCGTTAACGGAGAGATAAAGGGTCTTAAATAGATAATTAGTTTTGTTTCCCCATGTTAGTCGCAATGAAACAATTAGGTTGTTTTATCGGCGCCTGCGCTTACAAAAAGACGCAAGTAACCAGGTGAAACACGGGCAGCATAAATAAAACGTCGAATGCTGATTGCCAATAAACAAACTTGATATTTTGTGTCATATAATCTGATATGATATGCGAGAAACGAGGCTGGAAGGCGAGTTCTTATTAAAACGTTTCTCGTGGAGGCGCGTGGCGAGCGCACGACCGGCCTCCGCCGTTTTGTCCGACGGGTTCGCTCGTTTTAACCATACCTTAATTACGCTGAGGCGTTATCGAGTAAGAATGTGCACACGCGACATTGGTATTAATTTTAATGAAAGAAGTGTGCGGCGGCCCGCACCTGCCCAAGTGGTCGGCTTACTGAAAAATGCGCCGCAAAAAACTATAGAGTCGGATGTTGTTTTTAAAATATTATTATGTTAATATAATTTAACATAGGCTTATCGTTTCATATTTTATTCATCGATGCTAATGTTTTTATAGTGAATCTATAAGACCGATATTCGTATTAAATATATCGAATTAATAGAATTACTATGTACCTACATACTGATAGGCATATTTTTGTATTATAATAAAATATATTGTAATTGACAGTGTCAGTGTTTTTTCTTTACATTTTGTATAAATATAATCATACGATTCTACCAACTAGGTTTTTTGTTCATTGGTTTAGTAGGTAGGTATCAGTTGCATATCATCGTTCGACGGTAATGTTATTGATTTCAGACTTGACAAAAATATTTGATAAGTTCTTCTCTGGAGTTTTTGGCGGGAAGCTTGAAGGATGCGTGTGGTGCTCTTATTTTATTTCATTTTCTTGGTGTATTTTTGAGTTATATTAAATAAAGTTGGTGGCATTTTGTTTGATATAGGCTAATTATAGTGTCCGTGTATAATGAAATAGAATAACAGTGCGAAAACACGGCCTTTCAGGTTGCCTCCAAAACTTCATTGTAAATGTTCTGGTAAAGTAGCCATCTCTTTACTCGAATTACTAACTGTGACTCACTTGACTGACATAATAAATAATTAACTGATCGACTGATTCTAACTTTAACGCTGCATTTATACGAATACGAAATATCGTTTTACTTGACACTGGCAATATGCGTAATAGCGATGCCATTTCAAATTAAAAAAAAAGTTCCTCTCTTTTTTATGTAAAGGGATACAAGTGCGTTTTGAGCAGATTCATCTGAAGATTTTTTACAAGGGTGGGTATGTGAAACTAGCGCTGCTCAGTAGTCAATTATTTTAAAATTGTTTTTTGTTTTAAGACTCACTCAGTCTTCTGACAAGGATTATAAATTTGACTACCCATATCTTTCCTATATGAAGGTGTATATGCATAAAAATGTAACTTCATGTTTGTATTCCCTGCAGGGGTAGGCAGAGGTAAATGCTCACGCCAGTTACGTTTTGTCTCAATTAACAGATGACGAAACGTTTTGTCTCAATTAACAGATGACTAAACTATTGACATCTCCGGGCACATTATCAAATTCCGAGAGTGTGAAATTGTCTGGTAATGAAAACTCTCACTACCTACATCTTATCTCCGAGCCGGAGATCGAACCCGGAGACTAAGACCATTTACATGACTTACAGTCACAAAAAGTATTTTCATATCCGTCTGACAGTTTGAGAGATTACTGAATTCAAACAAATAATAAAGTCTTACGTTATATTTTAATTATTAGAAAATATAAAATACTAAATTGATCCAAATATATGAACCCAAACATAGTTGTAAAAAAAACTATAACAGCATTAATAACATTCATACATTTATTTAAAATTTATGTAAGTTTTTTTTACACCACTTAGTTTAGCCATTAGTATGCTGATTTTTAATTAATTGCATAACAGAATGAATATATAACCAGATCCCAACAAAATACAATTCAAGTATAGATGTAGGTATACTAAACTCATTGATTAATTCTACAAATTCCTTTACATCAACTTGTATAAAAACCCTATTAAATATTTAGACAAAACAAAACAGAGAAAAAAAATTAAATAGATCGATGAAACATTTACCGGTGGTAGAGCTCCTGTATTAGAGCTCGAGATCGTAGCCATCAACGTATTAATGTACGATTCCGAACTCCGCTGCGCGCAATAGTGCTGCCGCCGCAGTGCTGCCGCATCTACTGGTCTCCATAATATATATCCCTACTAATATTATAAATGCGAAAGTAACTCTGTCTGTCTGTCTGTCTGTCTATTACCTTTTCAAGTCCAAACGACTGAACCGATTTTAATGAAATTTGGAACAGAGATAGAGCTGACTTTGAGAAAGAACATAGGCCACTTAGTTATTTATAAACGACATCCACGCGGGCGAAGCCACGGGCAACAGCTAGTTATCTATAAGTTTATATGTTTACTGGGAAATTAATCAAGAAATAAAAACCCGTATTGAAACAGCCCGCAGTTCCTTCAATAAAATGAAGCGTGTTCTCTGCAACCGTAACATTCAAAAATTCAAAATTCAAAAATTCAAAATTCAAAATTCAAATCATTTATTTCAAATTGGTCTACAAGGACACTTTTGCATTGTCGGGTTATAAGCTACGAATGAACGAGAGAATGACTTATAATAATAATTCAATAGGTATTAATAAATACCAATTTAATAATAATATTTAACCGATACGTGAATCATCAAATTTTTCAATTCCTTCATAAAAGAAAATGAAAAATCTGTTCGTCATAATCATAGTCATTCACTTAGCAGAGTTCCAAGTGCAGGCACTACTGAGAAGAACACCGCTACCCAACAAACTCAGCGTGTTGCTCTTTTGTCAAAACCTTAGATTTAATACAAATATTATTAAATAAAATAAAAATAATGTGAACGTCCATGGCATATAAATATTTATATTTAATATTTACATTAAAGTCCCCTTGCGTATTAGAATGCTTCGTTGCTACATTTGGCCCATTCTCCTATATGGATGCGAGTCTTGGACGATCAAAGAAGACCTAGAGGCGTTCGAAATGTAGACGTGCAGACGAATGTTGGCAATAAGTTGGACTCAAAAGGTAACCAATGAGTAGATTCTTCGACGCGTGAAACAGAAACGTGAGCTTTTGCAGACCGTCAAACAACGAGAAGTGGCAAACAATCATGCAGTTCACATTGATGTTAAGTTATGACTACAGCCTATTGATACCCACACAAAGACCAAGGTCAAAATGCAGATGCGTTACTACTCCTGAGGCCTAAAGTGTTATGCCTTTGTGCCGGAAATTACAGGGTCGTTTACAAGGTCGTCAAATTACATTACCACCTGACCGGAACACGATAGTGCTGAACACTACCATTTAGCGGCAAGTATATTAGGTAATGAAGCGCGCATGGCCCAGCGGCTGGTGTAGATCGTAAGCGATCTACTCGGTTAAGCACTACGGGCGCGGTCGGGTAGTGTGATGGGTGACCGCTACTGGCAAATTAAATGCGCGTTTCTGTGCTTCGGAGGGCACGTTAAGCCGTCGGTCCCGGTTGCTTTCGATGGAAAGCAGTCGTCAAACCTTGTCGGAGGCCTTATGGGTGGTTTGAAAAACATCCGACAGCGGGTTGGCCACTAACCCACCCACCTCCACCAATCGGCATTGGAGCAGCGTGGTGGAGTAAGCTCCAGGCCTCCCCCTAAAAAGAGGAGGGACTCGTGCCCAGCAGTGGGACGTATAATAATTAATAAATAATGGGTTGCCATTATTATTATTATTATTATATATATTAGGTAATGCGGTGGTGCATACGCCTGCGAGCTCCGTCACTGGAGCTCTACCACCAGTGAAAAAATCCTGAGTTTGGACCAATTTGTACCAATGTAAATTAACTTGACTACTAGACTTTTATTGTTATTTAAAAACATTAGCTAACCCGGGAAACTTCGTATTGCCTCAGAATGAAATAATGTGTCAAAGGTTTGATATATACGGACTATTTCTATGAGAAAATGAAATTGTGTTTTTTACTATTTCCCTTCAATTTCTTCATATTTTCTTACCTTTTAAACCTTCCCTGGACTTCCAAAAATCATTCCAACCAAAATCAGCCAAATTGGTCTAGCTGTTCTCGAGTTTTAGCGAGACTAACGAACAGCAATTGATTTTTATAGTAATATATATAGAAGAAGCTAGATATCCGGAGAAAGCCAAGTAGTCTATTGAACCAGTCTCCACATTAAGCTCGTGGGAATAGTAATACATACGGATAATATTCAATTTAAAATGTGATTCCACCTACAGTAAACATATTATTAAGTTACAGCTATCTATCTCTCGATAAATTTTGACGAATTCCAATGCTCTTAACTTTATTCTAATGACAGTAAGGTTGAGTTATGAGAAATATGAGAATATGTCACCAGTGGCGATGGTAAGGTGTAAGATGGATGAGCGCGGCTGCAATTAAGTTTAAATATGTATGAATACTAGGGCTACTAACCATGGTATTATATCAGTGAGAGTGATTATTTTTAAGATAATAGTAAAATGTATAGTATTATTATTTATCCTCTATATATTTATCTAGTTTATAAGATACATTTAAATAGTATAGTTTTATTGTATTTTGTGTTATATGTGTATTGTTTTATATGAGCCCTGGTTGCCTGAAATAAATAAATAAATAAAAATAAAATAAATTTTTTTTTTTTATGTAACGAAGGTGGCAAACAATTATGCAGTTCATATTAATGTTAATTGATGTCTGCAGCCTATAGACACTAACATAAAGACCAGAGGTCAAAATGCAGATGCGTTGCCACCCCTGAGACCTTAGTTATTATGTCTCTGTGATAGTTATTACGGAGCTGTAAATAATTTATACATAAATATTCTTTTTGACGTGATAACGTCTTAAAATTCGATGACGGCTCGTACGCACGAAAAAGTGTCACGTTCCGTCTGAGCCGAGTGTGCAAGAGAGAGCGCGGGTCGAGCGATAGAGACGCACGATCGGCCCAAGCGTTAGACTTGTGACGCAAGTTTTCTTATGTTATAACGTAAAATTATCGGCCGTAAAGCGACTACAGAATCAATAAATTTTGTCCCGTAATTTAACTTAATAAAAAAATCCCTAGTGAGTTTAATGACCTCTGGCCGTCGTTTGTTATTTTCGATTATTTCCACTTTTTAAATAATTTAGGTTTTTTTTTTAAATTGGTCACACTTGGAATTCGATTTTAAAAGATAAAGAGGAACTACGTCTTTTAAAAGAGTTTTTAACCATTATGGGTATCCATTTTGAAACATATTATCATCATTAGTGAACAATATGATTAAACTGATAATCCATTATTATGGTGCATCATTATTATGTTTGTAGTTATTAATATCTTATATTGTCATTAATTTACGTATCATTTTGGTATTATAAGTATATTGACTAATAGAAAAAAGTTGGCAACCCTAATTACTACTGTATTTACATCTGCGAGCCTACTATCCGTATGAGCCCTGTCCCTGATTTTAAATTGCATATTAAACACAATTTGGTATTCGACACATGTACACCAGTGCTCAAACATAAGATTTACTTTTATAGTTCAATATTTTACAAATAGGAAACACCTGCGTAAGTACCCAAACTTCGAAGCCAATGCCGCTTGTGCTGACAAATTTTAATCTAAAAAAGTTTGAACTTAATTGAAACGTAGAACGTGTTTAAATACGGACGATTTTTGTATGCCTACGAAGAAATGTTTGATTAGGCGAGGAAACTTTAGATCACATTAGAATTTCCGAATTTCACAAATATCAAATTTATTTCTTTAATCAGCAACTACGTCTATTAACTATTCATGAAATTTGTGAGTAGACGGAGAGGTATATACATACATAAGGGAAAAGAGTGAGATGTTGAATGTCGGAGGGCAGGTGGCACTGTACATCTGCCCCTGTACAGGCTGTGTGCCCCCTTTCTTAGAACCCCCCCTTAAGGTTTTTGTTTATAATGATTACACCATTTTAAAATCCGATACAACGGCTTGAAATTAGTTACCCAATTGACAGTTGAGTAATAATAAAAATTGAATGTGATAGTCTGAATAAGTAATTGATAAAAAGATACGAAAATTATGATAATTTCGTGATTCGGAGTCTATTATTGTCTGGGTTTTGGAGTTACTATTTTAAATGTAGTATTAATATTGTTTTGGAAAGAATGCTTAAAATAAATAAGTATGCGGTCCAATTTATGAAACTATTTGGCTACAAATAGTATTCTAATTTCTACATTAATATTAATATATACCTATGTATTTTTTTTGTAATGGTTATGTTTTATGCCTATGAACAACTTGTTTTCTATTCTAGTTGTATCTTATATTATTGTTGTAGATAATATAGCAATACATAGACCAGCACAAATTTTCATGTTTATGATACGAAGGGTTAGATTATTATCTGCTACCTACGGAGATTTTAGTTATGTATTTGGCACACGAAGCTGAGTTTTAGCAATTGTTTCGATAGAACAATGAAAAAGAGCTTAAAAGCTAAACATCTTCTATATTGAAGATATAGAAGATGTTTAGTTAATAATATATGTATAAGCAATATACATAATATTATGATGTAGTCATTCATATATATTTTATAATAGAACTGTAGACTGTGTCTGTACAAAGAAGATATTGAAGATAAAAATAAGAGTGATTCTTTATAGGGCCAGTAGATGCCTAAATATATTTTTGTTTATTTTTTGTCTGTCTACATACTAAGTGTCACAGAAAAACTAACGAGTGAAATAAAATTAGGAGCGGGTTTCACAGTTATTACTTAAGGACTTGCTTAAAAATTAGGTACTGCATGCACACATGCACACTTATTTCGCCGCATAAAATCTGAGAAACAAACAGTTTACTTAATATTTTTTATTATTAACTCTAACTGAACTATGTCTGTACAAGATTGTACGCGCATCACCGTAAAAGTAGGTAGGTACAGTATATTGAGTGAAATTGAAAAGGTATCACAGCTATATTGTTTAAGGTCTTACTTTAAAAAAATCTGCAGGTTTCATCTTCATTTGCATAGAACCTGAGAACAAACTGTTTATTTATTTATTCTATACAATGACATATAATACAACTAAACTGATGGTAGAGCTCCAGTGACGGAGATCGCGGGCGTAGGCACCACCGCATTACCTAAAATACTTGCCGCTAAATGGTAGTGTTCAGCACTATCGTGTTCCGGTCAGGTGGTAATGCACGGCCCAGTAATTTCCGGCACAGGGACGTGACACCTTTGGCCTCAGGAGTGGTAACGCATCTGTATTTTGACCTTCGTCTTTGTGTCGGTGTCTATAGGCTGCAGTCATCACTTAACATCAATGTGAACTGCATGCTTGTTTGCCACTTCCAATAATAAAAAAAAAACTGTAACTGGATTATGTCTGTACATCGAATATATTCAAATAAACTTAAGAGAGGCCTTTTTAGATTAGAATAACTATAATTGAAGACCCAGGGTCAAATAGAGACTACTTTTTAGAAATTAAGGTTGATTTCGATTAAATGGATGTGATATGTAGTGGATGAAAGTTTTAATACGAAAGTCTCTGTGCCGAATACTACGGAGTCGAAGTCGCGGAAAAAGATAGTATTTGAATATTTTCACACGTAGGTTGAAATTATTGAAGACCCAGGTTCAAATAGGTACTACATTTTAGAAATCAACCTTTAAAAGGATGTGATATGTAGTGGATGAAAGTTTAAATACGGAAATCTCTGTACCGAATACTACGGAGTCGAAGTCGCGGGAAAAAAATTGTATTTGAATATTTTCACACGTAAGTTGAAATTAGTAAACTTGTTTTGTGAGGTAATTCAAATATCTTTTATCAAAATGCTTGTTGTGCATAAGAATAAGAAGTTCATATCGCATAAAGAAAAGTCATATAAATAATCAATAACATTTCTAAAACATGAATAAAAGTATCATTCTAGTAGCATTATTCAAATGTAAGCGAAAGACTCAAATTCAACGGCGTTCGTGGCGACATAAAAAGTGTATAAAAAATGATTGTAAACGATATCACAGGTTATGTTCCGGAAAGAAGAATAAATGAATAACAAATACAGGTTGTATTTCGGCGTATAATTAATACATAAAAATTACCATCGACATCTGAAAATTGCACCGATTCATTTGAGACATGCCTACTTGGTTTAAGTGCATGCGACAAGTTAATTTCAAGAATAAATTGATGCTCGTCGCCGACTGCTTTTATGGGAAGACGTCATGTTTATGTGAGAGCCGTAATAGAGGCTTAGTAAGTCCTGGATGAGAACACAGCTGCCTCTGGGCGGGGGACAACGGCTCCGAGTACGCTCACATGAATTTTTAGCAAATTACATGTGTTACGCAATTTTTGATTCAATTTCACCGATATTGTAATTACGTTGAGTGTTCAACTTATCAGAAATTTGTTTATTGACTGTAAATCAGTCTGATGTAGTCCGGTTCAGTACGCATTAACTGTAACATACATGATGCTTACAGTTATAATTGGATGCTAGTATAAATAAACCATAACATCTAAATGTTAATGGGATTAAATTTACGATTTTCGTGACGTTAACATGTTGGAATTGAGTATAGTGAAACAGATAACAGTTTCAAGTAAAACTTTACAAATAGGGTGACGTGTGAATTCGTCATTAAATAAACATTTCAGGAAGTAGTTTGTGTGTAGATAATATATTAGGATGGATAATATGTTTATTATTATTTTTTAATGTAATGGAATTGGCAAACAATCATGCAGTTCACATTGGTGTTAAGTGATGACTGCAGCCTATAGACACCCACACAAAGACCAAGGTCAAAATGCAGATGCTTTACCACTCCTGAGGCCTAAGGTGTTATGCCTCTGTGCAGGAAATTACAACGCCGTACATTACCACCTGACCGGAACACGATAGTGCTGAACACTACCATTTAGCGGCAAGAATATTAGGTAATGCGGTGGTGCCTACGCCCGCAAGCTCCGGCACTTGAGTTCTACCACCAATAAAAATATATTATTTGTTATAATATCTATTTATTATAATATCTAAACGTATTTCGTATCCGCAACAAAACTTATATTTTTATAGCATTCATTAAAAACTTCTTATTTGAAATAAAAGAAAATTCAGTGTCTGCAATAAGTAAATGGATACTCATATTAGTCCTCGTTTTTTTATATAGAGTTTTCAAGAATCGTAAATGTAAAAAATATTCGTCTATATTAAGTTCTTTCGCCTACAGCCATTGTAAATTTAATAAACGCTAAAATTTAATGAGATCTACTAGTCGGGAGTAAGAATAACAATAAACATAAACACCCCAGTGTAAGGTACGTCGAGAGCGATTACCGTAAAACTGAGCGGCAGATCCGATCCTGATAACACAGCAAGAGTTTCAACAAGTACATAAAATTTTGCGCAAATGCGTTCGTATATGACATTTCTTTAATCAACTATGTCCTTTATGTGGATCCAGGTAAGGGCTTTGTTAGTTAGTATTGTTTATTTGGAGCGACCTCGTTATCCTTGTTAGGGGTAAAGTAGGAGGCTCGATATTCATCTCGACTCATGCTGTTTAACGCGGACATAACTGAACATGGCTTTTACTACTGCTTGAATTAATTATATATTTTAACGTTCTCAAGAAAACGAGGATTTATATGGTACCTTTGTTGTGTGTCGGTCTGTCTGTCTAACCGTGAGTTTGCATTGATGAAACATTCACATAAAAACATGTTAAAATGATAGGTTTCACAGCAGTGCGAACGCTAGCACCAACAAGACATTTATCGCAATACATACATAATGAGACGAGTTGCGAAACATCATCATGTTTAATGTTTTTTGTGCAAACTAGGGGTAACACCCCTTTTTGTGGAGACTAGAATACCTAGAAGTTATGAACTGTAGGTAAGTGGTAAAGCGGCTGGACTGGTTATCCTGAGGTCGCAGGTTCGGTTCCTGCCCGAAGTCAAATTTAGTTTCAATTTTTTGTTTATTTCCTAAAGTTATGAAAATATCACACTTCGCAATATTTTTTTTTTTTATGAAAGTGGCGAACAAGCATGCAGTTCACATTGATGTTAAGTGATGACCGCAGCCTATAGATTCGCATTAAAAACACCAGAGGTCAAAATGCAGATGCGTTGCCACCCTAAGACCTTTGTTATGATGTCTCTGTGATAATTATTACGGGGCCATACATTACCATCTAACCGGAACACGATAGTGCTGAACACTACAATTTAGCGGCCTCAAGCTCCTACACTGGATCTTTACCACCGCCAATACCACCAGATAGCAGCTACTGTTGTTTGTGAGTATATTCATCCAGATTATTTTGTCAGAGAATTAAAAATCTACAGTTTACTTTTAATTGACAAAGAATCATGAAAATTTCCAAATTTGGGGCATAATAAGAACATGTGATGTAACACCATAAAAAAACGTATTACCTACTTATTTGCAGTTGCTAAAGTAGGCGTGACCTTTGTCGGTGAGGAAAACAGAGAGTAAGTTTATCCCTATCTTCAGTTTATATTAAATTTCCCTTTGACCAACATTTGGTAACAAGCTCCTGTCCGAATTGAGAGAACTTTACATTCCAATGCATTTATTTTGTACGGAACCCTCTGTGCCTTCGACGACGATTTGCACTCTTTTGCGAATACTTTTTTGAGCGTAAAATATATTTTTTTTACTTATTAGACGTATGAATTCATGATGTCTAATGAAGTTTTTGTCGCGGAGACATTTGATTGGTCGAACATGACGGGTGGTGGACAAATGGCTGGAATTGCGTCCGCGGCACGCGGTTTTAGCGCGTGGCACTTGTCTTGGCGCGTGGCAAGTGGAATGGCTCTGATTATACATAATTATTATTATAATTAACTTATGTGACATTTATTAGTCACTTGTTGGTACGACTTTTTGACGTGATTCATGATGCTTATTATGTTTAAATGTAGTCTTGTCTCCGTTGGAAATATGCGGTTTTTGTCGGCTCTGAGTGATTGAGTGATTGAGTAACTGACAGATAACGCACAACCGAAGCTTCTGGTCGTAGAACACTGCAAAGTGGCAAATTGTGAGGTAGGTTCCTTGAACTTCCATGGGACGTGTAAAAGATTATTATAACAGGTTGACCTGAAATTCCCACGGGAACGGGAATCATGCCCGTACAAATGCGGGCAATATCTAGTAACAATAACACTTTAGGTTAATAAAATTAATATTGCGATAAAGCTACCTTCACGCCCACATTTTTCCGAAATGGTAGGCATAGGTATGCAATAACAAGAAACCCCAATAGAAAGAATTTCCTTGAACCCGGCATCGAACTCGGGTCATTAAGTAGATATATCTATGTAGCCTAATACCTACTTTCATTAAGACAACGCGGCAGTTTATACGTGAAACATGAATTTATATTTATGTATTTATCATACTGTTAAAGTAATATATCGAAAAAAAAAAAAACAAACAAAACAATGCAAGTGAATCGATACGTGCTTCGATACAAAGATTTATCGACACTCATTGTAATGTACGACTGTTTACTCCAACAGCGTTTATTCTGTTCAATACGGCAATCGCAATACATATCAATAAGATGCCTAAAAATTCACTATCATCATTTTAGCCAAAACACGTCCACAGCTGGACAAAGGTCTCTCTTGCCACAACGAACGGTCTTAGACGGCCCTTATCCAGCGATTGCTCGCCTCGACCTTCACCAGGTCGCCGGTCCACCTTGGGGAAGGCCTGCCTATAACCTATATAGTAGTGACTGCCTCGTTGGCTCAGAGGTCGCAATCGCGATGGTGAAGCTTGAGGTCCTGGGTTCGATCCCCAGGTCGGGAAAATCTGTTATTGGGTTTTTTGGGTTAAAAAAGGTCCGTCCCGGAGTCTGGTCGTGCCTCGGAGAGCACGTAAAGTCGGTCCTGCGCCCAATCTCTCTCCGGTCGTGTCGGATTCCCGTCCCATCGGGCTATGAGAGTGAGGGAATAAGAGAGTGTACCTCTGTTTGCGCATACACTTGTGCACTATTATATCTCCCGCGAAGTTGGCTAGTCTCCATTGAGATTGGCCGCCGTGACCGATTCGGTCTGCAGGACATTATATAGTAGTGCTGAGGAAAAACTTCAGAGGAAAAATTGTTTGTCATTTTATACGTTCCAGGGAGACACGACCATGAAATCCACCGTTGAACACCAATGGTGAGGTGCCACGTGTCCAGTCGATGTGGACGGTATTTCTCTCATCAGCGGGCAGTGCGGTGAAGAAAATAAGACAGTTCAACAACGTCGTAGCTGTTATAGAGATGGTGAAAATGTACAGATTGCCGATGTCTCTTCACAAGCTCATAATTTTCGAGCCTGTCAATGAGGTCTGCGGATCAAGCTGGTATTTAGGGGCTCCCGCTCATAGGTAAGAGTAGTATTCGATATGGGGTCTTACTAAAGTGTAATAAAGCTATAGTAGCTGTCCCGTTGTGAAATACTTCTTCACTTTGTAAAGCACCACAAGCTTTCTAACAATTAGTCGTAAAACAAATGTTGTTGGGATTTATCTAGTATGAGGGTTTACTGGTGGTAGAGCTCCAGTGACGGAGCTTGCGGGCGTAGGCACCACCGCATTACCTAATATACTTGCCGCTAAATAGTAGTGTTCAGCATTATCGTGTTCCGATCAGGTGGTAATGTACGGCTCTGTGATTTCCGGCACAGAGGCATAACACCTAATGCCTCGGCAGTGGCAGCGCATCTGCATTTTCACCTCTGGTCATTGTGTGGGTGTCTATAGGCTGCAGTCATCACTTAACATCAATGTGAACTGCACGCTTGTTTGCCACTTTTATTACATTAAAAAAAAAAATAGGCGGTGGTGAGTCTGTCAGGATCCCAGTGTAGTAGGTGTATCCTCAACCTCTAGACTAGGTACTGAAACATGTGATATAAATATATAAATAATAATGGCAACCCTTCAGACGTTCCACTGCTGGGTACGAGTCTTTCCCCTTTTATTTCTTAGGGGGATGACTGGAGCTTACTCTTACTACTTACTACTACTACTACTACTTACTACTACTCTTACTGCTTACGCTTACTAATAAAAAAAAAAAATATATATATATATATATATATATATATAAATATATTTAGAGAAGCGCGTATGGCCCCTCTTTAAGAAATAAAAGGGGAAAGACTCGTACCAAGCAGTGGAACGTCTATATATATATAAATAAAAGATTGAAACTTGGAAATTCAGATTCATTTGTTTGTGTATTGGCACTATATGTTGAAGCGCGTCACTTGATGAATGTGTGATTTTGTAAACATATTAGTACTCTACTGATGTAATCGTTCAAACAAGCGCAGGTGCCTGCCTCAAGGTTTCCTTTTTGTTTATTATTTGATTGATTGATACATAAATTAGTTCTTGCAGGAATCGCGTGAATACGTCATGTAATATATATTGGACAGGTTGACATGTTGTTTATGTGGATCGTGTTCTCGACAAGCGATGGATATGGACAGATAGACAAAAGACTTCTTTAGTTGAAAAACTACACCGGGAGTTACAACAAATTTCCTGAATTATATTGATTTATACGCACTGGAAGAGTGAAAGTGAGCGATATAAAGAACATAATTTTACCCCCGTGCCAAAGCTCGCGGGCGTAGGAACTCAAGTGTAGTGTTCAGTACTACCGTGTTCCGATTGTATAGTAATCTATAAGGAATAAAGAAGCTCTACCTTCACATAAGCCAAATTTAATAAGGATGCACAACACACAATTAAAGCATGAAATCAATAAAGCTCGCTAGCGGGATTCGGTTTTTTTTGCTAAAAAATCATTCAAACGCACTAAAGAAGCTGCACATTAACAAAGAGTATTTTGTATATGATGTGATTTTTAATACAAAATCTAACCACGAAAGAAATAAAACGCTCGACGTTGCCGCGGCTAGACAACACCCATACTTACGTTGCGTTTACGTCTGCAATTTCCCAATGGGTCAACTCCATTCAGACGCACTAAGAAAACTCTACCTTAACAGTAAAGTGGTTAACATGTGATACGAAACATAAACTTTTAAGCGCGAAATAAACCAATAATGCGCGGCGCTATCGGGAGGCGGCGAAGCGTTGCCCTTTATCTAGATAGGACTTGTAAAATTGAATGGCTCAATCCCAGCTCCGGGCTAAAGTAAATATTGCATTATCTTCTCGGTAACCCAAACTCGGGACGATTGGAAATTATACAGCTTAGTATTTCAAATATTTTAAAAATAAATCAGTACATGTTATTAACAAAGTATAGAAATAAATTCACACTCCGAACTCGGTGTCGACCATGGTTCAATTTTTTTTTGAAAAGGGGCCTATTAATAAGTATATTTAAGTAAAAATAAATATGTGTAGTAAAGTTATATATGTAATACTGAAAAGCTTAGCTTATTTATCTTCAAGGTTATCAATAAGTTCAAGATTTCCGAATCCAGAACGTTCAGTATTTTAGCGTGTATATAGTATTCAGAGCGTAAATGCATATTCTAGAAGAGATATGGTAAGGATTTTGAAAATATTCTTTAGATCGAATCGGAATAAGTACCTCCGACAGTAAGTAATACTTCCCTAGTAAAACTATAATAGCCAATTGAAGGAAATAGTTACACTTGCGTACCATCTTTTTTAATTGGCAGTGTTTTGATACTTACCTATACCTACTTCACAAATTCGAAGTCTTTAATTTTAATCTTAAAAAAACATCCAAAGAATCATTTATAATCGTTGGACAATAATTCCGAACGCAGCCGCAAGTATGCATTTGATCGCGATGCATCTATGAACACCGCGAAATATAAATCAGAGCAGATATCCGACGGCAATATTCCAGTAAGCTTTATGCTACGGATACTGTAATTTGCACCAAACAAAAAACAATTAGCTGTTTAGTTGCACTCACCATTACGTAGATAGATTAGCGATAAGATTAGCACATGCGAAAGTGTAAATAGAATAAACATTACGTTCTGCAACTTGCTGTGTAGTAAATTGTGTTAAAAATACCATGGGAAATTATTTGAAACTAGTTTCTAGCCGCAACTTTGGTCTTTTTATTTATTTATTTATTAACTCTTTTTATGCACGAAGATGGTGTACATAAAGGCGGACTTAATGCCACTAGGCATTATCTCCCAGTCAACCTTTGGGTTATGAAGAGAGCGACGATGTAGGTGCAAAACGGCTCTAAATTTAGAAATTATGAGTGGAAAATGATTTGATCAAATAATTATATTAATAAATATAGTATATAAATAGATATATAATAAAAAATACATATATACAGCAACTATACATATGGTATATATAATATAGATTATATATATATATATATATATATAGTTGCTGTATATATGTATTTTTTATCATACATACAATTCAAATCAAATATTTTAAGGAAAATCCAACGATGAATGCCAAACTTGTGACTTCTATGAAAGTAAATTCAAATAGTGTTCTCTAATTTTCCGCTTGAAGGTGAATTTACAAGTCTTTTTAACAAATATTCAAACCTAACTTTACCTATATGTGAGGCTTTATCTACGTGACTGCAGCAATGCAATTTCTGGCATAGATGGTAAAGTTCTCAAACGTCGAAATTGGCAGTGCTTCGGCATAACGATCATTGTTTTTGTTTTGTGTTAATGTTTACAGACATTTGTAATCATTTGTAATCATTTAACCTACTTTTCTGCATTTTCCATTGTTACTTGATCACAATATTTTTCATTCTACAAATCCCAATGCTGAAACTCTTTGATCAAACAGGATTATATGTGCTTATAGCAAATTACGAGTATACAACTAATTTATTTAGTGATAGCAGGTCACTACACTACGATGGGGTCCTAGATTTGAACCCCGGGATAGGTAAGTTCTATTGGCATTTTTTTTAAGCTTTCAAATAAAGATGTAAACATGCTTGCCAGCTATTCAAACGTAACGGACACATCGTAGGCGTTGGCATGTGTTTGAATGCGAACATTTAGGTACTGCCATGAAATGGTTTGCAGTTTGCATAAACCTTCAGGAATACAGGCGTGAAGTAACGTTACAAAGTATTTATTTAGATATTATAAAATGTATTAAATGTGTTCATTAATATTTTTCCCCTATTCGAAATTAAAACAATTTAAGAATACTTTCAGTCTCATTCTATAAACAATCTTAACACACAGACACTAACAGTTGCCCAAGGCGGCTAAATGATAAACAATAAAACCAACTTATATCACTACGGGATTGAAATGCGAATTTGATATCTCAATCTGTTTGGGGTCAGAGATGCCGCGGTCACGACACCCTTCGGTGGTCACGACGTATCCGAGCGCTTATTAATTACCATACGAACAAATTACCAGCACTAAACGGATGTTAAGTAGCTCAATTTATAGTGCGCACCAGATTATATATATTTTTTTAATCTTAATTTATTTGGAGGCTTTTTTTGTCCACTGGAGGATATGTCAGCCCCATCATATCCTTATCTACAATATACACCTATCCATTGAGAAAGACACTTATTTATGTAATGATATAATACTTAATAATGATTTTGCTGCATCACTAAACGGTTGTCCTAATAAAGCTGTTATTGCTCCTATTTCATACTTATTGATTTTATATAATATATTTGCTTAAATAATTCTGTTTCTCTTACAAGTTTTACACATTCTACGAGTATATGATGGACATCATCCCTCGTATCACAAACATCGCAGTTGGGAGAAGCTACTTTCCTCATTAAAAATCGGAATTGATTCGAGGGATAGTGGCCAGAACGTAACCTATGTGCTAATATAATAAAACTTCTGTGTACATTACTTTGCATAAACCGAGTTTATATGTTACGAGCAAGTTACATATTCATTCTATTGACAAGTTGTGGTCTAAATTAATGTGTTTTCGAGTCGATTTAATGAAACTTTTTGGTAGTTCCAAATAAAAATACTTGTTCTCGTAAAAAATTATGCAAAAAGTTTAAAAAAAAAAAATATGTATTAGTAACCTAAAATGGAAAGTTTCCTAAATTTCCTTAGGTTTTTGTCATCTTGATTTTTTTACAGACCGTTGTATTCATTACATTAGATATTATGTATGCGCATGTTTCTTGTGGAAAGGTGTTGCGGCTTGTCAATAAAAGTTATTTTATTGTATCACGAACATGTTTTTGGAACACTTGGCCACTAAGACGTGTGGCAGGCTAAAGCTAGTGCTTAATAATACGGTAGGTATATTATATTTTATCATACATTTAAATAATTAAATTTCAATTTATTATTCCGGAGGAAATAAAAACACTTAATTTTTTCTACTTATTAATAGTTTTAGAGCAGAACATTTCATTCATTTAAATATACGCAAGATAAATCTTCCAGATCAATGCGATACCTATCTTAATTCGTACAAGTTTATTAGATTTTTGACTGGACATAACTATTACAGTCGATATAAATTATCTTTTTTGAAAATTAATATTGACACGAATATTTCACCTGACCTTTGTGTCATTATTATAGTATCAAGTAACGAAGACATATTATACGGAAACTAACTGTCATCACATCATCATCTGAATGTAGCCTAATCTGAAGTAAGAATGTAACCGAATGTTTCCTGTCAATGTATGAGGGGGACTACGTAATATTACAAAGACACATGAATGAACGAAACAAATGTTTAATTTATTATTCGCAATGTCATTGAGAAAATAACATCCGGGAGTCGATGTTTTTTCTAAAAAACCTTAAATACAAATATGGTACTGTTTTGCTAACGGTTTAATGTGACCAATAATTTGTAAAAAGGTTTCAAATAGGTCAGTGAGCTTAACCTTTAACTCTTCGTTCATATGGGCATTCGGATAAGCAATATTTTTTTTATTTTTTTTTATGTACCAAAAGTGGCAAACAAGCATGCAGTTCACATTGATATTAAGTGATGACTGCAGCCTATAGACAATGACCAGAGGTCAAAATTTATTCTATTATTCTATTTCTGACATTCCCTAATAGTTAGTATGCTGTGTGCTGGCACACCTCTGAATAACTAGCTCAGTTGCTTTACTAGTGGTAGAGCTCCAGTGACGAAGCTCGCGGACGGAGGCACCTCTGTATTACCTAATCTACTTTCCGCTAAATGCTAGTGTTCAGCACTATCGTATTCCGGTCAAGTAGTAATGTACGGCATTATAATTACCAGCACAGAGGCATAAAACCTTAGGCCTTAGGTGCGGCAACGCATATGCATTGAAATATTTGGTTTCATGTAGATGTTTATAGGCTACACTACAACTTACCATCAATGTAAACTGTAGGTATGCTTGTTTGCCACTTCATGAGATTAAAAACCTACATAGCTACGTCCCGCCGAAGTCCCACACCCGATTTTCGAATTTATCTTTCAAATTTCATGGCATTGCCTTGGGGTGGCTGTGGTGACATCTATTGCTGATTCCCTTAAAATCTTTCAGTAGGATGTGTAATTGCGCAAAGTAAAATATAATCATTCATACTTACTGTATATTTATATTTACAAAAAAAGTTATTAAAAATTATTAAAAATACGGTACCAATTCGTGAATGTAAGTACTATGAATAAGGTGCACGTAGGGCAAAAGGTCCAGCCACCAAATTTAAATACACGACACGCCCAGCTTAAGGCTCAGATGCAATAAATCCGAAGCGTAAGTGATTCTGGACTTCGTTTCGTTACTGTACCAAACTTACAATTGAAAGGAGGAAATTTATTCAAATTGCTTTAAATTTAACTTGTCGGCACTTGTAGTTATTACAGACGTACGATTTTTCGTACTTCTGTTTTTTGATATTTCATTTATTTGAAACTGTCGACGAATAGCGAAAGATTTTATTAGATATTTCAATTGCATGTTCAGGTGATGAATTTTTTGGTATACTGTTGGTTATATATCTAATGTCTAACTTCTATATTTTTTATACATATTATGTTACCTATATATAGTACATAGCATAATATGTATCTTAAAATTATAAGGATAGCACGCTTGACAGAGAAGATGAAGAAGATACAACTCTGTGTTATAGTAGGTACCTACTCTGTGAAGCTTTCGCAGAATCGGTTCTTATTTATGGTCCTTCCATTAAAGCCCATTTACGACGATTTCTTATTAACTCTTACATTATTTTCAAAAGTAATATAACACATAAAATTGTCGCTTATTTCATGATCCATAATTTTCATACTTTCTTCGTAAATCATTACGTACGAAAATTGTTGACCGTGTGACCGATTTTTTCGTGCACGTAGGTTCTTCCGGCGCCGCAAAGGTCCGGAAGAAAAAACAAATAATAATTAGAATTAATGAGTGTGTAATTTCGTTAGATTCAAAATTAGGAGGGTGGTCCGCGGCCGGCGGTCCAACCCTTGCCGCGGAGGGTGGCGTGGATGCACATCATTATGTCTTGGAATCAGAACTAGATACTTTTAATAAAGTAAAATAATTTGAGTCATCATTATTCTTTTCGTACTAATGATTTAATTAGGAAATATTTAAAAAAAATAATTATACTTAAAAATATTCCCATTAGTACTGGCTTAATTAATTCAGTCATCGGATTAAACTTTTGTTTCTCCATTAGGCCTATATTGCAGCATGATTGCCTTAATATAAATATCTTAGGGGAAAACATGACCAATACTTGTAACATTTTCAAAAAACTGTTTGTTTTAATTACTTCAGTGTCTATGTGATACCTGTGGAAGTGCAAAACAGACATTTATGGAAATAGACGGACAATACAAACGTTTGCTATGACATCTATTTCAGTTCAACTGCTCTGTGTGGTGAGTTTCCACGTTAGCGACCACAGATTGTAAAGCCGTTCACATCGTCGAAAGAAAACATGGCATTACATAGTCCAACCAAGACTATTTATTTCGTTGAGGTCACAACCTTCAGCATTGAGGACATACACGAGGGACGTGGTAGGTGAAGTTATGGTCCGAAGATGAATTTTGTAGAGTTCTTGTTTAAGTATGTACAGACGAGTGAAATTGGTTACTCTGCGCATATACCTACATATAATGCTGCGCATATAGATACCTAATTTCATAAAGTAAGGAATCAGGCCTGTAAGGGATTTAGTGCTTATGACAAGGAAATAAAACATTTTGTATTTTGAATAACTGTTGCTTATAGAGTTACAATTAGTGTAAAAATTGGTTAGTGTTTTACTGGTGGTAGAGCTCCAGTGACTGAGCTCGGGGGCGTAGGCACCCCCGCATTACCTAATATACTTGCCGCTAAATGGTAGTGTTCAGCACTATCGTGTTCCGGTCAGGTGGTAATGTACGGCCCTGTAATTTCCGGCACAGAGGCAAAACACCTTAGGCCCAGGAGTGGTAACGCATCTGCATTTTGACCTTGGTCTTTGTATGGGTGTCTATAGGCTGCATCATTTAACATCAATGTGAACTGCAAGCTTGTTTGCCACTTCCATTATATTAAAAAAATATATATAGAAGTGATAAGGACACCCGCTAGAATTATGAGGCCAACCACGGTAGTAGTGGTCCAATTTAAACAAAAACAAAGTTTATGTTCCTTTATACATTTACTCCAAATCCAAAAATTGAATTGACATTGACAGCAACGAAAATTGTATTGAACATGCCGCATATCGAAATAAAGACGATAACACAAACCAAGGAACATACCTCGTTAAATGTACAGAAGTAAAAGTAAACAAGGAAGTGGTAGGTGACAATCGTGTGCCACTAATCGTAGTGCAGGGGTGATGAACAATGGAAAGCATTGAGATGGGTTCGTTGGCGCGTGCCGTCCACCCACGCAACACTTGATAACAAGTTCAATACATCTGCCTATTTGAATATAGGCAAGTAGTGGTTATTAGATAATAAGGCTTAAGGTTCGGTTACATTTACAGCGGAACGGCTAAACGCGTTAACTGCGTTACAGTTTATTAAAAGTGACAGAATGAGAGGGTTGTCTCTTTAAATAAAGAAGCGACTGAGAAAAAAAACTGGCTTCGTGCAAGTCTGACTCCGTTCCGTCCGCGCGCAGACTGTTCCGTTCTGTTCCGTAACTATGTTGCTTTAAATATCTAATTAAATAATATATTAAGATAAAAAACTCTTTCCTTAATTTATTTCAAAATTTAGGTCTCTATGGTTTTGGCTATAAAGGGCGAAAAATGGTAAATTTTTGGTAATTTCTTAAATTATTTTAAAACTTTTAATATTATGAAAATGCCTCACTAAAAGGTCTCTTACGCGATGTGTTCCACGACATAGCTAACAAAACTTATTTTTCAATTCTGTCATTTATTTCGCAAAGTGAAGCACGAGAGCCATCTCTTTCAAGAAAACACAGATTGAGAAATAACTCTGAGGTTTTCTTCTTATATCATGTATATTTATAATAATATAGGTATATAAGATCGACAGGTACGTCATGGTTTTACCCGTCCGTGTTTGGGTTACTGATTTAGATACATGTGTGTACCAAATTTAAACTCAATCGGTCCTATAGTTTTGAGCCAAATTGACTACGACAGACAAATTGACACGAGTGTCCTTGTAAGGGCACTTTTTGCTTTAGAGATAAGGATTTGCCTGAGGCTCACTTAGAAATCTAACATAAATTTAACTTATTTAAGTATTTCAAATCGCCAGATCGCCTTCGCCAAAATAAAATTTAACTTTAAACTTGGTGTCAACATTTGAATTATAAACATTTAGTAAACATTAAACCTTAGTATAATGCACAATCATTATTATCTATTTAAAAACCTTAAACAAACAGTTTTTATGCGCTATAAACTCAAAAGACTCCGGTGTCATTATGTGAACGCCCTGACAGATAATTTCGGGAAGGATTTCAATTTACTTTATTGTCTATTTATTTATGCGTAATTGTGTAATGATGAGCGATGGCTGTTCCTTCGAACAAAAAAGCAATAGAGCATCATTTTACAACAAATGTTAAAGTAAAACTTAAAAAAAAGAAATAGTTGAGAATGTACTTTTTCCATAGCATACCTACGTTTATTTTAAAAGAATGACATAGATTGCTTCTACTCAAAGGTTTCATATAATATATGAATATCTTTAGACAAATATTTTAAAGTATTAAAAAAAATTTATGACATGAATTTATTATTTTAAAAATATTGTGTATCCCCAACATCTAGCAGGTCTCTTCCATCGCTGTTCCTACCAAATAGTGCAGGTATCAATCTACGTGATTAAAAGCATTATGTTTATAGGCTCGAATTGCTCTAGCATTAAGTGGATCTAATGGATGCCGTTTATCTTAATTTTAGTCTCCCAGAAAACGTTTGACGCGGCTGTAACGATCCGCCGCAACATAAAAGATAGTTTAAAAAAAGTTTGTTTAGAATTCTTATGAGCGTCAAGCAAATTAAAAATCGAGAGGTGAAACCAGTTTGCAATTGAATTAGCGGGTAGTAAAAAGCACGTTAAAAACAAACAAAACATAATTAATAGCTTTCGCATTTTCATATCTCCTCTAAATTAAATTTGGGCGTGATGAACTCACTTGAGGCGTTTTCTCTGTTCATCAATCAAAATGTAGTCGAGAAGAGTAGCGTTTACTTTCTAACCGTTGTCTCCCTCCCTCTTACTCTGTTTTCAGTTGATTAGAAAGAGATGAAGAAAGTATCACTTGATTAGACAATACACAATTATAATTTTCAGGGTTCACATGAAAGCCTCGGGTGCGGTCGGCCACCTTCAGAAGCCCTGGTAATCAATTTTATCCACAAACGGAGGTTATTAATTGATTTTTTTCTCTCTAATGACCAAAAATAACATCTGCCAATCAACAAAGCCGGTCGTTAACGTGCGTGCCAAAATAAAGTTTTTTATCATCGAAATTTTTGCGCGTCGCTTGAAACATTGCGATGTCCACGTGCCGTCTCATAAACGCTATATTAATGTATTTTTATCCCTATCCTGCTCTTTCAAATAATGTTGTTTTTTTTTTATTCTGAAAACGATCATTATGCTACTCAACATTTTTTTTAAGTCTAGAAACTTTTGAAGAATCTCTAAAAGCTTCTAGGCCTCTGAAACCGGATAACCTGTCTATGTATCGTCTATCGATGTCACATTTCGAAAAAAAAGTTTTCGGAATTATTGTTATCCTATGGTAAGTAAGTATCATTATTATTTCACTGACCTTTTATTAATTTAATCACTAGAAGTATTTATTGTTATCAATAAGTGGATTTATGTAAATCTTTTCTGAGAATAAAGTTCCATAAGCCTATGACTATCCCGCAAATCGACAGGTGTTACATGTGACACACCTATTTTTTTTTTGTTTAGAAGAAAAGTTTATTTTAAATACAAAGTTGCATCCGCTGTCATAATAATTATGAAAGTAAAAACATGTTGGTTCAACTTCAAACCAAAGTAGATCTTGTTTCATGTTACTTTCCTGATAAGGGTTTTTTATAAATCTCAACCTATAAATATGAATACGGAGAGCCTCTGAATTTGCATTACGAGATAGATCTCGACGCAGTGGGACATTGCCCTTGTTTATATTAGACCTCTATAAATTTTATCGGTTACATTCCAAAACCCCGTGCAGTCTACTTATTTATGAGGCGAGAAGCAACCTTCTAACTCGATATGCATCTATAGGGTTGTTTAGCTAAAATTAGATTACAACGATTTAACGGTATCAAGAGCGTACGCAAACAGAAACGAACATTTATCTTCGTGTTCCTACCGTCCAGAATTTGTCTCCTTACCAAATTCGATACAATTCAGTCGATCTACATATCAGTAAAGTGATGAAACTAAACAATTGAGATTGCACGTCGATAACGGAACGTCTGGATATTATTTTGATGTTTGCAGCGATACTTACCCCGTTTCGTCGGACATGTAACATTTCCTTAAATCAAACTGTGGACTGGAGAGGTTCCCGTTTTGCATCCGTTCGTACATCAAGATTGCAATCGAAGATAGATTTACAAGAGCTGTCTGCGAAGGCAGAGCGCTCCCTTTGCAGTTCGACTGAACGAATAATTTGTTTATTTCGACTGTGCTAAGACTGGTTTTTGTCGATCACTTTAGGATGTACTGTAATGCACTGATATTAATTCTCTGGTGCAAATGAAGATCTGATGCTTGAATATTTTTCCATATTAAATTAGTTTGAAGTCGTCTTACTAAGTGGTATTCACAAACATGAAACAAATCTCAAGTTCTCGGTTGTGTATAACTAAGCAATTCTCGGTTGTTATAATGCGTGGTAAATTTATAAAATTTCATAGGATCAGCGGGTGATGAAAGATGCTAGCTAAACAAATAACACTTAGTAGATTAATATGGCTTATAGAACTCATTCGTCAATATACTGTCCACACCTATGGGTGGCCGGTGGTCTCCCGCTAGCATTTAGATCAAAAAACTAACTCGTTAACCAAATTGTAATTACACTGATTTTTTAATTTATGAAAGGGTCATAATTGATAGAGAGTAATAACGTAAATACTAATACATTATGCGAAGTACCCTACTGGTTGAAAAATACCCATATGATGTCATAATATTACTGGTTAATATATTTTTTGCTGGAGGTAGAGTTTCAGTGTATGTATTTATCTACCGCCAAATGGTAGTGCACTGTCGTGTTCTGGTTATATGGCAACATAGAGCAACGCGGCCCACCGGTCGCGGCGGACCGGAGGGGAGTAGCCATAGCGTGTATTACCGATGCAAAACAGTCTGTCATTTTTTGGGGGGAAATGCGTGCGACATACACGCACACTACAAAAATCGTCAATTACTACCTTGACTTTAACAAAATACAGAAACAATTTCACGCACACATTTAAACATCTAGGTGACTGGTATAGGCCCATTTGGGCTTGTACTTTGACAGAGGGGAAAGCCTGCATATGGCTACTCTCCTCCGGTGTTGCTCTATGGATGGTAATGTATGGCTCCGTAAATATCACAGACACATAACACCTAACGTCTCACGGGTGGCAACGCATTTGAGTTTTGGCCTCTGGTTTTTGTGTGGGTGTCTATAGCCTGAAGTCATAACTTAACATCCATGTGAACTGCATGCTCGTATGCCTCTTCCGTTACATAAAAAAACTAATAAAATACATACCTACGTACAAATTATTTTGAACTATATACCGACTGTATATATGCTTATATAAGCGCGTTTTAAACGCTTTAATATGGCTTAATTTCAATAACGATCAAAGTGGTCGAAATCAGTTTATTTAAAGTTTTCGGATAACCATTCTAATATTAGTTCTAAAAAAAACATTTATATCCATAATTTAGCGACATGTAAAGATATCATTACGATTTGAAGTGTAATAGAATGAAAGTGATGTATTGTAAAGCTCTCAAGTTACAGATTCACCCTTTCGTTTTCGCAAGCCCAACAAAGACATTTCCGGGTAGTTAGTATAGCTCAAACGGGCCGCACAGGAAGAGACGCTTCATTAGTTCCATATAGTATACTTAAAGTGCATATAAATCCTTTTACTTCACCGACAGTTTGGCTTTCTCTTCATTTTACGTTTTTGTTAAATTTGGACAGGCGTAAAAATATTTCCTTAATAGATTTGTCCGATCTCCTGTTTTTGTGTTATAAGTTGTCATAGGACTACTATTTCTTATTAATGAACACTTAAATACGCTTGAACAATAAACTTTATTATTTTACTGGTGGTAGAGTTCCAGTGTAGAAGCTCGACGGCGTAGGCACCACCGCACTACCTAATCTATTTGTCGTCAAATAGTAGTGTTCAGCACTATCGTGTTCCGGTCAGATGATCATGTATAGCCCTGTAATATGTATATATATTGACGGGTCATAAAAAAAAACTTAAACATACACCGACCAAAGAAATGAAATATCGCGTTGTAAAGTATTATTTTAACATATTTTTTTTGACGATCAGGTTAGTCTAGCGTTGTGAGATGACCATTTGATTCGAAGAGTCGCGGGTTCAAACCCCGCACCGGGACAAATATTTGTATGGATTACAGATATTTGTTTCGGGTCTGGGTATTTGTGTATGTGTGTTGTATGTGTACAAAGGCGCCCATTACACAAGTTATACCTACTGAGGGGCCGTGAGTGTAAGCGTATTTTATTTAATTTATATCATGGTAATTATTTTAAGTAAAAAGGCCATCAACACGTAGTATGAATAGTTAATCTAGATGAATTAGATCTTGATATGAATGAAATACATAATCCCGGGATGTTGGGGTGATAATTTAATCACAGAAAAGATCAGGTGGAACAAAACTAATCTCTTTATCTTTTTTCCGCACAGGACGTTTCAATCGCAAGTTGTTATCGTTAATTAAAACGCGGAGGCAACATCGTTCATCTAGTTCTGTCTTTATACTTTTTGTTGGGCGCTGACTAAATTATGTCTTTATAGTGACGGCGAAGCGTTATCGTCGCCCACCATCTCGAGTGATCGAGTCCCGGTCCTGTAATTTGTACCTGACTAGTCCCAATGCATGTTGATAAAGACTCCCTTTGATATTTACAGTGAACGTACATACGGGTGTAACGTTTGCGTTACCTAAATTGATATAAAGAACAACAATATAACAAAGAGTTACAACTTATTATTTTACCTCAGAAACCGTTCGCTTTGCCGCTACTGACTATATTATCTGAACGTTCATATTATCTTTACCTTATACTGTGTGTATTCGATTTTGGTTTCATTCTCAAAAGACCGTTTTGACCTCCTTTTTTGGCGAGATTCTTCTCAGTAGTGATTACACTGGGAACTCTGCTATGCAAATGTCTTCAATGTTTAAATTCTAAACAAGATTAATAAGTACGATAAAAATAAGTGCAACTCAAGATGTTTTATCGAGCTGAAACGAGTAATAAAAATGATCATTCATTAGTCCCATGACATCAAACTGATGCACGCTTCATTTGAAACAATTTAGTTTGTAACTGTATCAATATTGATACGTTTCGAACTAATTGAAAAATAAACATTTTTAATTGTGATTTAAGCGAGTTCGGATGGAAATGAACCAGTTGTATAAGTAGCGGCTGTCTTGACGTTCTAAGAGTTACCGAGATTGATTGAACCAGCGAGTATCTACAAGTTTTGATCCATATCGCGACCACAAATGCTTTCGTGTGGTTAGACAGAATTCTTAATAAGAAAGATTGGCGTATTAAGTGTGTATTACTCAAACTGGTTCATATTGTATATATTAATCTTTTATACTGACAATATTAGTATGCACTCTCTATGATTATTCGATTTTTTTATTTATATGTTTTCATGTCTATAATCCTCGAAGAGGTAGGCAGTATACCTTCATGTATATGCAAACCCACGATTCGCCAGTTCGGTTCTTCCCCATGTAATTGATAGTAAATTGACATTGCCGGGCACACTATCAAATTGCGAGGGTGATTCTGGGAAAATTCCAAACAATGAAATCCCCCAACCCGGTATTCGAACCCAGGACCCCAGCATAGCAGAAGTGATCTGATATCACTAGGTTACTGAGGCAGTGTTCAGTTTTACTTTCATGCAATCTTTCGAAATGTAACATTCAAGAGATAAATACAGCTAATTTGCTTAAATATTAACATACCTAAATGAGGTATATTATGCAATCAAATCTTCTGTAAATTTATTAGTTGAATCTCGGATATAATTAGTTTACCTGTGTTAAATATTTAATGTATAAACCATTAATTATGTAGCTCGTATCTGAAATATTAATCAATTAGTGAAGATTTAATTAATGGACTCAGCGTTTATTCTAAATTAATGCCGATTTTAAATTAGTTCTAGGTCAGTTAGGCTCCATTTGGGCTAGGCCAAATGGTTTTTAGTTTTCCTATCTATTTTATTCGCATTCTTTATAAGGTCGTGTTAAAGCGACATGCTTTAATAGTAATAGAGTGTTTTAATAGTTTTTTTATCTTACGAAGGTGGCAAATCTGCATGCAGTTCACATGGGTGTTAAGTGATGACTGCGGCCTACAGATATCTAGGCAAAAACCAGAGATCAAGATGCAGCCACCCCAGAGACCGCGGTTGTTATGTCTCTGTGATAGTTATTACGAGCCACACACTACCATCTAACCGGAATACGATAGGGCTGAACACGACTTTTTGCCGGCAAATAGATTTGTTAATGCAGTGGAGCCTACACCCTAGAGACCTCCCTACACTGAGACCCTACCAGCAGTAGGTAATAAGTAACTTTCCCTATCTTAATGTTGTACCTATAACTTTTTTGTAGGTAGGTACTTAATGTGTGGTTTGGAGTTTATTTTAGAAACGTCACACTGTATGTTTAATATTTGGCAGAGACTTATCAAGTTACAGGCGCCAGTGGGCAAACTGCAATATTTGTTTAGGTCGCCATTTTTACTTTTATGAACTTAATTGTTTACATTTGCATTGACCACTATGTTTACAATTTCATTTGGCTTCATATTTTTAGTAAAATAACAAAAATTTAGTTTTACTTTTTTGAATACAAAAAGCAATTACAATAAAATTTATGATGCGTACAGCTTGTGAGTTTGATACATCTTGATATAACATTTGTAATTATGAAATCTGTAGAGATAGATGTGCAAAAATAATAGACAAAGATTTCAGATCTTTGATAATGGATTCTATTAGAATAAAGTTATAATGGACAAGCTACACAGATTAAATGGATTTGCAATGGATAGGAGAGAAACTTAGATATATCTGAATGAAAAAAAAATAAAGGACCCACCTAGAAGACGGTGAAGGTTGTAATATAGAAAGCAGTACAGCTGACATAGCGAAGCCAACGATAGGAGGTACATCAAGTAATAAAAAACTAAATGCTAATGCATGAATGTTATCCTCGCGATACATTCGTAACAGATTGCAACCACATAGTGAAAACTGGTTCAATTTCAAATGTTTTCGATCGATCATTTCAAATCAACAATAGATAATGTTTAGTGCAAATTGCACACGTGCTGACAGCGAGAAGGGTTTTTGCCGAGTGTTAGGTTACGCGATTTGACCGTGAAGTGCCCCTATGAATTGCATCGCAATGCATCCACCCCTTTATATCCCGGCGCTTTGTGCAACCGATACGTCATCTGTCGATAGCGTCCGAATCTTTGAGCTTGCCGACAGATCAGCGCACGGTTTGCCATGACTTATGCAGGCAATGGATTCGAGATTGGAGCTTCCCAGATCAATTACGACACACGAATCCTTTTTTACGCAGATACTTATAGGTATTTTGAATATAGGTGTCTGCGATTCTACAATTCAAGTAGGTATATTAATTGAGAATTAATTAAGCAAAATCTACTTAATCTAAGTAGATTTTGCTTCAACATGGTGTTTTTCAAAACTGGCGTCAAGACTAGCAATGTGTTGGCATCTTTTTTGATGTTGCAAGTGTTTAAAAGGCGAATCTATCTGATTTTCATCAGGTGGTTCATTTGCTTGTTTCTCAATCCCTTGAATAGCATATTCTTTTATTCCCACATTTTTGGTTTTAATGAATAGAATTCTGATTTGTCTGATCTGTGATACGCCACTATTATTTGACCTAAGGCAGCCTAAGGTGCAATCCTTAGGTCTCCCGTGTTCGATGACTTCTTCAGGAATAAATGGTATCATATTTTTTCTTATTAGTTACGATATCTCATTGATATATACCGACTTTGAAAATGTCCATCGTTAACGTTGATAGGTTGACTATTTTATGGTATTAAAAGCTATGCGTAATCGTAAGCTAATGTGAATATACATACACATAAATGAACGTATTGATGTTTGTACCCTCCAAGAAATACAACCGTGAAAGAATGCTTTCTGTGCTTAATTTATTTGATAAATATCTGAGATAAAACCTATACAACGTAAACGAAACCCTTAGGTTTGAAATAGTAGGAATACCGCTCAGTTTTTGCTACTTACCGATGCAGTTATCACGTATATCTGAATAGTCCTTAAATACTCACATGTTTTAAGGTCTTGGAACTGAACCCGCTAATCCAGTTATTAACAGACATATCGCAAGTAACCAGCAAATCGAGATACCTGCAGTCGTATAAATGGAAGACGCAGATGTACATGTTAATAAATACTTTGGCATACTTCGCCTTGAATATGCAGTAGATGGGCAATTTATTTATTTTACATGATCATTTTTATACGTTAGATTTTATGAGAAACAAGCGGGAATTTTATCTGGAATGTCCAAACATGTGGAGCTCTTATCAAATAGCTCAAGATGCATTAGTGTTGTGTAATTTAGATAAATATTCGGTTACTTATCAGAAAATCTTCGCTCAATTTATGTGAGTCAAGTAGCAATCGGGTATGCTGTCCACGTTGATGGCAAATGATAACTGGATATGTACAGAAAGCGAGAATTTAAGAATACATGTGTAGTTTCTTCTGAGCGATATTGTTGTTTCTATGCCGTAAATGCTAGGAAGATTAGAAAAATATGAAGAAGTATTGGACTTCTAGACTTAAACGCAGTACTTCAAGATGCTGTGTAGAAGTATAAGTTTTACAGTAGGTACGCGCTGTCTTTTCCATGACTGGTAAACAAGAGAGTGCGCGGAGATTATCAATTGTATTAAAATCGCATTTTCCTAACCGGTGATTTTTATCAAAGTTGGAAAACTGATTTCAGATAAGTACTAGCAGTAGCAAGCAGATTCGCCCTTGTTAATGTTTTTGACATGTAATGTCCACTGAATCAATTTACATGAGAGAGCCGCTACACCTCCTAAATCACTCAACGAGACTTGTCTTGTCTTGATGTATATACCTACAACTTGCCAGACATTTTCGACCACCTTAACTCGGCCCTGTCGCAAAATCTATTATTATATAAAAATTGTTCTTAACGTACGCTTACTAACTGTTCTTTCCAAATTACAAGTTAGAAAAAGTTATACGTACCGACTTTTATGCAAACTTGCAAGAGCTCTTGGTCCTTCTAGATATCTCATCTTATATCTTTGTTCTCGTTAATTTTCATGTATATGGACAAAAAATATGTGGCAGTTGTCTTTTAAATCTAAGAAGTACTGTGTAAAACCAGATAGGTGCGTGCTTACATTATCACATCATACACTTAGCTGATCACGATTTTTTTTTGATACAAGTTTCATAATTAATTTGGGTCAAAACAAAATGTAGATATTTAAATGTTATACCGCTGTAATTAGATGATATCTAAAATTTTATAGATATAATACCAGTATAATGACTTTATTGAAGAGCGATTGCTGTATTAGTTCGAATTCTTTAGCGATAAAATCCAAGCGAGGTAGCAATCACCACAAAACCAGAATTATCAAGTTTGTTTCAGGTTCAACAACATTGTCGGCCGAGATACCATTCGGCGCATGCCTATACAATATGAAGTACACCTTGCCGAAACATGCCCCATTGAAATCATAACAATATCTACAACAACCCTTACACATCTGCGTTACCAATCAATGTGCGCACGGCCCTTATCTCCTATATAAATATATAGGCCAAGGTGTAGATGGTTGTACTTAAATCGACGAGTTGCCAAGGAACGTGCCAAAAATTCACCTGGGGTCACAATATGATCCAAAACTAAAAAAAATATCGCATTTCGTACACTTAAAGTTAGATCCAAAGACAGCATCACCTTGCGCTGTCACAATTGTTGGCAATGAGGATTATATTACATTATCTTTAGACGTGATACGTAATTAAGCGCCCACATCTACTGTACAATGAGCAAAAAACGTATCGTCCCAACAGATGCGAACCTATCGCAAACAAAGTCTAAAATCGAAATCGTTTTGAGAGTAATTCAATAACATAATGCTTATCGACGCTGTAATATATGGCTTCCTTCCACCTTGAATCGATTGCTTATGAATCTCGGAAGGTGATACAGTTATGCCCAAAAACTGTAACACTCAAATAGATTTTTTTTGTCGTAACGGCACCGTACTTTACCGCTCGCTGTCGAAGGGCATACAAAACCTAACGGTGAAGTATTTTATAAGGACTTACATATTAAAGAAGAGTAGAGGATAAAAAAATGCGTAAGGTGTTTCAATACACAAACATAAAGTTGTATTTTGTTCCGTTATATCAATAGAGATTAAAGGCACGCGTACGCTTGGGTTATGCTTGGATCCGGGCGTATTGTCGGCCACCGCTTTGATGTGGCTGGAAAAGACATCCATTGGACAATAGGTCTACTGTACTTTGAGAATTTTAATCAGGTGTAAATCCGTCACTGTGGTGAAATACAGTTAAATATTTTGCAAAACCCGGATCTCAAATTTTTTTTTTGTAAAATTCATTATATTTTACGTTTCATTTTATTTTTGTTAGTATGGTAAAGTTTACCTACATGTCTTAAAATATTACATCAATTGATATACTAATGTATAAAAAAAATCCAAGCTACTGACGGAATGATTAGGAAATTGAGTAACTTAGTGATTGACAGCAAATGCACAATCAAATAAATGAAAAAGAAGAATGTCGGCAACAGCTAGTCTTACATTACCATATAGTGTAAACAAATTTACATTGAATAAACATACGTACGGTACGAGTCCCATTTCTATTCCCATAATAATCCAATGATTGCGTGATCTTCTGTTATCGACGAAATTAGAATTGATGATAATAACGTATACTCTTTCTATTCATTTCCCATGGTACGTATGATAAACTCATAATTTAACTTTAATTTCATGGCATTAAATGAAAAAAATGTAGCTGGTCGAGCAACAAAGACGGCCACGGTAATAAATATCATAGATCAGCACGAACGCAGTTCAAATAGTAGGTACTCCAATGTTTCATTATTTCAAACATAGGTTGTCTCGAGCGATCAGTTATATTCCCAATTAAATAAAGTTGTTAGATTATAGTATCGACTGAGTTACTTAACACTTCAATGATAAAAGTGTTGATCACGGCTGAATTAATGTTATATATGATAACGATACATCGTCAAAAAATCAAATAGACATAAAAAACTAAATTACAGAAAAAGTTAAATAAATATCAATATTATCACCTAAATGTAACGATATTTTCGGATTGGAAAAGATTAATCGTGTATACCGTACTTCGAAGCGTCAAGTTTTCATGGCAGTTAAAATGAAGTAGCTATTAAACGAGAAAAAAACAATTGATCTCACAGACAGGATTATTTTATCTTGGAACTTTTTCCAATAGCAATCATTCATACAATTAATTTTGATAACTATGTCACCGCTTCTAAGATACAGGAGCCGAAGCTTTTAGATCCTATCACCTAGTTTAATTTACCCGGCCCGATATGTTCATATATTGAAAAATGAATGGGACTTACAGGATCATATATCGTTGTCAGTAACACAAATTAAGGGGCCAAAGGTGTTAATATTAAAATGATTAGGCGTGATATTGATTATAAAAGTATTCTTCACGTACTTTTTCATTAATAATGTTTTATATCAAATCAGTGTATTAGATTATTTGTGAGTTATAGGTAACTTTTTTTTTATCACAGTGAACCATGACACCTGATTTTAAAAATGCTGTTTTTATTAGTATGTATTCTTTTTTAATTCCGACCAGAATAAATTGACCAATCGTTATCTGGCCAATTCTTGTTAACCACAGAACACATTACGTTTCAGAATCGATAACGATCACGACTCCAAGAATATATACGGTCCAATTTAGATCAAGTTTGAGCAAAAACTTACAGAGCAGAGTCAAATTCGAGCCTAGTAAAACACAGATAAGAATCTTTGACTTGAGTGCCGTTATAAAATCTATGTGAAATAAATTCGAATCCAAATAGTTTCTCAAATATTTCATGATATATTTCATTCTCAAATATAAACGTGCGCTAACCGAACCAAACCAAGATTACAATAGAGCTTATGCCAAAGAAAACAAACAAAAACAGGATTTCGCTGTAATCTTCTATTCTTCTCAGCTTAGGCGACACCGAAAACGCCTCGTGCATTTCATATTTGTTTAAAATCAGCGCACCGTTCAATAGACACATCGATAAAATACTTGAAAACTTCCGGTAGACTGCTCTCTGAATAATTGGTACGCCATTTAGTTCCTTCTCCGGGAATTTAGTATTATTGTGTGAAATTCTAAAGTCGGAAACAAATTTACGACCACTTTTGTGTTTAGATATAAATCTCTGTAATAGCACGAGCTGCGACATAAAACATGGGCGTGAGTGATTGTGATTGTTATATTATAGTTAGGAGTAGCCATATGTCATCAATTCTTTTAAATACTGACATTTCCAAGTTACCCAATTCGAAGAATGTTTTAAAGTATAGTGACATAATATTCAACAATATTTAACTTTGTATCCGCTTTATTATCAATTGGTGCTGCTTCCGTTTACTGGTTTAGAAGAAATCATCAGGAAATCTTATAAAAAATAATGATTTGCAGCTTTTTGGCGATTTTTAGGGAATGATAAACTGTTGGATAAAAAATCGGATCTTTTTCATTAACAATTTAATTTCGTTTAACAGGCGATAAAATCTTTCGAAAATCTTCGATTACCGAAATCCTATTGTGGTAATTTCACACTGTTTTGTAATACATAATTCGCAAATTACAAACCTCATGCTTATTAGTTTTTGTCTACTTAAAATTCTTTTAACTGTTTAACAGCAATCTTCAGACCGAGTTCTTAATCCGCTTACCTTTCGGATGTAATTAAATAGTAGGTAACCCAGTTTGGGTTATTTATTTATCACCGTAGTTGCATAACAATCACTTGAATTTCATAATCCGTCTTATCCTCAATCCTTTCCGAGGCACCGCTTAATTTGAAAGTGGTGAACTAATAACGGTTCTGGTAGGATTTTGAAGAGGGTTGAAAAAATACAACAAAAACTAGGCGTGCTCTATTGACCGTGACGCAACAATTGTTTAGCAGTTTGCCGAGAACCCCTAAGTCCATCTTGTTGACTACGACGCATGCGAAAAAAAAAACTAAAGGTCCTTAAGCAGATTGTACGACGGCTATTGTGAATTTTGTGTAATGTAGCGCGACCACGCTGTAAGGTAAGCTAAAAAGTTTCGACGCAATTTGTGTCTTAGTCGGAACGGCTATAGCTTGATATATTGCCGGTGTTGTACGGGTCGCAGGTAGAACCCCTTTTTGCACAATTCACGGTAACAGACAACAAGACGCAGTTGTCGCCACACTTGTCTCGCCGACACACTCCAAATACTCAATTTCACGATCGCTTGGTTACTGAAAACATGCAATTAATTTTGTTGGTCAATACCGACAAAATATTGAAGTTTACACAATAACGCACTATGATAACCATGAAATAGTCTTGTAAAGATAAAATTGATACCTTTATGCAGTTTATCAAATGGGTGTAGCTTAAAGATGCAGTTTGCGGTACACCTCCGCATATAATTACGACTTTTTTTTGCCAAGTCATTCTAAAACCAATAAAATAAAACGTAAAGAACGTAACTGTTAAGTTTTTATGTATAGATTGAAAAATTATAACTCCACGAGTATATGATGTAGTTTCCCCAAATATATACCTAATGAAGACCCGAAGAAAGTTTATTTTGTAAAAAGTTTATTCAATTCAAAAATCATTTACTCTTATAGAATTGTAAAAAATACTTACCTATGGCGTGTCCAGTAACAAAAGATTTTATTAAAGTTAATAACAATAGATATGTCAATTTAGGTAAATGTGATAAAAATAAGTTATTACCTATACAAATTCACTAACAATAAAGTAAATTAAAGTCTAAAGTTATATCAATTGAATGTCATCTAACAAAACAGAGTCTAGGTAAATAATTATTAAGTGTCACTTGAATGACCCACAAAATATGTAAAAAATGTTGAATTCCTAAAATTTTAGTTGGTTGGTTGAGTAGTGACAGGTATTGATAAGATCTTAAAATAATTAATATCATTTTCCCATATTGTTTATTTATAAAAATTACGTCATATTATGTTATCTTTCATGCGAAAGTCCGGGAACTGGCATTTTAGCAGTTATAATTAACGAATTATAATTAATTCAGAAAATCCCATACACGTTTTAATAATTTATTTTACAAACAAGATCTATATCTGATATGTATACCTAGTTGTAAATGATACCGATGAAATATTGTCTCTGGTTTATTGTGTTCTACATAATACCTGTATTTTCTTTATAGGTTGATTTCTTTATCGGTGTAAAATGATATCAAAAGAGTTCATAAGACCTATTGTCCGAAGTCAACCATCTATTCGATATTGAAGTGGAACTAATGGGATCACAATATGAGTAAATCATCCACTGAATAAAGGGTTAACTAGCTATTTTGTACGATTACCACTTATTTATCGAGTGATTAAAAAAATTGAGATCTGATACATTTATACTGTGCTAATTTATCACGAATACAATGACAATGGTTAGTACTGCGCACTTTGTAATGAATCATATGTGAGCATTTTCATTGTTAAATCTATTGTATTTATAATGGGACAAGGAATGGGTTAAGAATATGATAGATAATGTTTTTTAAAACAATATCTATTATTAAAAATTATACCTCATAATATATATTATGAGGTTAAAAAAAATGAAAAGGTAAGTACAAAACTTGATTTTCAAGTACTTTTCCATTTGATGAAACATGAAATGAGCTAATAATTTCACTATAAGACGTTTTATCAGATGAGAAGTGGTTAAAATATACGTTATCTGTAGGTAAATTAATAAGTTCCTATTTGACACTTCGGGAAGTGGCGTCGGGATGTGACGACTCCATCGCCCACTAGCGCAAGAACTCCCTTCTGGTGGAGAGGAATTCTTCCGCTAGTGCAGTCAGTCCACCGAACAAAGGCGGTCAAACCAAGGCGGTACAAGTACGTGGGATGGGCAGCAGCGTCTCGCGTAAAATTGCCGCCACTGCGATCGCCAACCCGCATGCCAAGCGTGGCGATTATGGCATTTTCCCTTCAAATGAAACACAACCAGAAAAAACGGCCCCTAGTCCCCGACGGCTCCGCTATTCCTGACCATAGTGGTACCGGTCATGGTAACGGCGGGGCAGGGGGTGCGAAGAATTTCCGGCATATGCCAGGGTACCACAAACAACGAAAATTGGCCCTGGCAACATACAACATTCGGACACTGCGGACCGACGAGTAGGTGGCGGAACTAGAGGAAGAATTGAGCGGGTTACGATGGCACATTATAGGGTTATCTGAGGTCCGAAGACAGGGGGAGGACTCGATAACCCCCAAGTCTGGTAACCTGCTCTATTTCCGGGAGGGCGAACAACTGTCCCAGGGTGGTGTCGGGTTCATCGTCCACAAATCCCTCGTGAACAATGTTCTCAAGATCGAGAGTGTGTCGTCGAGAGTGGCGTACCTTATACTCAGAATAACCAAGCGGTATTCGTTGAAGGTCATACAGGTCTACGCCCCAACCTTCGCACACTCCGATGATGAGGTAAAAACTATGTATGAGGATATTTCCCGAGCCATACATAGTTCTAAAACCCACTACAACGTTGTCATGGGGGATTTCAACGCGAAATTGGGCGTTCGAGGCGACCACGAGCTGAAAGTGGGGCAATTTGGATATGGGCGACGAAACACCAGGGGCCAGACACTGGCTGACTTCATGGAGAAAGAGAGCCTCTATATGATGAACTCTTTCTTCAAGAAGCGGGCTTGCCGGAAGTGGACCTGGATCAGTCCTGACGGTGCGATCAAAAATGAGATAGACTTCATTATGTCCACAAGGCGGCATATATTCAGTGATGTCTCTGTGATCAATTCGGTAAAAACCGGCAGCGATCACTGAATGGTAAGAGGCACACTGAATATAAATGTCAAGATCGAAAGATCCTGACTAATGAAGTCTACGCTCCGCCCAGCACCGGCCAAAATCCAAAACCCCGAGAGCTTTCAACTCGAGCTACAAAATCGCTTTGAATGCCTGAGTGAGTGCGTAGATGTGGACGATTATAATAACAGGTTCGTGGAAACTGTCCGGACGGCTGGGTCTAAGTTTTTCAAGACCCGCCCTTCCAACAAGACCAAAAAGATCTCCAGCCCAACTCTCAAGCTCATGGAAGAGAGGCGAGGTATGGTTCTGAAGTCCTCTGAAGATGCTATAGTGTACAGACGGCTCAACAGACAGATCTCGAAGTCATTGACTCGCGACCTTCGGCACTTTAATACTGATAGTATTCAAGCAGCCATAGAGCGGAACCAGGGCTCTAAAGTGTTCGCCAAAGATCTGTCCTTAGGGCAAAGCCGTCTCACTAAGCTGAAGACAGAGGACGACAGAATCGTATCGTCAAAACCTGAGCTTGCAGAGGAGATCGAACGGTTTTACGGACAGTTATACACGACAGCACGACCACCTGTTAACAGTCCGGCAGCAGATCCTAGAGCCGGACTGACCCGACACTACACCGAAGATATCCCGGACGTCAGTCTAGGCGAGGTTAGTACGGCTCTCAAACAGCTCAAAAACAACAGGGCGCCGGGTGATGACGGAATCACTGCTGAACTCTTGAAAGCGGGCAGTATTAGAAACTCTTCAGTTGATGTTCAATTCCGTCATATCCGAGGGCAAAACGCCACAGGCGTGGCACAGAAGTGTGGTGGTACTGTTCTTTAAGAAAGGCGAAAATACCCTTCTAAAAAACTATAGGCCCATCGCACTTCTAAGCCACGTCTATAAGCTGTTTTAGAGCGTGGTTACGAACCGTCTATCTCGCAGACTCGACGACTTCCAGCCTCCCGAACAAGCCGGTTTCCGTAAAGGCTTTAGCACCATAGACCATATTCACACGCTGCGGCAGGTTATACAGAATACAGAAGAGTATAACCAGCCCCTTTGTCTAGCGTTCGTGGACTATGAGAAAGCCTTCGATTTGGTTGAGATTTGGGCTGTGCTACAGTCACTCCAGAGGTGCCAAGTTGACTACCGATACATCGAGGTGCTGAGGAGCTTGTATGAAAACCCCACCATGTCGGTCCGGCTTCAGGATCAGAACTCGAAACCTATCCAACTGCAGCGAGGTGTAAGACAGGGAGATGTTATATCTCCGAAACTGTTCACCGCTGCATTGGAAGACGTCTTCAAGCTTCTGAACAGGAAAGGACTCGGCATCAATATTAACGGCGAGTACATCTCCCACCTCCGATTTGCAGATGATATCGTAGTCATGGCTGAGACCCTGGAAGACCTTAGCACAATGCTCAATGACCTCAAAAGGGCCTCCCAACGAGTGGGCCTTAAAATGAACATGGACAAGACGAAGATCATGTCAAATGTCCATGTTACACCCACTCCTGTTATGGTCGAGGGTACTACACTCGAAGTTGTTGACGATTATGAATACCTGGGACAAACGGTCAAGTTAGGTCGGTCCAACTTCCCCCCCGAGGGTTTCCGCCTTGTCGTGGCGGGGGGGCTCAGTACCCGGTGGTTGGCCTCACACCGGAGAAGCCAAGAGGAACCCAGAGAGGGAGCGGCGTTTGGCGTGACTCTGCCCGCCACTCGCTGCTGTGGTGAAGAGACGGCTGGGGGTAATAGGTGTAAGGGTAGGCCGTTGGCCCTGCACCCTATCCCCAGCTGCCTAGCGGTTGTCCCGCCGTAAGATGGGGACGTGGTGGGGAGGCGGCTGGGGAAGAGGTGTACGGGTGTGTCGTTGCCCTGCACCCTATCCCCAGCCGCCTAGCGGTGGTCCTGCCGTCAGATAGGGACGTGGTGGGGCCGCGTGGGGGTGGTTGAAGGTCAGTTCATCTCTGACACTCCCGCTCCCCCGGGGCCGGACTGTGTGCCCCTGGACTTCTCCACCCGAGCGTCTTGGGACGCCTGGCGTTGTGAGTGGTCGGGGTAGGGACCTTCGAGCGCCGGACTAGGGGATGTCCGTCGCCCGAATGGAGAGGTCCCGGGCTGGCTGGCGTGCAGGTGTTCCGCACGCCACTAGTGTTGGTTGGAGCCGAAAGGCTCCGAGGAGGGCTCGGCAACGAGCAGCCGCCGGTGGGGTTGCGGATGTGTGCGATAGCGTTCCCGTGACCCCGCCAGTGATGGCGGACGAGTCGGAACACCCAGGGGTTTTTAGTGGGTAGTCGGATGACTTTCCCGGAGTCCCACATAACCCATCCCTCTCCCCATGGGTGGGTATGCGTAACGCATTTTCCCCTGGTAAAAAAAAAAAAAAAAGGTCGGTCCAACTTCGAGAAAGAGGTCAATCGCCGAATCCAACTCGGTTGGGCAGCGTTCGGGAAGCTACGGTTCATTTTCTCGTCCGACTTACCGCAGTGTCTTAAGAAAAAGGTCTTTGATCAGTGTGTGTTGCCAGTGATGACTTATGGGACAGAAACGTGGTTGGGGCAGAGCAGTTCTCGAGTGGCGACCGCGTACCGGAAAACGAAGCGTAGGCAGGCCTCCCACAAGATGGACCGACGACCTAGTGAAGGTCGCGGGCAATCGCTGGATGAAGGCGGCCCAGGACCGTTCGTTGTGGCATTCTTTGGGGGAGGCCTTTGTTCAGCAGTGGACGTATTTTGGCTGAAATGATGATGATGATGATTTGACACATAAGATTGACAAGATGATTTTTCCTTCTACGTATATCTTTATTTCGAACTGGTCGATGACGGATGGAAGATACAAAAGAGTAGGAAGAAAAATTCACGTTTACGAATTTAAAAAAATCATACGCAAAAAAAAATACTGCGGGATCAATGAATCCCGATATAATTTTCACACGATCGATAGAGGTTTTGTTTCCGATCATCCAATTTCGTAATATCGGTTGCGGCTACAAATCATTAAAAAAAATTGACTTTGAAATTTTAGGAGCAAGCAAAAAGTCGGCTTGTTTTAAGAATAGGGCGTGTTTAACAGAGCTCCTGGAAATTATGGCAATTTTGACACCTAACGAGTGCTAAGTTTTGTACAGCCCCCTGTTATTTCGTCGACGTGTGCTGACGTTCGGAAGGGACGATAATACAATAATACCGTACAGCATTCTATTCGACATTCGTGCGCTCATCAAAAACTGCGTCCCGATCATAACTCTCACGTTTTATAATAATATTCTCGTTCTGCAGAGTCATTCGATTTTAATAAGGAATCCAATCTTATCGTAGATTCCACCGATCTAGCGCCATATAATTTAGGTAAAAAAGATGTTATTTCGTTTAAGGGCCTTAAGGGTTAGAAAGCATTAGATTTGCATTTTATGTTGTGTTTTAGATACCTACTTGAATTTATTAATCAGAGGGCTAGTATTAAAAAAACGATAATATTCATTATCATACCTATCATGAAGATACGTTAATTCACACAAATCGCTTGTGTGTAATTTGGAGTTACCTCTTAGGAAGAACATGTTCCAGACAAAAAATATTTGTTGTACTAACTAGGTACCTACAGCAAAAAAATTCGCAATAGATAAGTAATTTGACTTTTTGCTGCGCTTTTGACGGTGAAATTCTGTTGTTTTTCTTTTTTTTTGTGTTAATATTAAACATCGTTCAGGTTCCTAAGTTTTTTACTTAGGTACCTACGCCATCAGGTGCTATGTAGTACCCTTTATGTAAAATTATGAAGAGTATATTATCGTTGTTTTACACTACTTCAAAATCAATCCAATTTTATTCAAGGGTATACCATCTAATGATGATTTATTTTTTCCATTTAAACAGTATCGGGGTCAGAATGCAGGGATGTTTTTTGTAGTCATAAAAAACAGTAGCAAATATAAATAATTGCCTATGCTCGGGGTCTATTACTCTACTATGTAATTTAAAAGTAAACCTATGATTAAAGAAATGCTGCCTACCTGTTAAATTAAATTAAGCTTTTTAGAGGTGGCGTTCTCGCAACATTGTTGCGTTAAAAAACTCAACTGCGAAAAAAAGTTGAAATTTACTAAGTCAGATAATTTAAACCACACGTGGTAATGTTTTTCGTTGATGTTTTCCTTTAAATCTGCAAGTTTGTCTGTAAAACCTGTCTTATGTTCACGAGTAGCGTGATTCATATTATATAGGTACATACACCTACAACCACTGTAGAAATAAAATATGAAACACATGTACGATCATTGTAGTTTGTAAATATTATCATACTAGTTGACCCTGCAAACTTCGTATGGCCTCAGAATGAAATAATATGTCAAAGGTTTGATAGATTCTACGGACTATTTGTATGGAAAAATGAAATTGTGGTTATTACTATTTACCTTCTTACAGGGATATGACACAGTGCAACACATTACCATTTGGCGGCAGATAGATAAAATAATGTCTTTTTTATGCAATGAAGAAGTCGCAAACAAGTATATAGTTCACATTGATGGTTAGTGAATACTGTAGCCTATAAACACCTACATAAACAAACAAGAGATTTCAACGTTGCCAATAAGTTCTCTTAATTTAAAAAATAGGCCTAGGTCCTTTAATTTTTATACCTTTATGCCAGAAATTAAAAGGGCGTTACCATAATGTACGGACATTATCACCTGACCGGAACACGAACGATAGCGCTGAACACTACCATTTAGCGGTAAGTAGATTGCGGTGGTGCCTTCGCCCGCGAGCGCCATCACAGGAGAAGGCTCTACAACCAGTGTATTGAGACAAATACGCTCTTCAGCTCCGAAACAGATAAACATTATTCGAATGATCTAAAATCAAATATAAATACCTAATTAAAATTTGTAATAAGTTTTCAAAACACAGACATGAAATTTAATAGTTTCTCATTTTAATTCATACCAATCTTGAATAGTAGATTAAATTGATTATCTTCACCAATCCAAGATTTTCCTTTGTAAAGTTACCATTCTTACACTAATGCGTCTAAGGATATGCCCTTTGGGCTAAGTTCAGAGATCGCAGGCGCAATCTCGGTGCGACGTAATCTCTCAAATATTTATCGTATGTCAATACAATATGCCAAAAGAGGGCGCTTATTACAGATTTTACAAATGTGAGAGTGCTGCGGGCTTGGGTATGTGGTCCAAGAGTTTTTTAAAACTGAGGAAAATTTTGTGAAAATTTCATACCAGCATTTTATAAATGTAATGGAATTGAAATATACGCGCCAACTCTGATATATTCGAAATTAAGAGGCATTGTCATACGTAGGTTTTATCTCATGATGGGTTCAGAAAATGTTTAAATCCGAGTGTACATGTATGAAGAAATTTATCGTATCAGATAAAGTAAAGCTAATTTTTTACAGTACCCAGCAAGAAATATTCTACGTCAAGCGTACGAATGAGACAATCGGCTTGTTTTCGACTACGTAGAGCGTTGTCGTATGCTGCACATTGCCTACGGTAGCAATGATAGTCTGGTATTGGTCAAAAGTCGATAAAAATGGCCGACAAACTTCAAATTGGTAAGGAGCGAAAGAGATAACGCTCTACAGATCCGAAATAAGCCGAAGTCTCCTCTCTTTTAAAATCTGTAATAAGCGCCCTCTTCCTAATGGTCGATGTGCAATATTTCTTATTACTAAACTTTTTAATTTTATACATTAAAACATCTCTACTTTGAAACTTCGATGATAACACGTTTACAATGTTTATGATAAAATTCTAATTTGAAAATGATCTCGCTGCATGTAAGAAAATACAATCAAGTTTTAATGAAATCTTATATATATAAAAATTAATTGCTGTTAATTAGTCTCGCTAAAACTTTTTGGTTTTGAGTGATGTTTGGAAGCCCAGGGAAGGTTTAAAAGGTAAAAAATATGAAGAAATTGAAGGGAAATAGTGAAAACCACAATTTAATTTTCCCAAATAAATAGTCCGTATCTATCAAACCTTTGACACATTATTTCATTCTGAGGCAATAATACGAAGTTTGCCGGGTCAGCTAGTTATAGAATAATTTTCGCTTTCATCAAAATAGGTTCCTGTCGACAAAACTTTATATTATTTATACAATCCTATAAGAAATTACAAATTAAGCAATTTAATTAATTAATTAATTTCCAAGTGTGTAGAACTTTATTAGAGTTGCATATATCAATCTAATGAAATCATTCAAATGCTCACACATCGTCTGGTGTAGAACACACGTGTTCTTGTGTGGCGAAACAACATTTGCTTTTATAGATAAAACGGAGCAACAGCTGTGATTTAAGTAGGTACTTTTGTACCAAATTTATAATTAATTGAGAAAAAGAGCAAAGGGCTTATCGCGATCGAATAAATTAATAGATAATACGATGTTGACACGACAATTATGCAGACATGTAGCATAAAAGTCACCTGAGCGAACGTTGACGGAGAAAGCATTCTTAAAAGTGGAACATCGGTAATTATAATTACTGTTAAAGGTAAATAAGTTCTAATGTAATCGTTTCTTCATTTCGTAATAGGTATTAAAAAAAAACCATTTGACGACCCAGCTGGTCCAGCGGTGTGAGATGACTGTTTGATTCGAAGGCTCGCGGGTTCGATCCCCGCACCGGGACAAATACTTGTATGGCGTATAGATATTTGTTTCGGGTCTGGGTGTTTGTGTATGTGTTGTTTGTATATAACGGCACCCATGACACAGGTTTAAACCTACTGTGGGGCTTTGAGTGTAAGCGTATTATATTTCTTTATTTTTATTCGTTACCGGTAGTTTTAAAAATAAATTCAAACAACAATTTTCCTTGTTTTCGATGTGTATAGTATGTAATGCTCATAGACGGTAAGGATGTAGATTTAACATGAAACATGAATGTGAGTAGTAACAGTCATAGAAATGTAAACATTAAGTCTGGGCTGCACCACGACTTTTGTTAAAGTTTAAGTTATTGTAACATTTCACAGCCCGCTCTAACTTTCACAGATTTCTTTATGTTAGAAAAGGATGTGAAATGTTACAATAACTTTAACTTTAATAAAAGTCGTGGTGCATTATGTCAATATAAATGCTGTGTAGCGGCAAATTCTATCGGGGAGGCATATCGCCAGTTGGTATGTATACTTATGATTACAATTACCACACAATTACCCTCAGACAGGCAATAAAAATGTAGATTTTTCAGCAATAAATGAAATTCAACCTAAAAGCCACACTAAAAGCAACCCTGATAACCAACCGTCAATTGTTCCGCTTACTCACATTATTACATTTGAGTCAGGTCAAGATTTGACAGATCACAAAAAAAAACCGTTTGAAAACTCAGTTAGGTACTTTTAAACAACAAGTAGAAGCGCACATGGCCCGGCGGCTGGTGTAGATCGTAAGCGATCTACTCGGTTAAGCACTACGGCCGCGGTCGGGTAGTGTGATGGGTGACCGCTAGTGGCAAATTAAATGCGCGTTGCCGTGCTTTGGAGGGCACGTTAAGCCGTCGGTCCCAGTTGCTATCGATAGAAAACAGACGTTAAACCTTGTCAGAGGCCTTATTGGCGGTTTGTAAAACATCCGACAGCGCTTCGGCCACTAACCCACCATCACCAATCCGCATTGGAGCAGCGTGGTGGAGTAAGCTCCAGGCCTCCCCCCCAAAAAGGGGAGAGACTCGTGCCCAGCAGTGGGACGTATAATGGGTTGCCAATATTATTATTATTATACAACAAGTATGAATAACAGTTAAACGTTATAGTAGTATCACACGTCCGGCGTTGGTTCGGAGCCTACCGCGGATTCTGTACGGCTCCGAATCAAATCTGGCCGTGTGTAGAGGAGTCCCGCGGGTAAAATTATTATTAATCAAGTCCGATGCTGTCCGCTCGCGCGCAATTGGGTCGACGGATTTGGTCTGCCGTACCAAATCCGGTCGTGTGTAGCGAAATAGGATTTGGTCTGGCGTCGTGTGTCATATAAAATAATTTACAACACTTTCATAGACATTTTTAGTTGCAAGTATATTTTCATCTGTTAGAAAATACTCATCGATAAAATAACGTCTTTTAATTGATGTGATTTCAAATGTTTTAATGGGAAAACGCAATTAGAAGCACTCACCGCAAATTCGTAAATAATATACATAAGTTATAAAGTAGGCCCGTTGAGTACTCGGAGTATACACAGTAGCCAATCAAGTTTAAAGAATGTATATTATATACTTAAGTCGCTATTACAATTTTATTAGCACAATCATACACTAGATATTATTTACCAAGTAACATAAACACGATCACAGGTTTATTGTCGTAGGCATAAAGTAAATGTAATAATATTCATGATTATGTTTTGCAAACCAGACATGACGTGTGCGCAGAATCGTTGTGGATTTTACGCCTGTCTATAGGTAAAAAACCGGCCAAGTGCGAATGGGACTCGCGCACAAAGGGTTCCATACAAAAAATGCCTTAAAATTACGTTGGGGTGCCCCCCGTTAATAATTACTTAATTTTTATTAAAATATTTACTATGAAAGGTAATACAAAACTTTATATTATGTGAAAATTAATAACGGTAGCACCTGCCGTTATTAATATTGAACCAAATTTCGAAAAGAAACATGTTTATCGTATGGAGACCCGTAATTTTTTCATCTTTTTATTTTTAGTAATTTTCGTCCACGGATTTTTTTGGCTACGGAAGTACGTGTCATAATTTGTGAAAGTTTCAGCTTTCTAGCTGTCACTGCTTATAAGATACAGCCTGGTAACAGACAGACCGGAGGATTAGTAATAGGGTCCCGTTTTTACCTTTTAGGTGCGGAACCCTAAAAATGTTTAGTGCCGGGAATGAATAAAAACTAATTAAAAACCTCAGAGGCCAGTCGTCTTACGTACGGCTACCGGCTCTACAACACTGAATAAATTATTGCTAGAGTTGTATTTTCGCATTCTAGTATTTTTTTTTTAAGTTAATTAATACATTATTAGGCCTATTTTATACAACAGGTCTAGTTTTTGTTTAACGTTTTTTATCAACGACGATATTCGAAAAATGTAAGCAGGACATCTGTCTTGGTAAAAAATCTTCTAGTTTTAGTAGTTTCAAAGGTGGGTATAAAAAAAGTTTTATCGCTGTAGGTGTATGACTTGTGGACTTGCTAGGTCTCGTTAGTAAGGAGTTACAGTGTATTGTCCAATACAATGGAAGGAGGAGTCTGCGCCCGCGGCAGCCTCGTGGCTAACACGGAGATGATACAATAAGCGTCTGAGGCACGCATTGCATTTGTCTGCGTTTCACGTACCATGTAAATCAAGTAAACCGTGGAAATAAATTAAAAAAAATTACGTGTGACATATATTTTGAAATTGTTTGTAATTCACTCATATATCATGTGTTTCGACAGATAAAATAGAAATACAGTATCTAACAAGAAATAATGTACATCGACTTCAGGAAGAGACGTCGACTTATTTCGGATCTCTTTCGCACCTTACCTATTTGACGTTTGTCGACCATTTTGATCAAGTTTTCACCAGTACCGGACTACGGATGCTTATGTAGGCAGCAGAGATAACGCTCTATGAAGCCAAAACTAGTCCATAGTCACTTTCATAGGCTCGATGTGCATTATTTCTGCCGCAAATAAGACGTCGGCCCACAAGCGGTTGTTGCCGACCGCTGGCTTAGAAAGAACGTCTGAGTTTCACAGTAACATCTTAATTAATCGAATAAGGCTATTAAAAGAAGAAAACGATTAAAGATTACAATATTCGATCCACATTGCATTAGTTGTTGAGGTTGAAGGTGTCCATAAAATGATATTTAAACTGTTAATGTCACTTAATTATAATATCGCGCATATTAAATGAATTAATGGTGTAAAGTTCTACTTGAGGTTTCGTATTTAATGGGGACCGTTTTGTTTTCATTCCATTAATTAATAGCACTGTTCCATGAAATCCATTAAAATGGGCACCTTTAAAGCATAGCATTAATCTATAGATTTCTCTGATTAGCTTGACGCATTAACAATTGAAATATTTATGTGATAAAAATGCAAGACATGTGTAGTATATTCTCTAGTATCCAAAATATTCTTCAATATTTCCGTATAAATAATATTTTACCGTTTTATTTTTTCGTAGCTTTTCGAATGAACAGTAACAAAATGTACCTACTGTGAAGAGTTATTTTTTGTAAACACTGCACAGGCACTAATCTCGACATTAATTTGGGGTCACGTAGTTATATTCAATTGAAGTTAAAATATACATATATACTATACCTACATTGTATACTTAATGCTACGCTGACATCCCGGATTCGATTTCCTTGCTAGGAGAGTAATTTATTAGGATTTTGCTATTAGAAAATATTATCTACAATATTTTGAAGGGCGTACTAGTTTTTATTTATATGCAGAAGAGATAGGTAAGAGTACAAAAATATAATTGCGAAAAAGACCGATTAAATGAAAATCTAATCTAAGACTGAAGATCAAAACTAAAGAATTGATTATCAGTCTTAGATTCAATTTATCGGTCTTTTCAAGTTTTCAAAGAGTAACAGAACTACATTAATTTTAAAATTGAATTGCTTTTTTGTCGAACGCAAATAAAAACGATAATATGTATAAGTATTTTGTTTAATCCATCTCATGATCATACACATCTACCGTGTAATGTTTCACAGTAGCCGACAAATGTTCATATTCCCCAAGTTGCATACTCCCACGCTATGCCGGGCCGATATGTGTGATTAGCTTATCAATGCGCATGATCAGCATCGCGTATCTCTTTGTATCTATCCGTGAGGGCATCACGCAAGCCATAGCCTTCGTATTTCGATTCTTTCCAAGCGATGCATCGACCCGCTGTCATGCCCGATATATCTTTTGTAACTGATAATGGATTCATTTTTTTTTATCGGATAAATAAACAGTTCATTATGTTTCGTTTGCAAACCTATCTTATTAAATAAAAATATTTAGATAACATCTTAAGTTAAACAATGGGATATATTTAAATGATTCCTAAACATCTAAGTGTTCTATTGTAATATATGTTTATGTTATAAGCATTCCAATTTTATAATAAAAGTGAGTATAAGTTATAGCGTATGTTTTCTTTTGTGGAATTTGCAATTTTGAAAACGAAACTCTAGTATTGAGTTCTTTAATATTCCTGTTATTGAATATGTAGTAAAATGTACAACCGCGAATATTCTGGCACATACTTAGACTGAAAGTCTTAAGTGACGGTCTAATTACTGAAATGTATATTTTAAACTACCGGCCCGCCCCAGCTTCGCCCGCGCTGCTTCGTTCCTATTAGTCATAGCGTGATGATATATGCCTTCCTTGATAAATGGGCTATCTAACACTGAAAAAACTTTTCAAATCGGACCAGTAGTTCCTGAGATTAGCGCGTTCAAACAAACAAACCCTTCAGCTTTATAATATTACTCGTAGTATATATGAGACTACAATTTTATTCACGCAGGTTTTGACACAAAAAAACATCTTTTCTTAGAGTTCCTATGCTAAATTTTATCATTATCGCCCGATTTAACGTAACAACGGATTTAAATTTGAATTTTGATACAGTATCAAAATATCATTACTTATCGCAAATTTATTTTTTGCCTAGAGGCATTTAGCACTATCCAATAGCGTCTAAAATTCCAGAGAAAAACAATATCAAAGGACCGGCTCTGATCGAACACTGGATTACCGTAGAAGGCCTGACGTCTAGACCGAGGCGGCTCGTCATATGTCTTAGCCACTCGTTTAAATGATCATAATTGGTCTGCCGGACTCAAACACGCCGTCTTAGTTATTAGAACATTATTTTTACCTTTTCTAACCCTTAAATTACCAATCCGGTTAAATTATACGCGATTTCTAGCGTCTGCGTAACGTAACATCATGTCTGATTCCCCGACGGGGTAGGCGGAATGAAAAATATGCATTGAATGAATCATTTTGAATTGCCTGTTACGTTTAAGTGCGTTCCAATATGGATTTGTAAGTGGCAAGCCGGTTGATATCAAATCCCCTAGCACATGTTGTTAAACTCCTAGGATTGCACTGAAACTTTCAGAACATAAGGAAATCTCTATAGCATTAACCGAAGGGTAAGTTACCCAGGGTTCGAAACCAGGGCAGGTAGCAGTAGTCCCTACTATAATTTAACTTTATGCCTGTGTTTTCTTTGAGGTCTTTTTAAGAATATTACCTATGCACTTATTACCAGTTATTTCAAAACATTAATAAAAAACCATATATATTATATGTAAATGTATGCAAGACCTGTATGCTTATGTATTAACCCTTAAATTTGATAAAAACAATGTTTCATTCGGTAAACAGATAGAATAAAATAGAATAGAATAATACTTTATTCGCAACAACAACTTAGAGCTAAAATAAAAATAAGTAAGACCTTTTATAAATTTCAAATTGTTGTTACAAAAAGGGTGAAGGTCGACCAAGATTCGGCTCTACTACAATATAGATACAGTTTAGGATGCCAATTAGGTCATGGTACTCATGGTACGACCAATTTGAACATATCTTAATCTTCAGAAGCTGCATAAAAGCCAGCCCTGCGAAACCCCTGCGTGACTGAATATTCGAAACTTATAACTGGTACTAGATGTAAGTACCCCCAGTGTCAACGCGATGAAGTGATAAAGTTGCTTATTGATGATCTTTGGCTACATTAATTGCCAACAGCGGCGGCGCATGTGTTAAGCCGGTGTCGCGTCGAGTCAAGTTGAGAGAGAATGACAAAGATTCAACTGGAGATATGCAATGCGACGGGGCGGCTCGCTTTGATCCCCGTATTGACGAGTTCGACGACCAATCAAAATATTGCGGTGAAATATTTTTGTTGCGTCAATTTAGTTTTATTTAAAAGTTTTGTTTGTGACTTTATTTACAGTAATCAAGAAATAATGCACATCGAGCCTATGAAAGTGTCAATCGGCTCGTTTCGGCTTAATAGAGCGTTATCTCTGCTGAACACTCCCTACATAAGCATCCGTAGTCCGGTATTGGTCAAAACTTTATGAAATTGGTCGACAAACGTCGAATAGGTAAGGTGCGAAAGAGATAACGCTCTATAGAGCCGAAATAAGCCGATGTCTCTTCCTGAGGCTGATGTGCATTATTTCTAGTTGGATACTATATGTCCTTGATTTGATAAGACATATGCACCATGTTAGTTCATTGCAAAATATCTATATTTATCGCAATTTCGATTCTACTAAAAAGGCAGCAGCGGGTGCATTTACTATCAACTTTTGCCTAAAGGAGAGTAGATATGAAGTTCAAAGTGCGCTTGTAAGGTTCCAAAATGATTGTCCTTTCACTGGTAGAGTTCCAGATTTCCCTACTCTAACTTCTCTTTCCCTTCTGTAACTCTACCGAGGGTGTAGACACCACTGCATTACCTAATCTATCTGTCGTCAAATGGTAGGGTTGAGCAGTATCGTGTTCCGGTTAGATGGTAATGCATGACCCTGTCATAACTATCACAGAGACAACTAAGGTCTCAGGGGTCACATCTGCATCTTAACCTCTGGTTTTTGTGTAGATATTTATAAGCTGCAGTCATCCATTTCATTTCATTGTCATTTGAGCTGAATGCTTGTTTGCCACCTTTGTTACGTAAGAATTTAGGCTGAACAAGTAAGACTTCAGAACTTCAGCAATGTAAACATACATACACGTTGGTGCAACGATTACTTTGGTATCTGTATGCTCATCACACAGATACCAAAGTAATCGTAATCGCTGTAGTCATTTACTATCCATGTAAATTGCGCGATTATTTGCTACTTCAATACCTAATACTTAAAAAAAACTCACAAATCTAAAAAATAGCATTTTAGCTAAAATTATCAATACTGCACGGTGTTTAAAATGCTGCATACCTATATTTAGGGCTTTTAAGATATATTGCAAATGTAAATAGAAACAAATCTCCTGCGAATTTGCTACAAAAAAAAGAGAGCGATAAAGATACTTTGTATTTGAATACTTAAAATTGAATTGAGCAAAAAGTAAGTAAGTATATAAATAACACCTAGATCGCAAACTAGTTTATTGGCACAAATAGCAACTGATGATTTTTTCAATACCGTCAAAAATGTTGTCAAAGCAGTATAAGGGCCATGAACTCTAGATTTTTATTTTAGCAAAACGTCTCGAATACGAATGGACGTCATACCGAAAATGGCATCAGAACTCGTGCTGTGGCACGCCTGTGTTATAATAGCTCGGTAGGAATTAATCCTGGCATTTCGATCAAGGCCGCATGTCTGTTCTCTAGCGCCTGAAAAAAGGGCCAGACAGATACGATCTTAATGAAGTGAGTTTAAGAACAATTCATAAATTAAAAAGTAAATATGTTGACGGGGCGCCTTATTGGTCGTAGTAATTAACATGGCGTATGGCGCACGGCGCAAGCGCAGCACGAGGCTTCCACCGGCGCAGCCGCATGACAGGTCACTCACACTCATTCTACACGCGGCCTTCCCGAAGGACGGTTGTTTCATACATTGCACTTTGATGTCTCATTATCATATATAATTAATGCAATAGTTATTTTGAATGCACACCAAAGATATTAAATTAACGTTGTGTTAATTATTCGCTTCAATTCTCGTTTTTAATTATATTACTAATATTATTATTTAATCAATAATATCTGTAATCCTATACAAATGCTAGGTATATAAATATTAAAACAAACTATGTAAATGTTTTACCATTTTTAAACGATTCTTTACATTAAAAAAATACCTTGTGGCATTTGATAATAAGATTTGAACGGTGTATTTAATAACCTTTATGGCAAGTCAACATTTTCTAATGATTATGTAAACTAGTTTTTTAAGATAATCAACATAGCATTTGGTTGCATCAAATAGCCAAGACTTAGCAGGTGCAACTCCTTTAGCGGCCATACTTGTTATTGTGGCGATGCAGTGTCATACCTACACATTAAAATGTATCGATGAAAAACGTTGTCGTCTTGTTTAAAGGAGATAATGATAGTCGATAGACTTACAGACAGCACTACAAAAACTTCACTAAATAAGTCACACAGATGTGAATATTTACACGTCGCTACTAAGTATGAGACAGTCATAATTTTATTAATTATACTTAATAGTAACCAGTTACTAGAATAATCTTGTACGCTTCGTGCTGTTCTCATTACCATAAAATTGATTCTTTGTAGTTAGACATTTCTTGTTTCGTTGTCTTTGTACTGAATGTCTTACTTTTTAATCCTAACACTGTAATAAAAGTACAAGGAGTAAAACAATTTACATGTAGATGGCGCCTCAACTAATAGGCGTCTAAGCATCAGCTGCAACCGACTGGTTCGGTTTTGCATACGTCCGACCACATTGACCACTAATGTGTTCTTGGTGGATGTTGGACTATGATAGGGAAAATAATAGAAACCGATAACGTTTAACATTTTTTGTCATATTATTAAAAAATAACCTAAATTACAACTAATTCTTCATAGCGTTTGTGTACTAAAATATTATTTCTTTTCCACTGTTAGGCATTAATTCACATGTCCAAAGTCTAGAATATTAAATGTACGAATGTTGATAGGTAGTAGATATGGGCAGTTAGCCCACTATGTACATTTTCTTACTCGTTCAAGGCATCTGATATATTTCAGTTAACAAAGTTAGTCGAAGGCAGTAATCAATATCATTAGATGATGAAGGTACCATAAAAAAAAACATCTACTGTCTTTACAACTACTGTCCAAATAGAACGTACAGTGTGCGCAAAACTGAAATGCGTCCGTGGAGTAAATTACAAGTCGCTGCGAAGAATGGATAAAAAAAGAAGGATACGCGAGGGAAAAAATATTTTCTCATACTCTCCTCTCCCGGTTTTCTGTCATGCGTGGCAATCGCGAGCTAAGCTGGCACATTTAAGTTTTGCGTGGACTATACCTACCTATATGTTACACATTTATCCAAAAACAAAATTAAGCCAACAAGCCTTATATGATGTGTTGATGTCGGGAAGTTTATAATCATTTCAAACCATAAATATTTGTTTCCCTATTACTACTAAATCATATTTTTATTTGAGGCAATGCTTTAAAAGTGTCTTCCATGTATCTCCGTTGCCAAACGTATAAGTACAAAAACTCCTTTTTTGGTTAATATTAAGAATTTTTCTAAAAGCATCATGTCCAAATTAAATGCAAAGAATCGTCATGAAAATGTTCCAGACATGACTAATGAGCAAACAGTAAACAAATAAAAAACACAACAAACTAGTCGGAAAATATTCCAGTACAAAGAATACAACTCCATTCCTTTTCAAGGCTATAAAACTAGATCCTAACATCCAGCTTCTATTTTTTATATTTCAAATGAGAATACGGGCAACGGGTCTGTAGGTGAGGTCTAGTGGCGTGTGGAATCCTAATACATGCAGGTAGGATCCTTAAAGGGACTCGCTTTAGTCCACATTCCTGATGCTGTTTGAAATTATCTGCTGCAGGCGATGCATCGTTGTAATTAAACGATATCAGCAATTAGATAGCGAAATATGATTGAACGAATCAAACGTTACAGTTTTTTTTTGTGTTTAAAAGTAGAGAATGGTAGAGACGGTGGAATGCCTTGATGTATCGTTGTATTATATTTTGGCTACCAATAACAGTTTAAGAAATACAGATTCTTAATGATGGAGCTTCAGTGAGGAAGCTTGCAGGCGAACGCCCATCCGCACTACCTAATCTATTTGCCGCTAAATGGTAGTGTTCAGCACCATCGTATTCCGGTCAGGAGTGACAACGTTTCATTGAAATCTTTGGTTTCATGTAGATGTTTAAAGGCTACATATTACCATCAGTGTGAACTGTATGCTTGTTTGCCACTCCACTCCCTTGAGCGCCTACACTTGAACTCTACCACCAGTTGTGCTATATTTACTTAGGTTTGGCTTCTTCTTTTATTTTTTTTTTATGTAATTGAAGTGGCAAACAAGCATGCAGTTCACATTGATGTTAAGTGATGACTGCAGCCTATAGACACCCACACAAAGACCAAGGTCAAAATGCAAATGCGTTACCACTCCTGAGGCCTAAGGTGTTATGCCTCTGTGCCGGAAATTACAGGGCCGTATATTACCACTTGACCGGAACACGATAGTGCTGAACACTACCATTTAGCGGCAAGTAAATCAGGTAATGCGGTCTTCGGTTCAAAATTCCAAAAAAGTATCTATTCATAATTCGTAAGCGATTTCGTAGTCCAAAAGTAAAATAAAATTTCTGTAAGTCAATGCATCCTTAGAGGTTTTAACAGAGATGTGATGCCATCCCCGAGTCTTTAAATTCACTTTTGTGTTTACACTATCTATACATCTATACAAATAAATTAAATTGGAGTGTCTGTTTGTAATATTAAAATAACCGCTTTTTACTAAATGTATATATGTATGTATACACGGTACATATACCAAAACAACATTTTTTACAATTTTTGTCTGCCTGTCTGTCCGTCTGTCTGTCTGTCTGTCTGTTTGGCGGGGCTAATCTTGGGAACGGCTGGACCGATTTTGACAGAACTTTCACATGCAGATAGCTGATGTAATAAGGAGTAACTTAAGCTACTCTTATACTAGCTGCGCCCACGACTTTGTCCGGGTAGACACTTAACAATAAATTCTCACGTGGACGAAGTCGCGGGCACATCTAGTCTACCATAAAATGAAAACCCCAAATTAACTTCCCATCACTTTGCAATTTTCTTGAGATTCAACATATAATTATGTTCAATTGTATTTATTTTTCAGAGACTGCAGGTGTCCACTTATCATTGATAATATTGATAAGTTATCTGACAATTTCCACTTTGGTGCACTCCTTATTTCTCTCTCTTTATTTCTCTCTCTTTTTTGAACATGAAAACAAAATGCAAAATAAAGATTTCATATTAAAGCATTGCTTAAAAATATGTATTCTTTAAGGCCTACTGTCACATTAACGTAATGAAGGGTTATTCAATGCAATTAACTCGCTATTCCTGACGCCTGTACTTCATTAAAACGGCCCTACATGACCATTATGTGTTGAATGAAATTATAATAATTTAAAACCAATAAATATATCGCTTTGTCATGATATTGTATTCTGGAATTACCTAGAATCTTATATTTTTTACGCATTAACACTAGCGAATCCACTACGGAGTTGTAAGAATAATGGCAACATATATTTTAACGCGATAAATATAGTAGGCAATTCAGCCTCTAGGTACTTAGGGTAGCTGTAGTATTTATTTCAATGGAGGCCTCAGGTTCTGTAGGTTCAAATCCTGTCGGAATTATAATCTCGTCACACTTACATAATTAACCAAAATGAACAAAGTATGTTTATTTATATCCTATCAATACGTAGCGTTACATAGAAAGGTATGAGAATTTTAAAACAATTTCAAAATTTCATCTCTAATACATTTTGTTTGAGACAACAAGTTCGCTATAATATATATATTGAAACCTTTAAGAGTACAAAATGTTCTAGAGTCTTCCATTAAAGTTCTGCTACTGTACGAGTAATTTATCTCATACCTACAATCATTGTCAAAAACTCTAAGGATAATGCAATAATTAAGAGATTTAAAAAGAGGCGCTTCCATATTAATAATAATGCTAACCCTTGACACTCCCACTGCTGGGCACGAGTCTCTCTCTCTCTATCTCTCCCTTTTTTGGGGGAGGCCTGGAGCTTACTCCACCACGCTGCTCCAATGCGGGTTGGTGGAGATACAAGTTAGTGTCCAACCCGTTGTCGGATGTTTTCAAACCGTCCATAAGGCCTCCGACAAAGTTTAACGACTGTTATCTATCGATAGCATAGAGCAACACGGGCCACCGGCCGCGGCGGAGGGGAGTAGCCATAGCGTTTACCGATGCAAAACAGTCTGTATTTTTTTGAGGGGGGAATTGCGTGCGACACATACGCTTACTACAAAAATCATCTATTACTACGAAACTGACACCTTTGACTATAACAAAATACAGAAACAAAATTTAATAAAAAACATAAATTTCACGCACACATTTAAACATCTAGGCGACAGGTAACCAGCTCATTTGGGTTGGTACTTTGACAGAGGGGAAAGCCTGCATATGGCTACTCTCTCCGGTGTTGCTATATGATCGATAGCAACCGTTACGTCTACGTTTTATCTTTATTCATGCAAAAAATATTAATTTGACGACATAAACATTGAAGAAACTAAATGTCCATCTAATCCATTCCTATTTCAATGATTTCTAATAACTTGTTCGACTATTTTACCGTACAGATTTATGGAATATGTTTTTTATGTAAAAAAAATGATTTATATGGACACCCGCTATTTTTGTTTATGAAGTGATCGCCGAACACAAAGCCAGTAGATCGATATCGTCCCACCCAAATGTGTTCAGCATGATGCGAGAATTTTGACACCAAACACAACAGATAACATCTTAAAACATCTAATGTTTTAAACAAACTCTTTTATGTGGGTTAACTTAATTTTGTGAGAATAAAAGAGATATTTCCTTTTTATTCTTTTTTTTATACTCTATATTTCTCTCGAATGGAAGCACTCTCCGATATCATGCCAATTAATCTTTCACTAAAGAAGTTTTTTATCGACAGTTTGTCCATACATGTTACAAACAAGAATTTTGTTATTATGAATTTGCAGAAATTAATAATTACTGTTATTTTTACTACGATATGACTTTAGGTTTGTTTTTTTTTCAACGGTATAGAGTTGAAGTTACTGGTGGTATAGTTCCGATGACGTAGCTCAGAGGCACCACCCCATAACCTGATCTACTTGTCGCTGAATGGTAGTGCTCTCCGCTGTTGTGTTCCGGACGGACGGAGAATTAGAGCTCCGTAATTACCGGTACAGAGACATAACATGTTAATTTCAGAAGTATCTACAGTGAAATCTATGGTTTGTAAATATATTTTTAAATAGCATTAACTAAAGCCGTAGTATTAACTAGAGCCTTACAATACAGTTTCGGGTTTAAGAAGTTGGTGTTTTTATATTTTTTAATACATTTTTCAACTTAATTAGTTGTAGGTAAAAAGTAATGTACCTACCAAAATACATAAAAAATACAACCTCTACAAATACAGAACAAGAAAATAAACTTATTGGTCGTTAATTAAACGAAACTTCAATGTAAATTAAGGTTTAATTAGCAGTTTTAAATAAAGTTGTCCAAACAGGCAGCACAGTTCAAGCTACCGGTATACTTTATGTTGCTTGTAAGAACACATTTCGGGTACAGCACGGCAAATCAAACGTATTTAAAGCCATAAAATCCATCCCCCAACTAATTAAGCAACCTAATACAAAATACTATACAGCTAGTGTTGCTATACCTAATATTAAGCAGAGTTTCCTAACACAGGTATTGGATACTTAAAAGAAGTTTGCAACAGCTTAATTGTAAAATATTTGATCTATCGAAGAAATATGTATTTATTATCCAGATTTATAAATTCAAGTCGTGGTATGTCCACACTAATATTATAAATGCGGAATTATGTGATTTTACAATGGTAACATTGACCAAAACTAGTAGACCTTCAAAATTTGGGAGGGTAAAAAAGTAAATGTACATGGGATAATATGTTAAAATCTGAGACAGTTACGGATTTTCCGGTAACCTGACAACCTTATGTACAATGCAATAAAAATATATGTTGATGAAATTAAGATTAGGTCATAGCTCACTACAGCCACCCGGCACCCGACCAGCACAGCCTCGGTTTACGGCGTCCACTCGTTGTCGACGGGTGATCCACGGGTGAACGACGCGAGGTTACTTGTGAACCACTCGTGGACGGCGCGTGATCCACTTGGAAGCAGCATTGGCAATGAAAAGTCAACGCAAGACAAGCTAGTGGTCACCGAGTGGACCGCGCGCCGCCTGGAGTTGATGTAATGAGCGCAGATCGCTCGAGGGGGTCAGGCGCTGGTCGGGTGCCGGATGGCTCTAGTGAGCTATACTCTTATATCCAAAACCTAAAGGCCGCCGTATGCTTTACATCATATTGTACCTATGCATTAGAGATAAAACCAATTTCAGTAAATTTACTTTTATTTACTTATAATAATAAATAACAAAAAACATCACAAAATAAATACCCTTATTAGCAATATCTACAACACAAAAACGGATATTTCGCCATTAAAACGCGGCAGATCTCAGTGTACTTAAATAATGTTTTACTTAGCAGCTTTCAATAATCTTGTCCAAATAAACAATCAAGACCAAGGCACTGTATACTTCATACACATGCGCACCATTATTACCAATACAACACAAAATAATAATTATACTCCGACAGCACGTAAGTTTCATTCGACGCATGTCTTTAACGATTTGTACCTTTATGCAAAATGACGAAACAACGCGCGTGTCACGAGATAATCATGTTGTTACACTTAACACAAGTTGCGCATATTCATTGGTTTTGTTTATTCAACGTCCACAGGTCTGTCATTTCGAAAAATACTCATTCAATTTGCGGACGATTATTTGCTTTCCTAGACCAAGGAATAAAAAAAAAGATTGCTTGTCATACAGGATTCCCTTCGATACATCGGCGTTTTTATGTGACGTGGTCGGTGATTACTAACAGCAATTACGCTTTTTTAAAAATCGCTAATTTGTATCATCAATATGAATATTGAGAGTCAAAATTATGGTTTCTCTCATGAATGTGGAATAGTTAAGAGGTTTGTAAAAGTAAAGAATTTTTCTATCAGTCAATATCACCAAAAGCACTCTAAGTAAAACAACTGATATGATATTTTAATGATAGACCGTGTCATATATAAATGACAATAATAATTGTTACATATTTCACTGAACGCTGGACCCGTTTTTATGCCAGTGTATTTATCTTAGTTCATTTATAACTTGATCAATTAATATTCAGTGGAAGTTTTCATTACTTTTTAATGAAACAGGATCTCTTATCATGCGATCGCTAATTTAATGTTTTAATTTACTTTTTCTTTATATCTAGGCGATTTAAATCACTGAACGGGTACATTATCAAATATTTTTAATTAAATGTACCAAAATAACCCGCGTATTTTATAACATGCATGCGTTTTCGTAATACTCAGATATTATTACATTTGTGAACCCACTCTGATTTTTAGTTAAGATATATTTTTTCCATTATTAACCTGCGTTAAGAGCCTTTTCACACAAGTGATTTCTTTACGCGATGTCACGGCAACGAGCTCGCGGCGTGGTTGCGTCTAAATAAGTAATTCTATAGAAGTGTAATCAAATACAAAAAGTGCCACCACAAGTTTGACAATTCACAGACCTAAATGTAAAGTTATTTGTCGAAAGTTGTCCATATTTCGTTGATAAGGACCTTATTGTTCATACAATTATGATTACTAGTATTAATAGTAACTGTCAATATTCAGAGTAAGCCCGTGAGCCCTAATGAGCCATGGTGCCAATTTTTTGTTTTGCTCTGTATGAGAGTTACACTTCTTTAGAATTACTTAATCGTAGGGTGTGCGTGCGCTTGTTGCGATATATAAATAGCTGCGAGCTCGTCGAAAGCACGCCGCAAGCCCAAATTGAATTCGAATCTCGAATTTTAGGATAAAGTTAATGCTAGCAGGGAATGTGTGCTCATTAATAACTGCCGCTATATCACTTTGCGCCCACGTTTAAATCGCGGCAGTTATTTCATAGCGGTGACATCGAAGCGAGCGCGTATTTCCATGCCGCGAGTTCGCGACGAAATCGCCTCACCATAGAATCGTCCAAAGAAATCATGAGTATGAAAAGGCTCTAACAGCTATAATAAGAGAACGCTTCGGAGGTAAGGTATGTAGAAACATATTTGGGGTTCCAACTTTGATTGATGTACGGCCGCGAGTGAGAATCGCGGTTAAATTAATTTTCTAAATCCACCCCATCTTCCAGTCATTAGTTATATTTTGTTTACATTAGGGTGGAATGATAGATTTTGAGTTGCATTTGATGAGTGTTAGTAATATTGCCCGAGGCTGTTCTGGTCGGTACAACAAGACTTAGATCAAAGTCATATGCGGGCGCGATTCAAGGATGCGGGTGCCATAATGATGCTTTAGTATGTTAAAGAAAACGTTTAACGTGATACGTAGTGGCATGCAATTCGTGTAACGGAGTTGATCTCTTTACATCTTTTGTTTTTAGGTGTTACGCTAAGATACAACATATAAATATAAGATTAATAACTTACAGTTTTAGTTTTAATCTGAATTGTACTCGCATGTTAGCATATTACATGTACACTTACTTTTTATTCATAAAAATCCACCGTGTTATAAAGTGGGCATTCATTTTTGTAGCTTAACATGGTGTATGTTTATGATTATGAATAAAATGTTATTTTGATGCAAAGATATTTAAATTTTTTATCTCATTATTTCATACACTGAAATAAAGTTTGCCCACATATGGACGTCATACATTTTACAATAACTCTGTGAGCGGCTCCTTGTTGTCACTGTTTTAAAACGAATTTTTATTAAGTTGAACCGCACATATGTTTCATTTGCATATTTGTTTTACTAAAATACAAACTATCGTCCCTTATTAGTTATGGTCACTGACAAGTTAATCATTGAATTTTATATGAAGGAACTACGTATAGAGGATGAATTACATAATTAAAAAGAGAATAGTTTTGCAAATCACATTGTGTAATAACTATATTAAAGAAAATATCTAGATGTCAAGCAAGGGTCTCAAACAATTGTTTTCAATAATATTGAATAAAAAATTTTAAAGTTTAAATAAAAATATTAGATAAATTACCATTCCTACCTTTTTTTCGTAACGACAGCGATTAAAATATTGAAGAGAGTACAAAAATAGTCCTTTGCTTAAACATTACAGGAAGCTATGGGAAGTCTATGATATGAAAGGTAACAGAATAAGAAATGTACGAACCCTGTGAAATCAAGCCCGACTCGCATTTGAACAATTTTTGTTTTTATATCGTTCTAAAAAATTATCTTCTTACTCTAGCTAAACTACAATCACTCCAGCTGGAAGACGTCCACTGCTGGACAAAGCCTTCCCTAAACCGTGTTGTTCGTCATTAGGGGACAATATGCCATAATCGCCACGCTTGGCAGGCGGATTGACGATCGCAGTTGCAGTAGGTTTATGGCGAGACGCAGCTGCCTATCCCATGTTTATATTTATACCACTGGTCCTATAAGAATGGTTTCACCGCCATTATTCGGTTGACTGACTGCACCATCAGAAGAATTCTGCTCCACTAGAAGGGACTCACGTCCCGACGCTTTCCTTCCGAAAACTACAATGATACCTACAATCGAAATGGTGACATCACTCAGGTTCAATAAAAAGAGGGAACGGAAAGGCCGTTGGTGTTATTAATTTTTTTATGTAGATAATGCAAGTGGCAAACAAGCATGCAGTTCATATGTTTAGTGATGACTGCAGCCTATAGACACCCACACAAAGACCAAGGTCAAAATGCAGATGCGTTACCACTCCTGAGGCCTATGCCTCTGTGCCAGAAATTATAGAGCCGTACATTCACCACGTGACCGACGAGAAGGTAGCGGAACTAGAGGAAGAATTGAGCGGGTTACGATGGCACATTATAGGGTTATCTGAGGTCTGAAGACAGGGGGAGGACTCGATAACCCTCAAGTCTGGTAACCTGCTCTATTTCCGGGAGGGCGAACAACTGTCCCAGGGTGGTGTCGGTTTCATCGTCCACAAATCCCTCGTGAACAATGTTGTCAAGATCGAGAGTGTGTCGTCGAGAGTGGCGTACCTTATACTCAGAATAACCAAGCGGTATTCGTTGAAGGTCATACAGGTCTACGCCCCGACCTCCGCACACTCCGATGATGAGGTAGAAACTATGTATGAGGATATTTCCCGAGCCATACATAGTTCTAAAACCCACTACAACGTTGTCATGGGGGATTTCAACGCGAAATTGGGCGTTCGAGGCGACCACGAGCTGAAAGTGGGGCAATTTGGATATGGGCGACGAAACACCAGGGGCCAGACACTGGCTGACTTCATGGAGAAAGAGAGCCTCTATATGATGAACTCTTTCTTCAAGAAGCGGGCTTGCCGGAAGTGGACCTGGATCAGTCCTGACGGTGCGACCAAAAATGAGATAGACTTCATTATGTCCACAAGGCGGCATATATTCAGTGATGTCTCTGTGATCAATTCGGTAAAAACCGGCAGCGATCACCGAATGGTAAGAGGCACACTGAATATAAATGTCAAGATCGAAAGATCCCGACTAATGAAGTCTACGCTCCGCCCAGCACCGGCCCAAATCCAAAACCCCGAGAGCTTTCAACTCGAGCTACAAAATCGCTTTGAATGCCTGAGTGAGTGCGTAGATGTGGACGATTATAATAACAGGTTCGTGGAAACTGTCCGGACGGCGGGGTCTAAGTTTTTCAAGACCCGCCCTTCAAACAAGACCAAAAAGATCTCCAGCCCAACTCTCAAGCTCATGGAAGAGAGGCGAGGTATGGTTCTGAAGTCCTCTGAAGATGCTTTAGTGTACAGACGGCTCAACAGACAGATCTCCAAGTCATTGACTCGCGACCTTCGGCACTTTAATACTAATAGTATTCAAGCAGCCATAGAGCGGAACCAGGGCTCTAAAGTGTTCGCCAGAGATCTGTCCTTAGGCCAAAGCCGTCTCACTAAGCTGAAGACAGAGGACGACAGAATCGTATCGTCGAAACCTGAGCTTGCAGAGGAGATCGAACGGTTTTACGGACAGTTATACACGACAGCACGACCACCTGTTAACAGTCCGGCAGCAGATCCTAGAGCCGGACTGACCCGACACTACACCGAAGATATCCCGGACGTCAGTCTAGACGAGATTAGTACGGCTCTCAAACAGCTCAAAAACAACAGGGCGCCGGGTGATGACGGAATCACTGCTGAACTCCTGAAAGCAGGCGGAAGGCCAGTATTAGAAGCTCTTCAGTTGATGTTCAATTCCGTCATATCCGAGGGCAAAACGCCACAGGCGTGGCACAGAAGTATGGTGGTACTGTTCTTTAAGAAAGGCGACAATACCCTTCTAAAAAACTATAGGCCCATCGCACTTCTAAGCCACGTCTATAAGCTGTTTTCGAGAGTGGTTACGAACCGTCTATCTCGCAGACTCGACGACTTCCAGCCTCCCGAACAAGCCGGTTTCCGTAAAGGCTTTAGCACCATAGACCACATTCACACGCTGCGGCAGGTTATACAGAAGACAGAAGAGTATAACCAGCCCCTATGTCTAGCGTTCGTGGACTATGAGAAAGCCTTCGATTCGGTTGAGATTTGGGCTGTGCTACAGTCACTCCAGAGGTGCCAAGTTGACTACCGATACATCGAGGTGCTGAGGAGCTTGTATGAAAACGCCACCTTGTCGGTCCGGCTTCAGGATCAGAACTCGAACCCTATCCAACTGCAGCGAGGTGTGAGACAGGGAGATGTTATATCTCCGAAACTGTTCACCGCTGCATTGGAAGACGTCTTCAAGCTTCTGAACTGGAAAGGACTCGGCATCAATATTAACGGCGAGTACATTTCCCACCTCCGATTTGCAGATGATATCGTAGTCATGGCTGAGACCCTGGAAGACCTTAGCACAATGCTCAATGACCTCAGTAGGGCCTCCCAACGAGTGGGCCTTAAAATGAACATGGACAAGACGAAGATCATGTCAAATGTCCATGTTACACCCACTCCTGTTATGGTCGAGGGTACTACACTCGAAGTTGTTGACGATTATGTATACCTGGGACAAACGGTCCAGTTAGGTCGGTCCAACTTCGAGAAAGAGGTCAATCGCCGAATCCAACTCGGTTGGGCAGCGTTCGGGAAGCTACGGTTCATCTTCTCGTCCGACTTACCGCAGTGTCTCAAGAAAAAGGTCTTTGATCAGTGTGTGTTGCCAGTGATGACTTATGGGACAGAAACGTGGTCGCTCACTATGGGCCTCATAAGAAGGCTCAAGGTCACTCAGAGAGCAATGGAGAGAGCTATGCTTGGAGTTTCTCTGCGAGACCGAATCAGAAATGAGGAGATCCGCATGAGAACCAAAGTTACCGACATAGCTCACCGAATAGCGAGACTCAAGTGGCAGTGGGCAGGGCACATAGCTCGACGAACTGACGGCCGTTGGGGCAGAGCAGTTCTCGAGTGGCGACCACGTACCGGAAAGCGAAGCGTAGGCAGGCCTCCCACAAGATGGACCGACGACCTGGTGAAGGTCGCGGGCAATCGCTGGATGAGGGCGGCCCAGGACCGTTCGTTGTGGCATTCTTTGGGGGAGGCCTTTGTTCAGCAGTGGACGTATTTTGGCTGAAATGATGATATTAGGTAATGCGCTGGTGCCTACGCCCGCGAGCTCCGTCACTGGAGCTCTACCACCAGTAAAATTATGTGCATACTTTCACAACACTAGCTGGTTATTTAAGGTCCCGTAGAAATTTAATATTCTTTAAATTAATGCGGTCTCGAACAAATTGTTGCTATTAGTTTCGGATTAAATCTCCGTCATTTTTTGTTTTTTTTTTGCCGCCGGAGACAACGTTGTGAACAAAAAACGCGTCTCAGATTCCTTTTTAATATAAAATCACTTTTCTATAATCTGATTATCCATAATGATTGTGTGACCCGTTATTTTAACCTATTTCAAAGACGCCAGCAATTCTTTTTCATCAAAATATTTCTTGTCCGTTTACATTGCTGGTTTGGGGAAGATCAGTTTATCAATGTTATAAAACGTGCCTTCGTAGATATCGGTGTGAGCTCGAGTCCAATTTTTTTTCCGAAATAGTGCATAATGGATCCTTAATAAGTGTGAATAGTCTAAACGGAACGGAGTTAAAATAAATGATAAAGTAAAGAGTTTTTAAGACTACCGTGATAAACTCGTCTCAACTAATTTTTTCTCACTCCGTCCGTTTTACAAGGTCTCTTTATCTGTGGAATCGTTAATACGAGTACGTATGTAATTTGAAGGTAATTAATATGATGTATGGATTGAATGGACTTACTCTCGCTGAATGGCGCTCAGTTTAGTGAGAGTGAGCTAATCACGATTCTCTCTGCTAGCTCAGTCCTTTTCGACTGACTATTTTTGGGGTACCGTAGCCAAAGGGTTAAAACGAGACCTTATTACTAACTAAAATTCCGCTGTCTATCTGTCTGTCACCAGACTGGTTATCGTGAACCGTGAATTGAAATTTTCACCGATGATGTATTTTAGTTGCCGCTATGACAATAAATACCAAAAACAGAATGAAGGGCTCAGATACAACGAATATGATTTTTGTCGTTTTTCATAGATTATGGTACGGAATCCTACGTGCTTTATTCCGACTATTCCAATATCATTTGGATAATTTCGATACAATTAAGCAGAATGCTAAAACTACAACCCTTGCAGTGATGATGACCTGAGGGTTGAAATCAGAACATAAGCGTAGCAGTAGTAGCCTGCTATCACTACTCTACTGCGGCCGCAAATGACCAAACCGACACGAGAAGACTATGCGCAGTAAATAAGTCGTGCGTGGACTCCAACAGTGCATAATTAAGTTTCATAATTAAAATATAAACATGTTACTGTACAAATCATCGAAATATTGTTTATAACATGTTAACAATTTATTCAATGTATTAACATAATTATTTATGAAATGCAAATGGCTAAATTCAACAAATAAGACACATTTCAAAGAATGTTTATGACGACTCTTTCAGTGTTATGACACGTGAACATATCATTTTAACAAATGGAAACCATTTGGTAGCCGGTTGCACCGTTCAATATTGAAGAATATTCAAATTAGAAAACTGTGTTATTTAATTTGTTTATTATAATTTATAACACGAATGTATCATTATCGAAAGATTTATTTTATGTTGATTTCTACATATCTATTATTTTCTATTCGAGTATTGTTTATATTGTTGTTTTCTAATTTTGTTCAAATAAAGCTGTCATAAATGCGTATATAAATAATATAAACTGTTTAATCATTATTAAAGCGCTCCGAAAAAACCATTTAGTTACTTATAAAACATTAGACCACTAAAAATGTTAATATATTATATAATATTACGTGTCATAATGTTTGTCCGCGATGGACTCTTAAACTACTTAACCGATTTTAATAAACTTGCACACCGTGTGCAGTGTGCAGTCACACAATTTTTAAGTGTCAGTTTTCAATATTTTTTTTGTTCTCATAGATTTAAGGAGGAAAAGCATAGATAGGTATGAAGGTTAACAAAATGGATCTCTATAAGTAAGACTCCATCCTTCTATCAATCTGTCTGTCTATCTATATGTCTGTCTTTCTGTCACCTTATCTCATAAATTATGATAGCTAGAGAGTAGACATTTTCATAGATAAAGTATTCATATTGTCACTATAACAACAAATACCAAAAACAGAATAAAATGCAACAAATGTATTTTTTCCGATTTTATAGATAATGATACAGAACCCTTTGTACGGGAATCCGACTCACACTTGACCAGTTTTAAGATAATGCTACTATTCGACTATCAAATCACTACAAATCAAAATAATTATTTCAACCAACCGAGTACCTACCTACATTTGGTCTATCGTCAAATATCCAAGTGAATCCGTATAGCTCTACTTGTTACTAACGATACTATACGTGTAAACCATAAAACATTCATAAAAGCAGCAAGATGAAAAAATAATTACATAGTCATTTTCAGTGTGTATTTTTTACAACATTACGTACGTTTTGTAAATGAGATGGGGTGTGTAACATCCGTATACCCACCTGCGTCCGGCGATGTTTGGATCGAGCAATAAATAATATGCCGATTTTGTGTTATATACTCATCATTTTTGCTGTAGCTGTTAAAACTGAGGACTGTTATAAAACGATACAGACATTTTTTTCAGTAATTAACGGGCTAAGAATACTGGTTGACGTAAGGTTTATAAAACAATATTTCTAGGATAATTCACGTTCATACGTCTTAGCAAATATATTACAAAAACACTCGCAATGTCAGCCCAAGCATGTACGTTTTATATTTGCGCAAAGATTTGCTCAAATTTTAATTAAAGCGGTAGGCATGAGTTTGCTCAAAACGGGTGTTAGTCTCTTTTGGTATATTATGTAACGCGTATAACTGCCACAAAGACATTCTTCCAACAGTGGCTTTATTAAAAGTTAATTTAGTGACTCTAATTCTTTTTTTTCATGTCACTCATGATTATGGGGGTTAGGATCTAAGTGTCTTTGGGATCGGCGTGCATGTATGACGAGAGGGATGAAGTCTGGCACGGGAGGTGTGTACTCGTATATCCAAACTCTCTACCCACCCCGAAAGAGATTTAACATAAACATACCCACATACAAAGACTATGTTCAAGATTAGTATAAAAAATAGGTAATCCACATGTATGAAGTCCTAGTGGTGTAGAACAGATAAAAGAGGTCTACAGAAATGTGAATCTTATTTTTAAGTCGATTCGACCTAAATAACATATTGCAGACGACGCACCTCTTACAAATGTGACGAGACATTCATCGTTTTTATCCGTATATCCCATTGATTTAAGACACTATTTTACTCTTGAAGCATTTGGACATAGTACTGACATTTTTGTAGCAAAACAACGAAGGGTTGGCCTGATTGTTTCCCAAGAACACCTGTATCCGCTGACGAGGCGACATACCCAGATTTATGTCCAATAGCCAGATAAAACAACGTTTGTAAAACTAAAAGAACCACAACAGTAAGTCAAATAATCGCTTCTATCTACCATCCATCATACATATTTCTAGTAGGACACTATATAAAATCATATAAGAATTCGAAATACCAATGCTGGACATAAAAGACCACTACACGCCGCGACCGGTCCCGATTAGAAATATTCAATTTTATAAGCAAAATAAATTAAGCTGGAAATAAATATCTAGCTGTTGGATTCTTGAAACATCAGCCAGTTAAAAATTATTGAATACAAATTCCATACGTTACAGTCGAACAGAGGTGCGGGAACAACGTGCGCAGGCGGCTTATTGGTACACTCAAAAACCGACATCAATTAAAAAGAGATGAGCGTAAATACGAGTACAGTGGAACACGGCGAGGCGGCTTTGACGGTCGATGTTGCCGCTGAACACCTTCTGACTCCCCGTGCCTTTCCCGCTTGCATTCGAATGACAAATGTTGACTTTATACGAGAAACGAAATTGTAATTTTTTTGCATTATACCCATTCATTCTGACACCGAGTTATTGTGCGTCGGTTGCACCGTAAAAGCATACACCGGTAAGAAATAACAGTCGAAACATCGACACAAAATATTAATCAGTAATTAACAGCCAAGTGTGTTTTCGTATTGATTGAAATTAAAACGATAGATACGTGTCGTAAACTAAAATTTTAATACTGAAATGTTACACCAAAATAAGCGTTTCCTTTATAGCTGTTGCGTTAAGCGTTACTGCTATTATTTAGATAAAAAGTGTACTGTGAAGCGTTATTTTTAATTACGCCTTTACTCATCGCGGCGTCTTGGTGTAACGAAGCCGAAACAATTTTATGTCGCTCATAAGAAAGCTTAATGTGTAGTCCAATTCGAATTTCGGAACGTTTAATTGTATGACTGAATCTGATGAGATCCAAACGTAGATATTAAAGTGAGCTAAAAGCCGTATTTTAGCTTAATGACAGACATATTTTAAGTAATCAGGAAGATGTGCTGGTATGAAGATATAAATGCTATGTGACGGTCATTGATATGGAATTACGCAACTGATCAAAGTGGTTGCGTTGATGTATTTTTCCCATTATGCCATTAAACCAAGACTTGATTAAGGCTGTGTTCATGTTTTATATTATTTTAACAATAATTGAATTTATTCGAATAATATTCATACTAACTTGTTTCAACAGCCGGTTTTAATTACTGTTTTGGAATTGAAAAATGTACATATTGATAGTAGGTGAACATTAAAGCCTATACCTAGGTGTCATTCAAAGCAAGCTTGTATAAGTTGACACTAAAATGTTACTTCATCGAGCTCAACAAGTGATTTAGAATGGGTTCCACCAAGATATTTGTTGAACTTAAAGTTATTGTAACATTTCACATTCTTCTGCAATTAAAAAAATCTGCTACAGATAGAGAAGGATGTGAAATGTTGCAATAACTTTAACTTTAACAAATATCTTGGTGCAACCTAGACTTAATCTTTTTGTTATTTAAAGATATATCCTTGGAATACCTAATTTACAGGAGGTGTGCTACGGGTAGAACATTTTACCCCTTTGAACTGTAGGTGCACCGCGAGCATCGACCGCTCATATTAGACCTACGTATTAAAGAATCAATAACATATTATTACCATAAGGTAGAGTCAGTAGAATGCTGGTTTATAAACTATCGGAGTGTATTTTTTAAAATATTTCTTTGGAATTATCTTAATCATCAATGTTTCTTTTTATTTCATTATTTTACTCTTGATTAGTGCAGATCTAGTGCCATATTATTGTACCTTAATTATAAACAGCGAAGCGTACCATCTAATTAACCCAGGAAATTACAGCTTTTTAACGTATTTTTTATTTTTGAATACGTTATTATGATAGTGGTAAAAAAATTAGCTGTATGTGAGCTATATCACCCATAATTAATGTTTTTTTTACTTGTAATTTTGCAAACGGGTACATAATTGCCGTCGACAGTAGTTTTATAAGTAAGTGCTAAAAATATATTAATATCAGATCATTTTATAGATTTCTATAATTCTTGGTTGGTTTTATATACAAAAAGTTTTGGATTCGTAGAACTCTTTATCAGTCTTCATCGTAATAACATATTGATGTCATTGTGTTATTGCAAGGGAAACTTAAAATAAATTGAAAGAAAAAATGGCTTCGCGCGGGACTTAAATTGAACATTCTGTCTCTGTTAGGTACTTAATTAAATCTTAGACTTGATTGTCGATTTTTCTATAAATGAACTGAGTACCATTGAGGTTCAAGTTTTTTTCGGTGGCATGTACTTAGATATTCGAGAGCTATTCTCATTGAAAAAATACCTTCAAAATTCCGGGATTAATAAATAAGATTGCGATTGTGGACTCTTTTTTATTTGCCGAACAAAGAAAGCTGTATCCTTATGTATAAGAGCACACTGCTGATGGCATCAATACCATAGGATCCCATACTTTACAATTTTAAATGCATGCAAAGTTTGGTAATGCAGCCTCTTCCGTGACTTTACTTTGGAGACGCTTCAGTTGTCATCCTTCAATTGTCCTGTAATTTCTATTGGAGTAGTTAACCTCGCTGTCATATAAATTTCGATATAACTCAATTAAAACCGAACGTTAATGCCGCCTCGTAGATGAGAGTATGAATCATTCGCTTTATTAGCTGACTACACGTAATGCGAGAGTCAATCCAACGTAGGTACAACCATTGCATGAGATATAAATTTGATGTTTATCAAGCTTCTTTCTATATTATCTGAAAATCGTTATCGGCATTTTATAAATTAATGACTTGCTATGAAGCCTATGAATTCGTGTGTGCGTACATTTTAAACATTCTACAATTTAAGCTGCCTGCGTAGTTTTAAATGGCAAACTAGAAATGTATTATGAGTATTATTGATGAGAATTTGTGTATTGTGTGAGATTCTCCATAAGGAGAATCTCACACAATACACACAAAAGTGAGTTGATTTACCACGAACTAGATCTGTTATGGATGATTATTGGAGTACTCTTTAACGTATAAAATAAAGAAACCTAAATTATATACCTATTTCATGTCTATATCTTCAACGGTTTCGACTCCAAAATGTTCATAATGGGAATTTTATTATGCTGCTCTTTACTCACCATGACACTATCAAGTCAAAATTTAGCTTTCTACATCTCAGTCAATAACAAAGGTGTTTTATAATAAACTAACTAACTAAACTAGATATATAGAATAGATGGCGCTACTGCTACCATAAGGCAATGCAATAAATGTGAAGGAAAGATTTGACAATTCAAGCAGGACTTCGGTAGCTCAGTTTGGAAGAGCGGCTGGACTAGATTCCCAGTGAGTCTCGCCTGAAGTCATTTTTTTCTATCCATTTTTCTTTAAATAAAATATATTTCACAAGCATGTGTTAATTCGAAATAATTTATAATAACTAAACTACTTTATATTAGTATGGACTTCTTGCAATCGAATAGCTCACGACTTATTCTCAGAAATAAATCATAAATATCGGTATAGCCGTTTTGGAGGAGTTCAATAACAGACACTGACACTACGAGTAAATTTTTATACATTGAATTGATTGATTTGATTTCAGATTTTTTTTTTTTTTTTTTTATGTTATGGAAGTGGCAAACAAGCATGCAGTTCACATTGATGTTAGGTGATGACTGCAGCCTATAGACACCCACACAAAGACCAAGGTCAAAATGCAGATGCGTTGCCACTCCTGAGGCCTAAGGTGTTATGCCACTGTGCCGGAAATTACAGGGCCGTACATTACCACCTGACCGGAACACGGTAGTGCTGAACACTACCATTTAGCGGCAAGTATATTAGGTAATGCGGTGGTGCCTACGCCCGCGAGCTCCGTCACTGGAGCTCTACCACCAGAAACAACAGATGCAACAGTAGTTAACAAATAATGTCATATACATTTTTTAAATAATGAATTGACGTCTTAATTGTAAAGAACTAATAGGAAAAAGTAATAGCATGAATTTATGAATTTGTTAACGATATTTTTCTCGAAAATATAATATCTTCAACACGGCGGCATTTTGGAAATCGAAAGCTGCAGCTGTCATATTTGGTGAAAATATCACCATGGATAACTAAGACATATTTTATTGTGTACGCGCAATTATTAATTTCGCATGCTTCCAATCCAATATACGGACTTAAACAACATTAGTGACGCTGGTTGCATTGATGATGTTGTTAGCAGTTAGCTGGCTCGGTTTTTATTACATTTGAATGGTATCCAAAACCCGAAGCCAATGTAATGCTTTCACTCAAATTGATGAATGTTATCAAAATACTGTTCAGCATATATTTTATAGCCAGATCAAGATTCTGAGGCGGCTTATTTCGAAATGCGTCAATGAATCTTGTTGCCCAGTCCAATTAGCATTTTAAAGAATGCCTTTAATGTCAAATTACATTTAAAAAATTGTTTGCCATCCCGAGATAGAACTTTTGTAATGTAACTTGTGTAATAAAAGTGACAAAGAAGCGTAAAATCTCTTATTCCTGCACGTATATAAACGTCAAATCTAAATAAAAATCACAGATTTCAAAGTTGATACGTTACCAATTCTGAGGCCTCTGTACCGGGAATCACTGGACCGGAGGTACATTACCACCGGACTGGAACATAATAGCGCAAATCTGCAAGCAATTTAGCTTTAAACGGATTAGATAATGCCATAGACCATTCACATTTATTGGTTCATCTTTTCGAGTTAGTCTTTCTACGAACGATCGAATAATTAAGTCCTCCAGTCCAGTCCTCTCCATTCATAAGATCTTGCAAATTGTAATTAACCTAACTAAGTTATGTAATAAGATAGAGTGGACAATAAATTAATTATTCTTATTACGTCTCTCGTCAGCACGGGGACCATTTTGAACCCCGGACTTTTGTTAGGCTTGCGCGGTGACGTGAGGGGTCCAACACGTAGAGGCTCTTTCGAGAATTTTGATCTACTTTGTAATAGGTTATATTCGGCGGGACCTCTCTCTGACTGCATCAATAGTCAAATATTATTATTATTTCACTTATTTATTTAAAACCTTATTTCCCATTTTTTACATATATAAGTATCAAAAACAAATATATATATATATATATATATAAAAAAATTGTTTGCCGCCGGCAGCGGGAACAAGGTCCAAGCTATCGGAGGTTGGGGACGCAGAGAGAGGAATCTTCTCACTATTCGCGACGTGTCAAGGAGCACTGCCTTCTGCACCAGGCTCCTGACCCAGCCGCCCAACGTGAGAGGCTCTTGGCGATATCGCTCTCGTCTTATTATTATTATTGTTAAGGTTCCAGCAGAAGTAGTATCTACAAGCATTATACTTTCATTTTAATTATTTTGAATCACTTAATCATTACGTTCATATGGAGACATTATCGTGGTTCTAAGCGATGACAAATTATTCAGCGGCGAAAATTTACTAAAAGCTTGTAATGCCTCAATGTCGCTGATGGGGTTGATAGTTCTGTTTATTGATTGCGTCCGTTTAAATTAACATGTATGGTTGTCATTACGTTGTGTGTGCTCCATCGGGCAGGACATGATTTTCGCGATGGCACAGATACTGAGACTATACTTTGATCAGTCGGTACTCTCCACCATCCATTACCGTCCGTGGGAACCGACTGACATAATCTGAGCTCACATAAAATTAAAATAACCACTAAAAATGTTTATTAGTAGAAATGAAGGATAGACTAGCATTTTATGTCGTCGTGAGATTAATACCGGCAATCAATCTTCGAATGATTAAAAAATGAAATTTTATTATGTTGGTCAAATTACTTGTATTACCTATATTCGATCAAGTCTTTAATTAAGTGACAATTAGACAGTAATATGTATCGTGTTTTAGTGCTTGCGTGAATTACCAGTCATGAGTGGACTGCCTTTTATAAAGGCCTGAATTCGTCACCTAAATGGAGCAAATAATATAATTCTAGGTTGTCATTCGGCATACATTTTATATAAGGGTTTTTTCCAATAAAAGTCTCGGCCTAGGTAAATAATTAAAAATTAAAATAAAAGGTAGACTGTTAAGTAACAGCATTAATGCTTTCTTTTTTTTTTCATTTAATTTACGTTTAATATCTACATATTATCTGGTACAAGTATGGCTATGCACACGTGATTTTATATATTATTTACTAGTATATACCTCCATCTACTACCTAACTACTCTAAGGTGTGTTTAAGTTTCCTATTGTCCTTCAACAATATCTTTAAAGTTAAGCACTATTAGGCGTCGTCTGCACCTTGATGGGGGTGATTAATCAGTGCAAATGTTAGCAATTCCATGTATTTAGAAGACAAAATTAAACGGGTTTTAAGCAACGAAGATACGAAGTGACGGATCCTGGTTATTCCTTAATTATGGTCATTGTTAAGATGAATATTTTCATATGATTGAAAAAAGTTTTGATAACATGTTTTGCTGCTAATTTATTAGGTTAAGCATCATGTACATAAACGAAGGTATAATGCAGTAGGAAGAGTCAATACACGAATAATGTAATTACATATGTTATTTAGCAGCCCATTTAAAATGAGTTAAACCTTTGGGTTTATGATTATATAACCAGCTAGAAGCACACGGCAATTAAATTCCATTGCGTTTTCTGTGTGGATGTAAAATATTAAATACATCGCCATACTTTTGCGACACCAATAAAATTTATCGACCACTGCTAATATATTCGTCGATTTTATTGTAAAAGCCTGTTCAATTAACCGTACTTTAATAACAATGTATTTAGATAATTATATTCTAAAACGTGAAATGTGATATAAATGATTTTAGAGCTCACCCGAAGAATGCAGGCTTGTTGAGCAAATTTAAAACTTTATGGTGTGTTCGATTTTATGATACCTTTTTAATACTTCCCTTCTGGCGGAAAATTATATTTATTTTCAGATTCATGCTTGATTTGCAGAATAAATTAAGTAATAACTGCCTCTGTTGTTAAGACAGGACACAGACCTCGCTTAGTGTGAATGACACTCCAAAATCTCCGATACATGACTCTGATCTGACTTCCGGTGCAATTGATAAAAATTTTCCAATTGTTAATTTTTAGGTAGGTATTTCTAGGTACCTTCTAACGTGAAAATAAAATAAAACAAAAGTCGCTTACACTCACAGCTCTTCACTAAGTATGAGACCATTGGTCAAAATTGGCACAAACACTACTGGTCGTAGAGCTCCAGTGATGGAGCTCGCGGGCGTAGGCACCACCGCATTACCTGATATACTTGCCGCTAAATGGTAGTGTTCAGCACTATCGTGTTCATTCATTCGCATTCAGATGGTAATGTACGGCCCTGTAATTTCCAGCACAGAGGCCTTAGGCCTCAGGAGTAGTAACGCATCTGCATTTTGACCACTGGTCTTTGTGTGGGTGTCTATAGGCTGTAGTCATCACTTAACATCAATGTGAATGCATGCTGCGTGGTTGCCACTTCCATTACAAAAAAAAACACTCATCAAGTCTATAGTGAATATGTTCAAAAATTTCTGTGACAATTATCTGTAGGACAGCCATAATTTTTTCAACTTTTTTTTTACAAATAAACTTACAAATTAGGATGTTTCTTGTGAAGACACATATAAAAACAATTTAGGTTTATCCATGTGTGAGTTACCTACTACATGTATTCTACATTCGATTATAAGTAGAATACACATTGTTATTATTATCCTAAAGATATTTGGGATAAGTGGCGGTCTCTTATCCCAAATATTTTTAGGATGTACATATAGGTTGGTACTTGTCCCGGGCTAGAATCGAACTCGCAACCCTCGTCTTTGAATCATCAAATATTTTATTGAATTTCTACATAACCGTTATTTTTTGAGAAGGATAATTATTTGCCTAATTGGGCGTTGATGAGTTGGTTCTACAGACATGAGGATGATCACATTTTGTTACATAGATTTGGCAGGCTCGCCACCTGTAAAAAACGTAACCGGCGAATCGTGGGTGTTTACATGTATGCTTGAATGCATGCATTTATCCCTGCCTACCCCTTCGAGGGTTACAGGCGTGAAGTTATGTTTTTTTCTCGTTTTATTTTCCAACGAATGTGTATTTTATACGATGTAATATTATAATGAATCCTATGGAGAATCTCATGCGGTGACGTCGACAGTATCGTGGTATCTCTGTCATCATTCACCGCGAAGGAAGACTGAGTGTCGACATCCGATCGATATTGATAATGTGACTGACGAATTAGCCTGTCGCCATTTCTGTCATAAATTAAGACTTATGGGGAAAAAGTTTACAAATACGAATGTTTCATCAATAATTTATTGACAAGTTTTTTTCTAATTAAAAGAAACTTGAAATACCTACTATTGAAACATTTTAATTGCAAGGTGGTGTTTACTAAATTAAATTTCAGAATCATATGTTCAAATTTGTTTGGTGTACCTACAGCAGTAAATAAATACAAGGTCATTAAATAATTGGCAATCAAATAAGAGGTCATTGTACTTATTATTAAGAATAGAAACAAGATATTAAAAAAAAGTCCTATTAGAGATTTAGCAAAACAACTTTTGCTAAGGCACCAATAGGACAGAGTATTTAATTATTGAAAAAAAAAAACAACAGTGTGTTTATTGTATATTATTATGTAATTGGGAAATTAAGAAAACCTTTCTTTTTTTTAAAAAAAAAGCCATCGACACGATTTCTGCGATCGTCACCAGTATAGTCTCAAAATCACGAAAAATTGCTCTGTTGGTAGGTTAGTTGCGCAATAATAAAGATTTTGTAAGATAATCTGTTTTTTTTGTTTCGTTAATTTAAGGTTGGCTCCATAATATAAATAGTATGTATGTATGTATCTTCACGCCAGGTCCCTAACGGGGTAGGCAGAGAGTGTAGAGCGCCAGATATCCCGGTCCTGACATACCTCTCGTGCCTCGTCTACCTTCTAATAAAAATAGTCCATAATGATAATGACTCCTACGAGTACTGACAGTTATAAATTTAAAAATAATTTTGTTTGATTTAAAAATTATTTTGTCTGACGTCATAAACATAAATCAGATTTAGTAACAAAATAGCTTAAAGAATATCAATAAGTGTTTCTTGAATATATGTATTAATGTATATCTATTAATCCAGTAACTTGAAACAAAAACCATAGTCTAAAGAAAACGAACATGTTAACAAAAACTAGCTGTCTAGCTTATGCCGAGTATACATCAGTTATATGATTAAATATGAGCTGATAAATAATGAAAATTTGTTAGGAGTATCTCTATCGAGTCCAAGCTGCATAAGTGGAGGCACTAAAAAGTATCCCGAAGCATGAGGTAGCAAACATAAGTATTTTAGGGTTCCGTGACGCAAAAGGAAACAACGAAACCGCAGGAATGAATTTGAAAAGTTAATTCGTGGTCGAATTTGCTTTAAAACTGCTAGACTGATTGAGTTGAAATTTGGTACGCATAAGAATCGGTGATCCCCAACATGGACGTGTAACATAAATAAACGAATTTCAAAAATGGGGCCACTGTTCTCAGAAAATTAGATTTTTTTAATGATGTTGCCTGGCATATGACTTGAAAGGCATTATTGTATTTTAAGCATATTCTTATTATAATTTTGCGATTCATTATTGAAGTTTAAAATAACCTTCCATTTTCCCTTTCTTCTTTATCTTATATCTAGAAACAACTAGGACTAACATATTGAAAAAATACTTAAAACAGTTTCTTGCCCATCAATGAAAGCAAATCCTATTAGAAATCTCTGATATTCAAGGTAATAGGGATATTCTCACAATTTCATGAAACCCTGTACACGAGTCGAACTCACACTTGATAAGTTTTTATAAACACATCAATTTGTAATGCCGCGTCATGTCCAAGACAACAAGTGTAACGGTTACACTGATTCATATACAATTCATACATTAAATGATTAATATGAAATATGTAAGCGCGCAAAAAGATGCAGTGCATTAAACGGACTGAGAAGAATGTCGCAGTCAGTATCATCCGATTTTTTTTTTCATACCATCTCAACTTGATTATTTATCTACTCGATCGTAAATTAAAACTAGTTCATTAATGATCATAACTTTTAATTTATCTTACGTTTGCGTATATCTTGATGCAAATATTTTGTTGCGTGTGAAATAGAGTAATTTCGTAATCAACATTCTATCGTCATTATTTATGATGAATATGTTATATAAATCAGATAGATACATTTTTAATACTATTTTTTATTCATGTGAAAAGTTATTATGGTGTCAGCTTAACATATATGAAGCTTATTAGACATCCCAGTGAGAATCTATTTAAAATTGTGTTATTGTCGCTCTTATAGTTTTTATCGTCGATTTTATGGGCGAAGCGGCCAGTTTCCTGATGGTACCTACCAGGGAACCGGCTGCTTGAACATGGGCATTCTATGCTGTGGTAATAAAAGCTATATTTAAATGATTTCGGTTACACGGAGAGTTTTCTGATTGTATATTAAATAGATACTGTCTTCGGCATCGGAGTAGGTACATGTATGTAGAAGTTTATAAGGACGGAAATGTTTAACGCTCACAGTCTCTGTCTGCTCCGTAAGAATTTTGGCGTGAAGAAATATGAATTGTTTTATTTTATGCAATAATATTATCATCGTGGGTCCTTTCTTTGAAAATGTATTGCTTATGGTAATTGTAACGATAAAGAAAATTATAAGGGGGTTTATTCCCGTTGTCCCCGTGCGCCGTGTCCCCGTTACGGGGACAACGGGAAAGGAATTTATAGACTTCCCGCTGTCCCCGTGACGTGGGGATACGGTGCACGGGGACACGGCGCACGGGGACAACGGGAATAAACCATATTTATCATCAAGCCGGCACTGCTGAAGTGTCAAGCTACTATTTAACGGCAGATGCATTGAAGTAAATAGATGAATCGGATGCAATCGTCCAAAAAAAATGTTAGTTAAAATTATCAGTTCGAGCGTTTATTGGTATTAAATTTTTACATCATAAGCTTTATTTATGCACTTCTTGTATTTTTTAGGGTTCTGTACCCAAAGAATAAAAATATGACCTTATTACTAAGACTCCGCTATGCGTCTGTCTGTCACCAGGCTGTATCTCATGAACCGTGATGGATAGACAATGGAAATTTTCACTGATGGTATATTACTGTTGCTGCTATCACAATTCAGGCCACCAGAAAAATGAACAGAATGAAATAAATATCTAATAGGGCTCCCCAACAAACATGATTTTTGTGCTCGATATTAATATTTAATTAACACTTGAAATAATCACGCAATATTTAGGTGCAATAGCAATTATATGTTCACTTTAAAAATAAAAATTAATTATAATAAAATAAATAATTGAAGGGTTACCTATGCAAAAATTTTTTTTACTGTTTTTTATAGATAAAGGTACGAATATCTTCATGCGCGAGTCAGACTTATAAAGGAATAAAAACCGACCTTAACCAGTTTTTTTATTTGATAATTTTTATAAAATTCTAGCTTTTGAAAAAAAAAATTGTCATAACTAACTTATTTAAGAACTTCCTCTATTTAAAAATTCATTCAAACCTGAAAAAAAGAAAAAAAAAATTAATCTTTGCCTGCTACGTCAACGTCAAACGTGAAATGGATTACACGCACCAGACTCGAATCTAGCACCAGTATCACATTAAGTAATTCCGATCAGAACTTGTATGCTGTCACATTTATGTTCTTTATGTTATTCTCTTAACAGTAATCTGTATTGCAGGAAAGCGCCGGCATTTATAACGAAGCATTTCAAAGCGCTACTGGTGCACTTAAACCTTTATGAGCTACTCAAACTATAACAATAAAACAATTTATTTCAAGTCGATTGGCCCTTTGCCCGTGACGGACATTCGGACATTGTTTTAAACGCGGCTGTACTTTGTAGCACAACCGCTGTCCCACATATCGAGAGCAATCGATGTAAAAACATTGTTGTGATAAACGTTGACTCGATTACACTGCAATTTACCCGACATGGAGAAGTGGCTCTATAAATATTTATTATTCCTCATACTCCCTCGCTCAAATTATACAGATGGCCACAAAAGTTTTTACCATATCGCCGACTACAATACCCCGTATCGCTACCGTTCGGAACGATCGCTGCCGTAAAAACTTCGTACCTATGTTCCTATTTTATTTTTATTAATAATGGTTGTAATAAATTTGTAGTAACTGCAAAGTCATGGCAGAATACTACTATAAATCAAAACCTCATCGTATACATCGTATCTATTTTATAATAATATGTTTCTGAAAGCTTTTTATGAAACGAATGTGGCAAACAAGCATGTAGCTCAACATGGTGTTAAGTGATGACTGCAGCCTATAGACATCTACATAAAAAAACAAACTTCAAAATGCAGTTGCGTTGCCACCTCTGTGACCTAAGTTTTGATATCTGTGATAGTTATTAGGTACGTGGCCATACATTACCATCCAACCGGAACACGATAATGCTGAACACTACCATTAGGTTATGCGGTGGTGCTTACGCCCTCGACACACCGCGGACATTTCGCCAAATTCCATACAAACGCTTAATTTAGTCTCTATTACACACACATTAATCAGTCACGTGTATTTACACGTGCACGTGTGTACGTAACACGTAGAGAATACCAAACGTCGCCCATAAGAGGGCAGGTTGGGTGAGGCGGGGAAATCGGGCGGGACGTCGAAGTGTCCATTCTATACGAAGTATTATTACTTTTATTACAAATTCTCTGCCCTCGAGTTTCTACACTGGAACTTTACCACCAGTAACAACAGAGATTTTCGATTCCAACATGATTATTGATCATCGAAATCTCATTTAGATTAAAAACTTTACAAGTTATTTATGAGTAGAGTCGAATGTTAACAAATTATGCTCGTAAACATATTGTTAACATATTAAAACTATATTGGTGTGATCTATAACAATGGGGTGTTGAAAGGAAATTCTATCGCCGACAAATGTTTGGACTGCACGCTATGCTTTAAGCTTATTATCTGTTGATAGCGGGCGGTCGCCGCCCACACCGAGGTGTACGACTCCACCTAAATCAAATTTATTAAAACACATACTAGCTGTGCCGGCGAGTTCGTCTGCGTATAATTTAATTCTAAAATAAAAAATAGCCCAAGTTACTCCTTAGCACGATGCCAGTGACAGTCCTTTGAAAATCGGTCCAGCCGTTTCGGGGATTGGCCGAAACAAACAGACAGATAGACGAAAATTGTAAAAATGTATATGTATAAGTATCGTGTGTAGTTAAGCATGTGGTAAAAAGCGGTCTTTTTTATACATATTACAAACAGACACTCCAAATGTAGAAGATAGCAGGCAATAAAAATGTTCCCACGGTGAAATAAAAATATTGTATACTAGTTGCTAGTGAAGAATCTCCAATTGGTAGACAACTTCATTTCAGTACTACAACTATTGTAGATGTCATACTTCTTGCCCTTAACTTTGATCTGGTTATTCATAATGAGAAGCAGCGCATCTTATGTACCTACATTAAAGTCATTGACTTTTTTTGCAAATGTCCAAGGCCTGTGGCAATCACTTAACAACAATCTGTACGAAATAATCTGTACTCACATAGAAAACAAACTTGCGTTGATAATATCGAAATATAAATTATGATAATTGGTTCTACAATAAAAGTATAGATTAAGACAGATATTATATTAAGATATCCAAAACAAAATATACAATGGCTACTTACATAAACATGTTGCGGTTTTCATACATTTATTATACAGATAAGGCAAAAGAAATCGTGCGTATCAATAGTAAATATTAATCACTTTTTAACAACCTGTACATGAACCGGGATCACGCAGCGCCGGGAATTCATCCTGGATTATTTATTGTCATTCAAAACAAACAAGATCAATTTCCTGCTGTGCAATTTATTTATAGACAAACGACATAGAAAGTAAGACATTTATAATAAATACCTGGATCTCTTCCATTAACCAACTAGGAAAACCGGCCAATCGTGAGCTGTAAACAACCATTGGATACACGCGACTTGGAAGATTAATTCATGGGAAAATATTTTATTACCTAAATTTAAACTAAGCGGACAATTTATGTTCCTAGATTCATATGGGTAATTTTAAGAGTCTCATCGTTTTTGCGATTATGTGAAAATAAATAAAGTGAAATTTACAGGAAGGAGATGGCAAAGCTTGGGATTTGATAGTTGACGATTTGAAGGTACAAAAGATCAGGAATGACAATGAAGTTGGCAAGGCATTGAATTCCTACTGAAGTCAAAATTACTTAATAGGTCTCTCACTGAGATCCCTCGTGTCACCGGACTAGAACTATACATTTACACATAGCCGAACTTTCAAAGCGTATTTTAATACACTCACGTCTCAAAGCTCCGAAATTATATCTTGTAAATTTTATCTTGTAATAATGAATGTAATTTTCAAATATTTTAATTATATATTTGAAAATTACATTTTGAATGAGTGAAGAACAAGTTATAATATAATCATCTAAATGTATTTCATTAATTTTATTGTCATTCTCTACTTTTAACCAGTGTTGCTACATCGTTGATTTCTTCACAACTCAATGGTTGACCGGTAGAAAACGCCTATTAGCGCTAGTCCCATAAGTATCTTTTATCATTATTAAAAGTATAAATAAATAAAGTTGAACAAAATTAGAATTGAACCTTCTACAAATCAAAAAGTGATTAGTGCTGTCTGTGAATATCGTCCTGAGGATCGTGGGTCATACGGAGTGGACGATCTGGCGTTTTCTATCCAGGGCGTTTCTTATGACAGCTTTTTTGTACCTATGGATTGTTGGCGGCACGTCTCGAGACGACACTAGTCTACGACACCAGGCAATCGGCGAGCTCACAAGGCACTCTTAGGCTAAAACTTACTAGCAGAATTTGGATGACGACGGCCCTTTGATTGGTCTATACAACAACAAGGAATGAATAAAATATTATATTCTTATCGGTACATCGCCTTTTCCACAAATTCATAATTAGGGCTTGTAGGGTCGGCCCTAGTTAGACAGACGGTCTGTCGTCTCCGTGAGAACAATTTGCAACCGATCAAATTTTAAATTCCTAGCCAAACCGGCGCGGGCGCAGCAAGGCAAATTATGCAACGGTACTGACTATATGCTGCGAAATAACTTTATGTATGTATTCGTACAAGAAATTCAGTACGACAAGTTTGAGATACTTAAATTAATTTAACACCCATTAAAAACTCGGCGTGAAGACACACACACACACATAAAGGAACCTAAAAGTAATTTTAAAAAAATCTGATTTGGATTAAACTACAACACAAGACAAGAAAAAACCTATAATATTAAAGAATCTGATATATATTTGACAAGGAGAAAATTATTACAATTAATATTAAAATAAAAACGAAGTACTTAATGTTAAACCATGCACTGATATGTAGGTAATATTATTCTACCTATACTTGAATGGTACTTTCTTACGACTTCATTCACATATCTTCAATTTGGTTAAATTAAAGTATAAGTAAGTATAATCAGTCATAAAAACTGGTACAACGACTTTGACAGATAACTAAGGTAAAGATACCTATGTATTGACAGCTCAGTGCATTGTCTGTCAACTTCAGTAGGGATGATAACTAGTTTATATTATACTTTTAAAAAATGCAGGATAAATAATTGTAAAGGTATTTTTTTTTATTAAGTAAAAACAAAACATCCCTGTAGGCAGTTCAAATCCGTGGTGCCTCATTCTGTCGTACTTCGTAAAGGAGCTAGTGAATTGTTTATAATCTGTCATGTTATTTTACTATGTAAGATACTCCAGATGAAGGATAATTGGCATTATTTTGAGCCAAGACAAATTCAAGAATTCGACGTAGCAAGCCCGCATCTATTTATACTAGGAATTGTTAGCGCGACAGCTCCGGTATTTGCATGCCCTTGTTAACGCATTGCAATGCTGAATGACACGCGTCTCCAACGCTGATTGCCCAATGTCCACAAACCATCCACTGACTTGTATTTGACACGACTTTAATACGAGTAAATTGTTAACAATTCATTCTGCTAATTTTTTCTTTGAAATACCTATTCCCGTATTTCACACGGCCATTTGGTTTCCGACGATAATGTTATTTGTCGTATCACTGCGCCAGTTTAAGACTAGCGCGGCGAACAGTATGTTTGTGTGAACATGTCCATAGAAAGACATACGAAGGCACGCCACTAAATTAGGTCCTGACTTTGTGAACGCGTTGTTACCATTCTTTACCTCATCATATCAGCCATAGGACGTCCACTGCTGAACATAGGCCTCCCCTAAAGACCTCCAAGCCGACCGATCGGAAGCGACGTGCATCCAGCGAGTACCCGCAGACTTGACCAGGTCGTCGGTCCGTCTTGCAGGTGGACGTCCCACGCTGCGCTTGCCGATACGTGGACCAATACACTCGAGAACCTGTCTGCCCCAGCGACTATCGGTTCTCCGAGCTATGTGCCCTGCCCATTGCCACTTCAGTCTTGGAGATCTGTTGAGCTATGTCAGCGACTTTCGTTCGCCTACGTTTCTCTTCATTTCTGATTCAATCCAGATTCCTGATTCAGCCCTTTCCATTGACCGCTGAGTGACTTGGAGCTTTCGTACGAAACCCATACCCAGAGGCAAAACGCACTAGTAAAAGATTTTCGTCTTCAATTCTTTATCTACAATAAAGAAAATAATATGAATTTAGGATTTATTTCGAACCAAGTCAAAAATTCGACGTAGCAAGCCCTTACCTATCGTCACTAGGAATTGTTAGCGCGACAGCTCCGGTATTTGCATGCCCTTGTTAATGCATTGCAAAGCTGAATGACACCCGTCTACAACTGATTGCCCAATGTCCACAACCCATCAACCAATTTGTATTTGACACGACTATTTACTTTGATACGAGTAAATTGTTAATAATCTATCTTACTATGGGAATTTTGAGATTTAAAAGCTGGTAACACAAATTTGGTGTTTAATTATTGAAACCGTAAAAACCATTTACGATACGATTAAGGTTGCTCTTCTACCAGCTTATATGCTATGCAACCTGTGCATACAACTATACCTATAATGAAATAGTTAAGCTGTTAAGGTATGTGAACATCTCTGCGGTAAATGTTGAAGTAGAAGATGCACAGCCGTAATGGATATGATGAGAAGTGATTAATGTCCTTCTGAGTCGGATCTGTCAATAGACGGAGCCAGGCTTTTTTGAAGCAGCTTGCGGGCAATGGAGCTCTCGTAAACGCAAGCTGGAAGTAAGTGGAGTGCGGACTCCACTACTTCCGACAGTCCCCCTCGTGGTAGGAGGTTGTCAGGTCAAGCGAGCAGGTGAGGAGCAGCTGGGAGTGTTGCGGTCCCGCAATGGGAGCGCGGCCGTGTCTTCATTGGAGTGGACGTGACGTCATCGGAGGACGGGGTGGAGTTTGGAAGTTACAGGAAGTGCAGTTAAGTGAACGGCACAATTGTGAGAAAATTTGACTTCTATTACTTGGTATTTGTTACTCTATCACTAACTCCTACATGCGAAGACTCTAAAGGGTGAGATTTATTAACTTACTAAGTGTTTTATGCAAATAATGTAATAACATGAATAAACCTTGGCGTCTTTTAAAAAGCGTCTAAAGGACCATTACCTAACCTTGGATCCATAAATAGTCATGCGATATCTTTTCTTTATTCCTCAATTTGATATAGGTATTGTATTTATGTATGTATATATATGTTTTATCTTTGTATATTATTATGTATGTATGTATTGTATTTAGTATATGTAAGTACATATGTTTTGAATTATTGTATATGTGTAAGTATATATTTTAAATCTATTTATTAATAAATTTTTTGAATATTATTAGATACTATTAAAATGCCGTAGTTGTAAGAAATTGTTATATGTAATTTATTTTTAACTTTGCTCAGTATGTACACCCCTTCTTCTGTATTGTTCGTATCTCTTTCATACTAGGTTGTCTGGAAGAGATCGCTTTAAGCGATAAGACCGCCTATTGTGCTTTTATTTTATGAACTTTTGATTTTTGTATTTTTTTGTTATAATCTGTACAATAAAGAGTATATAATAATAATAATAATAATAAAGGGGGCAGAGCAGCTTGTGGCGAGCTGTTGGTGAGTAGCGACACCACCCCCTACCATCATCTCGAGTTCCTCCGAGAGAACTGGGCTCCGCCTCGGCCGCCACACAGAGGTACGGCCGGACAGAGCATCAGGTCTCTCGCCTCTGGCTTGCCTTCATTGGTCGGTCAGAGTGGGGCGCTAGAGGTATGGCATTTGCAGAAATTTAGATAATAGGCTGTTGTCTAAATTTCTGCAAGAGCCATACACTCGGGGGTGGAAGTGTCTAAAGGCATAATAGCGGGGAAGCCCGCTCCGAGCTCGAGATCACTCGCTCGTGATGGTGAAACCGGGGCCACACCTCTCGACACCCCCAGCCTCTCTCAACAGTGTTGCCCCCCGTCGACCATCGGGTTGGCTGTTTGGGGGGCCCACCAAGGAGAGGCGAGTCACCACCTGCCTAAAGTAGGATTCGATAATGTGAGATGTTGAATATAGGCAGGTGCCGGATCTCACTCCATAGGCCCAGCCATCTAGTCCCCCCAGTTCACCCACATAGCCCAAAGTTTGGCAAGTCATTTTCATTACAATAGTCCCATTATATTCTGCGGGGTCTGTCTGTGTCTGTATTAACTATTGATGCAGCCAGAGAGAGGTCCCGCCGAATATAACCCATTACAAAGTAGATCAAAATTCTCGAAAGGGCCTCTACGTGTTGGACCCCCCATGTCCCCGCGCAAGCCTGACAAAGGTCCGGGGTTCAAATTGGACCTCGTGCTGACGAGAGACATAATAATAATAATAAATATAAAGTAAGATCACAATGATCATTCTTAATATTCCAGCATTATGTAACTTGTTACAATATTGCTTCATGCGAATCTAAAAACATTCCCATCAAATCTGCAGTCTAAAAACGCAGCAGGGGCGTACAAAATCCTTGTATTTTTTACCACGGTCAGTACAAAAGTGTATCGCGTCGGCAATGAAATGTTTATTGGCTGCTGATACGATGTCGGTGGATGGCGCCCATTGAAAGCGTTCGCGCCTCAAGCGTGGATAACGACCCGTAAATGACATTACGGACATTCAATCAAATCAGTGATAGTCCAATTGTTACCAGCTCGAAGGCAGATTAATTGTACCTTGATTCGATACGCCTTGTTTATATTTTAAGATATATGTCTACGGCATTTGGCTTTTTATGTGATACTTAATGGGACTCGACCTTTGGGAAGCATTAATGAACCGATTTCGAAAATGGGTCGTTCTCCTGCAAGTCGTCGAACGTTTATCGTGTAGACGATTTAAAGTGCATTTCGGATATGCGGTGGTTTTGTCTCTCGTCTTTCACGAAATTTGAAGTATTTTTTTTTAATAATTGATATTTGTTCTTGAACTTACAGATAATAAATTCAAGTCATGTATTAAACGCACACTATGTAAAAATGCGTACTATAGACTCGTTGACTATCTAAAGGATAGAGATGCTTGGACAAATGCTGGTCTAGCACAAGATTGCAAACAATAATTTTGTGAATGTGCATTGTTCTAGATATTGTAAAACATAGGTTATAAGTGTCAGATTGTGAAAATAGATGTAAGATACATATTTTGGAAAGACCCTACTGAGTTTTGTTTTGGCAGGTTTTTTCTCAATAATGTTGGATTTGTAACTCTGCCAGTGAATGACAAAGAATGGCCCATATTTTTTTTGTTTAGTCTTATCTTGCCGTTTGTAAAAGAGAGTATGGAACATTCAGTTGATACCTATTTTATTATTAAGTATTTTTGGACCATTATTTATTTTATTTTTGTTTAATTTGACATATTATACACGTATCAGATGTTATTCGCTTTAATTTTATATTTGTTATTTGACCTATCACAAGCAAATTCTACTATTTCCACATGCGTTTGTAACACAACCGAGAACTTTAGATACTTTTCCACCATTAAGGTCACTAAGGGTATTTGTGATACCAATGATTGCTATATATGGGAGATACTGATGCACAAATTGTGTTGTATAGTGGAGAATTTGCGCCGTACTCTTCCATCAATGCATTGCCACAAACCGCTACGCTACGACTAAACATAGAATTAGAGTCAAACATTTATACTAGGAATAACAAAATTAAATCGATCAGAGAACATTATGTGATAAGAAAACTGTGTTTTAAACTTTATTTTAGAGTTTAACTAATTTCAAATTGCGAAATTATTGTAGATATACCTACCTACTGCGTTTTTTTATTTGTCTTGTATTTTTATAAAATCATAAAGCGGTTCATAGACTACCCTGCCAAGTTTCAAGTGTGTAGTCTTAATAGTATCTTTCAACGTAAAATTACTGTGACGGACGGATGGACGGATAGATAGACAGACAGAAATGAGGTCTCCGTAAGGCTAAATAATCCATCGCTTTCCGTTTTTTGCGGTAGTCAAATTGCAAAAATACATTTTTCCGTAGTCAAATTGTAAAAAACATTTTGCCGTAGTCAAATTGCAAAAAAACGGAATCCTAAAATATACAATTGAATAACTATGTATTGCCCTTCTGCGTCTTGATTAACATAAAAATATCAACCATTCATTAAAGCGAAAGGTTCAAGCATTATATAGGAAGATGTTACTTGAAGTTAATACACCGAAACTTGAAACGCGAAAATTGTCTTCACTGAACCATTTATGTCAGTTAAATAACACTGGTGAAAAGGTTAATGTAACGCTTTAAAGTCCAATTTAATCGCTTACTTTTATAGGCCATCACAAAAACGGGACAAGAGAGTTCTAAATTAAATTAAGATACGACTATCGTATGTTCAAATTCCAAATGTAATATCCGAGCTTTCCAATTCCTTATACGTCCCGTATAAATAACATCTTGTTTCTGTATTTTAATTGTAATTACTAAAAGTCATTACAAATAGTCATCCAAACCAAAATATAACTTCACGCTTTGGCTATTTAAAGACTCTTTCATCACGCATCTCTACCTTAATTGAAATAATAATGAATAAGTTATCAGTTATTAAAATCAATTAACAAATGAAAATATCATTCGAACAACCGTACCCATGGATATTGTAATAGGTTAATATCCCACTATAGAATCATTTCGTTCATCCAGAAATGCTGCAAACCTAATTTTTACGCAACTTTATAATCTAAAGAAAATAATAATATATTAAATTAAATTATTTTATCTTTAACAGCCAACAACTCTTATTTGCGGCCGATTTCATTTGACTTCCATATACCATAATAATGAGAAAAAAATAGCTTTAATTTGATATGTAAATAATACATGTATGTCATGGACATAAAAAGTTATCGGGGCGGAACGAAAATAGGATATGAGTAGGGGCGGCCAAGTGCGCAACTGCAGACGTGATTTTTCAAAGTTTTTATACATATTGCCGTGAGGTAGACGATATCTTATTATTGAAAAAACAAATAAAAAATATTTTTTCTCAAACAAAAATACTTGCGGCCATTTTTTGATAGGCAACCTAGTGGATATATATTCTCTAGATTAGAAATATGCGTAAAAATAGGTTTGCAGCATAATATCTGAATTAACGAAATGATTCTGCAGTGGGATCTTAACCTATAAGCTGTTTGGTAAACGTTGCAGGTGTGATTCATATAATGTAATAATCGTAAACATATAGGGGAGAGTCTGGTATATTGAACTGCCTGATAAATTGTACCACCTCAAAATTTTACACTTACTGTAACTTATTTTCTTTTCTGGCAACACAAAACTGAGCGCTGACAGCGCCCTCGACTACTTGTCTTTTTGTAAAGGCCTCCAGAAAGTGCATTCGTTTTTAGAGAAAAAAATGTGTTTTGAAAGTCCTTCATACAAATTTTGACGTGTGTAGCTAAGGAGATTACAAAGTGAAAATGTAAGTTACAATTTTGTTATATTTTTTATTGATTAGATCTATAATCACCGCTTCAACCATAGCGTTGCAAACGTATTATGTTCAGCGGTTATTTTGTGATAAATATTTATTTTTGAAATCTCTTAGTTTGGTAAATTGTACCACCGGCAGTTGTTTTTTTGAACTGGTACAATTTACCCAACTTGTTGCTTTATTTATTATTTTATATTTTTTTTAGATGAATGATGCCCATAAATAGTATTAAAAAAAGAAGAAAGAGGTTTTGGAAAGATATTATTGGCTCTTGAAAATAAGGAGATAAGCTAGAATCACATATCAGAAACGAATTCGCTTCCAAAACCAACAATTTAACGTCATGCTAGAATGCGAAATAAGTTGAGGGTCATATATTGACAAGACAAAGTACGTTCGTTGTTGTAAATAGGTTCATGGAACCTGTACATTGAATATACACCTGTATATTTACGAAATTATTTATACTATTATAATATGGTAAAAGAGAATAAAGAGTTTGATCTCAGTACATAAGTCGATAAATAAATAATTGTTGACAAACGGAAATAATGTTCTAAAGTGATTCATTCTATTTTCATACATTATTTAATTTATGCAGAATAATGTATTTAAGTTTGATAAATGTTTTTTTAGTCTATAATACATTTGTTCTTTTGTCACATTATGACCGTAATATTAAAGAAATTTGATTTATTTGTCAGCATTTTTTCATTAATAATTAAAATATAATCAAGAATCAAAACCTCTTTATTTTCATTTATTATCATGTTAATAAGTCTCTTAAGTCTTGGTGGTACGGTAGGTAAATCTTAACCTGTGGTACAATTAATCCGACTAGTTGGGTAAATTGTACCGAAGGAAAGCCTTCAGGAAAACGCATATTGTGTGAAATCCGATATGGTGTTGACGTTGCGGCACATGGTAAATGAGATCCTAAACTATGTGAATCAAGATAAAGAACTTATTTAAATTAATATCAAAAAAGATATTTTGCAAAATCTTAAAACTGGTACAATATATCCGACTCTCCCCTACGTGTATCGATTTTTTCTAATGATTATGTTAGGTAATCTCAATAACATAACTTTAATACAAATAAATAATAATAATCCGAACCATAATTACGAATTTAAAGTCTTTTTTGCATAAAATTGTTTGTCTATCTATACTAATATTATAAAGCTGAAGAGTTTGTTTGTTTGAACGAGCTAATCTCAAGAACTACTGGTCCGATCCGAGGAAGGCTATAGGCTAGCTACATATCTTCACGCTATAACTAACAGAAACGGAGCAACGCGGGCGTAGCTGGTGCGGCCCGCTAGTAAATTATAAAACTAGTCAGATATATTGTTTCATTGAATGCGCTTATCTTGAATACTACTGTATAATTGGAATTGAAAAAAAATTTTTGTGTTGGATAGTTATCGAGACAGCAAACACCACAACATTTTTTAAGCGGACGACGTCGCAGGATCATCAAGTGTAAAAATAAATAAAAGGTGTAGCTAGCAGATCAATGTCATCACCTATCCTAACAGAATTACACACTCATTAGTTCTACGTACTGTTTATTTAATTTTTTGTCAGAGCCGGCGCCGCATCTTTATTTAAACAAAATTAGTCTCAGCCGGAATAGAACCCGGACACGCAGGTTTATTGCATCATGGGATGGTTTCTGTGGGGTATTTTATTGGAAAATAAATCCATGTCTAATTAAACACCCTGCCCCATCAGGATAGCCGCCGCTTGCTGGTGGCATCCATTTTTTTATGTGATAGTCAGGCAGCCACCTTATGGAGTGGTTACCGTCACCATAATGAACATGGCAACAAGGAAAATGTATTGCGGTTCATGCACTGAAAATAGTCATCGGCAGTAAATAAATGTATTTACGAAAATCCACACATTCGCAGTTATTAGCGATGCGACGTTGAAAGTTTATTTTTATGTAACGAAGGTGGCAAACAACCATCCAGTTCACATTGATGTTAAGTGATGACTGCAGCCTATAGACACCCACGCAATCACCAGAGGTCAAAATGCAGATGCGTTATTACTCCTGAGGCCTAAGGTGTTATGCCTCTGTGTCGGAAATTATAGGGCCGTATATTACCACCTGACCGGAACACGATACCTAATGCTGAACACTAAGTACCATTTAGCGGCAAGTATATTAGGTAATGCGGTGGTGCCTACGCCCGCGAGCTCCGTCACTGGAGCTCTAGCACCAGGTAAATTTCAAAAGGTTCAGTATCTTTAGTCATTCGTGTCAAAACCGTTATCTGAAAGAACCGCTGAAGGAGCCGTTCTCATATATACTTATTATTCAGTAGGCTAGAAAGTTATAGCGTTGATGGGCTGGCTACAGACAGCATTAAGTAATCAAATAAATGTGACACTTATGCCTAGGTAAAAATTACAGATAAAAATAAATGTCTCATCTTATTTGCTTATGTATTTAATACATATTTAAACCCCCAAATACATAAAACGGATTCAACGCCACTAGGCCTTCTCTAACCGTCAAACTTTGAGATGTTGAACAGAATTGTGGAGGGTGCGGTGCAATTTAACAAGACTTGGTCACAATAATTAACAAGTAATTATAAGTATTGTTTATAATACAGAACAGCATAATTTATATATTTAAATCTAAAAGCTAGTGTCTACGAATTCCAAATCGCTTTTTGCATGCTAAATAATAAAAATAATGTTCTCAGAACGCTATCAGTATTGCTACATTATATAGGAATAGTAATTTCTAAAAAGAGCTATATTCTAACTAGAGGATAGCCATCTGATCCCGAGAAGTGCGACGGACTCTTAACCCTAGATTTTCTATAGTTATGCGGACAATAAGGTCCGCTTCAATCCAATCCTCAAGAATTTAATCCTCACGGGCTCAGATGTCAGTCAAGGTGGTACCTTCGAAATAGAATTAAGGTAATTAAGTAACGGTCATACGCAGCGCTGTCGCAGCGTAGTACCATCGTTGACAGATGAATACGTGCGTATTGATTGCAATTTTAATGGGCGTTAATGGGCGGGACAATAATATACTCGTCGCCGTCGGAGATGGTATCATTTCTATGTGCTGATAAGATGTTGATCGCCGGCAGTCTCAAAGGCAAATTACGGACAGTGATGCTGATAGTGCAATACGGTGGTCCGCCAAAGAAACGTTTAAGATATGTAAATAAATCAATTTAACTGCAATGAAAGGTGTAAGCGATGTTACCAATACAATTCTGTTAATACACAAAAATACTAAGTGAAACACCTGTTCGGTTAGGAGATCTACTAGTTAGGTAGAAACGGTAAAGAGTTGTATCGAAGAACGATTACGTATCGACTGCTCACTGCTTGCCATCTAATGTCCAAAATCCATAAATTATTCTTATCAGTTGAAGTTAAGTTGGCACAATTTTTTAACCAATTCTTTTCCATGAAAAAATTACGTTTTATTTATTTTCCACTGCTGCCCACGACATTAAACAGGAGTTTAACAATTATAAAAAAAATGTCGCTATTCATTATCAGGATGCAAACTTTATCAAAATTTGGTACAACAATCTAATGCCACCAAGCTACTTATTAAATAGGCTTTGTGCAGTATAGCGGCTGCTCGCTGACGGCAGCCGCTGCAACCAAGTGTCGCTCGTATGTGTGAACTCTGATTCATATTTCTGTGAATGCCGCGGACCTATATACGGCCCCGTAATTTCCGGCACAGAGCATCAGCTTAGGTTTTAGGAAAACACATACATAGTAAAATTTGGTTTTCAGTATTCACTTAGCACGTGAACTGTGTGCTTGCTTGCCTATTCATGACAACGAAAAAAAACCTAAATTATACATAAAATATCTTTATACGTTATCTAGTTAAAAAGACATCCTAACACACATGTCAACCTAATAAACAAATTAATGAAATAACGTAAGCAAAACAGTTCCCCGATTACTTTCTAACCGCATTACGAAGTGCAGTAAAGAATCTCGACTAATTTATATGTATATTGAATTTAGCTTAAAAATTTTACCGTGAGTTCACACTGACATAAGATGTTTAAATAGATGTTCCTAATAGAGTTTCGATTAATATTTATTAGGATACTGTTTTTGGTTTTACATTTTGAATTCTGTTTTTTTTACATGTAACTTTTATATAAAAAACGTAAGTCAAATGTCGAAAACGAATATTTAAAAAAAAAAAAAATTTACAAATATGCCAGGTTTAGTTTGCAATACAGATGTTGATAGTGCCTAAGGAGACGACAAATAAATATTAATTCGTGTTAACAAAGACCGTAAAAACTTGCTTACTCATCAAAATATATCTGCCTATCCACTCACATATCCAACTTTATTTGTTCTAGGGATGGTCGGGTATAATAAACTGATAGTAAAAAGGGAATTTGCTCTAGTTTTATATATCTTTAAATTATTGAGAGGCAAAGTATATAATACCAACTTACTTGGTGAAATAAATATATATGTACCAGATAAATACATATGGAGACGTAGTATGCCAGCATTGCTGGCCATACCACGTTGTCGGACAAATCTGCTACAAGAGGCACCTCTGACGCGGAGTCTTCGCACTATGAATCTCATTGCTAGAGATATAGATATATTCACTTGTTCTCTGAGTGAATTTACGATGGTAGCTTTAGGTGTCATTAGTTATAAGTAATGCAATACAATTAGCAATCATACTTAATTGAATAAATTGGAATTATATCAATATATTATTGGATTATTCTTTGCATTTTGTGATTATTTAAATTTAATAAGGATGAATGTAATTTAATTTTATAATGTATTTTGAAATTATTTAATGTATTTTAATCTATTTTAATTGTGAATGTATTTTAATCTTTAAAATAATATCTTTTGCTTGTCTATCGCATTGGGTAGCCACCTGTAAGGATAGATTTAAGATTGTTAAATAAATAAATAAATATCATACACAATTTAAAATTACGAGGGACTAAAATCATCTAAAATAATCGAGGGACGTTTACTGTACAGCTCAGAAATGCGTTTGACAATCAACATGTTCCATGTTCCTAAGCTGATGACCTTAAAAATATAACTATACTAAAAATATAAATATACTGTAATAATTTTCGTCAGTGTAAACCCACGTTCAAACGTAATTAAAATGAATCGCTTAACTTTGGTGACAGTGAAAACATGAGGCCACACGAAAATGCCCTTTAACTTTCGCTTAATTAACTATAATGGAGTACCAGTAGCTGTTTTCACTTTTATGTATATGAGTAATAAATATTGTGGACTAGCACCGGCACACATTGTTAACATATACAATAAACGTGAAATCCAAAAATGGCCGTAAAATAATTACAAAATATAATGAGTGCAACAAAATATTTTTATTTTGTTGCACTCATTATATTTTTTTTATATTTTTCTGCTTATTTTTCATGTAAGTATTAAACTTCCCTGGCTTTCTACGAATGTTTAAAATTAAAAAAACCCATGTAGCCGTTCTTGAGTTTAAATGTGACTTAGGCACAGCAATTGAATTTTATATCCCTCTAGTCTGTTCCAGCAAATTTCTTGTCGCCTTAGCGGTATAAAAATATACATGGTCAAACCTTGGTTTTTGTTATTCCGAAGCAGAACTTGATTTGCCTTCAGTGTTGTCAAAACATAAGGGCTAAAATTAAAAAAAAATAACAAATTAATGTTTTTTCAATGACATCGAAAATGTGAGAAATTAAAGTTATTCACTAAACGTAACGTATGTACCTACCTACCACTAAATATGTCCTTGCGTTGCCGACTAAGTGAATGAGAGCAAAAACCTCACTTGCATTGTCATTAGGCATAAAAAAAATTGTTACAGATCGATTATACTACTAAAATAAAATCATTTTTCTGCGGGAATACAACCAATAAAATTTTACCGTGTATAGGTACAAAAATAAACATAAAAATCGGTCAAGCCGTTTCGGAGGACTTTAGTAGAGGAGTTGAGAGAGAGATAATGTGATAATGTGACAATGATAAACATAAATATAACTACGTTAAGAAAAACCGGCTTCAAAACAAAAAGTAAAAAATAATAAAGATTGAATTGTAATTATATACTACCTATTATTTATAATGTGTGCTATTTACTAATAGGTTTGAAGTCGGTGAAAAGCCTTGAACAAATAATTATATTTTAATCACTTATATATGAATACGAGCAAATTAATACACTGAACAAAACGTAACCGGCGAATCGTGGGTGTTTGCATGTATGCTTGAATTCATGCATTTACCTGTGCCTCTTCGGGGATTACAGGCGTGAAGTTAGGTTTTAATACAATGAAATGCCTACTTTAGTGGTATTGCTTGGCACCGACTTCAAACCTATTAGTAAATAGCACATATAAATAATAGGTAGTACATAATTGCAATTAAATCTTTATTATTTTTTACTTTTCAGTTTTGAAGTCGGTTTTTCTTAACGTAGTTATATTTATTTAATACTTTTTAGTTTATTGCTGCATTATCAATTAGATTAATGTTCACATCTGTTAAATTTGTAAAATCTGACCCTTTTAGCTGCGTGGCAATTAGATACCTAATTTAATTTGTTTAGGTGTGTCGATACAAAATTATTACACGACTATACGAAATCAATGAAAAAATTTTATTTACGAAGGAGTAAATAAGCTGTGGTGTGTCGTCGATGAGTAAATCTGTCATTGTCACTTGTTGTCATTTTGCTGTCATGCGCATTAGGACTATCTAGGACGTCAGTGGATTTAACGCACTGTATGACAACTCGCCGTCTATTCTTATTCCTTTAGTTTGAGGTGAAAGTAAGTAAAAAAATGCTCATAAAATAAAAACTGATGGGCCTATCTGAATCAAATTTTTATGGGACCAATTCGAAACTATACCGCATCAAACAAAAAAAATTACGTTAATCGGTCCAGAAATCTCGGCAAAATTCGCGTACATACATAAAAAAAATATATACCAACCGAATTGAGAACCTTCTCGTTTTTTGAACTCGGTCAAAAATAGATGCAGGAAGTAGCCCTACGAATGTCGAAGTAATCAAAATAAAGCGTATCGTCCGTGGGAATGTCCGATCCGGTAGACTGAGTATCTTTGATATCCATAATTGTGGGTATTTTAGCACCCTTCACCTGTATGTAATGACATTTTTACACATGCGTGGCTAACGAATTTCCGTTGTTGGTGTTACTAAACGTTTATTATCTAGTAGTGAATCATGAACTTTATTATCGACAGTTCTATCTGTGTTTGAGTACGAGCTGCAATAAATCGTAATTGATTGATATGAAAATATACTTAATAGCTTCCGCTTAGAGACATCTATACACGTCTCTATAATATTCTTAGCTACACATACCTATAATGCTGATTGACTTTTGGAATATATTACCTTCATCAAATGAAGGGCATGTACATACAACAGAGGTCTGTTTAAATTTTATTAATATATAAGTTTATGAGAGGATAACAATTTTCAAATTCTATAAATAAGAGTAACATTAAATATTCAATGCAATTTCTCGCCAGTACTTCTCCCAAGCCGTAGAAAGGGAATTATTTTACGATCCAAACGCAAGATTTTCAATTACATCTTTTTGAGGCTCATACCTATAAAAAGTTATGCTGAACTTCGTCAAGCGTGTTTCCAAGCTTTGAAAATACCACTGAAAATATCGTAAAAACTATCGCCAGCTTGGATATTGGCGTATACTAATAACACAATGTCTAGGGAGATAGCGATGTGCAGTTATGAACAACTACCTATCTAGGATTTGAATTATTACTTTTAAACTGTTATTTTAAATGGAATTTTATTCATGCTACGTAATTAAAGAAACACAAAAAGATATAATTTACTAGTAACGCTTTATCACATTTATGAGATTTCGATGCATATTGCCAAACTTCGAAGCTGGCTCTGGCTAACGTCGAAAAATGGAAAAATACGAAGTCCACCAACTTCTCTGTACCCATAACCTCAAAGTAGCGTTAGTGGTTTGCCATAACTAGACAACTGAAGTAGTTTTAATTAAAGGTTTTATTAAAAACTGGCGACCGGCCCAGGCTGCGCGCGGGCGCATACCTCGGTACCTACTATCTGTTGCGTCAACTGTCAATGGACTGCCGTTATGTCAAACGCCATAAGGTTAACATAGGAAAATTTAATATGCTCATTAAGTTTTCTTGAAATTTCTAACTATTGGCGCAAAAAGAAGAAGAAAAAAATTACAAAATTAATTTTTTTTTTCATCAAATCCATCTCCAGATCGATCCAGCCGAGTTTTGCACTTTTTAGCGATTAAGTTTTATTCATACATATTTTATAGGTCACGGAGTAGATAAATAAGTTGTCTATTCCGTGATCTAGATGACAATAACATAGTCGTCGTGTTATTCGTAATTCTACAACGAATATAGTGTGATCACATTAATAACTTCCCACATAGACATCCGCAGGTCACCCGATCGGCCATTTGTCACAGTTCGGCCTTTGTTTACAAATTGTTTGTGATTTAATGACAGTCATTTTGGTGGCGTGAGAACATTTTAACTGGTTCCTGGGTGCGAGTTCGTATAATTTTAACGAGAAATTCCTTTATAATTACTTCTTTCTAGTTCTGTTAGCTTCGGTTGTTTTACGAGTATGTGACATGAATGTTTTTCCTCTATTTATACTGTATTTGATAAATGCTTCATTTTGGAGAGACTTTTTTAGTTTTCGATGAATAATTAAATTGATCCAATAACGTTTTCGTAGGTTTTCGCGAGCTTCGTACATTGTAGAAATTAAACTTGCGGATTTTCTCGCGTATACAAATAAATTGATCCAGCCTACCTACCTCGATCTTTGCGTAAAGATACCTGCATATATTCATACTAACTATTTTATATTAAGTAAATTAAAGTACACTGGAGTACCTTATAAATTTATAATTATACCAAATTAATATTGTCAAAGAATATGAGACCTTAAAAGTTATTTCATAACAAAGCTTATTTTTTTTTGTGTTGCCACATTTATCGAGTCGTTCATAATTAGCACGATTTCATCTATATCAGTGAGTGTGTATGAAGTGATTAACAAATTGGTATTTCCGTTAATTTGAAGATAATGTTGTATAACAGGAATGAAGTAATGAGGATGAAACAGATATTCCGGCGTCATTTTGGCCTAAATGATGACGTAAACAAAGCATATGTTGAGTAACTTACGGTGAAATACCTACTATTATATCGTTCTTGATCTGACCTAACTACATAATCATTAAGTCCAAAATAAATTTAATTAAGCAAATCATAAGAATATCAAATAAAATTCGTATCAATAAAGTACTTATGTGAAAAAATACAATGTATTTTCTTTGTAAAATGAAATTGTATCCATACATTTCTGAGACAAGTTAAGTTTGAATTCAAAAACTAATAAAATAAAAAATAAAAATCGACGTGGGGCACATTTATTTATTTTATTTATGCAGTATTTCTTTTTTTCTTTGATATTAATTCAAGTTACACTTTTTGAGCGTGGTGACCGATAAGAAAACATTTTTTTTTTCTTTTATTAAATAAAAAAGTTAATATTGTTTGAAATATTTTTATTATTTTACAATACATATGCAACAGCTGCTTATGTGTTCGTCCGATTTCGGAGCAGCTCGTCTCGATTCGTGCGAGCTTCGTAGAGTCGTACAATACGTCTAGTTGCACGCACACAAACACCGTGTCAAAGACTGCCGAAAAGAAACGACGTTAGACAATGCACGGCCTTCAAGCCACACCTCCGTGCCCGTCGGAGTGGGGAGCGTGAGGCTTTTTCGTTACGGAATTTCTGGATTCGGTCCCCGCGCTCAAGGCCCTCGATAGAAGCTATGCAATAGCTTAAAAATGCATTTTAAAGTGTTTGGATTCATAAACGAATTGATTTCCCGCGAATCTCACAAAAAGGCATAACTAATAGTAAGTATTGTAGGATCTTGGAAATAATTGAGCAACATCGTAACAATCGATCGAATAAGTCGTTTCTACGAATGCCCACTGTTGCGTCTTGTAATACCTTCAGGCTTGAAGTTACATTCACTGATTTCCAAGTGTTAACGATGATGCCGGTAATGGACCTGTGTCTTATAGAAAAGTGACATAATACCTACCCAGCACGCTGAGTTCCTGGGCATAACCCTGGGAAATAAATACCTACTATTACCAATTATTCATTTTCTGGAAGTTTTCCAGTGCTATCCTCGGAGTTTGATAACGTGCACGAAGATGTCAATAGGCTCGACACCTATTACATGGGACAAAACGTAACTGGTGAGTCGTGGATGACTTTTGCTCCGCCTTCGGAAAGTTAAGTAAGTAATGTTTTTGCAGCAATTATGATAATTCAAAATTTACCTCATGTATCAGTCTATTTCTTAATTTTTCAGTATAAAAATATAATTAGCGAATCATTAGTGCAGAAATAAAGTTATTCATGACTTATGTCTGAATATTTATTCAGTTAAATCGAGGCGTATGAGTATGTCTGAATAATAAACTACGACAAAAACTGAAAAAACGACTAAACTACTTTTACTATCACAACATTCACATACAATCTGTCACTTGGTACTTAAACACGTGTTCATATCATTTCAATCTAATAAATAATTACATACGACTTCTGACGGATTTTTTAAATTACAAATGCAATATGTGGACTACTTTCATTACTAAATGCAATAAATATAGCCATGTCGCAACTGATTGTAATTAGTTGCTGCTCCTAATTAGTACTGATTCGATATCAGAAGGGCCGCTTCCAGTTGGTTTATATAAACTAAAAAGATAAAATTTAACTCTTTTACTAAGCTCTTAACCAAATTTATCCGTTTTCGTTATGGTGTTTCGATGTGATCTTTTACGATTGCGACCGTAGATATCTGTGTAACGGAGAAGCACCATTGCTAATAATCTTATACGCTCATTTTGATTTTAACATTCGGAACACCTGAAATGGGTGGTTTTATGTATTTCACAAGTTATTTATAAGTGGCTAATGGAATGCAAATGTTTGCTCGAAATTTGTAATCGTATAAATACGAGTATCATTTTTTGGGACTTTTCTAAAAAACCATATACCGTATACATACATTGACCTCTGAAAGAATTACTTTTGGTTTTAATAATGATTCGGCAACGGTAGGAGAAGAAATCAGGTGTGTTTAGTTGTAGAAACTGAAGTATTAACAAAAAATGTCTCAAATGCTGAAGCAACAAAATTAATCTGCGAATCTGTATATCCTTGCAAATAAATAGGTAAGTACAGTCCTGTTTAAGGACGTCCACACAAAACTGCGATGCGATGCGAATTGCTCCGATGCGATGCAGTTGACCATACTTTCAATATGTCAGATTAAATCGCATCGCAGCAATTCGCATCGCATCGCAATTTTGTGTGGGCACCCTAAATTAAGATAAGTTGTCACTGGTGATAACTAAATTTATGTGTCCAAAATAGTTGGAAAGGTATTGTTGGGGTAAGTAAATCAAGTTACGAATTATAGAGTAGGTACTGATGATGATGATACAATAAAATGGCTCTTTTCTAAAAGACTGTTCCATGATGAGGAATTACTACTCTTCACTTGCATTACACTCGTGCCAGAGTGGTCGTAGTCGTATGTCTTGGTGTAGTGGCTCACTTTACTATTGTTTGCCACTCTATTTCATTCACTTCTGTTAACAACATCTCATTTTCAAGTTCAAGGTACGTAAGAACTACGTAATATCATGACATCTTATTGAAAGTCAAGTTAGGAAGTGGTAAAATGTTGTTTTCGTTGTTATGTATGGTAGCGCGTAGGAGAAAAGGAGATAAAGCTATTAGCTATTCAGTTTGACAACATAAGGTCATGGTATGGCCGCTGATACTGGTTTAATAATAAATCAATATCCTCAAGTCATTTAAAAAATCATTACGATATTAATAAAATTGTATCACAACAGAGATCCGGTTTTTTGTAATAATGTAGGCGTTTTATTTTTTTTTACAAATTATAGATTGAAATGGCTGTGGGATTTCCAAAACTTAAGCAACTTGATTAAAAAAAAACTGTTAAATAAAATGGCGTTGTTTTTTTGACAGAATCATATTACTTAAATGAATGGCACCCATTGATTCCCTTTAAACCCTTTTTTATGTTTAGAATTAAATTCAAATTAATGTAATAATTATTTTCAAAATCTGAGCATAGACCATGCAAAGGAGGCCTCTGTACTCATGATTAAATAAAAATGGGTAATCATATCAATTTTTAAGGCCTCATTAAATTACGGGTGTCACATTTTTTTATATTAAATTATATGAAATTATTTATACCTGAATAAGTGTACCTAGCACTCATTACAGTTCACATTAATGCTTATTGAATATTATAGCATTAGGCCGAACGCGGTCTTCTTTCGTCATACCGGGTACTTGTATTAAGTGTAGGAGACAACGGTGAAAATCCTTGCTGAATTAAACGACGACACTGATTAATTGTCTAACTACCTGCAATTATAAATGCACTTCACACTATGTTTGAATAAGGCTAGTATGCATTTAATAACAAATAAGTGGTCTCAAAGCACAGATGCTAATTGCTTTATTTTCAAAATACAATTGAACTCGACTCAATTCCGCCAAAGCGCCCGCTTTTATGCGCTTGCGTATCATTGACCTTCCGAAATAACCCCTCATTTTCGACAGACCTTTATAAAAACCAAAGATTTCAATGAAGATACGCTACCACTTCTGACGCCTACGTCCAGTTGTGCCAGAAATCACGAAGCTTTGCATTACCACCTGACTGAATCAGATATTGCTGAACTCTAATATTTAGCGGCATGTAGATTAGATAATGCGGTGGTGTCTACTCCCAACAAGCCTCACTAGAGCTCTACCACCGGTTAAAAAAGTTTTGTAGCAATTAAAATTATTCGTAGCAATACACAACCAGTATATAACGGTATGAATCGGGAATGCCGTCTTGTATCTTTTTACTAACACGAAATCGAACCAGTTCCGAACTTTTTCCAAAATGGATCCACCGATCATATGTTTTGGGGTACAATAATAAGCTAATGATACCTTAAGGGAAAAGGTGTTAAAACGTTTATTGAAATACGTCAAAAATTGAATTAATAGCTTTTTAACAAGCCGACGACGGCTCGTTTGGGATATTTTGGATTTTTTTAATCGATCTTAGACGCCTGACCGCCCCCTAATTCAAGATAAAAGATCATAATTCAATTAGTTTAAGAACTTGTGATTGTTATCAAAATTGTAATCATTTCAATTTCAAAAAATAATGTTATGTAAAATAACAGAACAAAAAAATATCGATTAGAAAGTTGGAAGATATTAATATTTACAACATAAAATTGTCATAGATCATTATCAACAGAGTTTCTTAACAAAATTTCTAAAACAAACACCTATTGTTTTACCTATACAACCATATTATTGTGCTAATTTCATACTTTATAATTCATTTATTGAAAGCAATAATACTTATTAATTTTACTTAACCTGTCCAATAAAAACTCTGTCAACGAAACGGGGACGTTTTCGTTCAGATATTTCGGTATAATTATACAAATCACTCTCGTATTATTATTCATCAAAATGACGACCTTATCATAAATAAAGTAATTTTAGTGCATCGATGTAGGCAGACACTTGCAAGTATGTAACGATTTTAAACGTGGGCCCTAATTATACAGGAGACAACGTGCATCTTCGATCAAAGCAGACATTGAGCCTTTCGAAGACTGACATGATACAATCAACTGTAATGGAGAATGACCGAAGTGCCAAAGCTTAATAACCCCCTAATCGACAATTCCTGTAACCACGATCAAAATTCTGGAGCCATCTCAAAAACCGTTGGTCCCCGCCCCAAAACATTTTGTGCCAATGTCGATAATTTCAGACTAGTGCTCCGAACAAACGCTGTCCACCACTGAATTGTGAAGAGTATCGATTTATTATTGAAATCAGCCTGGCGCACGCGCACAGCTTCCTGTTCACAAAATTACTTATGAAATTGGCGACTCGTGCCGCGCACACGATGTTGTTAATGATACCAAAAAAGTGGACATGACTTTACTTTTCAATTATAATTCAAGATTGTCATGTAGGAAGCAATTAAGAGTAACACAGGTTGGTACTTACACTGCAACAAAGAAAACATTAATGCTAATAAATTAACCATGCGCTTTCACTATTATTGACGTTAGAAATCATTGACAAGTTTACGTTGTGGTGTTCTAAAACTTTGACGAGGACGCACGTGCCGGTCAGTGCGCGCGCGCAGATGTGCCGCGACACCTGCCTCAAGCCTAGTAGTTCCCTTTCACACCTACTACACGTGGTATCACCGTCTCTTTCCTTTAATGCGTACTTTTAATTCCAACGTAGTATACGTAAGCAAGATCAGAACCACTGCATTTTACATTATGTGACCTGTTTCTTAATGATATGTTCTAAAATAGTTCGCTGTACTCATTAGTATTCCTGGCGCGGATGGTCCTACGTTGCAGTCTATGGACATGGATAAATACTGCAGCCTCCGTTTGGAGACTTGTTCTTGAACATGACTGTCTTTGTCGAACTTGTCTCATTATCACTACCAATTTTATGACAAAAAATAGGCTTAGTAACAAACTGTACTTTGTACATTAAAATTAAACTATTTTTAAACATGTATGTTATAGAAAGTTATCATTGTCAATTCGACTTTTTTTCGACAATTGTATTTCATAGAACTCATTTCTTCTGTGATAGTTATTACGCGGCCATACATTATCATCTTAACTAGGTATATCTGTTTTCTTATGTAGATGTAGCTTGTAAGGCTACAGTGTTTATGAATGTAACCTATTATAATATAGTAAAATCTATTATACAAATAATAAATAATGACAACCCTTGATACGTCCCACGGCTGGGCACGAGTCTCTCCCTTTCTTGGGAGGAGACTTGGAGCTTACTCCGCGACGCTGCTCCAATGCGGTTTGGTGGAGATAAGGATTAGTGGCCAACCCGTTCCGTAAGATCTATTACCATTAATAAACTGTATGCCTGTTTTCCACTTCATGACATGAAATAATAATACAGTCATATATGTACACCATACCATACATCCCATTTTCAGTTTTGCTTCGAGAATGTCATTATTCACACAATAAGGGCCAGATAATCACAAATTAATCGTTATTTTAAAATCCCCTCCTACATTTATTAGAACTTGATTAATGATGGCACCAATGACAAAAGCTCAGCGGGAAATACCGCTCACTGTGAAAATGGCCATGCTGATGTGGTTACGTAGGTATCGGTAGCGGCTCGAATTGGGTTCAAATTCAATCATGTCAGATGTCAGATGATTAGTAGAAAACTTAGTAATCGTTTGACAGTTGATTATGTAAAACCATCGACGACACAACGCAGCTTAGTTCTATCACGTTATGTGGTTCTATCGTCGATGTGTGAAACATATTCTAAGGTTGGGTTGCACCAACATACATATTAAAGTAAAAGTTATGTAACATTTTACATCCTTGTTCATCTTTAACAAATTTGTTTAAGTTAGAGAAGAATGTAAAATCTTACATTAAAGAAAAATGGAAAGAAAAATTTGACTTCAGGCGAGACTCTAACTTGCGGCCTGCTGGGAATCTAGTCCAGCCGCTCTTCCAATTGAGCTACTGAAGTGAGTGTACTTCAGTAGCTCAATTGGAAGAGCGCCTGAAATCAAATTTTTTTTAGTTGCACCAAGATATTTGTTAAAGTTATTGTAACATTTCACATCCTTTTCTAACTTTAACAGAAGATTTCTTTAAGTTAGAGAAGGATGTGAAATGTAACAATAACTTTTAAAAAATTATGCTCAATATTATCCGCGATTACGTCAGACTTAGCCTGGGTTGTACCAAGATCTTTGTCAGTCTAGTTGTTTGTAAGAAACTCAGACTGAATAAAATATTTTATTTTTGTTAAATTCTTGTTATATTTTTTCTTTAATACCCACTAGTTGTAATATCACCAGGAATTTAATTCTACCAAGACGTTCCAACAAAAACTTGTTTTGACACTGTTACCTCTATAACAAATTAAACTCGTCATCTATGATCAAAATAGAATATTTTATAACTGAAGCAATCGAAATTTATTGGATAGGCTTCCGGACTTTTTTTCATCGCCCCGCCTTTGAGGCCCTTAAGGTTTCCTCGTATCTACGATTTCATTATTGGATTCCTGCCTTACCATGAAAATGTTATAATTACATACAAATAGCTATTCTTCTTGGTTAACGCCTTTTTTAGAAAGAAAGACCGCCCATAAATTTAATGACTTATTTTCGATATGTAATCATCTATTTTTATTAGTCTTGATTTTGATTGGCTTATAAAAAACTCGACTAGGCTTGCGTCGCATTATCAAGAACACCTTGGGAATTTACAAATTAGATAATCAGATCTTCGTATAGTATTACCAATATTAGCACTGGTTTAAATTACCATATGCTTTGGCGTTCTCCAATGTTTTTTTTTAATCGCATTCTTTACAGATAAGGACTTTTTCCACTCAGCCGTAGTAATTCAGTTAATATACCTTTTTTCATTGAATATTTTAATATCATTACTTTTTTTAAACATATTAGAATATTTTGAACAGTCGGTGATAATATGAATAATCGATCGTAGATACTAGGTGTCAACTTTCTACAAAATATTTTTAAAATATACTTTGTTTGTAGTCTCCATTCCAATTAAATGAATATTTTTTATGATTTAACTGTTTAGTGTGCATCGGTCTCCCTACATGTAGCTAACGCACGGATATTTTTTTATTTTTGTTTTCTATATAGTGTGTGATATCGTTGGATAGGTCTTGCAAAAATGTTACGGATGTGGTAAGATCATTTTTCTATTTAGTTAACTATTCGTGACTTATTGTGTCCCGCCCATTTGCCAACTAAACAATTGTTGTTAGAAATTCAAACGTTACGGCAATAGTAGATATAAGTGTGATCATTTAAGTAGGCTTTACAAGTTTGCGAGTAATAGTCGCCCAAATGTATTTTACTCGAAAATTTTGAACAACTCCGTAGAAAATAATATATTTTTTTAATTACATTATTCAAACCTTAAAACTCCGGAACCCTACACTGCTCGTGACACTTGACCGGATTTATTTTTTGAACCATTTGGCCTCGACGTACCTAGTCGTCCCGTTACAGTTAGTTTTTATACCTTAAAGTTATATTTCATACAGTTTACTGTAGGTTGTTTACATTCTAACTCCAGCTTCAGTACTGTGAGGACAATCATACATTTACTCATAATACTCGCCCATCGTTTTAATACATCTTGTGTGTCCTCAAGAATGTCATCCTCCTTAGATTTTATTCTATTCATTCCAGAAACCGGAGAAAAGCTTTTCGAAATTTTCACCTCCCTCCAATATAGGTTGATGTTAGTCTCAAAGTTCTTCGCCAGTCTCTCGTCAGCTTCCACTTTATTTCTCTCATGCTTTTCATTCACTAAAATCTTGGTGCCATTCTTGAGCTGACCGTTAATTTCTCTATTCTATTTAATTATTTAGTTAGTAATATTCAAAGACAAAGGTATTTTTTCAAACATTATTTTGTTTTAACCTCGCTATCACATACAAACAGTTTTCATCGTGTTTTTTTTTTACTAGACCAGATACTGAAAATTTCGGGATCCCGCGGAATTGACATTTCAAATCCCGAGGGATCTCAAACTTACAATCTCGAGTCGGGATTGCATTCCCTAGTTGCCAATCATAAGGCCTCAGGTGTTATGCCTCTGCGCCGGAAATTACAGGGCCGTACATTACCACCTGACCGAAACACGATAGTACTAAACACTATCATTTAGCGGCAAGTAGTTTAGCTACTGCGGTCTACGCCCGCGAGCTCTGTCACTGGAGCTCTATCACATGTTATGAATGTTACATTTCTTACAGGTGGTAGAGTTCCAGTGCAGGAGCTCGAGGGCGTAGGCGCCACCGCATTACCTGATTTGTCTGGCGCTTAATTTAAGTGTTCAGCACTATCGTGCTTCGTTCAGGTGGTTATGTATGGCGCCGGAATAACTATCAAAGAGACATGACAACTTAGGTCTCAGGGGTGGCAACGCATCTGCATTATGATCTCTGGTTTTTGTCTATTTTGTCTATAGGCGGCAGTCATCACTTAACATCAATGTGAGCTGCATGCTCGTTTGCCACCTTCCTTACATTAAAAAAATACCTTTAGGATTTCTCAAACATACTTGAGAATTTTAATTTCCAGTACATTAGTTAACTTTAACAGTGCATGTATTTACGGAACCAACCAATCTTATACCGGGCCTGTCACAAACTTGATCGATTTTTACTGCCGAGTTACGGCTGTTAAAGTTATATCGTGTGTAGTTTCTGTAATTCACCTACTTTTCACGAATTAATGGTAATCGTCAAACTGCACCTGGTCGAATATTTTATATCATTCCGTATAAATTAATGTATTCTTCATTTCTGTTTATTTCCTTCGTTTCTTAATTAATTTCTATTGGTTGAAAATTGAGTTTTCGTTTTGTATGGTTATGTTGTTTGGTAATGTGTGATGTAATTGTTTCTACATTCAAATTATAAATATTGTTAAGAATTTATCGTTTCGCGTTTTATTGCATGTTTTAAATTTGGGGTTTTGATGTATCGATAACCAATAAGTATTTGAAATAAAATATTGCTTTGTTGTTTCGTTTTGATAGCACAGCGAATTGATATTTTGTTACTAACGGAGTACCTATATAATAATATTTTCTTAATTTTGTTTCGTCTTTGGAGTTTCAAAAATTGTAGAAATTAGGGTAAGATAGGGTAATGGGAGTCACCTAAGCGCGACATGAAATAAAAACTTAATTTCAAACAAAATATTTATTGCAACCGACTACACGTCAGCTTTACTTAATTGACTATCAATTGAGATCAATTTTAATGAATTGGGCAAGTTACTTTAGGAATTATAACAGTTTTACAAAAAAATCGTTTTGACTCTCATTGCAATGACGTGGTGATCACCTGTGAATGGTGATCACCTTATGGACAAAGAAAATTTAGCATATATGGCAAATATAAACTTCCGGCAAGTTTCAACTAAAGTAGTCCATGTGAGAACTTAGCCCAAATGAAGTACATCTGTGGTCAAAGGCGTCGCTAGGGGGCGACAACGGGAACAGCTAGATAGAGCGAGCGTATAGATTGAAAACGACTCCATTTTTCAGCATATTTGACTGATAACTGTCATAAATATTCTGAACTCTCCCTGCCCTAGTGAAAAGCCGCCTTTCCCTGGAATCTAGACGATCTAGGGCCTAGTCCAGCTGTCGACACTATGGTCCGTAGGAATGGCAATCATCTGACTCTCATTACCCACAAATATGATAATGAAAAAAAAATATCCTAGAAATAATTGAGAGAGTCTCAAACTGCACATCAATGCTCGGAAAGTCTGATTATTGTGTGTTAGTCCGCATTCATGTAAAATTATTGACTGTTTATTGGAAGAATTCGACATTTATCGTTTGTTTCACCGATGAAAAATAAGATCGGCGGGACGTAAAAACAAAATACTACAATAACTCAAATGCGCGTGCGCCTACAATCTTGAGTCATCTAACGCAATGGCGGGGACACAGGGCAGGGACGGGGAGGTTGTTTATGCATTGATTGCGTGTATAGTTTCGTGGATATGTAGGTGACTCTAATTACCCGCTGACGCCCATTACACCATCTTCCCCTAATCTTGCGGATTTTCTCGCGTATACAACACTCCCGGCAGGCAGACTGCCCGTGACCACGGTAGCTGGAAAGCGACCGAAACGTCGGGTGTAAGAAGTTTGGGAGTGTTGTATACGCGAGAAAATCCGCAAGTTTAATTTCTACAATGTATGAAGCTCGCGAAAACCTACGGAAACGTTAGTTTGAAAAATGTTTCCTACGTACTAACAGGGAACTGGGCACATGACCACATAAGTAGGTACCTATTTTTTAGGGTACATTCCTCCAACAAAAGATAAAGTGATGTAGTTTTTTTTCAAATTGCTATTGTAAGACTTCATTGAATAGATCTTAAAAAAACTAAGAGGAAACTGAGGAAATCATTTCTCGATTAAGAAAACCGGTTGTGAAATATTAGGCCTTAAAGTGAAACCCCCTTATTCATAAACGTATTTTAGCTAAAGTGTTGCTAATCTCTGCTTTGTAATTTTCTATCCTGCACATTTGACAATGCAACTGACAAAGACAAAGCATTCTATAGCTAAAACGTACCTATCTAATGTACGTTTTTGAATAAGGGGGTTAATTTTTGTTAGTGTTCTTTCTTTGAGTTTTAGATGTCCATCTAAGTGTGTCCTTCGTACAGCTAAACGGTAGTATTTGAATGCCTGGATAGAAATATGACAATAAGATAATTATCATAAACGAATTTAAAAGGAAAACTATCATAAAATATCTATATACACCTTTACGAGCAATAGTCGATCTACCTTAAGTTAAAAAACCTAAAACCTTAAGCTAAAAAAACTCAACCCAATGGCACTACGATACGCATTTGGCCGGTTTTATTATTTACAAATGTACCTACTAACATAACAAGTGAGTAAACTAATTTCAAGAAATACTTTAACGCTCAAATTTTATTATTATTATAACATTTTACAGCTACACACTCTAAGCAGCCGGCACAAAACTTACACGTTACTTACTTAAAAAACTGATTTTATTTGAATTAATTAATAACGAACTTGGTTTCGTCACACATATCGGACAGTGAATTCCATATTAAGGTCGATGTCGACTAGACTCGTTAAGTCGAGTTGGATCGAATGAAACAAATTCTCATGTCTCATAGGTTGGTATGAAACTGCGACCATTAGTGACATCACGACGTGCTATTTCCAGTCGTTCATCATCCAAGCACATGCTTAATTCTTTAAGTTATTTTGTCCGTCAGTTACGTTTTACTAGCCGAACCGATTGTGATTAAATATGTTATGAGGATAATTTAAGAGCTGAGACACGACATTCACTAGTTGTAGAATTCCAGTGTTAGAGTGCGAGAGTGTAGGCACTACTAAGTACATTACCTGATCTATCTGACGCCAAATGGCAGTGTTCAGTAAGTACTATATGTTCCGGTTATATATGGCTTCGTAATAACTATCAAAGAGACAAAACAACTTAAACCTCAAGGGTGGCAACGCTTCTGCATTTTGACCTCCAGTTATTGTGCAGATGTCTATCGAATCTTCACTTTAAGGCCTATAGGTTGCAGTATTTACTTACCATCAAAGAAGCAAACTGTATCATTTTTTGGCACCATCATAACATAAGAGAAGAAATAAATGTAACACGACTAGATGATACCTTTCAATTTGACTATAGTCGACGCCATGCTTTATATTGTCACACGTGTTAAAGGCATGCCGCGTCGTTTAATAACCTTTTAATTGAAAATCATTAAAATGTTGCTTTTATTACTTAGGCCATAAAGTTCAAGCGGACCTCTAACATCTGAAGACCACCAAGTGAGGATCCCATGGAAATTCGCTGAGACGTTACAATTTAATTAAGGGCAGGCATCTAATTCATATTCCCTTGCGGTATATTTTGTTGATCTGTGTCGTTGTTCATTCATGCGAGGATGCGAGATCTAACGACATTTTAGGGTATTGTGTAGAACATTTTAAAGAATTGGTGAAGACAAAAATATGTAAATTTATTTATAAATATGTGCGCTTGTATAATATGGACCTATTTTGATCATTATCTATTTTATTTTCGTAGGTGCTTTATTTTTGTGACGATTACATAAATATGGACTTCAACTAAGCGAATGAGTCATAAAATAACGAAAAAGTCACATTTATCGCTATCTATTTTTCATTCTTTGGAAAAAAGACGTGCAAAAAAATGATGTTATTTGGAAGATTTATATTTAAAAAAGTTTATGAGTACCTTATTCATAAACGTGTTTTAGTTAAAAGTTTGCCTATCTTTTTCTACTTTACGCAATTGACAATACAATTCTCAAATACAAAACATATACGTAAGTATCTGTACGTTTATGAATAAGTTCCGATTCGATCCCAAGGGCGAGGATGAAAAAACCCAGTGGCAATTGGCATTTTTTCTATTTTATTAAAGACTAGATGTGCCCGCGACTTCATCACAATTAATGATTGTAACAATTCATGATTGTTCAGTATCTACCCGGACAAAGTCGTGGGCGTCGTCGTTGATTCGCGGTATAAGCTTCGAGGCATATGCCCCTTTGCCTCGGCATCTTCTGCTCCCATAATAATGAGAGCGGCGTCTTGTCTGGGTGGCGCAGTGGTAAGCACCGCGTCACCGATTAGGGCGCAGCGACGGAGTAGGCGCCTCCCAAGTGTGGTGGTGCCATGATGACAGCGGTGCCGCGGCGGTTGGTGTTGCGGCGGCGGGGGTGTCGTCACGGCGCGAAGTGGCGTCGCTGCGGCGGCTTCCGTCGCCCAGCGTCGAGTTTTGGGAAGCCAACAGGGGCGAGCATCCACCACTCCAGTGGCAACGCCCGCAGATATTGCGCGGTCGTAGCCCGGACCGTAGTCGGACCCGCGACCGCATCCCCGCTGAAAGCCCTCACGTCCGGGAATCGAACCCGGGTCGGGCAGGTTACGTGACATCGTCACAGAGCTCTGCATCTAATGGCGAGCCCGGCCGAGCTTGGCTCACTAACGTATCGGATCACGATTCGGGATCGGGGCTCAGACATACGTCGGCGTCCCGGGGTGTCCGGGTTGATACCACGGAGAGGATTTCGCGCGGGAGTGCCCTCCCGTCAGGCGGCCTGCTATGTAGTGGGGCAAATCCGTGGAAGTGTCCGTGAGGTCCATTTTCCGCACGATAGTACATACCGATCGCGAGACGGACCACTAAAAAAAAATGGTTTGTTATATGTACCGTGCATACATACATATTATTATGCAATTAGTAAATACCGGTTATTTTAACATTACAAACAGACACGCCAATTTTATTTATTTGTATAGATTTTTACTGCCTTCATAAGAGTTTTTTAATGTGTCTAGTAATGTCAATAGGGTCAACGCCTACACAACACCGGGATAAAACGCAACTGGCGAGTTGTGGAAGATTGCATGTTTGTAGGAATGTATGCATTCGCGCTTACCCTTTCCATAATACAAAACTAGGTACTTTTTTATGAAGTCGATAATTACAGTGAAAAAAAATACGTATTTGTGTGTATTCCTGTATTTCGATAAAAAATTATCGGACTTTAATAAATTTGAATGATTATTGAAAAATGTGTATCACTGCATATTTTCCCATCGAAAACGTTGCTCACAGAATAAATGATTGAAATTTTATCAGCAAAAAGATCTCCCGAGCCACCGGGTAAGTGATGTCTTAATAATGACATGAGGTTACAATATCACGAGACGCATCTCGTCTCACATACAGAACCCAGCTTGACGACAAAGGAACACTGTCCCAAGTATTTTGTCACTGTTAAAGCGATCCAATCGCTTACAACCTATGAGAAGGCTCCACAAAAAATAAACTAAAGGGTTGATACAAATTTTATAAAAGGCATGCGATTATCTTTCAACTCCAAAAAAAAACGGACGACCAACTAAGTTGTTAATTTCAATCATTGGTACCAGTGTACCGTACCAAAATTAATATTTGTTGTCACGAAAGCCATCTAATTAAGAAAGTGTTTTTTCTACTCTGCTAACAATCCTGGATTAAAAAAGGAAAACCTAAATAAGTTGGAAACGTGTAATTTAAAGATCCAAAATGAGACGTCAAATCAATTGTTTTGATGAAAGGGGTAAGTTTTTGTATAACTTTCAATCATGTTATTATTTTTAATTGAGCATGTAATGTAACATCTGCTGGGCGAGTTAATTTTGTTTGATGTAAATAGATAAGTTAAATCATTGGGAAGAGTTTTGGTAGGTACGACAAAAAAGTACCGACTTCAACTTTTTAATTTATTTGATATTTAATGTAAATGTCGAAAGATAAGTAACTTACACCTACATGTCTATCCAAACAATGTGGAGTATGTTCTGTCAACATATTAACATATTGTAGTATTATCTTCTAACTTCTCACGGTTAAGGAGTGCTGAGGCTTCCCTTGATTTCCCTATGATGCCCCTCATCAATTCTTAACTTGGTAACTTGGTGGAAGTGGGACGAACTTCATTGTATCCCTAGCTATAACCAGTGTACCAAACAGATTTTGTTTTTTTATTTAAATTTAATGCACAAAATATGATGATAAATATATAAAATATTTAAATATATATAATATATAAATATAATGTACAAGTCTTTATAAAGAAACGAGAATAAATTGACTAATGGATTGGATTAATTGATTTCCAAAATCTTTTCATAACTCACTAAGTATTCAATGAAAATACACAACAAAAGGAAATTACAGGTACATACAGTTACACATAGAACATTTTTTGAAGTCAATTAATAAAAATGTATAAAAAAACGAAATTATCCGCCGTCCCATATTGTGGTATATGAGATAATAACTTTAAGCGAAATGCGTATCGTTGGATTTACATTCGCATAAACAAAAGAAGTACGAGAATATCGTCGTTGGTGTCATATTCATTATCGATATTTTTATACACCGCCACCCAAAGAGCGAGCGTTGAATAAAATATCAATTAGAGCACTTTCGGAAAGTAAAAAAAGTATTTTTATTTCTCAATTCACTAAGTGAATTCGGTGCTCGCATATTGGCATATGTCATTTGCTGTTTTTGTATCCACGACGGTTTGGGCGGTAGGGTAATGAGGAAGGAGAAGTATTTATTACTACCAACACTTAAGCAGCAGTCAGATTTTAAAAGGTTTCTTGGGAGATTCTCGAAACTTCAATTACTTGTTATTGACACCCAGATCACAGATGGCGTATCATGGCAAATACTGAAACAAAGGATTTTTTAAAGAAAGTATAATAAATTTATGTACTTTCTGATTATTTACTACGATTAAAAGACAAAACTCTTCATGACTTTTATAAACGCTTGTTTATTATTAAACTTCGAATAGATATCTTGAAAGTTTCTAGAACTCATATTTATAGGACTGTTATTCTACTTCACAAAAACTCTCTTTAACTTCTCTGTAACTGGTGGTAGAGCTCCAGTGCACCACCACATTACCTAATATACTTGCCGCTAAATGGTAGTGTTCAGCACTATCGTGTTCCGGTCAGGTGGTAATGTACGGCCCTGTAATTTCTGGCATAGAGGCATAACACCTTAGGCCTCAGGAGTGTCAACGCATCTGCATTTTGACCTCTGGTCATTGTGTGGGTGTCTATAGGCTGCAGTCATCACTTAACATCAATGTGAACTGCATGCTTGTTTGCCACTTCTATTACATAAAAAAGTCACTATAAATCATAAGTGTCATAACAACCCTTTGTCACCTTTATAAGCGATTGGGTGAAGTCGAGTGATCGCTGGTATTCACATATCTTCTTCTCCTTAAAAGATTCGAAACCCAAGATTTGGGGCTCAAACTCTACCACAGTAAAAACTCTTTATCCTATCACTTGGAATCATAACAACTGATTTTAATAGAAAATATGAAAATAAAATGTTTTCCTAGCCTACTTTTACATTTTATTGCACGCCTATGGACGGCCATGGGTTCAAGTGCAGCCCGATGTTGATTTTTTCTATTAAATTTTTAATTTAATACACTTTACTTGCGTGTGTTATTACGAAAAATAAAGTTTAACTTTACGTCACTATTGTTAGGGCTCGAAGTCAAATAAATCGTTTGTTATTAATAATCAAACATATCCTTCTCCTTAAAAGTTTCAAGACTCGTGTTTTTAGGGCTTGCGACAATGTCGGTGCGTATGTGTAAACAACGGACTGCGGTAACACGTATTTTTTGTACTTTGATTTATTGTTTCATGTTTCAAAAGTTGGTTTTTGTCTCGCGCCACACACAGCTTTTGTATTACTCCCGATGTATATTGCTTTGAATATTAACATTGAAATGACCGTACAAGTTCGATTGACTATCGAAGGCTATTATTGTGTTTTATTTATGTAACGAAGGTGGCATGCATGCAGTTCACATAGATGTTAAGTCATTACTGTGGTGAAACTTCCAGTTGGTGAAACTTGAAATTATAATGACTTTTTATTTCGTCGTCTGGACACGACAATATTTTTGTGGGATCTGCAAATTTATTACTCTATCATTTTTCATTTAAAGAATTTAAATCTACTTCATGTTTTTTTTATTTTAGGTATAATTAAAGCATTTCTCGATCTATGGTTTGATTTAAAAGACATTTTATTATATTAATATAAAATGTCTATATTAATAAATCAACACTTAAACAAAGGTTTAATTGCAATTTATTACATATTTTTTTTTTTTAAGAAACACAATCAGAATATGAATAATATATAATTTTGATCTTATCTCTCGTCAGTACCGTATTCGCTTACGCAAAGTATGTATCGCAGACTCTGACTCTTTATTATTAAGTAATAAATGTCACTGATTTAATGTTGCCAAGATAAAAAATAATAAAAAAGACATCATAAGAATACCTCTAGATTGGCAGCTCAGCTTCTAATTGGCACCTTATTTAAATTCTTACCGGTGATTATTTTGGTACCTGATTTTAACATGTCCCTTATCTGGTTCGTGTATAAAATCTACTTGTTTATTATGTGAAGAACTTTAATACTCCAATAATGGTATAAGCATCCCCACAAACTGATCGGGCGACTTCATTGCCACTTTATTCTCTGTGTATGCCGTCTTCGTATTTCAAAAAAGAGGAGTTTCAATAATCTTGTTTAAGTGCATATCTTTGGTCGTATTCAGTAATATAAAGTCTAGAAGATTATGACGGCAAAGTTATTTTACAATTACTTAATTTAGGCTGAGCACTTCTCAATCCATATTTAATGCAGTCGCCTCATTTTAATTTCTTTATTATGTTTCTTTACGTGTTTTAGTTGCTAATGGAGTTGTGACAATGATGCGTGTGATTTTGTAGCTAGTTGTTTATTAATTATTCATTTAACATATTTAACTATAAATACAACACATTTGTATAATTTAGCATACAATAATCACAAAGATTTGTAGCGATGCTAAAGTCAGACTACATTAAACAGCATTATATTTAGTTTTAAAATTTACATACTAAGTACCTATGGTGCAATTATTCTAGAGCGTGACAAATTTAATTAAAAATAAATGTGATCCCTCAATAGATGTACTTTTCTTTATTTTGGTGCAGTATTGTACTAAATGGTGCCGAAATACAAAAATGGTTTTCATTTTCTTGGGAGGACTAAATTAAAGGAGTAAGTTTTTTAAGGTAGGTAGATTCAGTTATTATACAAGGATTATATTTTATACTGCTCTTTCTGGTAACACAGCTAGCGTAATTTAATATCTTAGACATTTTTCAAAGTGTTTTTATACAAGGTTGATTGTATATACAGGATATTATTTTACTGTACGGATATTTATTCTAGTTGTATTTTTCTGGTAGCTCCAAATATTAAAACAAGTTTATAACGTAGGGAGTGGATTTTTTTGAAATAAGAAATTAATTTAAGGACTACATTAGTTAATTTTGAAACATTTTACGCCGTTCTGTCCGCTCACCTGTTTGCGCAACCCACACACACGCCGCACTGTGCGCTTGCTCTCCGCGATACAAAAATAAAATAATTATTAGTTCAGTAGAATATTAAGTTTTTTAACATGACACGTTACATTGCTTAGTGAAAAATCAATAATATAATATCTCTATTAAACCGTTCCAATTTAAATTTTGAGAGCATTATTGCCTTATTACTTTTAGTTAAGTGCCTTATCATTGAGATTTCTAACAATTTCCATATTTCTTGCAAGTTTAAAGATCGGGAGCTTTACTTTACACTGTAGGTAGGCACTTGTTTCGCAAATACATTTACTCACCTACTTTAAAAAGAAGCGCATGCTTTTATTCATATTATTTATATGGTATACGCATGAATTAATTATCCAGAGCGAGAATCGATTGAAAACAGCGAGAATCGGAAGAAAGAAGCGAGTCGAAAGCATAACTTAATTTTTTCATTCAATGAGTCTGTTCAGATCTGAACATTGCTTTGTGATTCATTGACAAAGCATAGCAATGTAATTGAATTTTATTATTATTATTTTTCTTCTACTTGCTATTTTCCAACCAACTGTTAATAAACCAAAAAGATGATATTTATGCGACTTCAACTCTGTCTCAAATAACTACATACCCACACATACAAGTACTACATAAACGTGGTTCAACTATTTTAATCGAAAGAAAAAATCTGCATTTCGTATCTACGCTAAGGTGCTATGGATATTTTATGGTTAAAAGGAAATTTACACAAGTGTTTGGTAATATCCCGCTGTTATAGACCGGTATCATGGGGTGTGCCCATATAGCGCTAAATCGCTTTTTACCGTATAACCCGACCGAATTGTAATTGAGGGATATGCGTTATTTATGCATCACTTCTAGATAGGCACCCAACCGCGGGATCATGTTAATTGATCGGCATTTCATCAATACCTTATTGTTATGGGGCAGTGTTTTAATTTTTTACTCATTCGTCCGTAGTATGATGTCTTGAGATAATTAGTTGGGTTTTAATTATAATAAAAATATCCGCTAACGAGGGTTGGTGAATATAGTCTTTTTCGTGTTATAAAGTCACAATCGAAATTTTGTGATAAGTATGCGTTTTTGCATCCATACATATTGATGTGATATGTTTATGCATTAGAAGATTTTTAATTAGGAAGGATGTCTTCATCACAACTTAAGACAAAAACGGTAAAGCCCTCACGGAGTCCTGGGAAAGGACCGTTTTATTTATTTATAGTGCCGTAAAATGTTAGATTGCTAATTAGTTTTATGGTCATTTTATTTGAGGGACAAAACTACAACATCCTACTCTTTTTTTAGGTTACAGATGGGACGTTTAACTCTTAATTTTTAAAGGATACTGCGGTTTTTTTCTTTTCTTTTCGGTTGTGGAAACAATGAATGAAGTCACGTGGACATTGTATTATCGATCAATCAGTCATTGTATTGTTAAAATGTCACATCGCGAATTATATTTTATTTGGATCGATGATTGGAGTAATTATTTAAGTGACGTCAATTTATGTAATTGTTTGTGTAATGGTTTTGAAAAAGTAAGTAAGTAGGTACCTTATAAGTCAAACGTTGCAGGGATTTGTTACTTTGAACATTGCAAGATTTTAATCTAACTTTAGTATTTTTTTTAATTTTTACATTTATTGAAACAAATTGCCCAAATTGAAATATTTAAAATGAAATCAAATGCTAATATTTAATTGTTTTTACTTATTTGTTATCCGTACTCATACATAACCATATCAATTTTCAATATTTGAGCTGGTTGAACCAAAATAGACGTACATACAGAAATTATAAGTGTGTAATAAATTATGTGGCAAACAAGCCAGCAAGCAGTAGATGCATTTAATTACAATACAGTAAAATTAAGCAACGCGATGTTGTTTTGATTCTGATGTGCCTATAAGATTTATGATTGAAGTTATACATAATAATATCTACTAATATTAGTAACATTTAATGTATTGTCTTTTTAACATATTTTATACTTAAGTGAGTTTTACATACGAAACCAGTTGAATTAATACACACACAAATAGGGCTAAATTGTGAATTTACATCTATTTTGAAACAAATCACGTGCCAGTGTGAACATAACTTTACCGACCGCCGAGAAACAATAAAACTGTGGCGCCAACTTGTCACAAATTATCACACGTTCGCAATAATGAGGGTTAAATTGTTGTTACGTGACACTCTGGTATCTTTTGTTTTTTTTTTTCATTGAAAAGTAAAAGTTCGTGTGTCTATGCCACAGTGGCGCGTATTTGGGAGCTACTGTCGACGTGATGTGAATCACAATACCTTGAATGAAGTTTTATGAATGAATAATTCCGAGTACTCCTTGTCGATTTGAGGAAAAAATTTATTAATTTTATTTCTATACTTTATTTATGCAATACAATGTACTGTAACATTTTTGTATGTTATAAGGGGGACATACAAGAGTGCAATTCACATTTATGGTAAGTAAGTACATAGGTAGGTGCATCCCATAGACATCTACATAAAAACTGAAGATCAAAAAGGCAGATGCGTTGCGCTTTATATGTAACAACTGACAACACACATTTGAATAATACCTACATGCCTTATATCAATAAAAACTGTTCCCAAAATATTCAGTGATTTAAAAATACTGGTAACAATTTAAAAACACAATGATACTTAATAATACACTCAGTTGCCAGTTACATCTTCCGTACCACAATTTTCCGGTTTACCTTGAACAATGACATCGTCCTAATGGCGAAGGTGTTCAACAATTCACCTTAGCTGTTAGCGTGCTGTAGGTAAATTACTTTAGCTTTATTATTTGTTCACCAAAGAGGGTAATTTATTAAAAGGGCACAGGCCAACACCAACAGCGAGAACTCAGACCCTAGATTTGCATTGCGGCATTCGTTCAGTTTGACAAATAAGCCAACAAGAATTACGTCTAGTAAGAAATATCAGGTAAGAATAAATTAATGAGACGAGATCTGCAGGCAATATTTATAGAACCAAATGAACGGGATCCAACACTATCCTTAGCTTTCTGTATAATTAAATTACGTAAAACGTAACTTCACGCCTGTAATCCCCGAAGGGGTAGGCAGAGGCAAATGCATGCATTCAATCATACATGCAAACACCCACGACTCGCCGGTTACGTTTTGGCCCATGTAACAGGTGGCGAACCTGTTGCCATCTCCGGGCACATTACCAAACTCCGGGGTACTGGGAAACTTCCAGAAAATGGAAAAATCCCAATAGAAGCAGAGATAAAGGATTTTAAACCGTTATCATTAATATCCCCCGACCCGGGAATCGAACCCAAGACCTCCAGCGCAATAGTAGTGGCCTGCTACCACTACGCTACTGAGGCAGTTCAATAATTAAATTACTGAATATAATTCGAGTTGAACATTAAGTACATAATTCAACTTTCATATATTTTCACTTATTTTTTTTACTTCGATTTAATTTAAGTAGAAATAATGCGAAAGTAACTCTGTCTGTCTGCCTGTCTGCCTGTAACTTTTTCACGCCCAAACGACTGAACCAATTTTAATGAAATTTGGTACAGAGATAGAGCAGACTTTGAGAAAGAACATAGGCTAGCGACCTACGCTACGACCCGGTTCAAAATGTGTGTGATGAATGTGAAACGCGAGTGTTTTAAAAGTTAAACATAGGCTAGGTTAACAAGAACATAGTTAGTAATTTATAAAACGACATTCACGCGAGCGAAACCGCGGGCAACAGCTAGTATGAGATATTTTTCATGTAATGAAGATGGCAAGCAAGCATGCAGTTCAAATGTTTCAAATTATGCTGTCTTATTCGAAATCGTTCTAAAATAGAAAAATATCCAATCAGATGTAAGAATTGTATAAGTTTTTGCTATTTCCTTCTTTATTTTATAATTCACATTGATGTTAAGTGATGACTGCAGCCTAGAGACACTTATATTTTTCGCGTCTGCATTTTGAACTCTTTTTGTGTAGACGTCTATAGCACTATAGGCTGCAGGCATCACTAAACATCAATGTGAGCTGCATGCCTGTTTGCTATCTTCTATAGTGTAGGTAGTAGTTCCGAAGAAATTTGGGATAAAATTGTGTATGGATTTAAATAAGCAGCAGTCTACATGGATATCCATAAAACTTCGAAACAAACGACCGTTTACTTACTGACACTTAATTATTATACTTATTTGTGGATTATTTGTCACCGAATAAAAAATAACTGTATTAGCAGCTGCCGTGTTTCGATTAATATAACCGAATATATTATTATTGCAAATTTTATTAGGAATATTATGTACCTATCATGTATATTAGCTTGATCTTGGTCTTTCAAGGAAAATCAGGCATTATATTTTATAACAATAATGTTTAACTGGTGGTAGAACTTCTGTTATAGGTTGTACGTCACACAAACTCTACATACAACCTGTGAAACCAGTAATAGCTAAATTTGCAAGTCAAGGGCACATAGGCCTTCGCATTACCCATTAAATGTTCATCATCAGCCCATGACGACCCGGTTAGTCCAGCGGTGTGAGATGATCATTTGATTCAAAGGGTCACGTGTTCGATCCGCGCAAAGGGATTAATATTTGTACCTATAGCCTACAGATATTTGTTTAGGGTCTGGGTGTTTGTGTATGTGTTGTATGTGTACAATGGCACCCACGACACAGGTTTATACCTGCTGTGGGGCTGTGAGTGTAAGCGTATTTATTTATTATTATTATTTACTATGCATTCTTCTCAATTCTTTTCTAAATCCTTTACTGTAGAAGCTGTTGATCTTTGGAACAATTCTCCAACATTTTTTTTTATGTAATGAATGTGGCAAACAAGCATGCAGTTCACATTGATGTTAAGTGATGACTGCAGCCTATAAACACCCACGTTGTCACCCTTAAGACCTTAGGTGTTCTGTCTCTGTGAAAGTTATTACGGGACCATACATTACCATCTAACCGGAACACGATAGTGCTGAACACTACCATTTAGCGGCAGATAAATTAGGTAATACGGTGGTGCCTACGCCCTCCAGCTCCTACACTGGAACTCTACCACCAGTAAAGAACCAAGCCTTTACCTATGTGTATGTATATTATACATTTCATGATTATACATTCTTGTTTGCAAAAAAAAAAAATGTGTGGATAATATTGTTATCGTTTTAAATCCAACAAGTGTCTTTAGTTGTAAAATACTAATAAGATAGTCTAGTATGATAGATACTATATTTGAATACATTCTTACAGAAGTTTACTGGTGTGATATGTTCTTAGGTTTTCGCGAGCTACACTCATTGAAATAAAACTATTTTTACGGATTTATCTCGCGTATATTAAACTAAAATGATTTTTAAAAATCATCATTTATCTATAAATGATTTTATTTCAATGAGTTTACTGGTGGTAGAGTACCAGTCTAAGAACTCGAGGGCGTAGGCACCACCGCATTACCTAATTTATCTGCCCCAAAGTTCTGCACTATCGTGTTCCGGCCATGACTATCACAGATACATAACAACTTAGGTCTCAGGGGTGGCAACGCATCTGCATTTTGACCTCTGGTTTTTGTATAGATCTCTATAGGCTGCAGTCATTACTTAACATCTGCATGCTTGTTTGTCACCTTATTTACATAAAAATAGATTAGAACTATCATAACAGAATCCAGATAAGTATTGAGCTATAACACAATATTATAGGTTAGTTTGTTAATAAGCCAATAATGTGTGAAAACAGTATACAATACTGTTAAGTCGTTTATTTATGGATGGTATGTAAAGTGGATTCTTTATTAAGGGCGTGTCAATTTAATGGCATATGCATCATGGCCACTTATTGTATGGTGTTTTAATTTGATACTTCATCTTATTAACACCTTATTGTTAACCGTGGTTTTTAAATTTATAACGGAATAATGACGATATATCATTAAATTTATCTGTTCAATAATCATTTTAATTACAAATTATTCGTCCCGTTTAGACTGTTGAGTATGCTTGAATAGCGTATTTATTTTTAAATACCTCGCTGTTATGAGTACTCATTAATTGAATGAGATGTAAAGTAATTTATTTCTACAATCTTATAAGAATATTTTTCTAATTTGCAAGTGTTAGGTATGTGAAATTAAATTGAAAATTTAGGTCTATTAGGACTAACATAATCTAAAATTATCTTAGGTCAGTATTACCAATGTGATCATTATTTTATATATATACAATAAATATTTTTTTAAGCACCCGTACAAATAATAATAAAGCATGACGAAAATCATGAACAGTAAAAAGACCAAACAAACCATAAAACCTTACAAGAACCTCACGCGTTGAACTCTTTCAACTGCGTGTTCAATATTCTAATCAGACTTACATAGCGAATCCGCGCATGCGCTTGTTGGCTAATGTATAAACGATGGCAAAATATCTACGCGGTTAAATAGAGCCTGTGCAGCTGTGATTGGAGGAGCGCGTAGGTACCGAGAGGCTAAACACCCGCCAATGGCGAGCTGTGACGCAACAATAGGCTTGGTCTACGCATTGTACACTTAACAGAGCTTAGTTGAGTTAGAAATCGTTTACGATATTAACTCCAATTGGACGCTTAGCGGAGCTAGTCACAAACACGCTATGGTATGTCCTACGTCGATTTTAGTGAAGTTCCAAACTGGTTTGTACTTAAATTATTTTCTCAGTGCATTCTAAGAATCCAAGTGCATACATTGTTCGTTTGCTTTTCAAATCAAAAAGTTGTATTTGTAATTTTTTTGTACCCGTAAAATTCTGGATAAGCCGGCGGCAACTCATTCGCCTCAATTAGAGTTACACCTTAAATATGGATAATTGTTTGCTGCCGTCTAATTTAAAATATCTCCGACGTAAATCAGTTACAAAGTTACTTATAAGAAATCAATTTAGTCCCGTCCTCACTGTAATGACGAGGTCGTAAATGTAATTAATGCTTAATTACGTTGTCACGTGGAATTAATACCGAGTGCGAATGCTGGGTAAGTTACACAAAATTGTAATACAGGGATTAACAGACCTTATAAATATAATTTACAAAGTTTTGTTGAGCGAACTTTATAGGAATAGAAAGTGTGTTGATTGCGAACCCAGTTTCCATGAGATTATGGTTACCTGATATGTATAATTCGGATGAAAAAGGAGTAAATTTACCTAACTATTTTTATTAATTGGAATATTTATTTTTCGCAATAACACATGCGAGTGAACTTTAGAAATTAAAGAAAGAACGGAAACTTACTTACTTCTGCTTAGTGGTAAAGCGGCTGGACTGGTTATCCTGAGGAGTCAAACCTGCAACGGTTTGATTCCTGCCCGAAGTCAAATTTTACTTTCCGCTTTTATAAAATTATTTTTTTTATTAAAACTGTGAGGTCTTTTATTCCGTAGTATACCTAGTTATTAGTTTGCAAAAAAATCAATGACTTAGATTAGACGAGTCAGTTGGTCCAGCAGTGTGTGTCGACCGTTTGATCCAAGAGTCACGGGTTCGATCCTCGTACCTACCGTTTCGGGTCTAGGTTTGTGTTCGTGTTATGTGAGAACAACGGCACCCGCGATAGAGTTTTATACTTAACTAGCTGTCCCCGCGACTTCGTTCGCGTGAGAATTTATGATTGTTCAGTATCTACCCGGACGAAGTCGTGGGCGAAGCTAGTATAAAAGTAGCCTAAGTTACTCCTTATTACATCAGCTATCTGCCAGTGAAATCGGTCAAATCGGTCGAGCCGTTCGCAAGATTAGCCCCAACAAACAGACAGACAGACAAAAATTGTAAAAAATGTTGTTTTGGTATTCGTATGTACCGTGTATAGGTACATAAATATGCATTTAGTAGAAAGCGGTTATTTTAATGTTACAAATAGACACTCCGACTTTATTTATTTGTATGTATGTAGAGATGTGAGTGTAAGCTTTATTTTTGTTTTTTTATTTACATATAACGCACCTACATATTTACAGTATTTTCAGATTGCGATTTAAAATTGCTTATGGTTTGCTTACTAGAACTACATTTATGGAAATAAAGAACTAAATTCAGAATGTATGGACCAACACATATCATGTTCTAAAGATTTATCATATAAACCAAATACCTATTTGTTAAACAGAATGGCATCATTGTAGCTATGTAGCGCAGGATAGAAAATAATAAAAAGTATTTAATAGTTAATGTTTTAGCACCCACCTTTTACATTCCAATCCAAATCCAAAAATAAAGACCATAATTTCAATCGACACCCACATACGTGAAGTAATTAAAAAGGCAACAGTGAGATCGAAAAGATATTATTTTGATGAAGCTCTACAATTTGTTTGATAAATGGGTAATCGACACAGATGATAGGAACATAAAACTCCTAACACAATCGCGGGGATAGTGCAATGAGAATAAATAAAAATTGCCAATAAAAATCACCTGTGCGGTGTATGCAGACCAAGCTGTGAGCATCTACGAATATGTACGGTACAGTACAGTTGCATCGAAATTTATGACGACAGTCAATTCTGTGCTTACAAATAATTACATACAATCTAAGCCGACAAAGTTGTGGTCCATGGTATTATGATAGCAATTATAAAACTTAGGTGTAGTGTATCTATAGAACATGATGTTGTTTCAATTGATATTTAAATGATCTCATTTATATCTGAACATTTATTAGGTATACAGTTACCCCCTTGTTCATAAACGTACATTAGATACGTTTTAGTAGAATGCTTTGTCTTTGTCAGTAGCATTGTCAAATGTACAGGATAGAAAAAGACAAAGGAGAGATTAGCAACACTTTAGCTAAAATACGTTTATGAATAAGGGGGTTAGCATATTGCTACATCTGAATATTTTTGTAAATGTAAAAGTTTTAGGATGTATTTACCTAGATAAGAATATTTTATTATTTTGTTTGAAACCACAATGCACTTAATTTCTATGATTAGAAAAAACTGCAATAAATCGTACTGCAGACTGTAGCTAAAAAGCTACCAAGAAACCTTGTTTGTTAATATGGCAGCAAGTCCTCGTCATTAAAGACACAATTTAAGTCCGAATTAAATTACTACGTACCTATTAAAGTACTAGACAGGACACTCCCCTTGGTAGGACGGTTTTAGTTTACAGAAATCAATGTACCACACTTTTCTGTAGTAACATGACCGATGACGTTTTTTACTGGTGGTAGAGCTCCAGTGATGGAGCTCGCGGGTGTAGGCACCACCGCATTACCATATACGAGTACTTGTCGCTAAATGGTAGTGTTCAGCACTGTCCTGTTCCGGTCAGGTGGTAATGTACGGTCCTGTAATTTCCGGCACAGAGGCATAACACCTTAGGCCTCAGGAGTGGTAACGCATATGCATTTTAAACTTGGTCTTTGTGTGGGTGTCTATAGGCTGCAGTCATCACTTAACATCAATGTGAACTGCATGCTTGTTTGCCACTTCCATTACATAAAAAAAGAAGTAAAAAAAACTCACATAAATAGATACCTGTTAAATCAATTTAAAAATCGAACCGGCTGTTTATTCCGGGTGTCTTCTATTTATATAAACCTCATTGAATGAAAATAATAAGTAAAATATAGTAAATGTCGTGAAAATTCTTAAATGACGCGTGGACTCTAAGAAAAAGTTCGAGGCGCCGTACCTCAAGCGAAATATCGGGTGCGACTGTACACCGATGCGCATGTCGCGTGGTTACCTGCTATTAACTGTCTCCCTCGCTACTAGTCCTAGTAGGTATTCTATAAATTACACGAATTATACAGCGTGGCGGCTACGCGCGCATGTGATATATTGTGGAATGGGATCCATTAGGGTTGCCAGAAGCACGCTAATCATATCCGGAACTATTCTAACTTATTATAGCAAACATATTGTAAATAAGAAAGAAAAAACTGCTACACTGCAATTCTTAAATTTTTCGAAAGTTTTTCATTTCACGTTCAGAGTTCAGCAATGTTTTCGGCGATTGCAATAGGCCATCTATTAATTAAGACAAAACGTAACTGGCATATTATTATTGTGCCTGTGTATGAGCTCGAGTACATGCATACATTTACCTCTCCCTACCCCTTCGGAAAATACCGGAGATGACTGTTGATTTTCACTTCACAATTTTGGTGCGATACGTGTCATACTACAACCCTTTTTGTGAGATAAAATGAATTAATTATTTATAATAATTATTAATAAAGGACCTGAAACAAGATGATATAGTCTGGGATAGTCCGGGATTTCTCAGCCATCTGACAACCCTATCAACCACACCGCGAGAGCCACGCTGTCAACAGCCGCAAAATTATACACCCAACTGGGATGTTTGCGCCCAACATTACTAATACCCGTGTGCGTACCCATCGCCTTTTATTTCTGATTGTTATTTGGTAAATGATAGCTCTTCGGATGGCTAGGAATTATTGCTGGTGACGCGGCGTTATTTAGAAGGCGTACGCGTCGGAGGACCTGTGTTTCGATGACAATCGGAATCTATCTACGTCCGATGTCGATGTTTCATACAATTTATCTACAATTCTTTTCTCGTTTGCTCACCGATACCGGTTTAACGTCAATTGTTTATTTTGTACATCAACGTATATAAAATACATAATAATTCAAATTAATAGCGCAAGTCCTCGCAGCGTCGATTCTAGAAAACGTATTTTTATGTACAAGTTTACCCTTTACTAAATTTATCAAGCCACAAACAATTTTACACTTGAAAGCTTTATTATAATGATGATTATTTTAAACGACTTTCCGTAAACTGTGATGAATAAAATCGCAAGGCGATACGGCTATTAACAATATCAATAAATTCAGCGAATGACAACATAATTATAATGAAGACTTACTGGAACGTGCGTAATGAAAGAGTCCTGGTACGAGTAGTCGGGAGCTCTCTCGGTCCATTAACTCAGCGGCTTTATAATGCAATTACATTATAAATTAAAATTAAATTACATATTGTCTAAAGTCTGTCACGTCACGTTTGACGATGATGCTCGCACTAAGCATCTGCTAAAATTACGCAACCTATTTTGAGTCTTTCTCTTATCTATATACACTCTATTATCTATTGAACTTTCAGAGATATTTGTTGTGATTGGAATAAAATTACCTCAAGTCTCATTAGGCCAATTATTACTTCGTATCTTTTCTATTTTTTTTTTTGGCCCGTGAATGCAATGAACAAAGTCCTGCTTCGTTTAGAAACACCAATGATTTTTTTAAAAGATTTAAGACTTTCAAGTATTTTCTGGACGTTGCAGTAGGTATCTAAAATAGAAGATTCTAAAAGTCTGGAACGATTACTAAGCTATGTGCATACTTTAGCACTTAAACGACTGTAATGAGGAGAATGTTTTTTGAACATTGCATTCAATGCTTTTTCTTGAATATTTATTATCCCTACTAGAAAGAAACATTTGCGTTCGTTTTCATTTGCGTAATTATCAAACGTTTTCGTAGCATTTTCTGAATTGGAATTCCACCGACCCTGGTTGCGAGATACTGAAAATTAGAAAAATATATTGTTTGTTAATTGGAGAGCAGAAATACAAGCGACGGTAATATCAACAATCATTGCAAGGCGCTTCAATCGATCTACCACCACTATATCAGGCTTATTGGCTACAATAGTCCTGTCAGTGATGATAGATCTATCCCAATACATTGTGACATGGCCATTTTCAAGCACTGGGTCGGGTGCATACCTGTAGTACGGCACCTCCGCGGTCACAAGGTTGTATTTCAGGGCAAGTTGCTGGTGTATAATCCTGGCTACTTGGTTATGTCTGTGCAAGTATTCGCTGCTGGCAAGACTCGAACAGCCAGACATAATATTCCTGAGAGATTCGCCCGGCCGGTGGCATGCCCGACATATGTCGACCGTGCCATTGCTCATGATAAATTTCCGGTAGTTATTGGTCTTCACCACTTCGTCCATAATTGCACAGACAAAACCTTCAGTTTCCCCGAATAGGTCCCCGAATCGTAGCCAGGCTACGGATGCTTGAAAGTCTACATCTGGCCCATGAAGGGCCCGGTAAAAACGTCCATGCAGCTCCTTGCCTTGCCACACATTCCTGCGGTCGCTGGTCGTGAGAACCACAGGTTTGCGCCAGTTCTGTTTAGCCAGTGACAGAGGGGTGAGTCCGCTATCGACCGCCACCATATCCTGATGCATCCCACCTTTGGCGGCCAGGAAGAATTCTCTGAGGCTGCGCACCTCACGGTTCTGTAGGGATTGAGCATTCAGATAACCTCGACCCCCACACCTCCGTGGGATGTACAGCCTCATTACCGATGAGCGTGGGTGGTGCATCCGGTATGATGTAAGTAGAGAGCGGACTTTCCTGTCTAGGGATTCCAGGTCGGTCTGAGTCCACTTGAGTATGCCGAAGGAGTACATTAAAACCGGCATGACCCAGCCATTGAAGGCACGAACCTTATTATTATTATTATTATGCTGCACAGGCGAGAGATACTTTGTCCGACATCGTGAAGTTACAAACCAAAACTGAGGGCAGAGCACCTCGTTCGAGAGTAGTCGGGGAGTAACGAAACGTTCGTTTCGTTACTTCCCGTACACACTAGAACCTCGTTACTGTATCTGTTTGGTCACAGTTACAGCTCGCAAAATGAGTACGCTCATTGAAAGCGTTCCGGCGACGACGTGAGCCGTGTTTGTAAAACGCGTACACACTAGAACCTCGTTACTGTATCACATAAGTTCGGTTACAGCTCGCTAAAGAGTGCCCGGCTTATTTCGCACACGTCTTTTTTTTTTTTTTTTTTTATGTAATTGTAGTGGCAAACAAGCATGCAGTTCACATTGATGTTAAGTGATGACTGCAGCCTATAGACACCCACACAAAGACCAAGGTCAAAATGCAAATGCGTTACCACTCCTGAGGCCTAAGATGTTATGCCTCTGTGCCGGAAATTACAGGGCCGTACATTACCACCTGACCGGAACACGATAGTGCTGAACACTACCATTTAGCGGCAAGTAAATCAGGTAATGCGGTGGTGCCTACGCCCGCGAGCTCCGTCACTGGAGCTCTACCACCAGTAAAAAGTCTTGCGTAGCGTTCAGGATTACCACAAAAGTTACTAATTGTATCTTCAGGTCTTACAAACTGTTGCGGTTGGGTTGGTTGCGGGAATTGATTAAGCAATGTTAAAGCTATAACACTTGGAATTCTATGTAAATCCAACTCAGAATAAGCGTTTTCGCTTTTACCGCTAGATCAACAAATCACAATTAACGTTCGGATAATCGATTTCAAGGTACTATATTTTTAATTAATGGCCGGTGTGAGATGTGAGCCATGGGAATTAAGTCTCCAGGCATTTCGTTTCAAGCTAATTGGTTGTTAGCTACCGTATCGATATAAAAGTTAATCGTGTTCTCAGAAGTATTATTTTCACAATCGATTTTTAGTGTACCTGTGTCGTTTATTGTATCAGGTGTTAATTTGTGTATTGTGAAACTTCTGTCCAAAGGGAATGTTAAGCAGTTTGACTAGAATTTCTTCGTTATTGCCGCCGTAAATCTGGTTGGAGGTTAAATAAACTATAACAAGTAGAGAAAACGAATGATTAAAAATGCGAGATGTTGCCCTCACTCTGACAGTGTGATGGCTTAAACATCTTGCTCATATCAATAGGTCGGTGATTATCGACCTGTGTTTAATAAAAAAACGATACATGGTGGTCTCTTGATTGATTTATGTAAACTTTTGTTGAGTTTAGCGGAATAAATTTCAGATAAAGATTACTTTGCGAGGCAGTATTTTTATGTAGAGTTTTCTGATGTGTTCTTTTAATTTATTTTGAATGAATAAGCAAATGATCACGCAACATCTTCACATCCATAGATGTATTCAAATGTGTACCAATTAATTTACATTGTACAATGATAATAAAGAGGTTCAATAGGATCTCCAACTAAAGGTTTTTTTTATATAACCATGGTATTAAGCAAGTTAGCAGTAAGCTACCGAAGTCTTTCTGAAGTTACTTCGGTAGCTTAGTGATAAAAACAGCTGAACTGGTTATCTTGAGGACTCCGGTTCAATTCCTAGCCGAATATAATTTTTCCATCTCATCTTTCTTTAATTTCTAATATACACTCATATAATATGACCTGAATTATTTACGCACAATCCTACCAAACCACTGGAAATACAAACAACAAAAATGGGGGCATATTACCCAAGTAACGATTGCCTATTTAAACGATTTAACTTGCAAAATAAATATTTAATAGGCGGCGATTATGACAAATGAATTAAAGAAGTCTTGCAACTCGCCATAGGTATATATCCAATGTAATTTATGATCTCCCATTTATACGGGTTGAATAAAAATGCGTACGCGCAATTTTCTAATACGACCACGATTATACTGCCATCTGCAGGTGTAGCAAGCAAGCGCTTGCGGTGGTGTAACTATCAATTTTCGTTCCTTTATGATAGGGGTGGTACACAGATGGCGTTAGTTTACTGATTTAGGGGTTCTTCGGCTCAATCTGCTATAGTGTGGTGTTTAACTTTAGTTTATTGTGTTTTTAGTGTTGCGTTTATTCCAATAGATTTCTTAACTAAATGAATACCTTCGTGATCTAGCTTTTTAAACTCTACATTCATATGTATGCTTTTTGAAAAATCAAATAAAATCAGAGTTCTTAATTCATTAAATAATTTTAGGTGCTGTCTACCAAATAGCATATTTTAAAAGATTGTAAAATATTATTTTTTACTGGTGGTAGATCTCTAGTGACGGAGCTCACGGGCGTAGACAGGAGGTAATGCGGATAACCTCTATTTACCGCCAAATGGTTGAAATGTTAGTATTTCGCACTATTGTATTCCGGTTAGATGGTAATGTATGGCCCCGTTATAACAATAACAGAGATATAACAACTTAGATCTCAGGGATGACAACGCATCTGCATTTTGACCTCTGGTTTTTGTGTTACAGTCATCACTTAAAATCAATGTGAGCCACATGCTAGTTTGCCACATTCTTACAAAAAAAAATAACAATGTGAGATTGATACATCTATGTATTTTATTTAAATAAAGTGCAGTGGATAGAGTTCTTTATATTTAATACTAGCTGTGCCCGCGACTTCATCCGCGTGAGAATTTATGATTGTTCAATATCTACCCAGACGAAGTCGTGGGCGCAGCTAGTATAAAATTAGCCTACGTTACTTCTGATTACATAAGCTATCTGCCCGTGACCCTCAAAATCCGCCCAGCCGTTCTCGAGATTAGCGGGAACAAACAGACAGACAGACAGACAAAAATGGTAAAATTGTTGTTTTGGTATATGTACCGTGTATACATACGTAAGGATTTTTAAAAAACTTTTTTTTTTATATTACAAACAGACACTCCAATTTTATTTATTTGTATAGACGTATAGATTATGTTACTGAATGTTGTTTAACTACTGACTCGAGTTTTAATAGGTTTTTATCAAGTAGGTATAATATTTTAGACAAATCATGTCCCTACAAACGCGTGCGTTATTTGAAAACGACTCACACACGTATCGTATGTGAGGCGGCATGCGTAGTGCTATTCGGTTAGAATGATGTCGCACGTCGCATCGCACCTGCCTACAACCTGACGCCACCAGCCAAAGCCACGCATATATTTAGCTTCGACGTGCATGTAAACGCAAATAAAACTACCAGTTTCGCATAAAACTGTTGATATGGAAAAATTTACAAAATAACAAAGTATTTCATGCCCCACTTCGTTCGTATTTCCATTAAATACAAGAAACTTGCAGTGTGGTATATCTATCTAAAAATCACATATCCAACAATCCAACACTTTAATTAGATTAAAAATAAAAATGTACAGCATTATCCTAGGTTAGGTATAGATGATACATGCACCTGCCCTAGGCAAGAGTGCTGCCATTAGCTGCGACGGCTGACGATAATACGGCCAGGAATCACTTGATTATGATGAGCTCGATTATAAAAGCCATTGAGGACTAGCTGCTACTCATGAGAATCTTTAATTTTTCTCAAGTAGCCATTTTTGCAATCCTTTTAAACATTGAATAATTATCCAAGAGAAATGATTAATTTATGATGATTGATAGTAACGCAAACGTATCTTGTTTTTCTGGAAATTGTCATAAAAAAAAGTTCGCATGCATTTAAGAAAACAAAAGCTGAAACAACTTTATTAAATGGCACAATATCGTCTCCGATCCGTTTACAGCGTCTATTCGGCCTAACGACTTCTAAATAGACGAAGCCAGCATCTCGTCTTCCGAACAAGGTAATGGACAGGATAATTATGCGCAACAACGTGCAACAATAGCAGCGCGAGCTCGGTTCTATGGCATAATAAGTGCCGGCGTATTTTGATCAGCGCGCACCGAGTTACCGAGTAGGCCGACAGGAGCGAGCGCGGGCGGCCGCGGGGAGGGTCCCTCGGCCCGTGCGTGCGCGCGCGCCGGGCACGCGCCCCACCGCCGCCGCGCGCTACTTAGTGTCGGGGGTGCGAGCCACCTCCGCCAATCCACCGGCAACCTCCGCGCTGCACGCACTCGTGCTCTCGTCTTGACCTACTCTCGATACGCTCCCGCGATGCCGATGGCGGCGATTCACGCATACCAAAATCTCGGTGTCAATCAGAAGCTTACGCAACTTCAATCACCGGCACCAAGGAGACTCGCGCCCGCACCTGTCGACCAGGGCCGGTGCAAGAAGCGCTCCTATCTTCATCAGCCCTATCCCACGCAACCGGCTTCCGTAGCCCGAAGAAACGCCCGTGAGAGGAACAGAGTGAAGCAAGTAAACAATGGATTTGCGGCTCTCCGTCAGCATATCCCCTCGGCTGTGTCAGCGGCTCTGGCGGGTGGAAGAGGATCTTCGCGAAAATTAAGCAAAGTTGACACTTTACGACTCGCTGTAGAATACATCAAGAGCTTAAAGCGATTGCTAGAAGAAAATGAAGAAGGGTGTTCCGACTCTCAAATGACTTTGACGTTACCGACAAACGGGCCACAAACACCTCCATCATCAGAAGAATCTCATTCACCGGCACCATCTCTGATATCAGAGAGTTCAGCTGGACCTAACTGTCACGATGCCTACGACTCTTACGAACCGATGAGCCCGGAGGATGAAGAGCTACTCGATGTCATATCATGGTGGCAGCAGCAATGAATGAAGGTAAGTTTCATGATTTATTGATGTAACCTTAATTATTTTGTGCATATTATTATAGTCCTTACATATCCAGAACTATCCTGTAACTATACTCTAAAAGTAAAACTAGATTTAAATGATAATAATAAATAGCGGATATACGTTTATGTTGGATGTGATAATATGTTTACAAGTTAGCAAGCAAGATAAGATATTTAACGTTTACTGAATGGATCTTTAAAATTTGTGTATTTATATAAGCTTCAGAACTTTGATAATTTGAAACTCTTATCACATTGTTTACATTATTGTCGCGACTCTATTGACACAAGGTCGTCAGGCATTAGGTTATAAGATTTTTTATATAAATATTGTAATAGGACACAGAAGAATTAACAAAAAATTTGAACAAAAGATCATCAAAATCTTTTTGCCTGTTAGTTAGTCACGGTTGCCTACCGGGTCAGGTCTACGCTTTTATGTTGCACAATTTGAAAAGATTTGGGTCTATAGATCCAAAACGTAAACGCGTTATGCTTACGCATTGAACCGTCGCATAGACTTTATCTTCTTATTGTTAAATTGCGTCAACACAATAGCGTGTCTCCGACAATAGCGAATTTTTAAAATATGTCGCTTCATAAAAACTACTACGCGCTAGGTAGAACTTTTTTTACCATCGCCGTGGAGGTTTCACTATTCAAGTAAAAATCAGGTTTGATAAGTTAGATGGGACCCGCATTCTACCTTCTTATTTCAATAGCTGAACAGCAATTACTTCTAACAACCTTGTGGTTCGCCCCGCATGTAGTGGGAAAATTGCACAATAAAAAGTGGTGTCTTCTAATAACAAGTGGTCATATGAAATTGCTCTGATTCATTTCAAGTGGGAACATATTTTGTTTTCGCATGTCGTATTCTCAAATCAATATGCTGCTTCCGGTCAAAGAGTGGCATCGGTCAAAAAAGTTACGCCATATGGTCTATCTTGATGGTTAAAACTGGTAGCGCCACGGCTAAGAGCTCAGAATTAAACTCGCAAAAACTAAATAGAACCACTTCGCCGCCCATTAATTTATTGTACCGGAAGACGAAATCTCAAGAGGAAATACAAGGGCGGCGAGCGAGGCACACGTGTTACAATATTTGCTAAGTCCCGAGCAAACATCTGTTGATACTAGATCAGTTTTCACGAGAAAGATAACTGCGTCTTTGCGTCCTGTAGTTAGATTTTAAACGTTTCTACCGATAAGAAAAATAAGGATACGAGAATGTACAGTATGTTTAATGTGACTTTTTTCTGTCCCCAGGTACCGTGCTTTACGGTAATCAAAGTGCAGCCATTGAGCGGCTCGTTGATTGTGAAAAAAAACGAGTATTCGCTTCAAGAAGGACCCGAACGCTGGAGCGCGAGGGACTCGAGAGAACCTCTAATTAAGCGCAATCAGTATATTCCTAATGAGAGGGATAATAGTGGACTATAACGACCCCATCGATGCATTCCGCCGAGCGACTGAGAAACGACCGACTCGTACATTTCATACATGGATGAAATAGACGAACCAAGACTGAATTTATCAATTATCGTTCCCCATAAGCATTTAGTTGTAGCGTAAGAGATCAAAATATCGCTGTGCCTTAGTAATAGCCTTACACCGTAACTGTTACTTCCACGTAAATTAAGATATAGACAGTTATGTTTAAATTGTTATCTAGTCATTATTTTTAAGAATTATTATGTACAGATGTTTTATATTACGATAGACACTTTCTTTTTATTAGAAACCTACCATTGTCATCTTGGTGATATATTTGTACTAAAATACGTATTTTTCATAAGAAAAAGTGTCGAGACAAAGACTTCTAGTGTATATATATCATTTTAGTACCATAAGAAAGATTCCTAATAATATAAGATGTTGATTGAAATAATTGTTTATTATAAAACAAAATTGCCAGTTATCAAGCAATTAATAGGTTGTTTCTGTAAATAAATATAAATAATTCCTACGAACCCAGTTTTTTATTGAAATATAATTATACTACTTCCAAGTGTTATTCAAATTAAGCAAGTGGTTTAAAAACATCATTCGTAATATGCTTTTTCCTGGAATTACCTTTAAAGTTACATCAGCATATTTTTAATGATTTTCAAATATAAAACATATTTTAATGAACACAAACATACAATGAATAGTACGATTTTTTTTTGCAAACTACAATTTAAATCCATTTATACAAATATGTTGTCCGACATGGCACGACAGGAATCGAAGCCGTGACTTACAAGCGCTGGAACTCATAAATAATAATAACTGCTTGCTTAAAATATTATGATAAGAACAAAAAAACATTTGGTTGATAATAAAAAACCTTGTGATCAATTTTAAAAGCTCTAAAACTTGACAGTATATGAAAATCTAAAGAAGGAAATATTTCAGCTCTACATAGAGTGTCAACTCTACATTATCAGTGATTAACGTCTGCTATATTTTCTTTGTCTTTGGTTCGGTTATACTAGGGAAATATAAAAGGTGATTAGTGGGTAAAATATTACCTGCATTTAATCTTAGCCACCTTATAAAAACGTAACTTCACGCCTGTAATCCCCGAAGAAGTAGGCAGAGGCAAACACCCACGACTCGCCGGTTACGTTTTTGGCCCATGTAACAGGTGGCGAACCTGTCACCATTGCCGCGCACATTAAAGCTCTATTATCCATTTAGTACAGCTCGAGAGCGTAGACACCGTAGCATTACATACTCTATCCAAAATTGTACTATCTGCCGCTAAAAATGATATTTTAGTATTATCGTTTACCAATTTCATAGTATTGTCGTTTACCAATTTCATGGTAATGTAAAAATACGTAAGGCACGGAGGCAAAAATCTATGGTTTTACATAACAACACGTCAGCGTTGAGATTTTTGGTCCGCACTGAAAATCCTATAGGGTAAAGTTTTCTGTATTTTTTGTTGTATTTTTGTTTGAAGTTGTATAACCTTAATTTGAGTGTTTTGTTATATAAAGAAGATGGCAAACAAGCAAACAGTTCACATAGATGTTAAGTGATGACTGAAACCTATATACATCCACACAAAAACCCAGAGACCAAAATGCAGATGCGTTACCACCCCTGGCTAAGTTGTTAAGTTATGTCTCTATGATAGTTATTACGGGGCAATACAATACATATGTATATGATTAAGCGAATTTAAGTCTTTTGCAGTAAATTGCGAGTTAATTTTATACTAGGTACTATACCATTTTGTCAATTATTTTTTACATGTCTCTGACACATATTTTACCTATTTGCAAAAACGTCATATTACTAATTTATAATACAAAAAATATACAAATAAACCAATATACATACTCGATTAGATTGCTGGCATTAAACAAAAGAAAAAACTGCGCACAGTGGGAATCCGCGCTCTTGCGCAAGCATTGCTTGGCATTATTCAATATACCTAAGTAGTAAGTTAGATGCGCAGTAGCTGTTTTAAAGATTTCTATTTTGTAAATATCTATGATCTACAGGTAATTTATTTGTAACTTAGAATACATGCACGTTTGAAGTCATATTCTTCAAAATTACAACCATTTGCGCTCTAATATTACTAACTCTGTCAGGTGTGTCATATTATTTTTATTAATATTGAGCCAATTTATTATAAATTCGTTTTGCAGTTACTTAACTCATTAAAAATAAAACTATTTTATCTTGCGCGTTCCTACGTAAAAATATTTAAAAATAATTCTTCAATTCATTAGAAGTAAATGCTTATAATATACTATAGTAATATACTACAATATACTGTAGATACCATTTTTTTCAGTCATGTAATGAAAAATAATTATAATTTTTAAGTAAAACCCAAGGTTTCCATAGCTTTTCACTTTTTTTAACAGCCGAAGTCCCGGATAAACTGCACTATAAAATTCACTGTCCTGGGGCCTGATTCTCGTAACACTAAGTCGTTGAATCGAACATGAATCGGTGCGCTGTCGTGTTAAGTAAAATCGCTGTTAGACACTAAACTGGTAAAAATTCTATGCTCCTAAATTTTCATTCTCAGGTTGGCGGCAGGAGCTATATAACATATATTTTGTCATTAAAACGATGTGTATTCTTATAACGTCTCAAAATATAGAGTTGGATGAACAGAAGGATGGCTAAACTTTGCGCCTAAAGTTTGTCAAAAGAGGGTTTGCTTTAAAAGGGTTAAAGTTTTACTATTCTTGTGTAGAAAGATCTGTGAAATATTATCTATCATATGCATTGTATATTTATGGAGCCTGTAACTTTGCACAACTCTAAAATTTGGACAAATAAAAATAAAAATTATTACATGTTTAAACTTAACACATCTACTACATTGCTTACATTTATTCAGATACGAAAATATAAAAAATAAAAGACTATTTACTATTTGAAAAACAGACCAATAAATAAGCTAAAGGGGTTTTGGCGGGAACCTTGAAAGATTTGTATGGTGCTCCTATTTTATTTCATTTTCTTGGTGTATTTTATGTTATATTGAATAAAGTTAGTGGCATTTTGTTTAATATAGGTTTATTACAGTGCCCGTGTATAGTGAAATAGAATAACAGTGCGAAAACACGACCTTTCAGGATGCCTCCAAAACTTCATTGTAAATGTTCTGGTAAAGTAGCCATCGCTTTACTCGAATAACTTGACTGTAACTCACTTGACTGTTTTGACTTGATTAATTCACTGACTATATTATACTAACTTTTACGCTGCTTAAATAAATAGGAAAAATCGTTTTACATGACACTGCCAATATGCGTAATAGCGATGCAATAATAAAAAAAAAAAATAAGCTTAAAGACTACGATATCAGTAGGTACTGCATAAAATTATGTTATGGCATTCATTCATTCATAGCATAAACCTACACTATAGTTGCATTATAAATTATGGATCTCTTTATACCACACGGCTTATAGGGTCGAATGAGCGGAGACTTGCAAAATTAAAATAACAAAAGGTGATTTCCTACACGTGCCTACGCTCCGATTACGTTTTGCAGAAGTAATAATAACCCTCGCGAAATATCCAAACAGAGGACCCTTAAACAGCAATGTAACATTTAATTTGACGAAGACAATTTGTGGAGTATCACGTCGCCGACTCCGCCCTTCGAAATCAAATTGCAATAGCAATTTTTGATAATGGAAGGGAAGCTCGGGCCATTATGGGTGGATATTTCCGTCGTTATTAATTGCTTGAACTTGTTAATTTTCTATACAGAACGAGACGGACTAGATGCGACGGAAGCGAGGCACACACCTGTGCACTATTCGCGATTTCTGTCAGCCGCTCAGACGTCTGATCATTAATTCCCTTTGTGTTAATTGTCGGTTACTATGCACTGCATCCGTTTGTAGCGAAACAACTTTTTTACGTCGTCGGTCTAGTTGGTACAAGTAGATGTGATATTGGTCGACGACATCGGTGGATGATTATTCGACGCGTGGAACTTAACAAGATGATATTTAAGTAAACGATCACGTGGGAGGGTTATTATACTTGTGTACAGTATTGAAACACAAGTAAGGTATGTTGTTTCCTGTAAATAATAATCCAGTATTAAACGCATAATTATCACGTGTAGACGCGTGTACAACTCAGAATTAGATATAACTTAGGTAGTTGTACTGGTCTGAGCTTAGATAGGTAGAATATTTTCACAATGACTGTATTTAGGTACTACAAAAAAATATACTTCTATCCCCCTTTTCAATACTCTTGAAGATACCTAGAGGGTGTTATAAAAATAGTCATAGTGACGAAACCAGGGACATTTAAAGCATGAAAAAAGTGAAATATTTAGGCATGCATGGAATGGTGATCATTGGCTGAATGGTCACAGGATGTACCAACAATGCCAACATAATTACCTACCAGTGCATGGTCAATAATATTTAACTTTTGCACATTGTGCACAATCAGTAAATATATATATAATTTCAACCTATTTTTAGTTAATCACATTAAAAAATTCCAATAATGCTCGCTATGAAACCAAAATAATTTTTTGTACATTTCTTATGTTATAAAAATGTACTAGTAGGCTTGCAGAACAAACAAATGTTAATTTTAAGTACCTTGTATATATCAACATTAAGACAGATTAATTTTAAATACACTTCGTTATAGTAGGTACACAGAATGTGATTTTCAACCTTTTATCAAAGGATAAAAATTTATTTCTAACTATAGTAAGCATAAACTATTAGCTAACTAGGTACCACCTATTGCTAGTTTTAAGAAAATGACACATTAGCATACCGTTCACATTGATGGTAAGTAAATACTGTAGCCTATAAACATCTACACAAAAACCAGAGATTTCAATGTAGAGAGGTCCCGACAATTTTATTACGGCGCCGTACATTACCACCTGTCTAGAATAGCACTGAAGGCTATCATTTAGCGGCAAGTAGATTAAGAAATGCGGTGTTGTATTTATATTATTTCGCATTAACACATGCTTGTGAAAATATATTTTATTTAAAGAAAAATGGAAAGAAACATTTTGATTTCAGGCGAGACTCGAACTTGCGGCCTACTGGGAATCTAGTCCAATGGGAATGCGGTGTTACCTACGCTCTCGAGATCCGCCACCGAAACCCTATCTTCGTATACCTACTAAAAGATTAATATACACTTCCTCCTCATAATTTTATACATGCTAAATAAAAAGTGCGATGATTAAATTTTCATGAATAATTTAATTGGCATCGAAATTACCAGAGTAAATGTGGCGGGCGGCTGCACCGTGTTCGGGTACGCTCGGTACCGCTCGTGCGTCTCCGAGGCACGCGACACGCGCGCGCGCAGCTGCGCGGTGACCGCTTGCGCAGAACCGATTGCTTTTAGATGACAAAAAAGAATTTATTTTTTACAGGTTTCTCAACTTTTTATGTATGAGCTTTGAAATTTATGCTTTACTGTCGTTAATTTTAGGTTTGTAGTTTTGCAATCCCAACATTTTTCAGAGTCGACGAGCAGAACACCAAGTGCAAGGTAAATTTATGCAAACGACATTTGTGTCCATAAAAAAAATTGATCTCCTTTATTTAGCGGTAAATAATGATTTAATAATGCTTGAAAATACAATAAGAATTGGAATTGGTATTGTAATAAAGCTCGTATCAGTCGGTAATAATGCTTATGACAGGCACCCCATAACGAAAAATCGACCTGCTGTTAGTGATTAATGCTATAACCTTGTTGCGATTATATGATAAGTAGAAAATGTAACAAACAAGTGTTTGCTACCAAAGAGTTGCCACTTACAGCACACACAAAAATACTAAAACTTTATTAAGCTTCAATAAAAATAAATTAATCTTGCCATATCTCGTATTTTCGTTTGTCCTCAAAAACCACATCGTAAATAATTAGTTTATCTTAAACATTTTACATGTACACATTACTTTAAGTACAGTCGAAATCTGACACCTGTTTCGTAATTTGCACAAAATTATAAGTTTGAACTTGAGGAATGTTTACCAAAACATTAAAGTAAATTTAGCCGGTAGTATAAACAAGTGGAAGCAATCAGTGTGTCCTTGGCCACTGCCGACTTGACGCCAATAAGCGTGTGACCCAAATCCCTTCGGGCATTGCGGAGCTATTTTCGAATATGAAGTTCAAGTGGCACAGCCTGGAGAGTGTTTTTTTTTCGTTACGACCAGGGAATTAACCTGGCTGTGTTGAAAAACATGGTTGGCTCAAATTACAGGGATACCTACGAGACATATATATTTTTTAAATTATACGTGATGACTTGAAGTATAAATGCGAACTGCTGAATTGTATTTAAAAATTAACTGCTCTTAATACCTATGAAATAGACTCTTTAGTGAACGTAGCGTCCGGTGTTTGAGGTAAAAATTTCAGACATTGTGATAGGAACTCCAGAACCACATAGTATTATTAAAGCTCTATTACATACATTTAATGGTATGTTAATCTCCAATAAACCTACCCTAATCGACCAGAAAGTAAAAAAAGTAAATTAATGACAGAACGAATCAACAAAAAATCTGCATTTACCATCTACCTCACGTAATGCGACGCCGACTTAACTGACATCGGTGTATCTGAATAGAAAGAATATACAATAGCCACATATCTTCGCCCAGCACATTGGTTAGCGGCTAAAGTTACAAACAATAATGTTCATGGCTAATGTCCCATTTATTGACTATTTTAATGAATCAGTCGTTGCAAAGTAATAAATATTTAACTGGTAATAAACTTCATTAATGGACTTTAATGAATTGGTGATTGGCAGCAGGTAGCATTTTATAAATTGTTTGAATACTTTTGAATCTTCCCGAATACTTAACTATTGTGTCGCCGAAGGCTGGTGCCACAACATGGTGGCAATAGTGACAGAGACCCTAAAACATCTATTTAATTAAGGAGTCCCAAATACTCTGCGTGTTATGACGTCGTAAATTGTTTTTTTCTCAGATCGGTGTCAACCTTATTTCAGATGGTTAACTGTATTCGGGATGCAAACGGTTTTCTTTGAAAAAGTAGTATAAACCTATCTGCTATAGAGTAGGTACCTATTATACTTAGCAAACGAAAAAGAAAACGCACCTATGAAAAGATAGGACGTTTTCTTTCTCGTGATAATAGTTACGCAGATTTAACAACGACGTATTTTAACACGAAAATTCCATTTACTGGTAGACGGACTGACGGAGCTCGCGGGCGTAGGCACCACCGCATTACCTAATATACTTGCCGTTAAATGGTAGTGTTCAGCATTATCGTGTTCCGGTCACAGAGGCATAACACCTTAGGCCTCAGGAGTGGTAACGCATCTGCATTTTGACCTCGGTCTTTATGTGGGTGTCTCATAGGCTGCAGTCATCACTTAACATTAATGTGAATTGCATGCTTGTATAAAAAAAAAACATAAAAACTATAGGTTTTAAAATTATTTTGAATATGTACATCAATTGTGAGTTTGTGATAGAGTTTAAATAGTAGAACTATAGATAGTCACAATTGGATTATATAGTCTATCTAATCTAATTAAATGGTTAAGTACATTTCCATTATTAGGTGAAGACTTTGATGCAAACTACATTTAATCACAGTAATGATGACACATCCAAAATTAGACCTAGCTCTTACGTAGATGATAGTAGATGTCTATAGCCTACTAATATTTAACTAACAGTTTTACAAAACAAATACGATAATATTATTAATAATCTCAAAATTCTTAATATTAAATCATGCAAAACCGTGCATGAAAGACAAAAACTCAAAAACGACAATAACTTACCTTACCTAAGCAAAAAAAAAAAACATCTTACGCGTATCCATAGCTTCCTACTTGAACGCTATCGGCATGGTCAAAGAAACGTTGCGTCGCGCTATTCAAATAATTAGGGTCTATACTGCCACCGGCTCCGATCGAATTAAACCACATAAAAATCGTCGAGACGATGTGCACGCCACAAAAACGTACAATCGTGAAATATTAAGCCTCCGCATACACCACAGGATCATTTATACTTGTAACCAATAAAGCCTTATAGAATTGTAAACGCAATGTCGTGTCGTGTGCGATTAATGCACGCTTTACACTCGATATACGATTTGATTTCTGTGATCAAAGACATTATAAGAAATACGCAGGACTGCTTACGGTTTCCACCGTTGACCAAGCAGGAGCGGCGACAGCTGGAAACGGTAGCTGTTTTAAAAAAATGATGTTAACGCCCAAAACGTCATTTTCAAAGAGGTAACTATAAACATCCCATACGTACAGGCTTGGTGATATTTTTATTTCAGTTCTAAAAATGGAGAACTACTTAAGTATGATTTTATTTTTATATAAAAATTATAAAGCGGTATACAGAATACATATAACTATCAAGTTTCAAGAATGTAATCCTAATAAAAAGTATAGTGGTTGTAACATTCGAACTGACGGACAGACGTGACGACTCTATAACGGTTCAGATTTTTGCTATGGCTATAGAACCGTAAAAAGAGGTCGAAGAAAATACCGAAGTGACCGACAATACACACGTTTTTACTATGACATCCTTATCATCAATTTGTTGGTCTATTCTTTATAACGTCTTCGCCTCCGATTATCCAATTGTCTCCATATTATCCTATTTACTCTGACTTTGGTTATAATGCGGCTATCTAAATGGAAACTTGGTTCCTTTAAACATGACAATGCAGTTCGTCGACCCATCCAGGTGGAGTGACAGCAAACATTGATACTTATCAATAAACGGAAGAAATTACTTGTCAGATGGTGATAGTGAGCACACTATGGAACTGACCTTACATAATACGGCTTAGATTACATTCACGCTGCAGTGACTTTAATTTTACGATAACTATTCAATTACACAGCTGTCGATGTGATTAACAATGATATTTCAATATTGAGGATGTGATAAAAGCTCCGTAAAGAGGCTTTGAAATTGATAGGAATGCGATGTTCTTAATTCTATGATTATACTTTTTTATCTCATGAAGTGGTGAACATTTCACATACTTCTCCAACTTAATTAAGTTAGAGAAAGATGTGAAATATTACAATAACTTTAACTTTAACAAATGTCATGGTGCAACCCAGGCTTACTGTTCTTCAGTAGAATATACAGTTCATGAAAGTTGCACACGGATAGCATGTCACGTCAGTCAGTTACGTCTAATGAAGGCTCAAAAAACACAACTCCGGTGGTCCAACACTGTCACCGATCGACAGCCTGGCTACGTCATTATACAACCGACAAGAATTACTTCCATGCTAACTTCACAATGATATTGAAATCGTAGCTAAATTATGAATCCGGCTCTCTTGTTTCACGCTGTGATAAAAACATTAAGCTACAGGAAAAAATAACCTTGTATTCTTATTAGATGTATACGACGCCCTATCTATGTATAGCATAAACATTTTATTAATCTTAATCTTTAAATTGTAAAACTCATTGGTTCCCGTAAATATGTTGAATCAAGACAGCAAAATCTACATTTAATTAAGGCTTTTTAAACATAGTAACTTTTCATCAACGTCGATTGTATTTACTGCTTCATTGTATAAAAAAATAAACCATCTCTCGAAACGTACAATACACAAGATATACCTAATTACAAGAAACCAGTAAGCATCCTGCAGACAATGTTATAATATCAGCAATAATCATTCACCAACCCCGCAATCGATGATAACCCTGTATTCAGACGTGTCATATACGCTTCAGGCTAACCGCCAATCACTTTCAATCCTAATTACTTTCACAGTGGTTGTTTAAAGTGCAAACCGAAATTTAGCTAATAACTTCCCTTGTATGATCCAGGGCAATATCAGTCTGCAACAGCATTTACAGCCACATTAAATACTAAAGAGTCGGTAGGTATTCATTACGATGAGCACCGCCCTCTGGTCTTTCGCGATGAAAAGATCGATTACAGAGATCTGATACGTAGTAATCGTAGTGCAGGAAGCGTTTCTTTAATCACGCAATCATACTCAACATTTTTTACCACATAAACCATAAACCAGTTTTAATATGAAATTGACATATTGATGTTACATTCTCACATTAGTAATCAAAGTCATTATCATGATTAACAGTCTTATAATCGTAAAATCAAACCTAATTTATCAGCTACTAACGAACCGATAAACGATCTGAAGATAAAACCATTTATAAACAAGTAACATTACAAAAATATCTGTCCCAAAGCAATTTGTTAATGCTCATTTTAAAAAGGGTAGCGCCATCGGTACTTTGTTCACTTATTTAAATTTATAAATGCTGTTCGAATTTAAATTGTATAATGAGATGCTATTTGACTATGTTGATATAGGGAGCAGGATCTACTAATTCGAATCCCTTCATATATCTTTTTTCTTCAAACACAGATAACGCTATCAGCGGCGCCGTTCTCAGACCCTTAAACGAGACGAATCTGTTCGCTTATTAAAAGAGATTTTAAAAATAAGAAATGCGAATAATGCCTATACTTGCCTATTATATAGTAAAGAAAATGTAGACAAGCACAACTTGGAGAAAAGGGTTCTGACAAATATTATAATGTTTTATTAAATTTCCTCTATTATACACATCTATTCCTATATTACACATGCGAGTGATATTATGTATGTATAAAAAAATACTTCACACGGGACCTGAACCTGCTACCGCTAATGTAATCAACTATTGAAGTTCATCACTGTAAAGTAGTTTTAACTGCGTTTTGGGTACCGACGTTGATGTGGTATACGATTATATATTATTATTTACCTATTATTGCGGTAACGCTTGTTTTATTGCGAGTATTTATGAATGGTTAATCTATACTATTTGCCAAATATTATGTCAAAGTGGACAGACGATCTGGTGAAGATCGGAATCACTAGAACGGCCCAGGACCGATCGTTGTAAGCATCTTGTAATCTACTCCTATAAAACTATGGCCGTGTTTCCATTATATCTAAAAGCAAGACTATTAGGTGCCGCTTTTTACGATTATTACAGAAAAGTCTTCATTCAACTAACCACACGCCGAAATAAAACCTGTCACGCATCTGGCGCTAAATGTTTGCGTTCAGCCTTTGTTCAGCGCTGTCTCAGAATGTATAAGAATTGCATACCTTCTTTTCCACTTTCAAACACGCAAAATATAAAAAAATACGATATAATAATTATTATGTCGTAATGTACTGTTGCTGACCTATGAATTTAAAATTGAGTTCAAACTGATGGCAGGGCAATGACATTTAAATATTTGTATTTCAAAGAAACAGCGGTCACCGTCTACGAGGGTAATTGCAACCGTTCTCATTTTCTCAGCAATTTTCTGTATCATTGCTCATGAAGTAGGGTAAGGCACGAGTCATTGGCATTGACCGAAACCTTTACAGTATTTCGATCAATCCTCCCGGATTTCAATAAGGTTAACAATCATTATGTTTTATTTTTAAAATTTCAAACCAATTCACGTGAACCACTGCCTTGTATTTTTGCTAATCTTGTCATTGCAATAGACAGAAATAAAACATTGTTAAAATAAGCCGTACGTACCTGCAAGTAACTACAAGCTCTACCGCGACCGTTTTGATTCGATTAGACAATCTGATTGCATTCCAATCTAATTGTGCATCTCGTTCAGTAGCAGTAAGATACGTTCTTTAGACTGTGGTAGCAGTTTGAACGTCATACGATACAATACCATTATTAATCAATGTGATCATTTATATGAAGGTTCAAAACGGCTAGATTATACCTACTTAGAGTACTTAGTATCGATTGTGTTACACACACAAAAACAATTTGAGATACTTTGAATATTTTAGACAATTTTAGAATATTTGTATAAATTTCTAGAAAAAATACTGACTTTAAAATCCAGATGATTGTACCGCTTAAAAATGAAAAATAACAGAATAAGTATAAATTTAATCCGACATAGCAATTCCCGTAATATTTCTAATTTATAGGTGTACTAGGTGTAGTAGGCAGACAAGGCACGAGAGGTATGTCAGGACCGGGATATCTGGCGCTCTACACTCTCTGCCTACCCCGTTAGGGACCTGGGGTGAAGATACATATATATATATATATATATATATATATATACTAGGTGTACTAGTTATTAGGCCTTGCCTTTTAGCCTAAACCTTTCATCATCATCATCATCATCAGCCTATAGACGTCCACTGCTGAACATAGGCCTTCCCCAGAGACTTCCACAATGACCTATTCTGGGCGGTCTGCATCCAACGGCTCCCCGCAACCTTAATTAGGTAGTCGGTCCATCTCGTGGGGGGCCGTCCTGTACTGCGTCTTCCTTCACGTGGTCGCCACTCGAGAACCTTTCCTACCCATCGGTTATCGGTTCGTCGAGCGATGTGGCCTGCCCATTGCCACTTCAACGTACTAATACGCCGGGCTATGTCGGTTACTTTGGTTCTTCTACGAATATCTTCGTTCCGGATTCTATCCCGTAGAGAAACTCCGAGCATAGCCCTCTCCATAGCTCGTAGAGCGACTTTGAGCTTTTTAATAAGACCAACACTAAAAGACCACGTCACAGAGCCATATATCATCACTGGCAACACACATGATTTAAATACTTTAGTTTTTAAACACGGAGGAATATTGGACGAAAAAACACTACGCAATTTGCCGAACGCTGCCCAGCCGAGTTGAATTCTTCGATTTACCTCTTTGTCGAAGTTTGACTTACCTAACTGGATTGTATGTCCTAGGTATATATATATAGTGGTCAACAACTTCGAGGGTACAGTTCTCAACATTTACCGGCATCGGCGCTACATCGATGTTCTTCATTATTTTTGTCTTTTCAAGATTCCAAGAGTTTAAAGGCATCCTCCAGAGCCGCTGTGAACAGTTTTAGGGAAATGACATCTCCCTGTCTCACACCTCTCTGCAGCAGGATTGGATTTGTGCTCTCATCATGTACTCGGACAGACATGGTAGCGTTACTGTACAAACACTTCAGCACTTCGATATATCGGTAATCAATGTGGCACCGCTGAAGAGACTGTAGCACAGCCCAGATCTCAATGGAATCAAAGGCCTTCTCATAATCTACATATGCCATACATAGGGGTCGATTATACTCGTAAGACTTTTGTATAATCTGACACAATGTGTGTGTATGGTCCAAGGTACTAAAGCCTTTTCGGAAACCGGCTTGTTCGACTGGCTGGAACTCATCAAACCTGAGCGAGACGATTTGTGAGGACCCTCGAAAACAACTTGTAGACATGGCTCAGAAGCGATATTAAACTTTAAAATTTTAAAATTTTATGTAAATGAACTTCAATAACTTTTACGCCCACGTAGGTATATATTTAAAACTAAAAATGCTTGGTTAATTTGTAAATGTAAATGAAAAATATTCACAGTGTAGAAAAGAATGAAATACCTTGTTGCTATTGCACAAAATTAATTATTAATAACAAAGCTAGTAGCTAGTTCCAGTGTCGACAGGAACACTACATTTCGCTTCTTTAATATGCCTTCCAACTAACTTAACGAGAACTTCTCACGCGACTAATAAACGGTAGCGATATCACAAATTAAGTTATATTTGTACGATATTAACTTTGTTCAGAATGCGTTATATATCAGGTAGAAATGACTTAAATGTCTATTACATACACGTATATTATTACGCCAGATAATGATCTGTATGCTACAATTACTCAGCCATCAAACTCAAACTGGTTCCATTTAATTAAAATTTAAGTGGTGTTCGTTCTTACCGATGGGCAATTTTTGTTGACGTTGCGCACCACGATAAATGTCGTATCAATCCTATAGATGATGGTGGAACTTGTCAAAGTTGTCAGACGTCGGTTTGTTGGTTCCAATCTAGGTCGATATGATGAAGTATCACGTTCAGACAGCGATAGGAGATAATCTATGAACGCAAGGTGGACCATAAAGAAAAACCGCGGACGCGGTTGATGGTTGAAATTATTTGATCCAAACGGCTAAAAAGTCGTAGGACAGATGTGATTTTCATATTTAGGGTTCCGTAGCTAAAAATCAAATCCACATTGATTAGATATGAATGTCTCTCTGTCTGTACGTCAGTCCGTATGTCACAGCCACTTTACTCCAAAAGTATTAGAACTACATACTTGAAAGTGGGTACAAAAAATTTAAAAAAAAAGTATGTATATATGATGCAGTCCCATATTGAATAATTTCAAATTTATTTTGTACGAGATATTCTAAACAGTTTTTGAGATATATCACATTTTCAAGACCCATCATGGGCGAATCCCTTTCACATTTGACCGCTTTTTTATTGACTTAAGTATGTGATGTTAAGATGAAATAAGTAAAAATAGGTAACTCAGGCGTCTTAATTATCGAATGAAGCGTAACCGATTGTAATGGTTATAATTGTCATTAAGGTTATAGTGTCTGCTAGGGTAAACCATACTAAATTGAGTGTGGAGAGCTATCAAAAGCAGTAGCTAATGCACGGTAGATGCATAGCGAATGGAATAATCCGAGTGAGAGACGAGGAACTAATTGACATTGCGCTTGATATAACCACAGTATAACAATGAACCTTCATACAGTAAGGCAACAAACGTATTACCCCTATAGCCCTCTATAACTCCTCAAATATTTATTAAATTTTGTTTTGTGTTAACAGAAATATATAAATACATCACCTGTGAAAATATCAAATGTCCTAGCTTAGTCACGGTTCATGAGATATAACCTCGTGATAGACAGAGGTACAGTGGAGTATTGGTAATAGGGACCCGTTATTGCCATTTAGGTATGAAACCACCGTACTTAGAGATAAACGCGTTACCACTCCGAGGGCCTAAGATCTTTCTTCACTGGAGCTATAGGTGCTGCTTGATGATAATACAGCTCAGTTTAATATTCTTGACTGCCTAAAAAATATTAAATATTCTGTATATCTGACATAAGAGAAGTTTGACTTTCAAACTTTTTCATATTTATAATGAAAAAGCTTTCAGTTTCGATCCATAAAGAATTGGATTTAATAAAAACTGCCCAGTAAAGCATGCATTTTATTTTATTATTATGATCATCAAGCGAAAAGCTCTCAGTGGTTTCCCTCACGGAATAGATAAATAAGGATGGAAAGGCCTTTGCTTCAATTAAGTATTAGAACCAGTGTCGCCGCTTTTCTCCCACCATGCAATTTCTTACACAAATATAACACCATCTCGACAATCACCCACACATTAATCTCAGGGCAGCTATTCGTTTGCGTAAGTTTGAATACTAAGATGTAACGCCCGTAGACAATAAACACTCGCACGCACACAACAATATACTCACCAATAAACTAGTCGAAGTGTAGCGAACGCATGACATGCTGTACATTGCCAGCGGAGACAGTGAACGCGTTAATTGAGCGAGTGCTTAACGAGCAGTGTATTCGCTAGCAGTAACGCTTAAATAATGCAGTTTAAGTTCGAATATTTATATTCCTTTGTATATTTATATGTTTTTACAAGTATTATAACAATAAATGTTATTTGTGACTTACCGATCAAAAGATATACCTCCTCGCTTTATACTTGAGGTCTGACATTTCATATTACATGTTAAAATTGGCACTACATGATATTTTACCAAGAGATGCGTCGTTCGAAGCAGTCTACACGACACTACGAGCGGCGAACGAATGGTTCTGCCGAACTGTGTGTGTTCACGCATAGTTGTCGCGTGCTTGCAACGCCCACATTTCCATTCCATCTTTATTTATCTATTCCGTGGTTTAACATTACGTTTTAATCGCTGTAACCGGTTGCCAGGATTCACGATCGCAGAAAATACGATACCACAGATTAAAGACTACTTAATACTTGCAAAGATGTTGCAGTCTAACCTTCTGACTTATAAGATTCCCATTAAAACCATCCATGGTACGATTCAGTACTGCTTGGGTGACATCATACAGGCATATGCATTGACCTATGTATACTAAAGTACTAGATGGGACACTCCCCTTGGTAGCATTTGTTCCAGTTTGTTTTTGCATTCAATTTACCACACTTTCCATAGTAACATGACAGATGACGTGAACGTAACGTGAAATGTCTTACACAAATATCTGTCAAACCAATTCGAAAACGGAATTGGCAGTTTGTTCCCGATGTCATATCCGGGCTTATGAACAATTCCTAAAATCAATGATCAGAATCAGAATCAGAAATTCATTTCTTCATTTAGGGTGACAGGCACCTCTTATGACACGTCAAAAACAAACAAAATAAATTAAAGTGAATAACAATTGATAAACATGTCAATTTACAAGCTAACCCCCTTATTCGTAAACGTATTTTAGCTAAAGTGTCGCTAATCTCTCCTTTGTCTTTTTCTATCCTGCACATTTGACAATGTTACTGACAGAGACAAAGCATTCTATAGCTAAAACGTATCTAATGTACGTTTATGAATAAAGGGGTTTATATATAGGTATATATAGTCAAGAATATCAATAAGATAAAACTAAATATAATATACGTAAGTATTTCAGTAGAATGTCTCATTTCCCCTTTGATAATTTATAAGGAAGTTATCTACTGGTAGCCATCCACTGCTACTACGTTGGGATTCTGGGTTCGTTCGGTTTCCACGTGTGGGGAACTGCTATTAAGAAGTTTCCCAGCGCCACACTTAAGATATTGGAACCTGACGACGCCGTCACCCACTAATGGAGGAGAATCCTTCCGCTAGTGCAGTCTGTCAACAATAATAGCCTAACCGTTCCAATAGGACGGTAGTAAATGCAATAATGCGGGATAGCAGCAGCGTGACCCGATCAAGCTACTGCCAATCCGCATGCCCCGAGTTAGACGACTATGGCATATTCTACCCAAAACAACGCATAATCCTGTTGTGAGCATCGTTGAGGAAAGCTTTTGTCCAGCAGTGGAAGTCTTTCGTCTGAAATGACGACACTCGGAGTTTAGAAATATACCCAGAGACATCATAGGTCAAAAGGTAACTGGCGAGCATACATGTAAACACCCAGTTAGCACTTATGCTGCCAATCGTACATTTACTACTTCTTCTGGAAATACCGGCTTGAAGTGACTTTACGTTAAAAGAAAGGTTGTTTTACACAAAGAAACAACGACCATCTAAATTGAATCAAACCCAGGAAGCTTTCTATCCGGTGGTCTATCGATGGTAGCTCGCGCCGGAATCGATGTAATAACGGTGACGAATCGAATCGTCTACCGCCCACCGCCATTACTTTAATGGATTTATTACTACACATCAGACAAAAAATTGAATTAATTACCTCTATTAAGCGGCGTTAACGGATTTTAATATGATGCTATATTTCCTCGCTGTCTCAAAAAAGATGGATAACCATATTAACCCAATAACGTATTAACAAAAAACCATAATTTGCAGTGAACTATATAATTATCGCTTCACAGAAATACCAATGCAGGCACGAAATATTAAGTTACTCATTACATTCGTTTACTTTTAATTTCTGAACCATAAGTTTCAATTATGTCATTACTTTTAATTCAGATCCCGGGACAGTTTCTCATAAAGGCTAGTCATGAAGAGTGACTCGAATGGTAGCGGACACGCATGCGCGTTGCGATTAATTCAAGCCAATCAGGAGCTGATTACACGCATTATGTGCTCACAGAAAAAGCAATACCGTCACTGTGGACCTTAGCTATGTCGATATAATGATGATATTGTATCGCAGGTTGGTATACCAGGACCTACGGAGGACTCTTTGATAGCAGATATCATGCAATGTCGCTAGAAATGTGTGGTAAACGTAACGATTGCGTAAATACTGTCCCGGGGCGAACATTTACAGTGGTTGTGTATAAATCTGTCATTAAGGCATACTATGTTGGTACACTTGGTACGTTAGCTGTCGCTGGCGGCTGTTACGTCTATCGTATGTAGCGAAATAGTTTTTTTGTGAATATAAAACGTTTATTTTACCGATAAATTCAGTCGTACGTCTTTCTTTTTGCTTTGTCGCATTTTTCAAGGCTGGCTGTTTTGTTTTCGATTTCTTTTGCCACATTTTACTCAATTGTTACTAGACAGTTTGAATTTTAGTTTTTACTCCTGTTTTGCGTTGTTTGCTTTAAAGGTATAATAATTTTACAAGTCCAAACATGTTCTATGTTTATCAAATGCCGTAATTTTACAGTCAGCGACAAAACATGACGACCCGGTTAGTCCAGCGGTGTGAGATGACCGGTTAATTCCAAGGGTTGCGGGTTCGATCCCCGCACCGGCACAAATATTTGTATGGCCTACATTGTTTCGAGTCTGGGTGTTTGTGTCTGTGTTGTATGTGTACAACGGCACCCACGACACAGGTTTATACCTACTGTAGGGCTGTGAGTGTAAGGCGTGTTTTATTTTTTTATTATTTACCGCATCCAAAATACTCCAACAGAATGATTAGCAACAAAGTTTATTGCTTTTTGATACGACAAAAATACATAAATACTATAACAATTTAGAAAATTACGGGGCCGTACATTATTACCACCTGACCGGGACACGATAGTGCTGAACACTACCATTTAGCGGCAAGTATATTAGGTAATGCGGTGGTGCCTACGCCCGCGATCTCCGTCACTGGAGCTATACCACCAGGAAAAGTTTTGAAATTTAAACAAACCCTTTAGAAGTGTCTTGACACAAACAACGTACCTTATAATAGTTTTCCAATACGTTAGGTACGTATTGGAAAACTATTATAAGGTACGTTAATTATATTCAACATAGCATTTAACAAAAATATCATTATTCCTAAATTGTTCGATTTCTTCACATAGAACAAAAGGAAAATAAAAGTTCGTAATAGTCAAAAAAGTTTTAACATTGGAAATCATAATTAAAAAAAAACCCTGTGAGTTAGGTTATTCCGAATGCGAAGCTCGAGCCAGGAAAGATACCATCAAATCTCGCTCGCTTATTTCAACTTATGATACTTCTAATTTTGTGACCGAAACTGAAGTAGATAATTGCGTTATAAAAAAAATATGTTAAACGCCATGTTACATGACTCAATTATATTTATTACCAGCTTAGTACAACTGAATATTCATTTTTATATTTTAACTTTCACTAATAGGCATTTTGATCGTCTTTTTTTAATATTGGGAACATTTTAATAAGCGGAAATGCCACCTGTGATATTGAGTATGCATTTGCATAATTGTGTTTTTTAAATCTCCACGGTTTATATAAATCATGAAGCTCATATCTGTCGAACTACTGTTAAATTAAAATATTTTAGGACGGAGCAAAATATGTACCGTCTCTAAGATTACTGGTTTTTGTGTACATGTCTATAGGCTGTAGTCATCACTTACTTTCATTGTGTACAGCATGCTTCATTGGGCTGTTCCGGTACTCCATGTATCATTAGCATTTTGCGCCTTCGGGACATCTCTTGGCGGTCAACTTCACGAGCTAAGAATACTACTTGGTGCTGCAAAGTATTCAAGGCTGCCAAAATAAATGAACGAAAAGTAGTGAAGTCCGTTGCTAGTGCTGTTGTGGGTGGTTCAGTGGGTGCAGATGAAAGCTCCTTCTGGAAAGCATCCATGCGCGAGTTGAACAGCTCTGCCAGTGCACTCAGTGATCCGTGAATTGTGTGCATTGTGAGGTTAATAGGTATGGTATATAACCTGATTTTATTTTAACAGTATGTGAAGTTTAGATAGGATAGTAAATAAGGACTAATAGCTGGTAGGTATCAAAGGTTACATGAACATAAAATTTATTTAAAATGTAACTTTAAATTGATAAAATTCAATTAAAATTTGGAAGACAACAAAACATGTGTTTCTTGTTTCACTCCTACCCACCTATACCTATACATACATAACAGGCGGTTGCATATTAATATTGTAAAATCGGTAAGCTGCGCGTTTACCCGCTCCCGCGGCTAATCGCTAGTGAGTTAGGGCGCTCAGGCTCTACATCGTCGAGGTGCTATGCACGTCAGCCTTACGTCAGCGTCCAAGCTTAACGCTTGACACGGCGCGAATGATCTTTAAATTCAAATTATGACATCTATTGTAAATAGATGTCATAACATTACTACATTAACATTTACTATACGTACACAATGACATATAAAGTATTCATCTGCCATGCTTATGTATAAAAAAAAATGTTCATAACACTGATTTCGTTCATATTTGAACTTTGAACAAGCCATATTCCTATGATAGATACGATAATAAAAACTGATAAACGATATGAATATAAAATACTCAGAATCTACTGATGGAAGCTCACATTGAGGAAAATAACATTACCTAATCTAATTGTCGCTAAGTTATAGTGTTCACCGCTATCGTAGATATTCTGGTCTGGTTCAAAATAAAAAAGGAAATAATATTTTATTATGTGCATACACTCGTACATGTACCTACAGCAATTTAAATGGATTAAGGTACGATTCCGAACTCCGCTTCCAGACAGACAGACAGACAAAAATTGTAAAAAATGTTGTTTTGGTATACTTACATATTATTATGCATTTAGTAAAAAGCGGTTATTTTTACCGTGAGCTTGCATTGATGAAACATTCACTTAAAAACATGTTAAAATGATAGGTTTGACAGCAGTGCGAACGCTAGCACCAACAAGACATTCATCGCAATACATACTTTATGCGACGAGTTGCGAAACATCATCATGTTTAATGTTTTTAGTGCAAACTACGGGTTATATTACAAACAGACATTCCAATTTTATTTATTTGTATGTAAATGTATTGTATAGATAACTCAAAAATACACCAAGAAAATGAAATAAAATAAGAGCACCACACGCCTCTTTCAAGGTTCCCGCCAAAACTCTCCAATCGTACCTTTATCATTTTGTATAGGAAAAGTTCCATTGACAGCAGTGTCTGACATAAAAACGCTAAAATTGTGACCATTACAGATCAAATCATATACCTTGATTCGTTGTTAAAAAAGCCTTCAAATGGACATGATAACATGACCAGCTTTCTATTATTTATATTTATACGCCACAGGTGGGTACATATTAATTTAAAACTTGCAAAAAACTCCCAATAAATGTCACACCTTTCAAAATTATGGTGCTATTACCAATGCATTATGGTAGGCTTGAAAATATAATTGGACAGACAATTGGTCACCCAAGTTTCAAATAGACGACTTCCGATCACGGAACAATTATTTGCACGCTATCGTGGCAACCCCAAGGTTCAAATAACTTCATATTCGGCCGATTTTATCATCGAAAAAAATGCAAACTAAGGGACCTCCCGCGATTGGTACAATTGAAAGTTCCCGTTTACGGTATTGCAATTTGTCACATTAATATCAACCCTTATGGCTTATTTGGAAAATAAGATGTCATCTTGTGTGGTATCGGCCTCCTGCAATGACACCTTCCTGTACCACGCAGCGCGCCGGACACGAGTTTTAACGCCATTAGAGATACAGTCGAGATAAAAATAATCAGAAGTTGACCACAGTAAAACGTTACATGTCATCTCGCTCCACGATATTATGTCTAAAGAAATTTGAACCTTCTCATAAAGGAACATACAACACCGCAAACGCTAATGTATGTTTGCAACAAAAACTATTTATCATCCTTTACCCAAACAACCTTTCGCAGTATCTGATCCAGTTACTTGCATTTTTTTTTGTCCCGCATTGTTTCTGAAGCATGGTATTTGACTTTTTGTTTCAAATCCCGAGATGCAGATGGAAGTGCAAATAAATTTAGCATGGAACGCTCTCATGGTGGTTCTTATCTTGACATGGGAAGGTGGTTAGGAAGATTAGAAGTGTTAAAATGACCCTAAACATGTTTTTGATGTTACCAGATTAAAATACTTGGGATATTCGTGGTTAATCCGCGCGATATATGTTTCTACCATCATAAATCGGTGTATTTCCTTTCCTTTCGATTTCGAACGCGATAAATTCCGATATCATTAACGAAATCGAAACCTACGATGCGTTAGTTGATTGAATGTCCTGTACACAATGAGCACAAAGACGTCCAGACCGCGTTATAAAAGCGTTCCCAATAAAAAGTAAAATTCGAGTAAAGGAAGTGCATGGCGAGCGGAAATGCAAACTCTCTTTGTGCCAACTTGCACGTGTTCCGGGACGTTTTGTGCGCGACTCTGCAATCAACGCACGCCTAAAAATGCTCCATGAAAGCCTAACCGAACGAACTCATGCCTATTTTCAGACTAAGTAACAGTCGGGTTGTACAAATTTAAATGTATGCGAGTTTATTTGTATTTTGACCAAGTATTGAAAAAGTATGTAAAAATTAAATCCAATTATTAGGGCCGAAACCCTTCAATTATCTTAAATATTTTTTGTCTAATGTGGCAAGTAATACAAGGGAAAATCAACATTTAACAGGAGAGCAAAAACAAGATTCAAAATTGTAGTTCGCGATCTATGTGGGATTGGTTAACGTGAGTAGGTTTTATTGTTCATAAAAACATTTACTTTCAGTGTATATATATTATTGCAGTAGGTATATGCCAACTGCTGTATACTTTCGAGTTATAGCACTATGCACAAAATTATGTCCTATAGTACATAGAAAAACGTGAATTAGGCCAAAAAAATCTATTTTTCTAATCATCTCTATATAAAAATCACAAAAAGGGATAGACAGGTTCAATAAAAATAACAAAACGGGAAGATATTTTTTAAGATCATCACCTTTTTGAAATAAGAACGATGCGTTTCTTATATGCAAGTAAAGTTACTAATAATACATACAACATTGTACTGACCGGTCTAGTGGTCTCAAAAGAGTTCTTTTACAAATTCCTGACCAACAAAATAGATACCTTCAAACCACATGACGATATATCACACAGAATCTTCTATAAAAGTTTTTCATACCTTAAAATGTACGTAACGAACTTTTTCTGCGTATTGAGCTTCTATAAATGAAATAAAATACGAAATTTCAACAAAAAAAACTGTCGGTCGCACAGCAGGGTATGTTTGTGGCTTTGTCGCGCCCACAACGCCACAAAAGGCAAATAAGAGAACAGTACCCGTGTGCATTATGGAAAAAAAATCATCTAAATACTCTCCTATTGAGGTTTAAAAGCCGTAGAAAATGTGCATTGTCCACAGTACAAATGCGGTGGCGAAATTAGATTCGTACTGGTCCGCGAATCCATGTAGGTATCTGTGCATCTTATAAATAATGGAGACCGTTCAAATTGATGATCATTCTTGGTCACAGTAATACTCAACTTTTCTACGTTTGGATACTTAAAAATATTTATCGGTCGAACTGAAAATTCTTCGCCATAATAACAAACTTTAGCTTCAAGTTATTTCTGACAACTTTACACATTATTGCTACTATACGAGTTGGTGGAGTTTTTATGTTCAAAAATTGGTAAACAAGTACACACAGTTCACTCGATGGTAAGTGTAAAACTGTAGTTAACAACTACAGTTTTTGAAATTGCGATGCTACGTCGGAGGCATAAACTATCATGTCTTTGTGCTGGGAATAACAGATCCGTAGATACAATATTGCCACCTGACTGAAATACGTTAATGATGACTACCATTTAGTGGCCAATTAATTACTTAGGTAAAGCTTTTAATCCGTGCTGCTGAAGCCGTGAAGATGAGGTGATTTTAAGTTATAAAATCGTTCACTATTTTAGTGCTTTTATTGGAGCGGGCGAACTTTTTTTATTGCCTACCCGAAATGTTTGCAATCTCATGGCAAACAATGTACCTATAACAGTAAACAGTACACAGGGAAGTTAGTTTACTCAAGGCGGCAGCAGTTTTAACTTTTTTTGCAGATCTTTTCGTTCGCTCCGCAGGACCCGTGGCCGAATGTAATCCGACCTGATCATATCTGGACACTTTGTCCTTGTGGTCAGAAACAGCTGTCCTATAAAGTGCTAAGTTTTTATCTCGTTAAGCTCATTGTTTAGTTAACGGAATCATTACGTTTCATCGAAGGAATTATTTCCAAATTTAACATTCATTTAAAACAAAATTATTATTCTTTATGTAACATTAACTAAACTAACAGCTAACAAGCATGCACTTCACAAAGATGTTAAGTGATGACTGCAGCCTATACATATCTGTACAAAAACCATAGGTGAAATGCAACGTTACCACCCCTGAGACCTTAATTCTTATGTCTGTGAGATAATTATAACGGGGCCTTACATTACCATCGAGCCGGAGCACGATAGTGCTGAACACTACCATTTGATGACAGAAAGATTAGGTAATGCGGTAGTACCTACGCCCTCGAGTCACTACCCTAGAACTCTATCACCGGTGAGAATTATACAAGAAGTTGAAGTTGATAGAAACAAAAACAATAAACTGTGTGGCTATTGATATTGAAAGAGAACTCAAGATTAGGGCTTTGCCCAATAAGACGTTTTTTGTCGACTTGCTGCGGTTTACGGACCAAAGCGGTGCGGCTGTCGTACTATAAACGGATGATAGATTTTTTTCGCTTGGTTAAAAAAAGCCCTCATACCGTAAAAAATGTTGCGAAAAAAGGATAAAACATAAATTAAAAATATTTATATGAATAAAATCTTAATCAGCGGTAGAACATAAAAAGAACTAAGAGCAAATACGGTGATTAAAAACAAACAGGTTAGAAAAAGAGGCGTTTTGATTAATTTTGTGGGCATGGCAGACGCACCCTTGTGAAATCGAATTTGGCGCTGCACATCGTCAAAATTGACGCATAGTTTAGGAATACCATGTTTTTTTTCAACGAGGGATAAATAATTGAGACTGATATCAACGAGATTGATAATTATAACTTTTGCTTCATGTCACGCTTTTTGAGCTCGACTTGTAACAATTGAATGTAAAATTTTATACGAATTATACTTACTTTCAAAAAATTGCTGACAACGTTTTTTCTATATATCACACGAGGAAATCTAATGTGTTCGTAGTAAGTAACTTATAAAAAATAAGACTGGATGGAGAGCTGTAATAGGAATTAAACTGAACGAATCATCATCTCATCAATCATTTTATTTTAATGACATGTTTAAGAAGCCAAAACATGTAAATCCAATTTACTGACAAAAACAAATATTTGCACGTGTTAATATACGAAAAGAACATTAAGAGAATTGAAAGAAAAAGGATTCGACTTCACACAGGACTAGGTAATACTTACCTAGAACCTCCACATATGTATTGTATGGTTTACTTTATATGTAGCTCTAAACAACTTAACAATGTCATATATTATTCATTAATTACTTACTTTTTAAATTTGTATATAAACTTGCTTAATAATATATTATCCTATCACACGAAATGGTCACCCTATCATTCATTTAACGGTTAACAATGGCTTTTTTAATATTTATGAAAATTTAAACGATATTTTTTTCTTATTTGCTTAACAGCTATGGGTACAGGTGCTTACTTTGATGTGCCGTCCCAATATCCCGAATGAACCTATAAAATCTAAAACCATCTAATCGATAAAAATAACAATTATGGAACACCGCGAAATTTTCTAGCAAATTTATGGCCAACAACCATAAACTTCAACGTAATACTCCGATTATGACTAGGTATAATATCATTTTTAAGGTTCTGTAGCTTATTTAAGAACTGTTCTGTAGTTTCGCCATGTTCGTCGGTCCGTCGATCCGTCTGTCCGCAGCTATGCTCGTAGACTCTTAGTACTAGAAAGCTGTAATTTGGCATGAACATACTTAGATACATATTACCTACGTAGAGAAAGTCGGGCAATAAAATCTTTAAAAAAGTATAGTGTACTTCCCTACACATAAAGTGGGGCTGTATTTTTATTTCTTCACTCACGCTATAGTCTGGGTGCCGTTAGATAGGTTTTAAATAATATTGAATGAGATAACATGTTCTCGATTAAGAGAACTTTTTATAAAATATTGAAGTGTGATTTTTTGTTAGACCTCCACTCCCCCAGTTCCTCTTTTAGCCAAACGGTGGTCTCCATCTGGAGGCGTGAAAAATTTGTCACTAGACAGTAATTTAAAAGGAAAATTATCACAGAAGATCACGAATTGAAAAGGAAAACTATCACAAATTAGTATGCTTTACAAATTTACAAGTAATAGTCGATCTACATATAAGATGTAGGTACTTGGAAAACGGAATCTAACAGTGCGCGTGTTCTGACACACACTTGCCCAGTCTAAAAAACTTAATCTGCTAGAGAGATTTACAAAAAAAAATTAACCACAGCATTCTAATTATAAACATAATCTAGCGGAAAATTATCAATATGGAAATGTTGCGACTATTTATGGATCTATAAAAATGTTTAAGTTAACATTTCGGGGCATAGATGATATCTGAATTTGGTATGTGATACATTAATCTTGTTAAATTAAATATGGATTAGCTACTCATTTAAATACTCAACGGAATCTAGAGAAATAAATTTGATACATCACAACAATTTACTTAGCACCAATCAAAGAAATGTAGGTTGCTATTAATATAATAATACGTTAATGATATGATTTACAAACCATATTAAGGTTTTATTTAATCTTGGCTTCTGGCTAATTTGATAACCGTGGTGTTGTAAGAAGCGGTTATAAAACACTGTAATCTGTATCAAGCTTAGGTATATAAACTTACCACCAATCAAGGTGTTTGTCTCGCTTGCTTATTTAAGAATAGTTTAGAGAATTAATAAACAAAATATGTTGTGTACCATTTACTTACGTTTTTTATTTACAAATTCGTCCGAATGGAGAGTCCATAATACAAAATTATTTTATTTGTATACTTTGGTATACCTACATATTCTTAACGAAATTGCTGTAGATGTATAAATACATTAATTTTGAACATGTTACTTTTAGGGGAAAAATAAAAAATTACATTTTGAACATGATTTTGTGCTATCACTCATACCTACTTAACATGTCAAGCACATCTTTTTTATAATTATTTGCAGATAAACTTTGAAGTTTTTTAAGATAATAAACCAATTTTCCTTACCTCTTTTGTTTCCAGAACTACTACTAGGGTCTAGTGTTTTGTGAAAATGACAAAAAATTGTGGGATATCAAAAAGTATAGCGTGAAAAATCCGATAAAGTATAGGAATCGTTTTATTTCAATGAGTGTAGCGCTCACGAAAACCTTTGAACATGACATGTTATCATACAAAAAGTGTTGTTTAAAATAACCAAGGAAATGTCTCATTTGTACTGAACACTATACACGCGAGTAAGACTATCACTTGACTTTTTTTTACCCATCCTTTATGATGCTAATCGATAATTCTGCAAGGATTAATTTCAGTTAGATGAATAGATTAATAATATATTATTTAGTGATTAAATATTTTCAGCGTCATGAATAAGAAACCTTAATTGGAGCCTTTATTAAGAAGACAGGTTTATTGGAGTTCGTCATTGACTGAAGTATTAAACCAGGCCATAGTTTGCTGTAGCTACTTTATTTGCTTCAAAAAGACAATAGGTGGGCCTTTACTAAAAAAATATACCTCGTTTAAATTAAATGCTCAGTGAGTAAAGTATTGAGCACATAAAAATAAATTGACGTTAAACAATCAAACTAGAGTTCATGATTGAGGAATGTTTACGATGGCGATGACCATCGCCGTTGTTAAGCCGCAAAATATATAATTATATATTGTTTTAAACTTAAGTAAAAACATCTGCTTACCTCAATCGTTCGTTTTGTTTTGTAAGGTTTACAGTCCTAGCTACTAGCAACATATCTATCGATTGTTTTCCCTCTTTGAGATAAAATACACGATTTAGGAAGTTCTTTTCAAAGGTTTGTACGCATGATCTCCTATTATTATTATTATTTTAGTGGCAAACAAGCATGCAGTTCACATTGGTGTTAAATGATGATTGCCGCCTATATACACTTACACAAAGACCAAGATCAAAATGTAGATGCGTTACCACTCCTGAGGCCTAAGGTGTTATGCCTCTGTGCCGGAAATTATAGGGCCTTACATTACCACCTGATCGGAACACGATAGTGCTGAACACTACCATTTTGCGGCAAGTATATTAGGTAATGCGGTGGTGCCTACGTCGGCGAGCTCCGTCACTGGAGTTCCACCAGTAAAAATTTACAACCTTTTTAATAAGGGTGACAGATGGCACTACGACTATACTTTCAGCGAAGTACGCTTAGAACTGTCAAAACTCATACTTTACTGACACTTTTAAGCATACTTTGCTGAAAGTAAAGTTGTAGTGCGGGTAGTGAATCTCACCTTAAGTCTACTCTTTGTGCCAAAAAAATTTGTGCTTTGGTAGCGCAGAATCTTACTTGGGTAAATTATTTACCCAAGTACGATTATGCACTATTATAGTTAACAAATGGTTTTCATAAATAATAATAATAATGGCAACCCATTATACGTCCCACTGCTGGGCACGAGTCTCTCCCCTTTTTTGGGGGAGGCCTGGAGCTTACTCCACCACGCTGCTCCAATGCGGATTGGTGGAGGTGTTGGGGTTAGTGGCCAACCCGCTGTCGGATGTTTTCAAACCGCCCATAAGGCCTCCGACAAGGTTTAACGACTGCTATCTATCGATAGCAACCGGGACCGACGGCTTTACGTGCCCTCCGAAGCACGGAAACTCGCATTTAATTTGCCACTAGCGGTCACCCATCACACTACCCGACCGCGCCCGTAGTGCTTAACCAAGTAGATCGTTTACGATCTACACCAGCCGCCGGGCCGTGCGCGCTTCCCGGTTTTCATATACCTAGATATATTTTAGAAGACCTTTTTATTACAAGTAAGATAATATAACTTACACAATACAATAAAAAAGTAATTGTGCTCTCCCAATTTACAATTATTGTTGAAATCAAGTTCTTTGTTTTCGAGTTATGTTAACATGAAATCAGGTTTACAAACATCTTCATATTCTTTTTCACGCAAGCACTAAGTTTATTCTCCCAAATAAAAACTTCAACGAAATATCGCCAAAACTTGACACAAATCATGGACATCTCATTTTCCGAAAATACATACGAGTTTGTAAAAAATCGTTATGTAAATTTTATTTCTTTGTCTTTAGCTTGATTTTATTTACATACTATCATTTGCCCGCGACTTCATCCACGTGTGCACAAAAAATCCGTAAGTAACCTCTGAACGGGATATAAAGTATCCTATGTGTTACAAATAGCTATATACCTTCTCTCCCTGTGTACAAAATTTCATCTGAATTCGTGCTTAGCTTAGCTTTAGCGTAATTTAGAAACAAACATACATACTTTCACATAATTATAATAGTAGTAAGATTTAGTGATATAGGTACTTTTCCATTATTCAGTTTTAAAGATTTTTTTTATATGCCATGAAGTGGCAAACAACCATACAGTTCACATTGATAATAAGTAAAATTGTGCCCTATAGCATCTACATAAAACTAGAGATTCCTATGTAGATGGATTGGCACTTCCGTGGCCTAAGCTTTTATGTCTCTGTATCGGATGTTCTTCGCTGGCTTGGCCATCTTGACCGGATGGGGGAAGATCGTGGCGTGAAGAAAGTGTACTTGGGCAGACCCTCTGGACTTCGGTCGGCCGGTCTTTATGCCGCTGGACTAACATGGTTGAGGCAGACCTGGGCGAACTTCGGATCCACGACTGGCCTGAAATCGCTCAAGATAGAAGAAGGTGGAATTCTCTCGTTTCGGAGGCCAAGACTCACTTTGGGTCGCTGAGCCAGGTAGTAAGTGTCGGATATTATGGGGCATCACCACCGAATCACAATAGTGTTGGACACTACCATTTGGAGGCAAATAGATTCGGTCATGGGGTGGCGCTCACGCCTTCGAGAACCTGCTCTGGATCTTTATCACCAATAAGTATTAAAAAAATTACAATCATCCATAAACTGCACGCCCAAACTTTGAATCAATTGAAAAAGAATCGCTTGTTTAAACCATACTCGCCTACGAAAATCTTTTATCATCAACGCCATGAGAACGTCCAATTGAACTTATATATTAAACTGATATCTGTTAAATCTAATACTATAAATTTGAAACAAAAAGTATGTACACAAACTGTTGACCATACCTTATTCTGTGTGCAACTTTGCAACTTGTAGATGGTCAATAAGATCAAGATACAAAGAACATGTGCAAGTTGAAATCAAGACTACGTATTATAACAGAGTCGTAGCATGTTCAAGATTTCATTTCGCGATAATCATCGTGAAGGCGAGAACAGCAAACGGCTGCATATTACCTTGCTACTTAATTGGACTCTCCCCCGTTGATTTGTTTATAATCCCGTTAATTTTTACTACGGCAATATGTAATTACTTATTTGCAAATTTCAATCCGATATGATAAGAATCGTTTACCTATAAAGCGAGTACGGTGCTTCAACTAGATTAAAATACTGATTTCCATTAACGATACGCAAGTCTTTTTCGTCCACAAGCTCACTCGAATGATTGAATCGGAAACTTCAAATGCTATTTAACAAAATTAAACTTGAAAGGCACGATCCAATATTTTATGAACGCAACCGTAATTAAGACATTTCTTTGGCCGGATAAAAAGTGGTTCCGTTGAAAAACACAATTAAAATATACGACTCCTTCGCCACCAACAGAAAATGTCCGTCTAATAGAGGCCCACAATTTATTCGGGTGGTAAGCTATCGAGGTTTCTTTAAAATAGACCATTATACATGATGTTAATTGGACAGAGTGAAACGCTAAGAATCTAAATGCTCGACCAAAGTCCGATCGCATTTGCATTTCTATTGTAAACGAGTCTTATTGGACATTAATGAGGTGTAAAATAATTAATTCGAGAGATCTTCATCGAGATAATACAGATTTCAATGATAACATCGAACCACATAATTTAGTATGTCTTCGTGTGACGTTAATGAGTAACTTCCGATTACGCTTTCGACAATATTTTTCAGACTTCGGATCGACTCGACTTCGAAGTTAGGAAGTCGGTTTTGCTGTGAATACATCAGCGATAAGGTTAGATCGATCTGGTAATTCGGATTATCAATGTTTAGATCTATGGTCATTTTTAAACACAGTTTTAAATGAAACTTATAAGATTTTTAATATCGGGCCATAATTATGTGGCTTATATGCAAATGGCCCCGGAGTTTTCAGGTAAGTATTAGAACACTTATGTTAGGCCTGAGATCCCACGATCAATTCTTTGATCAAGAAAAAAACATACAAGCAATTACATTAAAACAATAGTTTTTTGCGACACACTTTCACCAATTATTTCACCCAGGCGACGCCGGGTCCATTCATTGTTTTTGTTGATACATAAAAGAATAGACTTAATGTCTACTCTTTTATGTCTCTCATTGAAATTTTTTAAAGTCATGTAATTGTGAATTTTGAATAAATATGTATACTCATATAGGTATATAATCTTAAATATAAAAACAAATGCTATAGATATATTAATTTTATCATGAGAATATCAGTTGGTTTCGAATGTGACATCACTTCTCCATACAGACAGGATATGAACCTCCATGGGTTTTTTATTCTTCACTCTATATAACATACACGTTGCTTTTGAAAACTTGAAAAATAGTAATAATCGCTCAAGTCAATCAAGTTTTTTTACAAAAGTCAGTCTCCTAAGGACATCGTTTATCACATACCCACGTCTAACTCACATTATCATTCCCATAGCGTCCTTTACAAAACCTTACACTATTATTTCTCAGCTCACTAGAGCTATCCCGTTCAGCAGCAGTTTCAATTGTACACATAATTGCGCTATTACAACCTGTGAAAACCATAAATCTAACAAGTCTTCGGCGGCAGTCACAGAAAATCAATAATAATAGCATCTGATCATCACTAACAAGCAGCACGTGATCATTAGGGCAATCACACACAAAAGTAAGAAGCCGAACCACCAAAATATCATCGGCACGATCAATATGGTTATCTCGACTAATGGCCTTACGATGACTTTGTATAAATTAATAACAACAAGCTTGTAGCCTCCGATGATTGGTCCAGATCATAGAGCAACACAGGCCACCGGCCGCGGCGGACCGGTGGGAAGTAGCCATAGAGCTTATTACCGATGCACAACAGTCATTTTTGCAAGGGGAAATACATGTTACACACACTTACCCTACAAAAATCGTCTACCTATTACTACGAAACTCACACCGTGACTTTAATAAAATACGAGTATGTAAACAATTTCACGCACACGTTTAAACATTTAAGCGACAGGCACATGCACACTTGTTTTTGTACTTTGACAGGTGGGAAACCCTGCATATGGTCACAGCGCGGACATTCCGCCAAAATTCCATAAAAACGCTTAATTTGGTCTCTATTACACAGACATCAATCAGTGACGTGTATTTACACGCGCACGTGTGCGTAGCACGTACAAAATACCAAACATCGCCCATAAGGAGGTGTTGTGATGCGGGGACTATAGTAGGTAGTATTATTACATATTCTCTGATATGGCTACTCCCCTCCCCGGCCCGCCGCGGCCGGTGGCCCGTGTTGCTCTATGGTCCAGGTTAATGAGGAAGCAACTTCATCTGAGAACAAATGTATTCATTATTGAGCTTCGACCTTTTATTGTTTTTATAACCTCTGTCTAAAAACTTTATTAACTAAGTCAGAATTTAGATCGATTGCCGCTATCTGAATTTTGGGTAGATATAATCTTTCCTTATCAGAAACATCAAGCACGCTATGCATATTTGAAAATTTTGATTAAGTAGTAGATTTGCCAATAGTATGATAAATTCTTTCTAATCCTGGAACCTCTTTAGACCGAAATTAATTAGTGGATGTGGTTAAAATTAAGTGCTTGCATGTACGTTTGTAAGAAGCTTAACAGTAACTGTCGATCATGTTCATAAAAATTCCGCTCCAATATCCGTATAATTCGATACGGTCCGTTTAGTGACGCTAGGACCGTAAATATTTTACAATACCACGATATTTTTATTGTTGTTATAGCAGTGTTACTTCCTGACCCGCAAATTATCGACACTTATAGAGAAAAAAATCTTATGGATGTTATATAAAACATGCAATTTTATCAGTTTCAGTAATAAATCAGGCATAACACTTTTATTATATCCAACAACCATAAATTTATTATACGCCGACATATAAATTAGTACATTATCTACCAAATGGGCTGAACAATTTTCGTGTTAGTAAAAGTCAAGTCATGAACAAAATGTCCAATGCAAGCGACGTTCCTTTGAATTACCCTCAAAGGCTTGTGCCGCAATTCGCATGTTCAAAGCGCCTTCACACATCTGTTGGCGTCATTGTAATGTTTATTTATAAAGTGGGTAATACAATGAGCGACACACTTCAAGTGCAAATTGTTATCTAGTGGGCCCCGTCGCCTCTTGACAATAGATCACGCCTCGAAATTTCCGTGTAATTCTCCTTTTATCTTTTCTAACCATTGTGGTGCAGAGTAGCCATTTATTCGTCATTATTGTTTTTCAGTCAGGGGCAGTACTTACGAAGGCGTTATATTTGCTTGCAATCGTATTATGCTTTAATGAAAAAATACAGGTTTAAAACATTCAAAATGGCACTCTAAGTCTATCAGCATTCGATATAATACCGTGTCGAAGATGTTGTAACTTCTCTGCTGGCATATTTATTTTATTTTTGACACGAGCGTTGAATTGTCTATGAATTGCGATTGAATAGGTTTTGTCACGTGACAAGTGGACCACTTGTAAAGAAAAGGACAATGAGAACTGAACATCCTACTACCGATTCATTCATCTTGCATTCATTTAACACTGCCATATGTTGGTCAGTTGTTTATACGAACTGCCTTGACAAATTGGATGTACTTAAACAATTAGAGGATATAATTATCCGCATTACTTCGTTTTCGGGCAACCTAATTACTTTACTTTTATTGGGGTGATAATTTTTGCAAGTGATACAAAAATTTGAGAAAGATTTTCATTACCTTTAATTGCAGTATGTGCAAAACCCAAAAAGCGTACCTACTGGAATTGTAATTATTTCACATCTTTATTAAAATATTATGAAAGTGAAAGTAACTCTGTCTGTCTGTCCGTTAAGTTTTCACGACCTAACCATTGCGATGAAATTTAATTTGAACAAAAGTTACTTTTTGTGCCAAAGACAATTGTTTTTCGGACGAAATCGTCTTCATAAGACAATGTAGCTATAAATCTAAACAAAACTCAAACTCTTTTTTTTATGTAAGGAAGGTGGCAAACAAGCATACAGGTCACATTGATGTTAAGTGACGACTGCCTTTAGGTAGCCTATAGACATCTACGTAAAACTAGAGGTCAAAATGTAGATGCGTTGCCACCCCTGAGACCTAGGCTGTCATGTCTGTGTGATAGTTACTACGGGGCCATACATTATCATCTAACCGGAACACGATAGTGCCGAAATTTGGTGGCAAATACCTACGTTAGGTAATGCGGTGGTGCCTACGCCCTAGAGCTCCTACACTTGGAACTCTACCACTAGTAAAACTCGATGCAACAATAATTTTACTAAGCACTAGCCCTATTAGTGCTTAGAAAAATTATTGTTAAATCGAGTTTGAGTTTTGTATTAGATTCATAGCCACAGTCTTATGAAGACGACGCCTACCTCCTTATTTATATGCTGTCGAGGCTCCGAAAGTGGTTTGATTCCGATTTCGCCTTTAAAGTCCGTCACCTTCTGCTGTCAAAATGAAGACGATCACCAACGCGCGATGAATGGTCGATCCTAAATTTACAATTTCAAATGAGTGTCACCGTTGAGGGTTTAAATTACAAATCTCAAGTATACGCGAGAAGTCGTGGAATGTATTTTAGTTAAGCTCGAACATTCTCAATAAAACTGTGTGGACTGGGGAGACCATTGCAAACAATCAATGATTTCTGGCGTATAAATGTTTAATACTTTGCTGAGAGAATATTGATTTATGATCGTGACTTTTGAACAAAGAATGCCTAGGAAAAAATTGGCGGGTACAAATTAAAACAAGTTCGAATGTTTTTATTGATTACATACTGGTACCGAACCTGAACATGAGATTCATCGACATTGGCGACGCGAATACAAATCGAGGCAATAGTAAATGATTGTTATCGCTACAAATTTCTGAGTAATACTTCCCTGTGTCATATAGTCCGTGTAGTATCTTGAGTAAATGTTTACGAAGCGTGGGTGTGAGTATCGATTTAGTCGCAATCAAATTCAACTAAGCACTGACTCCAAGATATTTAAGTATTTATTTATCGAGCGTGCGCTCCGATGACAAATTGTAGATACAATTATACACACATTCATAATATTTAAAAATAAGAATAGATATCTACATGTGTGGCATCGACCTGTATGTATTTGCCTGACCGGTTTCATTGTATAATACTTTGTAGAGCTCTGTAGATGTAGCTGTGTAGATAGCGAGTTATTGCTATAAACTATCAATAATTCCCTCTAAACTAGCAGCATACCTTAGTTGGTGCAATATAATTATTTCTCAATGACATTCAGATAGGTGCCTAAACAGCAAACACGGCTTAGCGTGCAGTTCTCGTTAATGTGGTAAAAAGTTATTAATATTTGTCGAACACAGTTATTTCAGATTTCTAATCAGAATATTTCCAAACGGAAAATATCGAATAACACTTTTTGCTTGAAGAATCTATGTAGACTTCGTATGTAGTTATTAATTTCATTCTCAATAAAATGCTCTCTTTATTCAAAACTGTTAAATGACAAGATTTGTTTATTAAAATAAGTTTCATCCCTTTCCGCGCCATTATTCTGCGCCAAATTTCGCCACTCTTTTTTTTTTTTTTTTTTTTATGTAATGCATGTGGCAAACAAGCGTGCAGTTCACATTGATGTTAAGTGATGACTGCAGCCTATAGACACCCACACAATGACCAGAGGTCAAAATGCAAATGCGCTGCCACTCCTGAGGCATTAGGTGTTATGCCTCTGTGCCGGAAATTACAGAGCCGTACATTACCACCTGACCGAAACACCATAGTGCTGAACACTACCATTTAACGGCAAGTATATTAGGAACTCTCCGTTTCGTTCAATACTTCGGGGATAGTTACTTGCACTATTTACAAAAACATTCAGAAAAACACAAAACTGATTCATATTATTTCAATACTAGTATGCTATTTAAATATTTGTTTGGTACAAATAACATAAGTAATAAAAAATAGAGATGAAAGTGTAGCACAAAATTAATAGAAATAAAACGCAAATATTTCAAACTCAGGTATGGTTTTGAAGATTTTACTTGACATAGGTAATATCATGTTAAAAAACTTTAGTGAGAAGTATAACTTTAGGACATATCCCGAAGGCATACGATGCTTTCAACTCCTACAATTTAAAAGTTTGAAGATTTACAAACATTAAATGTCAACAATTGCGGATGCAAAAGATAATATCTTAAGCAATATTTACTGTTTACTTCTAAAATCAACGAAGCAAATACTTTATCTCGATGGCACATTTTTGTTCCCACACAATACGCAACTGAAGAGGATATATCAAGGATAGTTGACAATCAACAATGACACTCAAATAAGAACTCTTGGGGCAACGATATAAATAGCTGCAGGATGTTGAATTGCTAAGATTAAACTATTTCGTCCCTTTGGATACTATGTAATAGTATACTAAAACATTGCTAAAACGTATCGACTCAAAACGAGTTCTACGAAGGGTTACTAAGGATCAGAATTGCCAATCAAACTTAGCTGTACCTAGCGTCTGGAATTAATCTCAATTTGTAAGGCAAGTCTTGTCACGGTGTTTGTATAATGAAATGGAGCAAGTCTGTATCATTCATTAGAGTCGGACACTTCTATACAGTTAATTGTTTGAACTTGTCCGAGCTGCCGTTTAACATCGTCTCGGCTAATCAAGGCACGCTTAACAACATCCGCTCGGTAAGTGGTCGGGCGATGACTCGACGCATCATTCGATGATGCAATTGTCTCGGGTTCAAACTGTTATGCAGAGAATTGCGTCTTCAATTGCTAAGACTTCCGATTAAGTGTCAAGGATGAGGCGCCAGTGTCAATAGGCTTTAATGAGACAAACAATATATATTTGCATGTATCTATTGGCTAAAAGCAGTGGTTCACAATCTGTCTCCCATTTGATAAGGTCCACAAAACCATAACAAAATATTGCGCTCCCGTAATTTTTGTCACAGAGATAAAACAACTGTCAACTTAGCAGTGGAAATTTAAAATACGAATGATTATATATTCATATTTATGTAGTGAAAAAACATCTACATTGAATTGAGAACTGACCTGAGGTTTTGTTGATGTGTTTTTTGTTTGTGTAAATAACTATAGCCTGCACTTCATGTTAGTAGTAGTAGCATTCTCTTACCGTCGATGTGAGCTAATTGCTTGTTTGCCATCTTCATGAGAAAGGCACTGGATAATACACTGAATAATTACAATAAATTAAATATAATACAAAACATTGATTTTGTTGCTGGTATTTACTATACGCCTAGTGGTGGTTTAGACACATCTTACGTCTCTTTATGTACATCGTGATCTATTTGTACGTATAATAAACATATTAAGTAATAATGACCACAACGTCCAAAAACATGGTGGTCTGAGGCAAGCACAAAAAATTGGTATAAAGTAAATAGGTCCTCATCGTCCAAATGTTGCGAACCATTTGCTCAGAGCGAATAGAGCACGATCGTTTCGTTTAGTTGTAAACGCAGTCCATGATAAAAAAAACTATGGCTATTAGAAATTTACAAGAATGGCATGCCGTATCGCATTTTCTAGGAGAGATAATTGAATATTGCCCCTGTGTTTATAATAATTTGACCACATATACGAGTACCTGCCATCTAACCGGCAACCACTGAGCATTTATACTTCGTGACAAAGAGATCACAATATCTGTTCCCTCAAACTCCTCACTGAAGCTCTTCACATTCAAATTAATTGACCTTAATTTTAGAATAAATCCTTTGTGCCTAAATGTAAAGAGGACGAGGTCCGATTCACTACTTAGAATATACTACTTAGATACAGAGAAAAATTACTACGCCATACCACAGTAGATTTTGTAATCTATCTTCTGTGGCCATACGCTACCCGAACGAGCTAGCCCGCCAATTGACTGTCCATGGATGTATAAGCATAGTATACTAAAACTACGGAATAGACTGATCTAGAGAAATATTGAGGGCACATGTCTAATCTATCTGTTCATAATCCGGACTGATTGCATGATTGATGAAGGTGGGAAACATATTATTATTTAAATTCAACAAATATCTATGTTTTGAATGAACATACCTGCAGAGAGAATAGTGTTGTCATACGGTATAATTAACAAATGAATCCTTACGATTTTCAACATTATACAGTAAACGATAGTCTTTTTTTTTTTTATGTTATGGAAGTGGTAAACAAGCATGCAGTTCACATTGATGTTAAGTGATGACTGCAGCCTATAGACACCCACACAAAGACCAAGGTCAAAATGCAGATGCGTTACCACTCCTGAGGCCTAAGGTCTTATGCCTCTGTGCCGGAAATTACAGGGCCGTACATTACCACCTGACCGGAACACGATAGTGTTGAACACTACCATTTAGCGGCAAGTATATTAGGTAATGCGGTGGTGCCTACGCCCGCGAGCTCCGACACTGGAGCTCTACCAATCTATTGGAGCTCTATCAGTCTATTTTATACAGATTAAAACAAGGTGCTCAAGATAATATTATCGGACTTATAAAATATTGATTTAATGACGAACTACCTATAACACTACCGCTGACACTCCTTAGACCTGTCTCTGTTTGAATTTTTGGGTGTACAAAAATATAACTGAAATTGTTTGTGTATTTCACAGATTTGAACGATTCTCAGTGATACTCTCAGAACTTGAAAAATATATTCAATTTAAATATCATAAGGCTTATCTAATAATATAAAGTATATCAAAAACATTAAGTGCGATTCGCGAAGTGCAGGTATGTATAATTTCATACACCTCTGCTTTTTCGATAAAATTCAAGTGTGAAAATATAAGGGTGTTCAAAACACTGTATATTCAGAGCTAAGTAGATACTCTCGGAATTTTGACACAACAATAATCAATTCTACTTCATGCCTGACATCTTCATACGTCGATCAGCAGCCATTATCGATATCGACATTGTATTAACGGCATCTCTACCAAGACAGGTCTGGCAGGTCGCCGAATCAATTAAACTGCCCGCCATTACAATTCATTCACGATTATTATTATTCAGCGATGCGCCTCGGACCCCGCTCGCGACACACGCGAACTCACATGACTTGTTTTGTTTAACTTGCACCAAAAATGTTTTTACTACATTTAACGTCAATGACCGACTTCCAGTCGCGAGTGTGCAATTTGTCCTAATTTTTGAGTTTACCAACTTTTTAATTTGCGTGCCTGTGGCGATTTTTGTGACAGCTTCTTCAACAGGGACTGATAAAGCTGGTTTAGACATTTTGTTTTCATTTTAGACACTGTTCGTTTGTTTTTTCTTTATTTAATCTTAAATAAAATAGATTTTCTTTGAAAAGATAAAGTTAGGTCAAAAATCACATTGCGTATTAATTTATACAAATTTATATAGAGCTTTTTCAACACCTGTTGTAAAAGATCTCGTAGAATGACCACCTGTTTATAAACTGATGAAGACTTTATGGCCTTCAAATTTCACATCAATTGTTTAAATTTTAATTCAAGTAATTAAGGCGGTATGTGATAGTGTGTGCCATTTGCCTTGGCTGGAAAAAAAATCAAGGGTGCTGGCTATGCTAGATGGATTACGAATACACTGTACTTAATCTTTGTAATTACTATTATAATAATTATACTATACATTACTCACTAAGTTTATTGCAAATTTAAAACCTACCTCAATCTTGAACAGGTTTGTGTATAAATAACTTTTGTTGATCAATGGGTAATTTAAGTTAAATTAAATGAAAAATATTTTTATTTGTATGTAGTTGGTGAGTGTATGAATGAAAAAACGGTAACAGGAAAACGTCATTTAACCTCATGGCAAATACTCGGTGGGATTGTAAAACCGTATCCTTGAGTCGAGAGATGTTTATGATATTTCCCGTAATTACTGTTACAGTAACCGAATCCTTTTAATTGTGCTCGCTATCGTTGATTGTCCGTGCCAGTGTTATATGTTTAATTTACAGGTGGTTTTTGTCTTGGAGGAAAAATTTAATTGTCGAATGTCTATTTGGAAATAAGTAGTTAATAGTAGGTACGTATTTAGGGTAACTTGATATTGCTGCTTTTCCTCTCGGAAAAGGAAACTAGAATAAAATTCTTATAAATTAGCCCCAGTCACATAGGGATGGGATGGGATCACAAAAGATGTGCCGTTTTATACTAACGTAATTTAAAAAATGTGATGTATTAACGGAAACTTAAATATTTTTGTTATTTCGGAGTTTATCTGGTTTTACAATGTTAGATATTTACTTAATTAACTATCATATCAGACCAACGTAGTAACTAAACCTTTTTTTATTTATCAAATCTGGGTATTTACCGAAAAATGTACAAAGTCAATTTTCTACTAAACAGATTATTTCTGACCCTTACATAATAATAATAATAACGCTTAACCCCTAACATAACTGTAGCTAATTTATTCCAATTTTATCCAAGTTTCACCTCCCAAGAGGAATAGCAACAGATCCAAGTCACCCTGTAGTCACATAAAACCATAATTGATAAAGAAACAATTTTCTTCAAAATTCATAAAATTAAAACACTAAGTATAGGCGCTGGGTACTAATAATTCACAAATGGTATACACAAACATTCCTCAATTTATCTATTAGTAAAAATCGCATGAAAATCCGTGTTTAAATCTATTGCGAACAGACAGACAGATACGGCAGGGGACTTTCTTTTATAAACATGTATAGATAAGATTATGATATTGCTGCATGATGCTCCTGCATTCACGTAATTGCTCCTCTGCTTAATTATTATAAAAACCAACATGATGCACCTTAACTACATTATTGTAATAAAGTTACTTTGAGGTAACATCACATATAGCAAAAACAGTCTCTTTTCGTCGTTTCAATTTTGATGTAGGTACCTGTAAGTAATCATAAACTTTATACCGAATTGATGTTTTATAATTGAAAGCTTGTTAAAAACTCGTTCTTTAGCCTAAATACAGCCTTCCGTGTAAAAGACGATGCCTGTGTGCCAAAAAAGTATTAAAATTTAATTGATTAACTTAATAACCATAATTTAGATTGATACTGGTGATAGAGTTTTAATGAATAAGCTCGAGGACGTAGGAAGCGCGGCATTACCTAATCTATTTACCGCCAAAGTGCGCATGGCCCCGCGGCTGTTGTAGATCATAAGCGATCTACTCGGTTAAGCATTACAAGCGCGGTCGGGTGTGTGATGGGTAACCGCTAGTGGAAGATTAAAATGCGCGTTTCCGTAATTCGGAGGGCACGTAAAGCCGTCGGTCCCGGTTGCTATCGATAGATGGCAGTTGTTAAACTTTGGAGCAGCGTGGTGAAGTAAGCTCCAGGCCTCTCCCCAAAAAGGGGAGAGACTCGTGCCCAGCAGTGGGACGTATAATGAGTTGGCATTATTATTATTATTACTGCCAAATGGTAGTGTGCAGCATTTTGGTGTTGCGAATGGATGTTCTGTCTCCGTGAAAGATATCTTCGGACTACTACTCACTTACCATACAATTAACAACTTGATTGCCGCGTCTATGAAATTAAAAATATTTCTAATAGTAGGTAGAGTTCCAGTGAAGGAGATCGAGGGCGTAGGCACCACCGCATTACCTAAACTATCTGCCGTCAAGCACTATCGTGTTCCGGTAAGATGGTAATGTATGGCCCCATAATAAATTATCACATCATATCAGACACATAACTAAGGTCCCAGGGGTGGCAACACATCTGCATTTTAACCTCTGGTTTTTATGAGGGTTTCTATAGGCTGCAGACAACACTTAACATTAATGTTAACTACATGATTGTTTGCCACCTTCTTGACATAAAAAAACTTACAAATTACGTAACTTTTTACCACATAAATGCGCATAATGGAGCAAAACAGATAGATGCTGTCTTTTTTTGGCTAATCTAAATTCCCCAAGTCACACTTTTTAATGTTACATCTATTGATTATAAAACAATAAATTTTCTCTTAAGTACCTTCCGACGAAAGCCTAATCATAGGTATTTAGCCCATTATTTTGCTGACCTATTTATTACCGAAGTATATCTGCTATTAATTTCAAGATAAAATAACTGTTAAGTTTTTTTTAATCTCCGTATAAAAGACACCGATGTCTTATAAAATTACCTGCTTTTGTAAAGTTTTCTTTGAAGAATCACATCCAAGTTCTGATAAAAGACAGTTACAATTTTGGCCGTTATAATTGTATAGAATTTCTTTGCGATGCACGATTTAAAAATAAAACAGAAAACCCGTGGAGTCGTTTACACGACACAATGATATTATAAAATCCTTATAACTAAACCCCCTTATTCATAAACGTACATTAGATACGTTTTAGCGGAATGCTTTGTCTTTGTCAGTTGCATTGTCAAATGTGAGATTAGCAACACTTTAGCTAAAAACGTTTATGAATAAGGGGGTTAGTATTTAGTAGGTATTCGTTTTTTTAATACCAATGTGAACTTAGTAATTTACTACCCTTCAGAATGAAATATTAAAGACCTAATTTTCATAATGTAAAATTTGTGATAATTGTAGTGAATCAAACATCACTCGACAATAGACATTGCAATAGAGGCACGATATTTGTCATTGCTGAGGAGAATGTCTTGTCATCTACCGATGAATATGGGACCTTTTAATTTATGACTTACCTCCTTATTCATAAACGTACATTAGATTCATTTTAGCTATAGAATGCTTTGTCAGTTGCATTGTCAAATGTGCAGGATAGAAAAAGACAAGATTGAAGGAAAGAAAGATTAGCAACACTTTAGAAAGCTAGCTCGGTTAAATACGTTTATGAACCCCCTTAGGGTTAGACTCCACATTTTATAAATTAGGTGGGAAAAAAATAAGAACTTAAACTTATAAGCCGAAGGACGTCCATGGCGAAGAATACTTAATCACGTGGTATTTTTTCCAAACTACAAAATTCGAAAATTGTCATAATTGCTTTTTGTTTACTAGAGTCGGTTCTGTTTTTTTATATTCATTATCAATTGGCTCTATTTAATTCATAGAATTAAATTCTATTCCCACAATTTATGTTATTATTGACATAAAAAATATTCGCTATCGACTCTACACCTTCCTGTTCTATAGTCGTAGGTACCTGATGCGACCTCAGCACGAAGCGCTGAGAAAATCTTTGGGAACATAATCTATAATCCATCGACAACACGTGCACACGGCCATTATTGATTTTGCCGTTTTTTCTGTAAAATTGCATGGCTGTCCCGGCTTGGCGTTGAAAAAATATCTACTAGGGTGAGTGTGAATGGACCTTATTATTAGCTTGCGCAATGACATACGAGTTTTTATGGGAAGATCTTAGGCGCGTGGCAAATGCAGCCAATCGCCATACTTGGAACCATATTTCATCCAAATTTGGAAACAAAAGTTGAGGTTGTGTAGAAAATTATTTAAAAAGTGCCATATATGTTATTATAAAAATAAAACCTATTATAAAAATAAAATATTTTGTAAATAAATTATATTCTTTGGCAAGTACGTTATTTTAGATCCACTTTATATTAGTAAAGTTATTTTCAGATATAACAACAACTAATAATGACCCCCTAACAAATAATTTTATATTTTTTCTTAATAATAATATTAATTGGATACTTATGTCGGCAATACTGATGTAAAATGTAAATATCGCATATCACTTGTTCAGCTGTAAGAAAGAAATGCTTTTCAGATATTCCTAATTCGAATATTTTCGTACTAACAATGTAAATTCGGCCTAACATGACAATCACTGGTGGTGGAATTTAAGCACAGTCTAAAGAATGTGTTAGTAATGTTTTTCTTATACTCACTGTAGTTTTAGTATCGGAGCTCAAGGCCAGCACGACATTGTGTAATCTACCATTAGGTACCAAAATATATTATTCTTATATTATTATGTTGATCAAGAAATTTAGAAAGAATGTCGAATGAGCGAATGACTAAACAGAAATACAATACGATTAGTACGAGATAAGTCAATGAATGCGAATGTGGATGGTTGCATAGGCCCAGGAAGACCAAGACTAAATAGGTCGAGTACTGTCTGAGGGTCGCGTCAAAAGTCTTACCCCCTTATTCATAAACGTATTTTAGCTAAAGTGTTGCTGATGTCTCCTTTGTCCTTTTCTATCCTGCACATTTGACAATGCAACTGACAAAGACAAAGCATTCTATAGCTAAAACGTATCTAATGTACGTTTATGAATAAGGGGGTTAGGAATCGGCGTGCGTGTTTGAAGAGAATGATGAATGTAGAAGAAGCACGGGAGATGTGTCAGGACCGGGATATCTGGCGCTCCACACTCTCTGCCTACCCCGTAAGAGACTTGACGTGAAGATACTTATATACATACATATGATACTGATGAACTGGGGAACAAAGGTGTTGTTGGGTTTCAACACCTTAGATTTATTGTATGTAAGGGAAGACTACAGGTATTATTTAACGACTCAAAATGTGTAACTGCTTCTAATAATTACCTTCAATAATAAATGTAACCAAAAATCGTTAAAATATAAACAAGTATGTTTGGACGGATGTCAATACTGACTTTCGACCCTTCACCGCAGTGACTTCCCCGGAAAAAGAGTTTAAAGTTACTCATGTGACGGTATGTCACCCCTTTTCAAAGAAAACAAACATTAGCTTCATTCAATCGTAGATACATTTCACTTTCAATTCCACGTGTTTGTAAATATTTTTAGACGTTTTTCAATACAGTTAGTTACATTAAACTTTTTTAAATTAGCTCTGTCTGAATTAAGCGGAGGCTTCTTTGCTTTAAAGTGGTGTCTGAGCCTGGGTTGCACCAAGATATTTCTTAAAGTGATTGTAACATTCCACATCCTTCTCTAAATTTAACAGATTTCTTTAAGTTACTACCTGAGGACGTGAAATGTTGCAATTACTTTAACTTTAGCAAATATCGTAATGCAACCCAGGCTAAATATTTTGTTTTGCACTGCCTCAATAGTCTAGTGGTAGTAGGCCATTACTGCTATGCTGGTATCCTAAGTTCGATCCCAGTAGCTCGGCGTTTAGTAATGTGCCTACAGGCTGATGATTTTTTACATCTTATCATCAGCCGCAAAATGTCTATGTCCATGTATATGTCAAAATGTATATATGACGATGAATCTCATTAAGAAAATTACTTTTACAAATGATAGTAGAGTTGCATTGCCACTTGCCACTCATCAAAACCCATACTATACTGACAGTTCTAAGCATGCTTTGCTCAAAGTAAAGTCGTAGTGTGATTTGTCAATCTCACAAAGACAAAACTTAAGCTATACTGATATAGCTGCAACGACGGTGGCCGTAATAAGTAATCACTTTGACACGGTCCAAGCGTTTCCATTACCACCTGATTACTGTCGATGTGAACACCTGCTTGCACAAAATTCATTGCAGCGACCTTATTCATGAAATATTGATATAGTTTTCCGAAAATTACTCTTTTACAACAAGAATTCTTTATCTTGTAAGACAATGGTATAAAAATATAATTAAATTACTTTTCTTTACGAGTGTTTGACAAATTTTTGCTATTTTTACTGGTGGTACACAGAGGCATAACACCTTAGGCCTCAGGAGTGGTAACGCATCTGCATTTTGACCTTGGTCTTTGTGTAAGTGTCTATAGGCTGCAGTGGTCACTTAACATCAATGTAAACTGCATGCTTGTTTGCCACTTCCATAACAAAAAAAAAATATTAAAAAACTTGATAAATAAATAAAAATACTTTCAAATGTTCAGGATGGAAATAGTTTTGGGAACATTTATCCCAACATAAATAAAAGGTATGACACAAAAAAGTTGAAGAAATGTGGTAATTTCGTATATATGGTACATTAAGATTTCTTTTGGATAAAATTAATGTATGCACTTCGTAGGTCCTTTTGACAACAGTAGTCATGACTACCTTGCCTTCCTTTATACAATCAGTTAACATCCATAATATTAGCAATAGACTGCAGTTTTCACTTACCGTCAATGTTAACTACGATTATTAATAAAAATTAAATTTAGAAGTCTGTTTCCATGGAGTGGCAATGTTGGCCACTATGAAGAAATATTGCAGCCATACGTCACCATTTAACTGAAACAAGATACTGTTATCATTACTTACACTACTATTTAGTGGCAGATACATTAGGTAGTGCGTTTGGTCCCTATTCCCTCGACCTCCACCACTGAAACTCAACCACCAGTTTGCACTCTATTCTTGTATCTATATGATGATATTGAAAAAAACCTGCCGTAAGAACAGCTCAAAGTACGATTATGTCCGCAGTATACCAACAGGCTCAGATAAGATTAGATGTATCATAGTTACAAGACTTGGGCATCACTTATAATTTCATACAGCGATTTTAGGTCTATTCCACTATGATCATCTGAGTAATACCACTTATGCGACTATGCAATCCTAGTATGCCTATCGCTATAGTAACTACCTCAATAGTCTTTTATGTTATGGAAGTGGCAAACAAGCATGCAGTTTACATTGATGTTAAGTGATGACTGCAGCCTATACACACTTAAACAAAGACCAAGGTCAAAATGCAGATGCGTTACCACTCCTGAGGCCTAAGGTGTTATGCCTCTGTGCCGGAAATTACAGGGCCGTACATTACCACCTGACCGGAACACGATAGTGCTGAACATTACCATTTAGCGGCAAGTATATTAAGTCATGCGGTGGTGCCTACACCCGCGAGCTACGTCACTGGAGCTCTACCACCAGTAGTCTAGTGGTAGTAGGCCACTACTGACACGCTGGGGTTTCAAAGGCTCCCCGGATCCGAGGAAAGTGCTATTACGATTTTTACATTTTTAGAAAGCTTCACAAAGTTACGGAATTTGTGAATGAAAGAGAACTGGCAAATCGTGAGTGCTTACATATGTGCTGTAATGCATGAATTTACCTCTGTTTTCCCCTTTGAGGAATACAAGCAGGGAAGTTACGTTTCTTTTATTGTTCGTTATTAACGAAAAGAAGGAGTCAGTCGAGTCAAAAGAAGAGAAGAAGAGGTCCGCAGACGTAGCAAAGTGAGTTTCCTCTGCTCCCGTGTACCATCGATTGGCGATTCTTAACTTGTTTTATTTTGTCTATGTGCATCATAATCGACGAAGTGAGGTTGAAAGGTCCTGAAAAACATATTATGTAATATGGTAGGTACGCTTATTACGTTTTAAGACTGATGTTATTTTTAAAAGTCTATAAAAATTTACGACGTTCGCCTAAAACTGTCTCGGTAACCTAGTGGTAGCAGGCCACTACTATTACGCTGAGGTCCTGGGTTCGATTCCCGGGTCGTGGGTTATCAGAGATAATGGTGTAAAGTCCTTTATCTCTGATTCTATTGGGATTTTTCCATTTTCTGGAAATTTCCCAGTACGTCGAAGTTTGGTAATGTGCCCGGAGATGTCAACAGGCTCGCCACCTGTTATATGGGCCAAAACGTAACCGGCGAATCGTGGGTGTTTGCATGTATGCTTGAATGCATGCATTTACCTCTGCCTACCCCTTCGGGGATTACAGGCGTGAAGTTACGTACGTTCTTAAAAACTGTTCAAAAATTAACCTGTGTTTTTCTATCAGGGTGTAACCCACGAGATCAAAGTGAAACAGACCCAAAATACAAAACCACCGAAGAGCCTATCTATAAACGAGTATGTCAAAATATTTATTGTCTCCCATAATATAAAACAAAGACGTGGGAACTAAGATAAGCAAAATATTATCTCAGACAACCAGTATTAAGATACGGTACACAAGAAAAAAAAAATGTTTATCCACTTCTTCAATAAATGACAAACGATTCAGTTTAGATTCTAGTTTATGTCACAGAAAGACACTATTTTACAAAAATCATTACATAAATATGCGCTCACGGAAACGTTGGGACAGTTCAAGTTTATATATAAAGAAGGATGAAGAAGAAGAATAATTTTAAAATAATGTTAAAAACTAATAAATATTATTGCACAGCATGGCTATGTATATGACAGACAATTAATTATTACCTACTAGATTTAGCCCGCAACAAAAAAGTAGAGATTCAATATGGAATTAAGACCAAGGTCGAAGAAGTTTTCGGTCATCCAAAAACATTGCAAATTAGACTTTACAGTCATACAAATAAGGCATCGATGTGATATTTCTGTACATTTCATATATCGCGTTCGAATTTCGATCATCAAGCGATCATTAAAAATAAATATTAAAATTATAGATAAATAAATTGTTCCTTTAAAATTTATGGATAAAATAAAATGTTAATAGATAGACCACCAGAATGAAAGAGGAACTAATTAATAATGCTCTATTTGATCATCAGGAAATCAGTGCCAATCTTACACGAGACCCACAAGATCGATGACACAACAAACGCATTTTTTCATAAATCAGTTATTACATTATAATCTGAAATTTAAGTTTTTATCTCTCATGGAACGTGTCAATAGATAAACTATCTCAGAGACACGATGGTTTTGATTACGACTTTTTGCTTTCGTCAGTTTTTTTTAGACAAATTGCTGTTGAAACCTGTTTAAATATGAGAAAGTACATGAGATAGTGGTGTATTAATGTTGTAGAAGTTCAAATATTTTGACAAGACTAAAGTAATAGATACATATTATTAATTTAATATAGATAGATATACTTGAACACGTTTATAATTATAAGTTACTAAAGTCTCGAAGAGTAATTTTGAAAAATCATCAATACGTAGCGCCGTACCTACCAAAGTCACGTAAAATAATCTAAAATAAAAGTTTTAACTAAGTACTTAAATAAATCTATGAATTTTGTAACAGTTCTCGTGTGGATGATCTATCTTAATTTACATAAATGAAGACGAATTTTCATTGACCCATGAAGACAAAGTTGTAACTTCAGTTCTTATCCATTTTTGACGATCAAATCGACTGAGACAGGGGTGATTTCAAAAGAGTCAAAATGAATGTGAATGTGTGTAAATGAAAAAAACTACGATTTACCTACTTAAATTTACAAAAATAACGATGAAGTAAAGTCAATGAAATGACATATGACAGTGAAATAAAATATTTTTTACGTATATTTATCGTATAAATTTAACTTAAAAATTGTTTGATATAAAATTGATGTTTTGGTTGTTTTTTATTTTTAGCTCGAGCTCACCTAAAACACTTTTATTAAATTCAATTAAACAAGTATTTTTTCAATGTTTTGCAAAATTCCACAAATATATTTTTGAAAAAGTTACGAACACCTAAAAGTCAAGACGTATGGAATCGTTGTACGTAGTTACCATATAAGAACATCACAATATCCAGAATTGAAATATATACCTTCGTTTCGTTTACAATTTTAAAGTTCAAAAACTGATACAAACTGTTAAAAAATCTACCAAAGACAACAAAACCATTAACAAAAGCTAGACAAAATAAATCGTTAGCACTTAATTAAATGTATATATGTTATAGATCGACAACTGCTATTTAAGTATACAATTTAGTTTCTCGGAACCAATTACGCAATTAAACATCAAACTGCCGCGACCGTAACGAGCTCATTGAGTGAACCACTCAATCCCAGAGACTAGCCGCATCAAAACTTGTAGAATCTTAACTGTGGAAAAGTGCATTTTCCACGGCTCAAGATTCTTATATAAAAATAACGACAGCATCCGCTCGCAGTGATAAATGCTCAAGATGAATGGGCCTCCGCGTGAGAGCACTATCTGATGGACAACGGAGTTGGTACTAGGAGACTTACAACTTTTTATTGACTGCCGCAATGTGATCGTATATTCCACATACCTACAAGGCTTTATGTCATTTTTATGACGTAATATTACATTCAGAACTATATTGTAGGTGCGCCGTTAGAAGAGGGATAGAAGTGACCGCGGCATTATGTTTTGTTATTACTATGTAAACCTAATATTACATGGGACTTACATAAAATTATAAAATTGCTGTCCTAATGTATGAGACGTAATTCTTATGATGAAATCATGAACAAAACAACAAACCACTTTTTTGAGATGTTTGATGTTTAATTGCGTAAATGGTTCTGGTCCTTCGTGCGCGAGTCATCGCACTTGGCCGATTTGTTTTATTAAGTATTATATTATTTACTAGCTGTGCCCGAAACTTTGTTTACGTGGAGTAGTGGCTTTGGGACTTGGGGCAGCGCTTTTGGATATACATTTTGGTTAATTTTTGATCATAAACACTTATGGGTAGCTAAAAAAATCAACTTTACAGTAATGCTTCTCTTTTCACGATATTAGACGTATGGCCAACGGGGATAAAAGCACACAGGCTGCTAGGATTAAACGCGCATCCATCCTATGTAGAATCGTATTTTCGAAAAGGCCATCTTAAACTTCTATGCATAATACTTTTTTATAGAAAATTATTATAAAGTTTTGTAAAGTTTTAGTCAATTAGTGCTTCTAACAGAGAATGAGAGATAAAAGATAGATCTATGCATAATATAGTCATTCCGTAAGAGACGGCAGAAGAGAAAAATCGAATATTAACGTTGTGCATTATTACCCACTAATGCCTTCAACACCACCACCATCGTCACCACCACTACCATCACCACCACCACCATCACCACTACCACCATCACCACCACCACTGTCATCACTACCACCTCCACCACCCCCACCACTACAATCGCCACCAAGGCCATCAACGCCATCACCAACACCAAACACCTATGCCACCAATGCCACCAATGACACAAACGCCACCAAAACCACCACGACAACCAATGCCACCAACGCCTCCAAAACTACCAACAACACCAGCAACGTCACCAACGCCACCAATGCCTCTATCGCCACTAAAACCCACCGCCAGCACCACTAACGCCACCAACACCACCACCAGAGTCACCAACAACACCTATGCCACCAACGACACCAACACCACCACCACCACCACTACCAACACCACCAATGCCACCAACACCACTAACGCCACCACCACCACCACCATCACCATCATAATTACATCCGAAAGACGTCCATCCGTCTTCGCTGGACAAAGCATTTTCCGAAGATGCTCTTAAAAGTGTTGTCCGTCATAAGGAAAGAATACGCCATAATTACCAAGCTTGGCATGCTGAATGGTGATGTTTTATGCCGGGACGCTGCTATGCGGTATGCTTAATGTTACTAACATAGAAAAACCGGCCCAGTGCGAGTCGAACTCGTGCACGAAGGGTTCCGAACAAAAATGGCATGAAAATAACGTTTGTTGGAAGGTAATATACAACAAAAGACCTAAAAATTCTGTGAAATTTTTAAGCGTCTACTTGCTACCGTTATTATTATCGACCAAAAATATACAAAAAAAAACACTTGTATTGTATGCCCCCTTGGACTCCTAACATTTTCATTTTCTTATTTTTAGTAATTAGTCTTTATAGCGGTATCAAAAATATATAATTTGTGAAAATGTTAGCTTTCTAGCTATCATTATTTATGAGTTACAGGCTGGTGACACACAGACGGACGGACGGACAGACATACATACAGTGGAGGATTAGTAATCCGTAGGGTCCGTTTTTACCTTTTAGATACCAAACCCCCTAAGAGATAGAACTAAGATACAGAATAGCTTAAATATACTCGATATGATTCTTTAAATTGACATAACTTTTTTATTTTTGAACCGATTTACATGAAACAAAAGCATAATGTTAAGTGAAACTTACCATAATATATAAGTGAAAACTGCAATTCGGATAAGCCATTTCTGAAGTTAGCGTACACAAACACACAGACATACATACATTTTTTCGGGATAAAAAGTACACAGTTTTGTGCGCCAAAAGTTAAAGTATAAATATACCAAGTTTCATCGTAATCGGACCGGTAGATTTTGTGTGATGCTTGAACAAACAGACAGACAGACAGACACAAAAAAAATTCTAATCACATATTTGTGTTCGGTATCGATCTAGTAACATCCGCTGGTATTTATTTTTTCAATGTTTTCAATGTACAGAATTTACACTTCTACAGTTTTATTATAAGTATAGATATGCATATTTAAGTTGAGGAATAAACGATGAAATCACTCTCAAGTGCATTTCGCACGGGGCAGTTAATGGATTAAATTACTATCACAAACATTTTCAGTTGCGAATACTTGTGAATAGCCTTCCTTCAAGTTTAAAAGAGTAAAAAGTATAATCATTTACTTTTCATTTCAAAATACAACTTATTTAAGGATTATCCTAACACCGTATTAAACAAGTACGTCTCTAAAAATATATAATATCTAATGTTCCTCAACACAACGCGGCCTCTACATCTTTAGTAGTGACCATAGGTATTATATCACGAACGCAATGTCATTCAAAGATTTCCCGAGTGATGCCTCTCTCGGACTACTGAACTTATTTTTTTATACATAACTCAAGAATTTGTTCCTGGTTGACGAGCGAAGGCACGCCACCGACTCCCTCGTTACATACCACTCCATCATAAAATGTAAAACGCCATTGATAAAGCTCCAATAAAGTATCACAACAATTACCGATAATGCAACATTCGTTTTTTATATGAAACCGGCGGCTTGAATGAAAATATCATTCATAAACATCGACGGATTCTTTTCAGCTATGAAAAAAACCATTGAAATCAAGTATAACTGTACAACAGTAATCGTGTCATTAAATTAACCAGAATTCTTGCTACCAATTTATGGAGGCCCGTGAGTTTTTGGTCATAAATATTGAATGAAGCGAATGGATTGTACAGGTACCTACTGTAACGGTGACAAATAATTAGGGGCATGTTTTGCACCTGTTGGAATCTCAATAAAAATTTATTGATACACTACTCGTGAATACTAGTTCGGTTATTATAATTTTGAAGTATGATGAAGGTACGCTTTTTACTGCGCTCCAGTGATGAAGCTTGAGTGTCGAAGATACTTTGGTGAAAGGTATTTTAAACTTTTTTGATAATTTGCTATTATGTTTCAGTTACCTTTTGTGGTCTCTGGTATACCGAAATTTATACTATATTTTTCTGACAAAAGTTCGATTTTTTAACAAAATAAAGTGGCAAGCATATATTATGGCTGCAACCTTAAGCCAATATGCGAAACCGGAGGCCCAAGTCCGCGTTCCAAAAAATGGGCTGTTCAAAAGGAACTATCTTTTTAATTCACTTTTTTATGTAACTAATGTGGCAAGCAAGCATGCAGTTTGCATGGATGTTAAGTGATGACTGCAGCCTATAGACATCTTCTAGAGTTCGAAGCGCGCATGGCCCGGCGGCTGGTGTAGGTCATAAGCGATCTACTCGGTTAAGCACTACGGGCGCGGTCGGGTAGTGAGATGGGTGACCGTTAGTGGCACATTAAATGCGCGTTTCCGTGCTTCGGAGGGCACGTTAAGCCGTCGGTCCCGATTGCTATCGATAGATAGCAGTCGTTAAACCATGTCGGAGGCCTTATGGGCGATTTGAAAACATTCGACAGCGGGTTGGCCACTAACCCACCCACCTCCACCAATTCGCATTGGAGCAGCGTGGTGGAGTAAGCTCCAGGCCACCAAAAAGGGGAGAGACTCGTGCCCAGCAGTGGGACGTATAATGGGTTGCCATTATTATTATTTTATATAGACATCAACACAAAAACCAGAGGTCAAATGTAAATGCGTTGCCACCCCTAAACATAAGTTGTTCTGTCTCTGTGATAGTTATTACGAGGTTATATAAAACGTGTCTTTGCTTGTCACCCTACTTTCAATGAGCCGTGAACAACTCGTTGTTCAGCTGCCGTATCAGTAGCAACGCAATTTCTAAACATAATCCAGTTATCGAGCTTAAAACCCATCTCACTTTCTGCTTTTACTTTCAAAAGTCTCAAAAGGGCATAATACATGTAGATGGGATCACTAACGCTAAATTTAACGTAAGACATCTTCGCAGACGTGTCAGCGACTTTAGTTCTACACTCGTGACTTCGAGGAACCGATATCCCATTGTTGTGCCTGTTACAGTGTACAGTTACACAGCTTTTACACTCCTTCATGGCACATTACTAATGTTTCCTTTGTGTATTTTTATTTGTGTCTATGTTTTTTTCGCACACTTTCGATGTTTCACTCTGCTTTTGAAGAGGGCTTATTTTGCTGCGCATATTAAAATTTTATGCAAACTGTAGTCTAACATTAAATATTTACGGCTAATTAATGTTCAAATTCTTGTTCATTCAAGACTACTAATAATATGCAATACGAATAGTTATTAAAACGCATGATTATCTATACAAATAAATAAAATAGGAGTGTCTGTTTGTAATAAAAAAAAACCGCTTTTACTAAATGAAAATTTATGTATACACGGTACATATATCAAAACAACATTTTTTACAATTTCTGTCTGTCTGTTTGTTCCGGCTAATCTCGGGAACGGCTGGACCGATTTTGACGGGACTTTCACGGCCCGATAGCTTAGGTAATAAGGAGTAACTTAGGTTACTAACTGCGCCCACGACTTCGTCCGGGTAGATATTGAACAATCACAAATTCTCACGCGGGTGAAGTCGCGGGCACAGCTAGTATCTACATAAAATTAACGCCGAGCATAGTTTGCAATTGATTAATATACACTTATAGCTAAGCATTTTATCAAAAATATATACATATACATTTTATACGGTTTTATTATGATAATATTGTAATTATATGTATGTATACATAAAGGTTCGTATCTTAGCATCAGCTACTAACAAGTTTGAATTAAATTTCATTACGAATCAAACAAAATTGTAAAAGTTAAAAATCTATAAAACCCCAAACAAACATAAAATCACAAACATAAAAAAAACGTTAGATGCACATTATTATGCTAAGTTAATCAAATCTCTATGAATACGACCGTCAGGAAATTTAAAGACATTATTTGAATCGAACGTATTCAGCAATTGATCGGACCACCAGGTCGAAAATAAGACATCAGGCAAATTGAAACGGATCAAAAAGAATGAAAGCTCGCATTAGATTCGACCTTTTCTCCGTTTCAAATAAATTATTTCAAATGCAAGAGTATTTTACGACATTGCAGGCTTTGTTTGGACAGTGATACTCAAAATGAAGCTCGCCAACATTTACTATGTAGCTCGAAAAACTATGTAAATGTATCAACTCATAAAGATGAATTATAAAAGCCATTTAAAGCAATACATATATTTAATTGTTTGTCTTCATTATTCTTTGCAAATAGTCGTAGGGGCTCAATTTGTCTGCAAAAATATTTTTAAAAAACAGGCTCGAATGAGCCGTCAAATATGAATATAATTGCCTAAATATTTTACAAATATGTATTGTAAAGCAATCACAAACCTAAACGAGAAAGATTTTTCAAAATATTACACAATTTTAACTGTTACATAGGATCCTATTAAGTTAACTAAATTGAATAATACGTGTTCCACAAAAATTCAGTCAAACTAGTCTAAGGTGCTTGAAAAAAATGTTGATCGACACGAGGAAAGAAAATGTTGAGAATAGCTGCTGTAGTAAAGAACCGCAACAATCCCGTCATACAGGTTGTTCTAAAACAATTCGATTCTGTACTTATGATTTATAACTGTGTGTTTATACGGCTTTCATAGGTTTTGCTCGTATATGGTCGGATCGTTTGTCTATTTGTTTTACACGACAGACATCATCTCAGTATGTTTTGTGATAGATAAAATATATCAATTTAAACGCCGATGAATATTGAGATTAGAAATGTAACTTTACGCCTTTATATCTGTTTTTTTAATGCAATGAAATTGGCAAACACGCATGCAGTTCACACGGATGTTAAGTGATGACTGCAGCCTATAGACACCCACACAATGACCAGAGGTTAAAATGCAGATGCGTTGCCACTCCTGAGGCTTAAGATGTTATGCCTCTGTGCCGGAAATTACAAGGCCGTACATTACCACCTGACCGGAACACGATAGTGCTGAATACTACCATTTAGCGGCAAGTATATTAAGTAATGCCTACGCCCGCGAGATCCGTCACTGGAGCTCTACTACCAGTAAAAAGTAAAAAATCTAACATAAAGTTAAGTAGAGACGTAGGTACAGAAATGTATGTTAATATGCGGTTATCGGTAGGATATCAACATATTTACTGTTTTTTTTATTTTAGTTATTATTTTCCCTTAGAATTTGCTGAATTAAAATAATTATCGCCCTAATATCACGATTAATATCTTAAAACTTTCTGACGGTTGTGTTCACGGAGATACAGATATAGCGCCCTGTTAAAACTGTCACAGAGGCACAAAAACTTAGGAGTGGTTTTTAATTTTGTTTTTGTGTAGATGTCTATTGGCATTCACTTATCATCAATGTGAACTTCATGCTTGTTTGTTAGTTTGTCACCATAGGTATTTGAATTTAAACAGTTCATTATTATATAATCATAAACTAAAAATTACTTTCTTCAACATTAACAAAATTTGCTATCCGTTGAAGTCTATGTCAAAAACAGGTAAACAGCAATAAATTGACTTTATCGTAAACATTACAAAATAAAAACTGCAAATCCAAACTGTCCTAAACGTGCACAAAGGGTAGGCCACCCGTTACATTGTTTTCGCTGGTGGTCCAATCATCAAGATGATTAAATTAGGATACAAACAGATATAACATGCGAAATGATATACAATGAACCCAGTCCGCGCATAATGAAGCAATCAAATAGTATCCATTGTAACTCGGCCGGTACCCATGCAGTTGGGTTTACGTAAACGCATCCGTTTCTTCCGCTAATACCTACTAGAGAAGTAAGTTACCTCAATTTTTGCAAAACGTTTCATTTTAATGTGAAATTTCACTGATTTTTTGCATTAATTCAGGCAAATTTTTAAATAATGTACAAAAGTTTCAAAGTATACTGAATTTTCAGGCAGGAATCGACCCTGCGACCTAAGGATGACCAGTCCAACCACTATGATATCGAATTCCACATCCGAGCGTTGAATTTGTTTTTCCGTTTTTGATTTAACCGATTTGATTGATGAACTATGTCCGTTGATAACCAATTCATAGCTAAAAAACCGATATTGTAGACTTTTCAGCATATTATTTTTATTTTTCGCAATAACCAACACAACCTTAGAGGTTGTGTAATGGAGTAATAATATTTATAATTTATCTTATAATTAAATGCCCTACTCGACTTGCCGCTAAACGATAGTGTTCAGAGTTATTGTATTCTGGTCAGCGGGTAACGTACCCTTATATTCCGACACAGAGCAACAGCATAAGCTTCAGAAATGGCAAAGCATCAACACTGAAATCATTTGTTTGGATGCAGATGTTTAAAGACTAAATATTACCACCACCGGCCACTTACGGTGGTCCCATGAGAACACCAGCGCTGTAGTTTTACTCGTGGTAGAGCTCCAGTGACGGAGCTCGCGGGCGTAGGCACCACCGCATTACCTAATATACTTGCCGCTAAATGGTAGTGTTCAGCACTATCGGGTTCCGGTCAGGTGGTAATGTACGGCCCTGTAATTTTCGGCACAGAGGCATAACACCTTAGGCCTCAGGAGTGGCAGCGCATCTGCATTTTGACCTCTGGTCATTGTGTAAGTGTCTATAGGCTGCAGTCATCACTTAACATCAATATGAACTGCATGCTTGTTTGCCACTTTCAATACATAAAAAAAAAAAAACGCATTCAGCTGAGATTACCATTTTTTTAGTCTCACACATACATCATGCCGTTAGTTGTGTTAAGTTTTCTTCTTTGTCTTTATCATTGTGTTATTTTTTTGGTTTTTTAATATTTTGATTACTATTGTTAATTTAGTGATGTATTGTGTGTGTCGAAAAAATAAACTATTTCTATTATTTCTATTCATTTACCATCAATGTGTACTGTGCTTATCTGCCGCTCATGACAAAAACTCCATTACCATTTCAATATAATGTATTCTCTAATAGAAAATTTTATGACATGTTTAGAATGCAGAGTTTGCGTTATATAATATTTGAATTTTTCATTCAGTAAGTGAATTAGATGTAGGTACCTAACTCTTTCTGTGAAATAAATTTCTTTAACCAGAGTATGCTACAAATCTATGGTTTACGTTTAAGTAAAGTAGATCGAAACCGAGAGATTGCCTGCCATGCCCGCTTTGCATACGGCAAGCCCAGGATACTTACTACGCACAAAAACTCGTTGCATTTTAAAATCCTTTCCGAAAGCAAACATTTGACGTTTCGAGGGAAATTGAGCGGAATACTTTTCGTTGGATTATTTCGAAGAACGAAATAACGCATACAAATAGGGTTGCCAGGTCGCTGAATAGCCGAACAGACCGTCAAGATTAGCCGGACGTTTGGATAAAAAGGCCGGACACCCGCGATAGAAGTGTTCACCTGTGCTCGGCACTCGCTCGTTTAAGAAATGTAAAAAGCCTAACAAAAGCCGGACTTCATATATTTTGACCGGACACGAGGTCAAAAGGCCTAACTATGTCCAGCTTTATCCGGACGCCTGGCAACCCTACATACAAATATAGTTTATTTTAAAGAAAAATGGAAAGAAAAATTTTACTTTAGGCGAGACTCGAACTCGAAGCCTACTGGGAATCTAGTCCAGCCGCTCTTCCAATTGAACCACTGAAGTCCTGCCCGATTTGTCAAATCTTTCCTTCACATTTATTGAATTGCTTTATAGTAGCAGCAGCGCCATCTATTGCCAACTATGCTAGTTAGGCAACCGATATAATAGACTTTTCAGTTTATTGAATATCGTAAAGAAGTCGCTTTTACCCTTACTAATTGTTTTATATTATTTCGCACTAACACATGCTTGTGAAATATATTTTATTTTAAAGAAAAATGGAAAGAAAAATTTGACTTCAGGCGAGACTCGAACTCGCGGCCTACTGGGAATCTAGTCCAGCCGCTCTTCCAATTGAACTACTGAAGTCCTGCTCGATTTGTCAACTCCTTTACGATATTCAATAAACTGAAAAGTCTATTATATCGGTTGCCTAACTAGCATAGTTGGCAATAGATGGCGCTGCTGCTACCATAAAGCAATGCAATAAATGTGAAGGAAAGATTTGACAAATCGGGCAGGACTTCAGTATTGCAGGATCAATTAAATTATATTGAACTCAGTAATGTTAATTCACTCTCATACATTTTCGGACATGCGTTCTGTTTTTACAGTTAAGCGCAACTGTATTTTTTTCAGTTATAGATTATATTAAAAACGAGAAAATTTTTATTTACCCTTATAGATTTATCATTTTAGTAGTAGAAAATGAAGCTGGTCATATTATTACATATTCTCTGGTATGGTTTCGAATTTCATTAATTTCTAATCAAATATGTACTGTACCTGACATTGATTAGATCAACGCACGATTTTATCTCTCTTACTTTTCAGCTATAATATCCTTCAAGATTGATGGATGACTAAAAATCACCTACCTCTAGTGGTAAAGCTCCAGTGACTGAGCTCGCGGGTGTATGCACCGCTGCATTAACTTATCTATTTGCCGCTAAATGGAAGTGTTCAGCATTATCGTGTTCCGGTCAAGTGGTAATGTATGGACCTGTAATTTCTGGTACATAGGCATAAAAACTTAAGCCTCAGGAGTAACAACGCATCTACATTGAAATCTCTGGTTTCAAGTAGATATTTATAGGCTACAGTATGACTTACCAATGTGAACTGTAAGCTTCTTTGCTTCATCTTCTTCTTGACTTCATGACATAAAAAAACCGGTCAAGTGCGTTTCGGGCCACGCGCAGTTTAGGGTTCCGTAGTTTATAGGTTTGAATGGTGTAATTAAAAAAATAAATAAATATTTCCATGGCGTTCTTCAAAACTTTCGAGTAAAATACATTTGGTCAACTATTTCTCGCAAACTTGTAAAGCCAATGATAGTTTTCCTTTTAATTTCGTATAATGTAGCTACTATTGCCGTAACGTTTGAATTTCTAACAACAACTGTTTAGTTGGTAAAGGGGGACACATGACTCCTATTGACTGAAACTTGGCACTTTAAAGCTAAATAATTCATGAATAGTTAACTAAATCGGAAAATGATGCTGTCAAACCCGTAGGACCGATCCAACGATATCCCACACTATGTAAAAAACAAAAAATAGCCGCGCGTTACATGTGTCCCCTAAATATTTTTTTTCATGTTTTTATTCTACCACTTTGTCGGCGTGATGAAGGTGTATACTTCTGCCAAATGTCAAGTCTCTAGTGCCAATAGTTTATGCGCTAAACCGCGGACGGACAGACAGAGAGACAGACGGACATGGCAAAACTATAAGGGTTCCTTGTTTACTACGAAACCCTAAAAAATACCTGACATGGTAAAGTAATGTAATGGTAGACTGAAAATTTCTTCATCTAAAAGTTCATACAATACATTAGCTACATACATTCGCTACATCGACTATATTCTATGCTAATAGAGATACCCCACTAAAAAATTATTACCATTCAAGTGCAAACAGGGCTGGCGGTTACAACATGGACTCGTGGTCCCGTACACCGACTAGCGTTTACGACTGGTAGCAGTTTGTTCTCAAAGTTGTAAACAACAGTTCGCCGTGAGCATGATTTAAATCATCATCGATATTGATTTACTCGGATCTCTCGGCCGATATATTTTAATATCACCGTCCGGCCGTCCATTTATCCACATTATATTCCGAGACATTGTCGATATGGCGCCTTTGTTCGCACAAAAATTTATAAGTTAGACAGCCGTCCATTGTACAGAACTACAAAGGTATTTTATACCGATCATATCCTGACGTGTGGTCAAAAAGTGTCGAAGCGTTAAGATTTATATCAATTCGCCGGCTAGTGGGTCATTTTTTTATAATCTCAGAGACATCTCGTATAATACTTACAAGCAAAAAATTGTTAAATACAGTTGGACCGTTTGCTATACGTTAAAAATAAAGAGGAAAAAGTGCTTTATGGACAGTTCATTGTAACACATTTTACTTTTTACTCATCTATGGCAGAGGAAGGGTTGTTGACAGCAAATATCACTGTGCGCGAAGTTGAATGTGAAGAAACAAATGTCGTGTACGTATCCGAGTGAAACTTCTGCGTCCGTACTTTTTTAAAAAATTAAAAAAATATTTATTTATATACGGATTCAGAGAAAGTTCTATAATTTCCGGCACAGAGGCATAACATCTTAGGCCTCAGGAGTGGTAACGCGTCTACATTTTGACCTTCGCCTATGTGTGTCTACAGGCTGCAGTCATCACTTAACATCAATGTGAACTGCATGCTTGTTTACCACTTCCATTACATAAAAAATATTCATGTGAAATGCATGCTTTTATGACACGTTCGTTACATAAAATAAATACTGGTGGTAGAGTTCCAGTGTCTTCCAGGTGAGGTGTGTTCCAGGGACTCGAGGGAGTAGGCACCACCGTATTACCTAATTTATCTGACGCCCCGTAAAAAACTATCACAGAGACATAACAACTGAGGTCTTAGGCATGGCAACACATTTGGATTTAACCTGTGGTGTTTCAGGCTGCAGTCATCACATCCATGAGAACTGAATGCCACCTTCATTACAAAAAAACAAATGTAAATGTTCATGTCTTCAGTCAGTAGTTTTTTTCCTTAGCTCTTCTGTTTTTGAAATTAATAATATAATATATTACTATCAGTACGCGGTTTGAATTGATATGTCTCTAATTGTCTATGATAATTAATTAGGTATTTGTACAGTTTATGGAAATATAAGAAGAAAAATATAAAAGTCACTATAAAAGTTGTACTTTTATGTCAAGCCATAAAATGGGCATAGTAGTAATACCAATGCACTATATTTTTTTATTCATTCGTCTAAAATTTAGCTTCCATATCTTTTTATTTTTCATGCACGGTTAGGTGCTAAGGATTCGCGTCTTTACAGTCTACTAGAGCGTGTTATTATCTATGTTACCAATAAGGTACTACTCATACGCGCAGTAAAATACTAACAATGCTATTTTTTTTTCTTTACGAGTTGTATCCGACAGCAAAGGCAAGGGCTTCAAGATAGCGACGAGTGTAGCAGAAACGACAGCGGAAGCGGGGGTTTTCACAGTACCAGTCTCATAATAGTAATATATATTATCCTTTACAAAGATACAATCGTCTTCGTCTTAAAAACAATATTTGATTTTCTCCTTCCAAAGGTCGGTGTGCAATTAATCGTTTATTATCAGAAATAATTTTCTGTGCCACCAAGAGAAATATGTAGGTATCTACTTGTTTGATTAAAAATTGCATCTGAAAGGCTTGTTTCTTGGAGTGAGTGTGAATGTGTTATATTCTGTTGTTAATAAATGTATGTATTATAATTTTATAAGACATTATCTTGCGATGCGCTTCTACTTCACACGCTATCAACGAGTGAACGGTCTTACAGCAATCCGTAATGAAAGCAGGAACCGCCCAAATTCTTTGACGGTAACTTTTTTTGAGGCATTTCTTTACTCATTGTTATCATCCGCAACGACACTAATTTTATTTATTAGTATCTTTTGCTACACGTCGCATTGCGGTATAGTTTGGATGGGCGGTACTCTTTAGGACTTGTTCAATTGCGCTTTTGAAGGAACCGACAGTAGTAGTTGTAATTTTTAAGCTGATACACAACTGGTATAGTTTAGGACAGAAATTTCTAAAACTACTGACTAAATTTACTGAATTTGGTTTTAGCAATCCACCTGAGCACGCATGGCCCCGTGGCTGGTGTAGATCATAAGCGATCTATTCAGTTAAGCACTACGGGCGCGGTCGGGTGTGTGATGGGTGACCGCTTGTGGCAAATTAAAATGCGCGTTTCCGTGCTTCGGAGGGCACGTTAAGCCGCCGTTCCTTGTTGCTATCGAAAGATAGCAGTCGTTAAACCTTGTCGGAGGCCTTATGGGCGGTTTGAAAATATCCGACAGCGGGTTGGCCACTAACCCCGTATTTCCACCAATCCGCATTAGATCAGCGTGGTGGAGTAAGCTCCAGGCCATCCCCCAAAAAGGGGTGAGACTCGTGCCCAGCAATGGGACGTATAATGGGCTGCCGTTATTATAATCCACCTGTTATCATAAATGCGAAAGTCTGTTTGTGTGTATATCTGTCTGTGACGCTATCACTGCCAAAACCACAGCCCTGATTTGACAGCCGGTGGGCCGCGTTGCTCTATGGTTGTAATACAACGGTCTCTACAAAAACATTTTAAACTAGCTTTTGCCCGCGACTTCGTTCGCGTGGACTTCAGGTTCGTCCCGTCTAGTCTAGTAATAAGTAAGAAATACGGTAACTAAGCACTGCAGAGCCCTAATCATAGGCCTATAGGTAGCTACTGCAGTATGCTCCTATAAACTACATTTAACGATCTTTTTCCTTCAGCATAAACATGCAGATTCTTCGCTTTGGAAACACGTGAGCAAGCCACATAGAGCTGACCGTGAGAAAAACATGGCGTGCCCAAATGTAGGCCTGCTACCTTCAAGGTTTGACCCTGCGATTTGTTGATCGTCATTGAAAATGCGACTTTTAATGGGAACTGCAGGCGTTTAAAATTGAATGGCAAGTTGTTGGGTATGATTGGGATGCGCGGAGGCGACCATACGTTTTTATCAAATCGCTAGTGCCTTGAAAATTCGCAAAACGGACACAACCGTCAACGATGTCTGCCCTCACGCGTCTGCCCGCGTTGGGGTCGCGCACTCAGCGATGAGCCACTTCTTCCCCACCGCACCTACCCCGCTCCCCCCACGCCCCGTTCGCCCGGCGCCGCTGCCGGTATTTATCACCGAAACGGTATTTATCGCCGAAATTGCTATGACTCTGCATTTTAAATCTGTGATATCTTCGAAAATATTTATTTAATTTACATGCTGTAAAAAGCAATATTGATCCTTATTAAATGCACAATGTATTTAAGATACTAAATTGGATAAGGATTAATACTGTATTGCTTAAAATCGCTTCGTAAATAAGCCATTATTTCTCGTACAAAGTAAAGGATAAAAAATGGTTATTGTGGGTTATTCCTAAGAGATAAACATATACCATCACGGACTTTTTTGTAGACCTTTTTAAGTTGTACAATACTGTAGTAAATTGTTTTGATCTATCTTGTAGGATTCAGTCAGCGTTTGCAATGTAAGCGCAAAAAAATTGTTTTTTCTACGACCTCACATTAAAAACCTCAAAAATTGTAGCCTATGTGTTATTCTGATGTATAAGCTATAGCCTATGTGTTATTCTGATGTATAAGCTATATTGTGGTAAAGTTTCATTCAAATCCATTCAGTAGTTTTTACGTGAAAGAGTAACAAACATCCATACATCCATACTTACAAACTTTCGCCTTTATAATAGTAGCTTGTAGGATTCAGTCAGCGTTTGCAATGTAAGCGCAAAAAATGTGTTTTTTCTACGACCTCACATTAAAAACCTCAAAAATTGTAGCCTATGTGTTATTCTGATGTATAAGCTATAGCCTATGTGTTATTCTGATGTATAAGCTATATTGTGGTAAAGTTTCATTCAAATCCATTCAGTAGTTTTTACGTGAAAGAGTAACAAACATCCATACATCCATACTTACAAACTTTCGCCTTTATAATAGTAGTAGGATAATTGAATATTATTAATATACGCAAGAAAATTCATAGAAATCGAGCTCAAAAGACTCCTCGGATTTCTGTAGCCTGATTTCTTTGCTCTTATAAATGACAGCATGACCCAACCTATTTAGCTAAACTATTAACTCACCCTCCTAATGCCCGAATATTATCTTAATCATGAGTTTTTTCCGATAAAAAAAGCTCGGTGGTACCCTTACAGTTAGTTGGTACCACGCACGCAGTGAATGTGATTAGGCTCCAAACCATTACCCTCCAAAAGTGTAACTGGACAAAGCTGGGTGTTTACATGCATTCATTTAGGTACCTCTATATGATGTTACATTTATTAAAATAGACTTTTAATAAAACAACCAATATAAGGTAGGTACTACAGATTTAATAATTTATTAAGTAGGTATAATAATATATACTTATATACTATGACACTAATTATCCTATAACCTAATCTCCCTAACTACAATTAAAACTACTTAGGTAGGTAAGTACTACTCGCTAACTAAAACAATTTGAAATTAAGACCTAATCTTAATTTTAATTAAATTGATAAATTTAGTCAAAGTAGGGCGTGGATCGATCGCTCATTTCATATCGCACGGCGTACGACACAGCTTAAGTTAATATTTTAATTACGTATCTTCACGCTTAGTTGCGCATCCGGTAGGCAGAGCGCGTGAGGAACTAAATCGAGCGACCAAATCTTTCAATCACAAATACATTGTAACAATGAAGTGGTTCAGCGCACCATTCAGGTGGTAATAAAATATATTAAATGTACTGGCCCAATAACTTAGACCTCAGGAGTGGCAACGCAACATCAGATACTAGATCTCGAGCATAGTAATGTATATTTCATTTTTGTTTTATTTTCCCAATATCTTTTATTGTTTTAACATTATTTTTTTTGGGTTTTGTGAACATAATTTGATTTTACATGGTAATTGATATCTGTGCGTCACCGAATGGGTTCCGATTGAAAATCAGCGGTAGGCTCACGCCTGGCATATTGCTGAATCGGCCACCTTTTTGGTGCTAAAAGGAGACAAATATTCCGAGCAGATCTATGTATCTAGATGGTGTGCAATTTTTTAAGTAATTTAAGTTCTCTTTTTCTCTGTAATCAACCCGTGTCTGCTTTCTGCACCAAATAAAGTTTTACTTACTTACTTACATCGAAATCACTGGTTTGTATTGACATGATTATAAGCTACAGAACTCACCATCAATAAATTGTATGCATGTTTGCCACATAGAACCTAAACTATGTTTCTTGTATATTAAAAACAACACGTTATAAAAAATGACAAATTAAGTTAATAATATGATTACTGCCTCTCAACTTACTTTTCCAAGGTGTAAAAAAACAAGCGACATTAGAAATGATAATACACACTTTATCATATCCATTCAAGAAACTCAACATTGTAACGTAATAACAACGGGCACTCGCACCTTGTCCTCAGTCAATAAGTGGATGATAATGTTCGTCCCCTATTAAAGGTATCATATTGGTCAGTGACTGGCGACTTCAAACTTCCCTTAAAATTCTGACACACAGACCACTAGAATGAGTACTTGAAATAGGTAATTTGCATAAGATGACATTGACTACTGCCGCTAGGTAACGTTTTTCTTATTTTTACACTAGCTGTGCCCGCAACTTCGCCCGCGTGAGAATTTATGATTGTTCAGTATCTACCCGGACGAAGTCGTGGGCGCAGCTAGTATAAAAGTAGCCTCAGTTTCTCCTTATTACATTAGCTATCTGCCAGTGAAAGTCTCGTCAAAATCGGTCCAACCGTTCCCAAGATAAGCCCTGACAAACAGACAGATAGACAAAAATTGTAAAAAAAATTGTTTTGGTATATGTACCGTATATACATACATATGCATTTAGTAAAAAGTGGTTATTTTTATACACTCCAATTTTATTTATTTGTTTAGATGTATAGATAACTTACAAATTAAAAATAACTATGTAGCAAAAAAAATAAGACTTTGTTATAATTTAAACCACAATTAGACTTCGTAAGCTTCGTTACTGAAAATGTGAAATACCCTAAAACATAGGTATTATCGTCATTTTGTCAAGCTACGAGGGTAGAGGCAGAGGAAGTAAATAAGGACCGAAATATTTATCGCTCCTTGCTCTTTGTCCATAAGGGAATTAGCGTGAAGATACATAACTATATAACTTTAACGCAATTATAAACATCGTGATAAATAAACTTGAAAAAATTGCAGCAATAACATGACAATTGGATAAAGAAACGGTGTTTTTTCCTCTAAATACTGAATTAAAATTTCGTTTATAATAATTAAGTGGGTAGGTAAATAAAATCTGCTTGAATTTGTTATTGTTTATTTAACTTATATTTCAATTTATCGATAGAGGACTATGTTGAAAAATATTTTACAAATTTCTAACCTACGTATAAAACTTACGTTCTTCCTTACTCGATACTGGTAATACTTGATCTTTAAATTTGACACACTCTAGGCGTACGTATAACGCACCTAACATCTGCCTAACCCGTGCAGCCGCAATCAAAATAAAAATATTATTTTAGTAGATTTATTCGATAGTGGCCGGCAGATGTGTCGGCGTTCTTACTCTCTATTTTTGTTGGTTCATTGTATTTGGGCAGGGGTCTCAAAGGGTCAATATCCACCACGGCTTCCGTTCCGATATTCAGTTTATTTCTTGTTTTGTCTGTAAACATCTTAAGTATCCGCTGTCAATCTTTTTTTGCATTCGCAGAAACATTTCCGCGATAACGGTGAAATTTCATGTCATTTCTCAACAAATACCCAATTAGTTTGGTTCTACAACATTCCCTATACATTATGTAGGTCTCCTTAATTCGGTGGTATGCTAAAGCTTGACATAAATATTTACGTAGGTTTACAGTTAAGTAACTACACAAAAACATAGCAACATTGCAATAACTCTTAACTTAATCCCCTATAAAGGGAGAACTCGAGAACTGCGTAATATCCTACCTATTTGCCACTCAATGGTTCAGTGCTGCCGTATTCTATTTAGATCACACGGCCCTTTAATCGCAAGTACAGTAACAAAAAGGAGTCTTAGGTGAAATAAAAAATCTTTACTGATTTATATTTAGGTGTAGAGGCCAGTGGTTGAAGTCGGATCGTGTGAGCGTAGACATCACTGCATTATCTTATCTGACCCTAAATTGTTACTCTTCCGCCCCAATCCTAGTACGATCTACGAGTCGTTATCCCGATGTCCAAAACGATTGACAAGCGATGACTAGAGCGACAATTGCACCCCTCTAATTGCAAATGTCTTAGCTTCCCCAACAACTCCCAAAGCTGAGGAGCCCATGGCAACGGAGATAACGATAACTTAGAATCTTTAAGTTAGAGGTCGATGTAAAATGATACAATAACTTTAACTTTAACAAATATTTTGGTGCAACCCAGGCTTAGTGTCAATATTTAACTATTTTCGATGTAAAAGTTCACAATATCTGCATACTACACGGCTGGTAATTCATGGTAAAGCCATTGGTTAATTATTAACAGTACAATAATATTATAAAATGTTGATGTGTAGCACGTAGTTATAGCTATATTAAATTAATTAAAGATTGAAAACCTTAGCAGAAAATATTAATATGAATCACACGTACTAACTAAATACCGGTGCTCGATGTTCTACGCCCATCTCCGGTCGGATTAACACTAGTCGTGTGTATTTACTTCAGGTTTCTCAGTCCACCGCCCTACTTGTCTTTTTAATGTGTAAATTAATTTAAATCGACCTTTGAAGCATGAAATTCCAAATCCATTACACTTGCGACAGCTTAATGCTCTCACCGAGTACGCGACCGCAATAGAGAACAGCTTTAGTGCGAAACTCGCATGCCCCGAACACCGGTGAGCTCAACTACTCAACCCAGCTGGCAGATTCCTGAAACAGAAAAATCTTTTATACCTACGTCCCCTCAACGCATATTACTCGCTTCATTATACTACGCAACGACGCCATTTCTCATTTTAATTCGCTGTTAATTAAAAGGACTCATTTATAGCGATAAATGCCCATTTATCTGCTATCTAGGTGTTAGGGCTAATTAATTGATAATCGAAATAAATAGCCTCCTTTCTGAGGTACTAATAGCCGCTTCGGTGTGAATGGAGAATAATCGACGGTCACTTTTCAGTTGTCGCTCAACGATGATAATGTCACAGATAGAAGACGATGCGATGACTTCGCCAACAAAACCAGAGATAACCTTGCAATCTCATTTAGTAGCACGACAGCGTTCGTTGAAGTTAATTGGTCAATTTACTGTTGATATGTTTTTCGCAAGTGTATAGTTATTAAAGTCTAAGCGTTCGATTTCCAAGATTGTACGGTTTGGTCACCTTCGACGGGTCTTGGGAGGCTGCATAAATAAAAAAATTTAATAATGTTATACATCACGTACGTGTTATGTGCTCACACGCCATAAAGTATACGGTACTGATGTGTAGCTTTATGCTCCCTGAATGCGTGAAGACGCGGTCAGAGGAATAAAGAGTCAATTGACAATCAGAAGGGCGCGAGAGCGCGCGTCGAGAAAGGATAAACACCGCCCGCGACGGGTGATTAAAAAATATTGCCACTTTATAGTGTTAAATATCACAAAAGGATGGCCATATTTTCAATATAATTACGTCAATAATTGGCACGCAAGTGGGGGCTGCGTAGAGGTTCATCTCATTATAAGGCTTTCGGATTTTACCACCAACCGAGACAGATTAATCGTTTTAACTATATCATAAGTTTATATTCGCCTGTGGAATCGCGTCTTGTCAATTAAACTGCAAAAATACAACTGTCTATTATTCATATCGTTGCTTGACTATTATATACGGTACACTGTTGTAATGGTATTCCATATCGCATTCGTGGGAATGTACTGTGGTATTCATTTACATTATGGACGAGTTTGAATGTCTATACATCTTTATTACACGTGGTTATGCTAAGCAAACCCATAAGATATAACGTTCCAGGTTATTAGAAGAAAATAGTGGTAATTGAATTAATTATTTCACAGTCCCATAAAGAGGCAGGCATATTAATGTCCCTAATTCAAGTATTGCTGTTATAAGTTGATGTCAAAATGATTATTATTCGAAAATAAATACAAAAATATTAATAACTAGCTGTGCCCGCGACTTCGTCCGCGTGAGAATTTATGATTGTTCAGTATCTACCCAGACGAAGTCGTGGGTGCAGCGAGTATAAAAGTAGCCTAAGTTACTCCTTGTTACATAAGCTATCTACCAGTGAAAGTCACGTCAAAATCGGTCCAGCCGTTCCCAAGATAAACGAGAACAAACAGACAGACAAAAATTGTAAAAAATGTTGTTTTGGTATATGTACCGTGTATGCATACTAAATGCATATGGCATTTAGTAAAAAGCGGTTATTTTTATATTACAAACAGAGACACACCAATTTTATTTATTTGTATAGATATATATATTATATTATATTATCTATACTTATAATAAAACTGTAGAAGTGTTAATTCTGTACATTAAAAATATTGAAAAAATTAAAATGGATGTTACTAGATCGATACCGAACCCAAATATGTGATTAGAAATTTTTTTGTCTGTCTGTCTGTCTGTCTGTTTGTTCAAGCATCACAAATCTAAAACTACCGGTCCGATTACAATGAAACTTGGTACGATTGTACTTTAACCTTTGGCGCACAACACTGGGTACTTTTTATCCCGGAAAAATGTCTGTTTGTCAGTGTGTTTGTGCACGCTAATATCAGAAACGGCTTATTCGATTCGCGGTTTTCATAATATATTATATATTATAAGTGAAACTTACCTTTTACTCACTTAACATTTAGTGTTTGTTTCATGTAAATCGGTGCAAAAATAAAAAAGTTGTGTCAATTTAAAGAATCATATCGATTATTTTTATTATTCTTTTAGCTATTTTGTAACTTAGTTTATCCTAAAAGATAGTTTTAGGGGGTTTCGTACCTATTCTGTATCTTAGTTTATCCTAAAAGATAGTTTTAGGGGGTTTCGTACCTAAAAGGTAAAGACGGACCCTATGGATTACTAATCCTCCGCTGTCTGTCTGTCTGTCCGTCCGTCCGTCTGTCTGTCACCAGCCTGTATCACATAAATAGTGATAGCTAGAAAGGTAACATTTTCACAAATTATGTATTTCTGATACCGCTATAAAGACAATATTAATTACATAAAATAAGAAAATGAAAATGTTAAGGGGGACCCCTTAACACCCCTTAACATACAATAAACGTGTTTTTTTTTCGCTACTGCCCTGTTATCTCCATAGATCCATACATACATACATACCCAAATGCAAAAAAGTAGAAATGGAGTGTATCCGACTTTGACGGGACTTTCACTGGCAGATAGCTGATGTAATAAGGAGTAACTTAGGCTACTTTTATACTAGCTGCGCCCACGACTTCGTCCGGGTAGATACTGAACAATCATATTTTTTCTCACGTGGACGAAATCGCGGGCACAGCTAGTATTATATAAGATTAGTTATTAGTAGTAGTGATGTAGGTAAAATTGCACTCGTGTGAAGCCGGAGCGGGCTGCTAGTCTTTATAATATGTATTTGTAACGTATAGCTATGTACTATTCATGCCAGAATATCGCGTTCGCACGCGAGGATAAGTTACAAAAAAGTACTACAATAGCAAAAGCAATCATTGACTACAGTATCAAATAGTGATTCTCCTGATAAAGGTTCCATCAATCCGGGATATCTTTCAATGGCAGCGCACCTTTGAAAGAGCAAGGTACAATAGTGTTGAAACGCCGTATCCTATCTAAGATCAGTCTCCATAATAATAGATATGAACTTGCATATCGCGGTATCTAAAAAGATACCTTCGTCACCTTTTGCAAAATGTTACATAAAAAATGAAGATTTTGTTTATGATATGAACCATCGCGGTCATAATAGTCAAACATTGGTGATTCTTTTCGACAATGATGTAATGTGAATATAAATTTAAGTCTAGCAAGTAGTAAGACATGTTTTAACTCTGTAGAAATAAAGTGATCAATCACTGCAGATTTAAAATGATGTGAAGTGATAAATATAACTCAAATACCTATTTTAATTATTATAGCAAAAAATTAAAATTGTAGATTAAAATAGTGTAATATACTCGTAGACCCAAATAACCATGCCTCATAATTTAAGTCTGTATACATATTTTAAAAAAGTAACTTCACGCCTGTTATCATTAGACACACCACATATTTGTTTATATATTTATTGGACCTTTGACATCCGTGACCATGCATCCAACGGTTCCAGTCGAAAACCAGCGTCAGGTACTTATACCTTATAGGTACCTGACATCATGCTGAACTGGATACCTTTTTGGCGCAGCCGTGCGACACATATGCCTTATTATTATTATAAATTTAATATAGGTGGTTAATTTAGATATAATTGTTATTTTAGTTCATTATTTAAGTACTTACTTTGTATCTATTTTTTATTTTATCTTTTTTTAAATTTAATTTTGTTGTGTGTATACATATGTGTCCTGGCTAAGCGCTAAATAAAATTTTCATTTTCATTTTCATTTTCATTTTCATTTTTTTTCCTGTAATCCCAAAAGGGGTAGGCAGATGTAAATGCATGCATTCAAGCATACATGCAAAGCCCATGATTCGCCGGTTACGTTTTTGGCCCATGTAACAGGTGGTGAGCCTGTTGACATCTCCGGGCACATAACCAAACTTCGAGGTACTGGGAAATTTCCAGAAAATGGAAATTCCGAAAAGAACTAGAGATAAAGGACTTTACACCATTATTATCTACATATTATTATTATGTTTAAAGTTTTTTTTTATGTAATAAAAGTGGCAAACAAGCAGTGCAGTTCACATTGATGTTAAGTGATGACTGCAGCCTATAGACACCCACACAATGAACAGATGCGCTGCCACTCCTGAGGCATTAGGTGTGCCTCTGTGTCGGAAATTATAGAGCCGTACATTACCACCTGACCGGAACACGATAGTGCTGAACACTACCATTTAGCGGCAAGTATATTACGTAATGCGGTAGTGCCTACGCCCGTGAGCTCCGTCACTGGAGCTCTACCACCAGTGAAAGTATTTCTAAGCTGTCTCTAAATCACCACTATTAGCTGTTAGCACCGTTGTTAGTGATACAAAACTTTTTTTAGAGATTCTATATAATTCGCTCTCGTATTGGCATCGTTCTCTTTCATTCCCCTTTCCGAGACAGCAGAAAGCTGAAAAGATACTAAATAAATGTTTATACATTTTTTTTTCATGTAGGTAAGGAAGGTAACAAAATAGCATGCAGTTCACATTAATATTAAGTGATGACTGCAGCCTATAGACATCTACATAAAAACCAGAGGTCAAAATGCAGATGCGTTGCCTCCCCTGAGACCTAAGGTGTCATGTTTCTGTGAGAGTAATTACGGGGCCATATATTACCATCTAACCGGAGCACGATAGTGCCTACCATTTAGCAGAAGATAGGTTAGGTAATGCGGTGGTGCCTACGCCCTCGAGCTCCTACACTAGGAATTCTACCACCAGTAATTTGAACGGAGCGTCATTATCATTCTAACGGAAAGACATCCGCTGCTGAAAAAAAACCACAAAAATGCGCACAAGGCCCCAGGGATGTCCATCAAATGATTGTCCGCGATATTCACCAGGTCGTTAGTCAACCAAACGCTTGAAGGATGCTAAAACCTTTTTATGTTCACGTTCACCTTCATGCGTTTTTTTTAATTTAATTGAAGTGGCAAACAAGCATGCAGTTCACATTGATGTTAAGTAATGACTGCAGCCTATAGACACACACAAAGACCAAGGTCAAATAGCAGATGCGTTACCACTCCTGAGGTCTAAGGTGTTATGCTTCTGTGCCGGAAATTACGGGGCCGTACATTACCTGACCGGAACACGATAGTGCTGAACACTACCATTTAGCGGCAAGTATATTAGGTAATGCGGTGGTACCACCCACAAGATCTGTCACTGGAGCTCTTCCACCAGTAGTTGACTTGGTGTTTGGAGATAGCAAAAGCGTAACAACGCGATGCCACAACGGCGCTGCTGTCTATCCCTCTGCCTACTCCTTTATTCGACATCGCAGATAAAGGCAAAGGAGATGTTGCGAGCTCGGCTCTGGTTAGTACACGTCCTCAAAAAATGGGTAAATTAAAGAAGAATCCGAAAAAAATACAATTAATTTGTTCACGAATATATTTTAGAGTTACAACCACATTTAATTCAAACGATTTTATCATTTTCAACTATGTTCAACATGGCGGCGATACAGCTGACGCTTGGGATCAATCTATTTAGAAAATATCACTTTTTTTCTCCAAGTACCATAATCAAAAAACAATTCAAAAAATGAAAATGTCAAAATGACATTGCCCGCCATATTCGCCATGTTGGTTTTGAGTAGCAATTCTAACTGCAAATAATGTTTTGTAACTGCAAACAAAGCTAAATAAGTGAAAATATGCAGTAAAAACATTTTTATATTGATTTTGCCTGTTTAATGATATTGTGTACAATACATGGCCGGAGGTTCATACATCTTTGCAACATCTCCTTTATATACAACAACCAGCCGTACACTATATTTCGAGTGCATAAATCCACTTATAGTTCCAATGGACGGAGGGTTGACGGTATTCAAACATGTAACGCGTTTATTTGCATTCGATAAGTGTAACGTGCTTTTACCACGGATGAGTGCCGACTGTAGTGTGCCTATGATATACTCATAATGCGTTGTGTCTATATTTACTGTTGTGATTTTTATCAAATAGTTATGTAGTACTAGCTTTTGCCCACGACTCCATATACGTGTACTTAAAAATTCCCTAAGGAACCTCTAAACTGGATAAAAAGTATCCTATGTGTTAGAGCCGTTTACTTATATACAAAATTTCATCGAAATCCGTCCAGCGGCTCTTGCGTGATTGAGCAACAAATAAACGGGTGAACAATCATCCGTACTTTCTCATTTATAAAAGTAGTAAGATAAAACAATTTTATTTAAATTTCTGTGATTTACTTAATCAAATTTATGTATATGGAGGTATAAAACTAGTTTTCGGTTTTATCTCGCGTATATTAAACTAAAATGATTATTTAAAATCGAACCCGACGTTTGTTGATTGTCACCAACATGGGATCCAATAGTCAGTAGAATTAAAGCCCAACCGCAACAGTCTGTAGGACCTCAAGATACAATGAATAACTTTTGTGTTAATCCTGAACGCGACGTTTGCGAAATAGATAGAGGTAGCACGTAATATTTTTTCAAACTGCTGTCAGACAAATGTCGCCTCAGTCTGCCCGAGACCACGGAAGCTGAAAAGCGACCGAAATGTCGGGTTCGATTTTAAATAATCATTTTAGTTTAATATACGCGAGATAAATCCGAAAACTAGTTTTATTTCAATGAGTGCAGCTCGCGAAAACCTAAGAACATACTATGGGGGTATAAGTTAAAATTATTCATTTTTTTTAATATTTCAATTGCCAAGCATGCTTGCATTTCACATTGAGGTGAGTGATATCTACAACTCTAGAGGTCTATGCCAGGATTTACGTCAGCTAGTGGGAATGTACAGAATCTGACAGGATAAAGTCCCTGGCCGTCTATTGCAAGAAATGTAGCCTGCTGTTTTGACCACAGATTGTCGTAACAGATCACCACAAATACTCAAAATATTAATACAGGGAGTCGAGGAGAGATAAAAGGCTCTGGTCCACCTGTGGACATCTTTCGGCTGAGATGATGATGATAGGGTTTAGAGAAGGCTTACGAGATTATGTAATATTTTTATAATTTTGAGGTCAGTACCTAGTCGTGAATAAGTCCAATATAATATTTGGTCACCACACAACACACTAATCATAAGTATAGTTATGCGTTACGGCCTCAAATTCCCTCAAAATAAAGGGTGCGATCACACCTGTCCTGCACCCTCGCGACACGCGACCGTACCGCACATTGCACAAGCTTCACATCCAATATAACTTGACCTCACCCCTTCTATTACAGATTGTACAGACAATACAACATTGCTTTAAACTGAGTAAACTCTAAAAAATATTATGGTTTTACTGAGATATAGACTGCTTATTAGTTTAAATGAGCTATGTAGATGGTCTTTCAATTATTAATACGTATATTTTGAGAAAGTTATTTTTTTTTTCAGAAATATTGTTAAATTTTTTTTTTATATTTCCATGACATTTTTGTTCAACAGTATGTCCAGTATTTACATTAAATGTCCTATGATCTTGTAGGTACTGTACACAATAAGAAAAACGACCGCATATAAATAGGTACAATGAGCACTTTTTATGATGGTAATAAGAGCTATGTTTGATTATTTTTGTGTATCCAGACAGTGCTTTGATTAAGCAGCTTGAAATTATATAAATTCGGGGATCCAAATATAGTGGACACCAGCTAGGGTGCGTACAAAACATGTCCTTAAATCTTTGAACATGTATAGAAATGCGCATTGTTATGGATATGGTGGCCGGTTCCCGATTGTTCCAGATTGAGCAGGGTGCATAATTGTTGAAATTATTATTATTGTACAGAACATGTTTATCCCGACGTTTTAAATATGATTTGGCGATTGATATTCAAAAGCGGTTATTCCCAATCATTATTTCATCAGGTCTCCGCATTCTAAGATGTCCCCCTTCCTAAAAAGAAATCTGTGGGTACGCATTTAATGTTTTTGTTTGAATTGATCTTTACAGATATTTGTAAGTAGTCAAACCATTCCGAATCGATTCGCTGTCTTGCTACAACCAATGCGCGCGGCCCTTGTCGGAGCAAGACAGCGAACCGATTCAATTGCGACTCAAAGATTTTTATGCTACGAGAATATGGCTCCTGGTGAAGGTCGCTGGCAATCGCTGGATGAGAGCGGCCCGGGAGCGTTCCTTGTGGTAATGTTTGGGATATTTTTTTGTCCAGCAGTGGATTCATTACGATAATGATAAATAACGATAAATTTTTACTGGTGGTAGAGCTCCAGTGACGGAGCTCACGGGCGTAGGCACCACCGCATTACCTAATATACTTGCCGCTAAATGGTAGTGTTCAACACTATCGTGTTCCGGTCGGGTGGTAATGTATGGCCCTGTAATTTCCGGCACAGAGGCATAAGACCTTAGGCCTCAGGAGTGGTAACGCATCTGCATTTTGACCTTGGTCTTTGTGTGGGTGTCTATAGGCTGCAGTCATCACTTAACATCAATGTGAACTGCATGCATGTTTACCACTTCCATTACAAAAAAAAAACAGAAGTGAAATGAAACAGATTTTTCGTAGTAGTCTAAAAAACTCGACTATACTTCGCTTAAGAGAGTTAGATTGCGCGTGAAATTGCCATTCCCTTGTCTCGCCCTCAATTCCAGTACACGAGGGTTGATCACACCTGCCCGATACTCGCCACGCGTCTATTTTCCCTCTAACTTGTATTTGATTTTACATTTGTAATTAATCGTATTCACCTCGGAAAGGGCTACACAAAAAGCTTTATTCTGAGTCCCCATGACCTCTATAATTTTACTAAAATTACTGTTCAATAGATGTCAGTAAAACTGAAAATGTATTGGCGCTGGGCTCAAAATACGCATAGCATGAATAATGTTAACAATTTGTTGCGTGTCGTTAAAATCACAATGAAATTTTCTTTTCATTTTAAATGTCAATCCCTAATTCTGAAAGGTACGAAAGTTATCAATTTCGCTCCCAGGTATAAAAGATATCAATTTAGCTCGATACCAATAACAAAAAGGTATGAAGCTAAATCGATTTCAATGTATATTTAACCGTGTTCAAAAAACGAGAAGGTTCTCAATTCGGCCGGTATATATATATATATATTTTTATGTATGCACGTGAATTTCGCCGAGATTTCTGTACCAATTTACGTAATTAATTGGTCCCATAAAAATTTGATTCAGATAGGCCCATCAGTTTTTATTTTATGAGCATTTTTTTACTCACTTTTACCTCAGACTAAAGGAATAAGATTAGACGGCGAGTTGTCATACAGTGCGTTGAATACACTGACGTTTTACATAGTCCTAATGCGCATGACAACAAGATGACAACAAGTGACAATGACACATTTACTCATCGACAACACAACACAGCTTATTTACTCCTTCGTGGATAATTTTTTTTCATTGATTTCGTATAGTCGTGTAATAATTTTGTATCGACACACCTACACAATTTAAATTAGGTATCTAATTGTCACGAAGCTAAAAGAGTCAGATTTTACAAATATAACAGATGTGAACATTAATCTAATTGGCAATGCAGCAGTAAACTAAAAAGTATTAAATAAATATAACTACGTTAAGAAAAACCGACTTCAAAACTGAAAAGTAAGAAATAATAAAGATTTAATTGTAATTATATACTACCTATCATTTTTATATGTGCTATTTACTAATAGTTTTGAAGTCGGTGCCAAGCCAAAATCACTAAAGTAGGCATTTCATTGTATCAAAACGTAACTTCATCCCGAATCGTTCGGTTGCACAACCCTGCTCTACTACATGTTTTTCTTGAAATAGTTATAATATGTGTATAAAAGTGTTCAACAAGCTGCCTGATACTGTTAAATCCTTACCATTTATTAAGTTTAAGTCTGTACTCTTTGAAATATTACACAAGAATTGTTTTTATAGCGTCGATGAATATTTAAATTGTAATTTTCCACGTTACTTTAACTGACATAATTTAATATCTGACATCTCCTAATTTAAACTTATTATTATCTTACAATTTTACCATTATTTGACATTATCAATTGCTTTTATTATTATAGCTGTATGAGTTATATAAAGACAAGGAGAATAAGTTTTAAGGGAAAGACATTTTTTGACATTTTTATTCAATTTTGTAATATTGATGACATATATGTATAAGTAATTTGTAATTCACTAGCGATAATACTGTCTTCTACCTTTTAGCATTCCAAGAATAACTTGGATAAATGTGTGATACACTATGTAACCTTTAAGATCTGTAATGACCACATTTAAGGCAAAATAAAAACTATTCTATTCTATTCTATTCTATTCATGCCTGTAATTCCCGAAGGGGTAGGCAAAGGTAAATGCATGAATTCAAGCATACATGCATACACCCACAATTCGCCGGTAATGTTTTGTTCAGTATATTAATTTGCTCGTATTCATATTTAAGTGATTAAAATATAATTATCTGTTTAATTCTTGGCACCGACTTCAAACCTATTAGTAAATAGCACATATAAATGATAGGTAGTATATAATTACAATTAAATCTTTATTATTTCTTACTTTTCAGTTTTGAAGTCGGTTTTTCTTAACGTAGTTATATTTATTTGAGAGATAGAATGCAAATTTCGTTCGCAGAGTAATTTTGATTACGCGTTATTACGAGGCGTATCCTCTTTTCTCCCCTTACCGGGGACGATGGCACTTGATTTGTGTCATCTGGCCCGGTAAGCAAATCACCGGGTCAGTTGAAACTTTTTTTCCCATGTGGCCCGGTGCCGGGCCAAATCACCGGGCCCGATGGGATACAACCAATCGTTCTTGAGGAGCGATTAAAAATAACGATTCCACCCAAATAAATGACTAAGCCCAAGTCTACTGTCAGATTATGCACAGTAAAACTGGTGGTCATAGAAACCTACATTTTTACATGCAAGTACCTTGCTTAGTATAGGTACCTATGGGAGAAGTCAAAGAGGATTACCTATACAACATTTTTTAGGCAACATAAATTGCGCGTATTGTCGCAAGCAAATGCTAGTTACGAATATATCAACTCTTTTATTTGTTTTTCACTTAATTATATACATTATTTGAAGTAAACATGACTAACGTATCTTTTGATTTCACTATTAACTCTTTGATAATATTCACGCTTTGATACCGTACATATAATACAAACAATTTTACAAACAGATGCAGTATTTAACTTCGCTAAGTATCGAATCCAGTGTGGACAATTCAACTTCAACCATTCGTCTTCTTGATTAAAATCTGGGTATTTTATATCAGTAGTATTGCGTGGGTATTAAATAATGTGCCTCACGTGCTCACATCTGCAAAAAGGTGATTACTTCATGATATTGTCAGGCATGACTGACGTTGCTTTCAACTGAACCAATATATTATGTTTACATTACCTGTGCGCCCGACTTCTTCCGTGCGGAATATCACATTTTAGCTGTGAAATTTTTAGCGTTAATGTGTTTATGTTTCAAAGGCGGCAAACAAGTTTGCAGTTCACGCAGTTTACGTGGATGGTTAGGTGAAGTACAAAAACAGTGGTTAAAATGCAGGTATGCGTTGCCACCCCTGCCCCGGGAATCTAAGTTGTTATGTCTTTGTGATAATTATTACTTGGCTATACATCTAATAAGAATACGATAGTGCTGAACACTACCATTTGGTGGTAGATAGATTAGGTAATATTAAGGTGCTTCCGCCCTCGAGCTCCGGTGTAAGAACACTGGAAGTACCGATAATAATCTAAAACACATCGCATAAAAAAATATCAAAACTTCTCTGCTAATACGTTAGCATATATTACGTAACTGAACCATCGTAGAGAATTCTCCTAAATCTTGGTTTGTAATAGCAACCCAATCTACTAGCATTAGTAGTTTCTGAGATTTGCTCGCACTAACAGACAGACAGACGCGGCAGGCGGCTTTGCTTCTTATGTATTTTTGGGTTATCCAGTCTTTTTGCAAATAAATTTTAATTAACAATGTATATGAAATTGGATTAACTTGTACTCCCGTATGCCATTGGCTTAAACAAGTATTCTAATTGGATTTCGGGATTTCATTAAACGTGACACGAAATGTACCGTTGTACAGTTAAATTTATAAGGAAGCTTTTTGTTAAAGGCTTTTAGTTGTATAGAAGGAAGTCTGATTACGGCACACTTGATATTTCAGTGATAATCTTAATTGCCAGGTGGTAAATCCCTTGTGGTGCTATCCGAAAATGTAAGCACTTCCACACATCTTTGTTTTTGTAATAAATAATTTAAACAAGTATACATTTCGTGGGGGATTGGATATGACATAAACGAGTACGTAAAAAGAAAATGCCTCAATTTTGAAGAGTTAGTGCCGCTTCTCAGACTTTTCAGGGGCTACCTTTAGCGACAGATTCACTCGTGCATTTAGTTGCATCGTTGGTGCACCTGGTGGAGGACTTACCCACACTTCGTCTTCCGGTTGCGGAACGCTTTATGTTCTCACCAAGGGCTATTTATACGTACGTAACTTCACTCCTGCAATCCCTGAAGGGGTCGGCAGAGCTAAATTAATGCATTCAAGTATGCACTAACGCTCGCCGTTTACGTGGCTCATGTAACAGGTGGCGAACCTGTTGACATCTCCGTGCACATTACCAAACTCCGAGGTACTGGGAAACTTCCATAAAATGGAAAAATCCCAAAAGAACCAGTGTTAAAGGATTCTACACCGTTTTGACGTATAGTCTATCCCGGGAATCGAACCCCAAGGACCCCAACATAGTAGTAGTGGCCTGCTACCACTAGGCCACTGAGGCAGTTAGATGATTTATGATTACAAATTTCATTGTTCTTCCTTTTAAATGTGTCTATTACCTCTTATATTCATTTTCTCCTTCCCTTCATAGTTCTGTTAAGTTTCATTTTTGTTTTCCCTTCAACCCATCGCTGTCGTTGCATCGTGCTCTGGAAAGTTACTCAAATTAGTTATATGTAATGTTTTCTTTGTTTTTGTACACCCTACTATTTCTTTGTTTCTTTTTGTTTTCCTTATTTATTTAGGTTGTCTGGAAGAAATTGATCTTATAGCATCAAAACCGCCATTTGTACTGTGCTTCTTTTGTCTTACTACTATGTATTTTACTTGGTGTACAATAAAGAGTAATGTTGTTGTTTTTATATTGTAAACGGGACTTAATCGCGTACTATTTTAATCGAAGTATTTACCTCGACACTCGACGTTTCGGCCGTAATGCAACGGCCGTGGTCACGAGTAGACTCAGTCTACTCGTGACCACGGCCGTTGCATTACGGCCGAAACGTCGAGTGTCGAGGTAAATACTTCGATTAAAATAGTACGCGATTAAGTCCCGTTTACAATATAAAAATATGAATACAAATCGTGAAAGTTTAAAACAATTAAATGTTGTTGTTGTTGTTGTTCTTAGCGTATTTTGAAAAGCTTTTGAAATGATGTTTTGTCATAACAAATTTGATTGTTATTAGCGTTAAGTTTATTAAAATTTACTTAAATTTTCTTATTCCAAGTTGGAAATTACAACACAAAACACTTGATGTATACAGTAGCCTTAATCACGATGAAACAATTGCCTTTCTATCCGCTCATTAGCCAAAAGAGGTCGGTGGTTTACCGACAAAACAAAAAGCTGTTTATGTTTCCGTAGCACCAATGCCGCCGGAACACCTTAGGCTGTAGTGGACTGTGGCCTTAATACATTCGTTTGGATATGTATCAAAAATTTTACTATGTTAAACAATCTTTTATTTATTCCAGAACAATTTGCATTTTTTAAATTAACAAGTAGATTAAGTGGTAGATTCCCTAAAGACGCAACCGCACAAGTAATTTCTAACATTAGACCGGCATACAAACGAACCTAGTAGGCGACGGTGGTCCTTACACGTACGAACTCAGCTGTAGCTCTACCACCAGTAATAAAATTGGTATTATAAAGATCATCCATCCGACATAATGCCTGTCACATTATTTAATTCGCCGTCAAACACTGTACTTAAAGCATTAAAAGATAATAAATAACAACCATTCATCATCCAGCAGAGATGAAGTGATGGATATTACTTGAACATGAAATTGTTAGTTTACATTTTGCAATTGCAGACGGTGGCACAACGATTGAATAACGATTCATACCGTGTATTAACATTAATAATAAACTTCTTGTGTCGTATTTTAAGTATCGTGCTTGTAAATAAATACGTAGCCTCGTGTCCCGGCAATCACAGTTGATGTATTAACTATAAAATTAAGTTGCCGCCCCAGGCCTCCCGGATGCTCCTTTCGCAACGTGGGTGGAACTCTCGAAATCCAGGATATCACTGCAGAGTACGTATGATACTTTGTGATGTGGGTTTTGAACGGGATCCAATGAAGTATCGCTCCTTTAGGCGTCGGCAATTCGCATATCAAGGCCGATAGCAAACGAAGCAAAAAATGGCTATAAGTCTCCTAACAGTAGTCTACACATTACCATCCCAATAGCATCCTTTTAAATCGATACAAAACTCGAATAGACACATGATTCATTTCGCGTTTATTGAAATAAAAATTATGTTATTTTTCAGCTTCCGTGATCCTTAGCCATATAATGTTTATGCACTTGTAATAGCAGACATATTAAAAAAAAAATGCGGACGAATTGAGAACTCCTCCTTTTTTTGAAGTCGGTTAAAAATAAATACAAAATACTTGAATGTTGTATCAATCAACTGCCTCGGTAGCGTAGTGGAAGCAGGCCACTACTATTACGCTGGAGGTCCTGGGTTCGATTCCCGGGTCGGGGACTATCAGAGATAACGGTTTAAAATCCTTTATCTCTGCTTCTATTGGGATTCTTCCATTTTCTGGAAGTTTCCCAGTACCCCGGAGTTTGGTGATGTGCCCGGAGATGGCAACAGGTTCGCCACCTGTTACATGGGCCAAAAACGTAACCGGCGAGTCGTCGTGGGTGTTTGCATGTATGATTGAATGCATGCATTTACCTCTGCTTACCCCTTTAACAGGGATTACCCACGGGGATTACAGGCGTGAAGTTACGTAATGTTTATGACCTCTAGTTATTGTGTTGACGTCTATAGGCTGCAGTCATCGCTTAACATTCATGTGATCTGGCGGATTGGCGATCACAATAGCGGTAGTTTTATCGTGGTACGCTGCTGCCCATCCTACGTTATTGAGTTTAATACCGCTATTTCTCTGAAGTACACCTATCCTACAGTATTGGACTTTCATCTCAAAAAAAAAATAAGCCTAGTTTTCATATAAGGAAAATAGCAATCACACATGCAGTTCGCACGATAATACAAGTCATAAGGAAACATAATTTATGAAACAATGGCAAATCATACAAATGTTTGTCGACTCGAACATGTCCGGCTTTTCTATCTGTATAGTATCAATAGCTTGCAAATGATCAGTTTAGAATGATTTACATCGACAGGTAAACATTGGTTAACACACAAGAGACAATTTATAGTAATATTTTGTAATTATCCGTAATTGAATACGACCGTGATTACACGTCTGGTCTGTGGCAGACAAGTTTTTGTAGCCGAGAGCAAAACGATATGTATTGAAATGAAGAGCTAAACATGTATTTATGGATTGTGATAACGAACCCTTGCTGATGACTCTGTGTTGAAGATGTGGCCCATGTTCAGTTTCCATGTTTCACTTTGATATAAATATTGTTATACGCACTTTTCTTGTCTTTGCAGGCACGTGCAGCACCATTTTGCTCGCACACAAACACATCTCACGCACACTAAGGAAATCCGAATTTGGTCTCGTCTAACTCAATTATCAATCCAATCTTTAGTATAATAAATCTATGGTTGAATCAGTTTAAATTAGGTACGAGTACTTATATATTTTTTTATGTAATGGAAGTGGCAAACAAGCTTGCAGTTCACATTGATGTTAAGTGATGACTGCAGCCTATAGACACCCACACAAAGACCAAGGTCAAAATGCAGATGCGTTACCAATCCTGAGGCCTAAGGTGATATGCCTCTGTGGCGGAAATTACAGGGCCGCCACCTGACCGGAACACGATATTGTTGAACACTACCATTTAGCGGCAAGTATCTTAGGTAATGTGGTGGTGCCTACGCCCGCGAGCGCCGTCACTGGAGCTCTACCACCAGTAAAAACTTATAACAGAATTTAGAACATATTAGCACTCCCAACTTTGATGACATATTTTGATGACGACTTATGTCTCATGCCAGCGGCACGTTCGGTCTACTTCACCGGGCAATTGGCGAGCGCAGAAGGCGCTCCAGTCTAATTTCATGACAACAAAACTTTATATTTGTGTTTGTCAAAACATTAATATATAACTGCAGTTAGACTTCTATACATTTTTAAGTATCAAGGAAATTTCGATGATTCTACTGCTAACTCTGTTTGATTCTGGATGCTAGTTAAAAAAAAGAACATCATTGTAGTGCTGTAGAGGGGCTGTTTGTACAGTACAGTAGAGAGGGATACTGAAAATCGGTTTGAAACTGGTGGCTGCACAGCTCATAAAATGTAATGATGGTAATAGATCAAATCAGAGAAAAAAAGAAAACATATACTCAGGCTAGTTCTATTACCTCTTTGAAAATACAAGCCAATGTCTTCATTAATAATATGGGCTTTTTTTATAAAAAAAAGACATTTTTATTTTATGTAACCAAGGTTTTGGCGAACTAGCATGCAGCTCACATTGACGATTGCATGACGGTGCCATAGCATACCATGTAACTTGGAACACGGTAGTGCTGAACGCTACCATTTGCCGGCAAATAAGTAATGTGGTGGTGCCTACACCTTCGAGTTTTTACACAGGATCTCTGCTACCAGTATAAAGTTGGTTTAATATACAATACTGGTATAAATCATATCATTAAAAGTAAATAACTTACGTAGTATTCATTACAAAACTTATCTTAAGTTAGAAATTATGTAAGTACCATAATTCAACTGAAACATTTAAAGTATTTTACTCAGGTGTATTTAAAGTAAGCATTTTCTTAATTAACAGCGATACGGAAATTTATTTCAGTGGATTTCTGTCATCAATTATTTTTGTGATAAGATAAACAGCGTAAGTACAATGAAATGCTACCTGTAATTAACACTGGACGTACCAGTACAGTCTCAGCCTTTAAAGTGAGGTTCTCAGTCTTGATATATGTAGGCTCATCAAATATGATTCATTTTAAAGCGATCTCTTAATAAACGAGCGGCCGCGGAACAACCCCTACTGCTTGATTATTCTGTAACACAAAATTCACTCCATCTGAATGTAATGTAATAAGTTCGTCTTTCTATTTTAACAAATTAAACGTTGTGAAGTAAATATGTTATTTGCTTTTCATGAGCTACAATGACAGAAAAAAAAGTAAAGCCTTCTTTCAATAAGTGTTATTTGATGGAGCTCATTTCAATCTCCATTACCACTGCGATGAAGTTCTGAGTTCGTATTTATGGGATTTGTTCCATTAGTGGTAATGGTGATGGTTCATTCCATTTCCATCCATGCCATAACCGCCACGCTTGGCATGGATGGAAATGGGGCAGTAGTGCTGCCCCATTGGAATGGCGTTACCGGCATTGTTCGGTTGACTGACTGCTAAAAGATAATTTTTCCGCTAATGGGCGCTGAGGTCGTCAGATCCCGACGCCGCGTTTATGTTCTCTATTTTTGATAGAGCTTTTTTCTGTCAATTGTTTTTTTTATATAGAAAGTGACCCACATCTAACGACAGCATCACAAGAAAAATTTTTTTTGTTCTTTCCTCTGCGTAATTTTTCAGAGAATACAGACATGAGTGTACAAGTTTCATTCTCACTTCGCTGAAGTGAGTTTAATCTTACAGAATAAGCTAATATTACTGGTGGTAGAGTCGCGGGCGTAGGCACCACCGCATTACCTAATATACTTGCTGCTAAATGATAGTTCAGCACTATCGTGTTCCGGTCAGGTGGTAATTTATGGCCCTATAATTTTCGGCACAGAGGCACAACACCTTAGCCTCAGGAGTGGTAACGCATCTGCATTTCGACCTCTGATCTTTGTGTTTGGTTGTCTATAGGCTGCAGTCATCACTTAACTGTAAGCTTGTTTGCCACTTTCATTACATTAAAAAAATCTGAAGTAATCCGCGACCGCTTTTGCCCCTGACTTATTACGTCGGCGCGGAGTGATTGGTTGACTCCGTCCGTGGGAAGTCGCTTCTACGCCGCGTACGATCCCAAGTCATTGTTTTTCATCGAGATTGATAGCGGAAACACGATATCTCCCATCGAACTGGTTTTATTTACCATTTCCGTCCGAATTATTGAAACATAATTCCACAATTTATTCCAAGGACCGATTTAATCCACATCGCCCTTTTCGATTCGTATTAAGTAAAGATTAATCTGATTATAATTATGTGTTTCGAAAAGGAATTCCATATGAGTGTGATTTCATTAAATTCGTATGAAATATTTCGCAAAGCCATCAATCATTTTTGTCTATTAGTTAACTAGGAAATGAGGAAATGTGTAGTAGTTGTGGGTGTAACTGTTCGATCGTTATAAACACATTTCACAGGTTGCGAAAAGTAGGCGGCGCCGGGTCGGTGAACAAGTGTTATAGCCAATCAGGGCTCTTAATTAATGGGTGTGAGGTATTTAGCGAAATCTTCGACATGTTTCGGTTTTCGCTAATAACCTTAAAAATATGTTTTTGCTTTTACTTTTTTAAGTTGCATCTGTTAAATTTACATCTTTAATGAATAAGCTTAAGCTATCGTAGAATTATCTACATACACTTGTCTTACCTGTACACAAAATATTAACAATCGGCAATGATAACTACAAATGTCTTTATATTTCTTTATATATTTCAGTTGTTCAAGGTCTAAGGCTTATCACGTGTATCGCAAATCTAACGACTGGACCAATAAAGTATTTTTCACCACTTAAGCCACTAAAGATAGGTAGGTATATATAATTTCATCAGGCCAAAGCAAAACTACTTAGTTAAGAATAATCTGTGCTGCTTTGTTAAGATAAAGTACCTATGTACTTAAACAAGCTACAGTGTAACGTAGATCACCGAAAATAAACTTCAAGAAGTAATTACCATGAGTACATACATTAATATACCTAGATTTTTCGTCTCTCATGATACCTACGGATTATCGTTTTATATTTTACTTTCACTTCGTTGCAAAATATTTTAGACATCCAATTTTCCTCAACATAACATACATTTTCAGTTTATTCAAAATATACGAAGATTACACAAAATCTAGCTATAAACAAAAAATCTAAACACCTACAAAATTTCCTGATTCACTAAGTGCATGTTTGAAAATATTATACTGTGCAAACGCGGATTATAGACTTACGTCCAGACAAAGTCAGCCCACATCCTACATTAAAAGCCTAGTTGGGAGAGTAGGCAGGGGCATTATCTTAGTAATTAAAGGCTTATCTCGGAGGCAGAAATGCCGTCAGAACTTTATCGTGCTGCGTCCACCCCAACGTTATCTTCATTACGACTCCGCACAACGACTTTAATTCACGTGTCCATTAATTTTAAAAGCTGCCGCATGCGTTTGTTAAACCAATAATTATCTTTACGGTAATATTCCTTTAAGTTTCCCACCGCACAATAAATCATTGGTAAATCAAACGTCGTCCAAGTTACACCGATAATCATCTGAGCGCCATCTTGAAATTGCAAATTTAAGATTGCCTTGTTATGTGTAATTGCTAGTATTCGTTGTATATTTCAATTGAAATAAAAAATGTCATCTCGTTACATTAGATTGGAAATTGAATATACTGTCTATATTCAATTTCCAATCTCACAGCTCTAGAGATTGATGAATTAGATCATATAACCTATTCAGTTCAGCTAATAGGTAATGTACGAGTAGGTAAGTATCAATCTACTGTAAAGATCTTTGGCTTCAGGAGAATTCATGTGTGGATCTACAATATAAACTTTAATTTTAGATTAAACATTTGATTCTGGATATTCTTTTACCATTAATAATATCTGTAGTCCGTTCGTAATTTCTACCGTATAAAGGCGTAATTAGAGGAAACCTTATATAATATTCTGTTCTGATTACATTAGGTAAAATAACTCTAGTAGGTAAGTAGGTAGGTCATATTATTATAATTTTGCTTGGAATCGCACCTTAAGTGGCAAATGAGCTAGCTTTGATAAAAATGTCTCATTGATGTTTGTAAAAGAAAAACAGCATAATAATATCTTCAGAACTATATTTTCAAAAATGTTTGAAAATTACGATACTCTTAAATTATCTCAGCCGAAACTCAACAACTCAGAATTATCGATCATACATACAACTAAACCACAGAAGTAATTTCATATATTATATCAATTACAAAAATTAGCTTTTAACCTTCAAGTGCCCAACGCTACTTCGCAAAAAAGTGCATCTCACTCGATTAGCATTGTAATTATTAAATATGGTTAACAGCACATTTAAATTATTTTATTACAAGAAGATTGATTCTTACGAGGCAAAAACGAATTATGGATCACGTACATTTTCATTATCGTCCACTTAGAGTCAGTTTATTGACAGCACAAATGGAAGAAGCACTTTGAAATAATTATTAGGAAGATATTTAGAGGTCTCAGTGTTCGGTTTTCAATACCTAAAATCATTGATCCTTTGCTCAATAATTGTTTTGTACAAGTATTTTAAAAAGAACAGTAAATGATTGAACAACCGAAATAATAATATATCAATTAAAAATTCAGTAAGTGATTGTTAAGAAATTATGAAATTCAGAATAAATTAAAGCGTGAAAGCAGAGGTGTTAAAAAAAAATAGATTAATTTTCATTATCATTGGAGAGTTAAATGTTTATTTCATAAAAAAATCCTTCGGAACATTTCTTTCTCGCAAGCTGTTTGAAGCCGAAGACTGAAGATGTTTCTTTAAGTGACAGTGTAAGAAAAACAACACGAGTCTTCTGCTCTTGTTTGAACGTGGGTCCATACCCAGTCCATCCTTAATTGCTTGTCAACAAATTCTTGAATGGAAGGCTTCGATGGACACACAGAATTCCATTTTTTACTCAACCCAAATACCTGATAAACAAGTCATCATTTGAGGAACCTTTTCGAACTAATGATAAAGATTTCAACGAAAGGTTGGCGAACAATCATCTGTCAAAAGTTATAATGACAAAGTTGTAACAAAATTTTAGCAGCCATGTGTTAAAGTTTCAAACCAATTATATTTTTAATAAATTCATCATTTGCCCTGAAGTGAACCTGAGCGGAATGTCAAAGACATTTTAAATATTGTTCTTCCTTATTTTATCACTTTTATTTCAATAACGTTTATATCATTTCCATAAAACGTATTTCTGGTTTATTATAAAAGCCGTATGAAGTGAATAACTCCGTATCTGTATAAACATTTTTATCAATGAAATTATATAACGAAATTGAGGGTAGGCGAGCACCGAAGGACAAGGATATCTTCAAAATATCGCGTGCGTTTAAAGCAGATGCTGCTACTCCTAAGAAGGAGTAGTAGCATCTGCTGCTCAGTCAGGAGTAGTTCATTAATTTCATTATCTATCAAATAACAATAGATTGATGGTACTCAATGTGTTCGTTGTGCCACAAATAGAGACAGATGGAGAAATCTCGCAAAAGCTGTATCCAAACAAGTAGATGACCCAAAACCACGACCACTCCGCTACGAGTGTACCTGCATCTAAAAAGATGACGATGTTCGATGTATTGCGAATTATTTGGCGATGCGTAGCAAAGCACCAAAATCAAATAAATTTGGAAGATTTTTGATCCATTTATCCATCATACGGTGTTTCAGTATGATGGATAAATGGATACAAGATATAAAGCGACGTCACAACTGCTAAAGTATCAACTTAAATATATAAAGTTATATAATATATAAAGTTGATACTTTAGCAGTTGTGACGTCGCTTTATATCTTGTATTGGAAAAATGGCTTCAGGATCCAAAATATTTATAAAAGAAAATTATTTCACAGTCATTGTACAAACTTTGATACAAAAAATAGTTCTAGAAATTCGCAGCCTACGAGCAGAATAAATAAACGTTAAGTAATTTACGTACAAATTAACTAAAGAAAAGTTATTTATGAATCACATTCAGCCAATTACTATTGCAGCCAACTAAAGACTTCGATCGCCCGAGGTGCAATTAGTACGTTCCCTGTAGTTCACGTTAAAATAGCCTGTTAATCACCATTAAAACACCGACAAAACGAAATCGCATATCTATAAATATTCGTGATTAAAATACAAACACCTATGCAGATTTCCAGAGCGACCGTAACATTTAACTAGTTCATAATTTTAAACGACGCTGAAGGACACTGGTTTGTTAATTATAGGTATGTTTGTTGGTTTTTTATTTTTGAAAGCGCTTATCTCTACAAATACTAGTTGGATTTGAATAAAATAATTATATTTTTAAATGATAAGTACCCCTTTTCGTGAATAGAAGAAAGGCCATCCATAACTTGAGCTGGACTGTTCACGGTTAGTGTGTCTTATTTTATTTAATTATATTTTGGTGCTTTGACTCAAACTTCGAGTCAAAACTCGAATCAGTTTTATAACCCATTCGATTACCAAATTTCATTCATCCTTTAAACAAACTATAGAGTAGGTTTACTACAAAAACTTCAAGTGGGTACCCAAATGTTCGAATTATTGAATGCTTTACAATTCGCATTAAAATGCACTTCACAGTTTTACAGGATACATTTCAAAGTTTTCAAACCTCTTTACGATCACAAACACCCAATTGATTGAATAAATGCTTCAAGGCAAGTCTAGATCATTAATGTTTGGGTAGGGATTGAATCAAAGCGAATATATCAATCACGATCAGGTCTAGACCTAATTACGAAAAGAAGAGAAAGTTAAGAAAAGAGCTAGTTACGAATTAAATAATAATCATTTACAATGGAAAAAAGGATAACCTAATTCAACTCTTATATTCTATTAGGCTGGGTAAAACGGAGCGGCGCGTGTATACATAAATTAGGTATATATTTTAATTATAACATTAAGTGGATAAGGTTCCCGAACTGACAGTCTGATAGCGGTCATCAGCAGTGCGTGTCCTTATTAGGGTTCCGGGCCTGTAAAGGTAAGAAAGCTTAAAGCATTACGTTGTTGTCCATTTATCTGTCAAAAGAGATTCAAGGAGTCCCTTGGCTTTCCCGAAAAACAGTGGGAAGAGCGAATTTTTATAATTTATTTCGGTAATTTTAAATAGCCCTTCCCCTATTTTTTTCCAGGAATCCTTTGTTACCTAGCTATGCAACTGCAAGGAACAGGTAATTATAAAATAAATACTGTCGGTTTTATATGATATATATAGAATAACTTAATCCAAGTGCTTTAATACGCGTAAACTGACTAAAACGGGAACGCATGAGTATGAGTTAGATAGGTATGTATTTTCACTATAAAATTACTTGGATAACGTTTCCGAACCGACAGTCTGATAGCGGTCATCAGCAGTTTATGTCTCTTTTAGGGTTCCAGACCTGTAAAAGAAAGGAGCCTCAAGCGTTCTATCCTTTCAGGTCCGAAGGTTCACTTTATTGTCTGGTCAAGATATTTAAGCTGAACGGGTCGCGACGCGCGCGTGCCACGCGCCACAATTTGCGCACCAACCCGCCATCAACATTTGCATAGTACCCGTTTATAATAAAGACAGATTCACTATCACAAGATTCACGTATAACCATCGCAACGCTTATGCATGAGCATTTGTACTGTTTTGTAGAAGAATATCATTGAAAAACTGGCCGGCACCTGTGATGACGTAAGGGGTAAAAGATACAACTGTCTTCCCGTTGGAAGATAAGCTGTTACTAATTGAATCCAATTTTCCTTTACATTATATCGATATTTTTCTTTATTTTGCGTGGAACCCTTGATGCGCGAATTCAACGGCTCACACTTGGCCGGTTTTTGTATTTTTATTTAGAAATAATCGGCACCCGGCGACTTGCTGAACGGGTTGCGACGCGGGCGTGCCACGCGCCACAAGTTGCGCGCCACCCGCCATCAACGTTTTGCATACCCGTTTATAATAAAGACAGATTCACTATCACAAGATTCATGTATAACCATCGAAACGCTTACACGCCCATTAAGTTTTTGAAGACGTAAACAGTTTAGTGAACGCGTGCCGTTCGTTGCACTCGAGTGCGCTTTACTACTTTTAAATATGTTTCTCTGTTTTCAAACATGGCGTTCTTTAGTTAGTCTAAATTTGTTGTAATTATATTATTTGTAATGACGGTCTATTGACCTGTCATGTTTTAAATATGTGATGAACAAAAAATCATGTAAATCAATAATTCTAGTTTCAAAGTCTTAAATTTTGAAGTCGTTTTATGATTTTTTGTTCTGAAATTCCGGTCACGAAGGCATTTTTTACTAATTTACATAATATCAACATTTTCAGATCGATTAAAGAATGATGAAGTAAAAATATTGTCATAGGTTTTCGACACCGATATGTTATTTTAATTGCATAGAAATATTGATGATACGAAATTTACAGCCCGGAACAGTTACGAGCACAAGCAATTGCAGTACAAGTAATTGATGATTAATGCCTCTAGTAGATGATATATTTTTATAAGATACATTTGCGGATGAATTGTCACCTAAGCCATATTTTTTGCGCAAAGAGAATGAAGCGCTTGAAATTCTTCTGCGCACGACGTTCATGACGTTCTTTTGGCTGATTTAGTGTTTCATACAATATCTCTGGAATTTTCCTTGCCATCACAGAAGCGTGGAGAACGCGTCTATTATATTTATAAAAAGTCATTACTACTACTATATTAAGACACTGTATTAACTCCAGAATTCGTTTTATATCTTCAGTTCCTGCATTTCTCCGAACTAGGTTTAAACATGGGTTATCACATTTATCCGATCTATGAGCTTCGATATATCCGGTCAGTTTGAAAATTTAAGTGTTTTGAAAATAACGTTTTTCCGATCTTCTAAGTAACAATAAATTTCTGAAACTTTAGACGAATTCCAATAAATATAGCAAAAATATTAGTAGGTACTGAGTAAACCATTAAAAAAATAATGTGGGTTAGCTTAAGCCATTTTTTAAGAAATCGAGGACATATTTTTTTTTTGTTAAGTTTTTATCTGACTTAATCTATTCGTATCATAGAATTTAAATAATAATCGAAAAATTGTACAAACGAAAAAGAAGTAACAAAATAGGTACGTAACTGCACGAAGACCAAAGTTACAGTATGACTATGAGTCTTAAAAATGCAGTTCATTATTAAATTGCCATTAATGACAAAGGTCCATCGAAGTCAGCATTGGATGCAATTAACATTGCAAATGCCAATTCTGGAATTGAAACTTTTAGTATCTTAGCCATCACTTAGTTTTTTGTCGCATTGCTTCAGCCAGAAATAGATCAGGTGGGGAAAATAGTGATGGAATCCCGCTCAGAGTGACCTTCGATTATTTGCCGATCGCCATTTCCAGGGCACAATAACCAGCCAATAACCACGGCCAATTAAGTTCGGTAGCGCCTCTGAAAGGTTCTCCGACAAGTTTTTGTCACGGGTTACTTGCAGTCGCAGCTTAATTGGCGGATACTCGTCATTAGGTATGTGCAATGTACTGCGGTTAGACTTTTTATATTTTCATAATAATATTTGTTCATCAATAACTAGCTCATTATGATGTATTCTTTGCATTACGCTGTAGTTTTCAGTGGTAAAATTTTCTTGCAATTTCATCATGTTCAATTAATACCTACTTTCAAGTAAGTTTTGTGGTCAACGCTTACGTCTTATGATTAGCTGATATCTAATGAACGGCGCTGAGACGAAAATTATATTAGATACCTACTTGTCATATTTTATTATATTTTTAGCGCAGGTATGCGAATGAATAAAAGAATAATAATCTTTTAACATGTTTAATGTTAAAAGATTATTAATAATCTTTTAACATGTTTAATGTTAAAAGATTATTAATAACCTTTTAACATCTTTAATGTTAAAAGATTATTATTCTTTCGAAAAAAAATCTTTAATAAAAGAATAATAATCTTTTAACATCTTTAATGTTAAAAGATTATTATTCTTTTATTTTTCCCTTAAAATTTTATAAGTAAATAATTTATAAATATTTGAATTGTTTTAAAAAGTGCCAATGGATTTATACTTTTATGTGAAAATGTGTACTGTACGCTTGTTTGCCACTTCCGTCATAATACCCAGAACATTATGTTTGTCAATAAATTGGCTTTTAATGTATCTATTTATTTTAATTAAAACGTACCAAATAATTTATATTTTCAAATAATGACGAAACGAAGAGCACAGTAAATTGTGGTGGTATAAACTAAAACTGCAGTTCGTTTCCTAGGTTCGAGCCCGGACCGAAGGCAATGAGAAATAAAGGTGTATTAGCTTTTGTCTCTGATGCTATTGGAACTTTTACATTTTATGGAAGTTGCCTCGTTCATATTTTATTAAATTCAGAGGGTGGAGTTTAGTAATGTGTCCCTCCGGACACAAGCTGTGAGGCTATTGACATCTCCATGTCACCTCACAGCCTGTTACATGGGACAAAACGCAACCGGTGAATCCTGGGTGTTCGCATGTATTTTTCAAATGGATGCGATTTATCTCTGCCTATCCTTTCGGGGAATAGGCGTGAAGCTCAGCATAAACTATAAACATTGTCATATATTTATCGTGCGTAGCTACTTCATAGTTTTCTCTCGTCGCAGCATTGCAACAGGTTTTCCTCGTGCTTTTATCCTAATCGGATCGCAACTTACTAAATATGAACCTGTTTGGAATATGTTTCAGCTCTCAGTTTAAAGATTTTCAATTAAATGTTATCACAAGAACAATAACTTTACTGTCCACCAAAAGGATATATTCTTTTAAGTAATGAAGGTGCAAACAACCATGCAGTTCATATGGATGGAGTGATGACTTCGGCCTATAGAAATTTTCACAAATCCAGAGGTTATAATAGGTTGGGGAAAAAGTCTTTTCGCATTATAGTATGTATGAACTTGTAATAAAATCTCTTTGGCTGTAGTATTTGTATCTGGCTGGTTTTGGTATCATTGAAAGTTAAAATTTTACAGAACATAATTCCAAATTCAAATTAGGCAAATGTATGATTTTCATTTGTTTTTCGTACTGTCAAGATGAGTGAATCTAATGAAGAAATTCGATACATTTTAAAATTTTACTACAAAAAAGGTAAAAATGCAACGCAAGCCGCGAAAATAATTTGCGATGTTTATGGACCTAGTGCAGTGTCTGTGAGAGTAGCACAAATTTGGTTTAAGCGTTTTCAATCCGGACATTTTGATGTCAAAGATGCACCTCGCTCTGGTCGCCCTATTACGGATAAAATGGATGCCATTTTTGAAAAAGTGGAGCAAGATCGACATATCAGTAGTTACGACGTAGCTGAAGAACTGACAATTGATCACAAAACAGTTTTAGTGCATTTAAAAAAAGCTGGGTACAAAAAATCTCGATATCTGGGTACCTCACGAGCTCACTGAAAGAAACCTAATGAACCGTGTACTCATTTGTGATTCTTTATTACGACGTAATGAAACCGAATCATTTTTGAAGAAGCTGATAACTGGTGATGAAAAGTGGATCAGGTACGACAAGAACGTGCGAAAAAGGTCGTGGTCAAAGGCCGGTCAGGCTTCACAGACTGTGGCGAAACCCGGGTTAACTCGCAATAAGGTGATGTTGTGTGCGTGGTGGGATTGGAAGGGCATTATACATTATGAGCTATTACCACCAGGCAGTACTATCGATTCTGAACTCTACTGCGAACAACTGATGAGATTAGAGTTGAAGAAAGTTGAGAGAAAGCGGCCGGAATTGATCAACAGAAGGGGTGTGGTGTTTCATTATGATAACGCTAGACCTCACACATCTATAGCCACTCAGCAAAAATTAAGAGAGTTTGGCTGAGAGGTGTTAATGCATCCGCCGTATAGTCCTGACCTTGCACCTTCAGATTTCCACCTGTTTCGGTCTCTTCAGAATTCTTTATGCAATGTTAAGTTAACATCACGAGAGGACTGCCAAATCCACTTGTCGCGGTATTTTGATGAGAAGTCCCAAAATTTTTATAGCAATGGGATCATGTCCCTACCTACAAGATGGCAAAAGGCTATCGAACAAAATGGTACATACATACTTTAGTTAAATTTAAATAAACTATATTAAAAAATATTTTGAATTATCTTAAAAAATGCGAAGAAACTTTTTCCCCAACCTAATATGTCAGTTTTTATTTGTGTAGTGAAAGTGGCAAACAAGCATGTAGTTTACATAGATGTTTAGAGATGACTGTAGCTATAGACACTACACAAAGATTACAAAATGAAAAAAGGTATGGTCCGATGGTTCGGGCATATAGAAATAATGTCGAATGAGCGAATTACTAAACAGATATACAATGCAAATGTGAATGGTTGCAGAGGCCCAGGAAGACCAAGACTAAATGACCAAATAGGTCGAGTTCTGTCTGATGGTGGAATCAGCGTGCATGCATGAAGAGAATGATGAAAGTAGATGAGGCACGAGAGGTATGTCAGGACCGGGATATCTGGCGCACTACACTCTCTGCCTACCCCGTTCCGTAACTGGCGTGAAGATATGTTTACTTGCACACATACAAACAAAGACCACAGGTCAACATACAGATGCGTTGTCACCCTTGAAACCTTATATAGTTGTTAAGTTTCTGTGATAGTTATTAAGGGAGTATTCACTTAACATTCAAAGGAACTGGAACTGCTTGTATGCCATCTATACTTTAAAAAAAACTTACCGCCCATCAATTTTAACAGATTTTTTCCTATTTATGATAAAAAGTTTGTCTTCGGGGCAGAAAGGAATATTTGTTTATGGTTCGGCAACCATATTCATATACCTATTTAAATTTTATTTTAACTATCTTTATCTCCGTACCTTATATTTATCAACGGTTACAATGTTTGCAAAAGATCGATGACTATAGTTCAGTTAATTAATAGGTTATGTCAAAGTGTAAATTCTACACATTGAAGCAAAAAATGACCAACCATATTTCAATTCCAATAAAATTATATTCACGTTATGTTTTGTTTTTTTTTTTTCAATAAAACGGTTATATAATAAGTATACGCCGTTATATACCGGTAGTCTTAACTACCTGTTCCCATAATATGTTATTTTATAAAGCATCAGGTAGATGCTCATCTATACTTACAAGCATAACTTAATAAAAAATCGATGGAAACACTAGTTAAATAGTTTGTTATATAAACATTCATTAGCTAGGCATATTAATATCAAAGGTAATTAAAAGAACTACGTGTATGATAAAAGTGCCTATTTATGTCAACCTTTTTACTAACCCTACTGAAAAGATTCTTTAACACCAACTTGCGCGTTTGTCACCGACAGCGATTGCCTGTAATGGATATGATCGAAAACCTGCTGCGGTTATACCCATAGCTCCCCAAACTGGTCCCAATATCGCTTATTATGTATCGCCTTTGTGTTAATCATATCTTTTGCTCAGAATGGCGACCGCGACGGCTACCGGTCGACGCTCTATTAATAAGCGAGTTTCAACCGAAGGGAACACAACCTGCTATTGTAGTCTAGTGGTTAAGGAATTTGTCTTTTTAATCGAGCTGCTCCTTCACTATGTTCAAAGCCTATTATTAGGGTTAATTGGAATTATTAAAGTTTTTTTTTCGTGGCAGCTAGAGTTTTAGCAGACTGCAGTGATGAACACGAGATAGCTTTGAAAGTGAAGCGAGCTTTTAGATTAATTCATGGTTAGTACACGTTATGGTAATTTTAATAGAGTGAGCTTTATAGGCTTTCGAGTCATCTAGTCGTATATTTTCTGTCACCAACCACACTTTTACTACCACTGTTTAAAATGTAAATTAACGATTTAATTGTGTAATTTTATTAGTTTACCTTTTTATTAGATCGACGGGGTTTATTGATTGATATTAACCTTTATTTTTAAGACGTATTTTCATTGTTAATAAACTTGTCGGGGTACATTTGTTCGAGTTTAATGATTGAATTCTACGACTGTACTGTAGGTACTCTTTGGGGTATACATATATCACACAGCAGTGAACGGCTTTTGGCGGAAATGACAATGATTCTGATGAAAGTAATTGCATTCATCCTAACACTATCATTATTATGGTTCTTACTGAGTTTTTGTATTTTAATTATATTTATTTTTGTATGTGTGCCATGCACCTATTTATATTTATGTATGTCATGTACACCTTTACGCTGTAATCACAGCGCCGACATCAAAAATAAGTAGATAGTAGACGGCGTTGCCTAGTATTTGTTTCATATTTTCTTAATTTCCACTGCTGATAGAGCCCCAGCGATGAAACTTTATAGTGTAGGTCTGTAGGTAATCCGCGTTGCCAGGTGTGTCTCCGTCTGAATGTAAATAGGTAAGTATACAGTAGGTTCGTTAATTTTTCGGGCAAAAGGTATCAACAACTTATATAATATACTTAATTTATTTTGCTACTATTTGTTGTACAATTTATTTTGACTGCTGAATAAATATAATTCTTTAACTTTTTATAAATTAACTTTAACTTTATTTAAATCAAAAAAGTTAAAGTATTACAGTGCTAATAAATAAGTATACCTAACAGTTTCACAACAACGAAAAATACAAAAATATGTACTGAAAATAAATACGAACAAATTTAAGTACCGATAAGTATTCTTCCACCTAGTGGTATCATACTGAATATTGAAACGATGACAGAGTATGTTGAACCCGATCAGTACAACTCTGAATATTTACATAATAAGAGGTAATTTAATTGGTAAGTGCTCTGACAGAATTAATAAGCTCGGTGGATCATTTATCGTCAAATTACCCAAGGAGCGACGAATGAACTACAATTAAGTTCACTTTATGTCGCGTTAAAACTTGGGACGGTGACACCGATCACAATCGATTCAAGGTCTCGATTATTGACATCGAAATCAACATTCATAGAATAATATACAGTACGCAGTAAGAAATATAGCACATCGAACCTACGAAGGAGACAATCAGCTAGTTTCGACTTCGTAGATCGTTATCTCTGCTGCACACTGTCTAGTTAAGCATTGATAGTACGCCATATATATTAGGTAAGGTGCGAAAGAGATAACGCTCTACAGACCCGAAATAAGACTTCCCACGGTCGATGTGTAATATTTCTTGTTGGATACTGTATTATGAAGCGCGCATGGCGCCGGGGCTGGTGTAGATCGGAAGCGATCTACTCGGTTAAGCGATACGGCCCCGGTGGAGTGTGTGATGGGTGACCGCTAGTAGCAAATTAAAATGCGCGTTTCCGTGCTTCGGAGGGCACGTTAAGCCGTCGGTCCCGGTTGCTATCGATAAATAGCAGTCGTTAAACATTGTCGGATGCCTTATGGGCGGTTTGAAAAACATCCGACAGCGGGTTGGCCACTAACCCTTATCTCCACCAACCCGCCGCGTAGTAGCGTGGTGGACTAAGCTCCAGGCCTCCCCAAAAAAACGGGAGAGACTCGTGCCCAGCAGTGGGACGTATAATGGGTTGCCATTATTATTATTTTATTATTATTTTTTTTTTATGTCAAAGGATTGACAGACAAGCAGACGGGCCACCTGATGGAAAGTAGTCACCGTCGCCTATGAACATTTCCAACACCAGGGGAGTCGCCAACGCGCTGCTAGCCCTGAAGGACTCTTTTGACGCCATTTTTAAGAACCTCATATTGTAGCACCGAGGGAACACCTCAGAGGGAAGTTCATTCCACAATTTACACGTTCTGGGCAAAAACGAACGTGAGAACCGCACCGTTGAACATTGCCAAGTGTCCAGTCGGTGAGGGTGGAACTTCTCTCTTCGGTGGGTAGTGCGGTGCAGGAAAAGAGACGGTGGCACCATGTCGAACAGTTCGACAGAGCACTCGCCATTGTAGAGACGGTATAAAACGCATAGACTCCCAACGTCTCTGCGCAGGCTCAGATGTTCGAGCCTGTCAGTAAGTCCTGGGTCGTTAACAATACGAACGGCGCGTCTTTGTAGGCAGTCGAGTGGACCAAGTTGGTATTTGGGGGCTCCCGCCCACAGATGAGAGCAGTATTCCAGATGGGGCCGCACTTGGGCCTTATAAAGCTGTAATAGCTGCCCCGCGCAGACTTGTGTTTTCGAGGGGTTGAACTGCACTAAGTTGAGTCGACCCCAGCCCGAGACCCGCTCCAGAGAGTGCTCGACTTCAGACACAAGTCTAGTCCTGCTTTCCTCGATAAGTGTCTGAGAGGCATTTGCACGGCCAGTGTAGTGTGCATCTCCCGTACTATCATCGGCATAGCAATGAAAATTGGAGTTTTGCTCCAACATTTCATTGATATGCAGAAGAAAAAGCGTGGGAGATAGCACAGAGCCTTGCGGCACACCAGCGTTGATAGGTAGTCTATCTGAGCGCTGACCGTCAAATAAGACCTGTATATAACGCTCAGACAGAAAGCTGGCTGTCCAGTTGCATAGCCTCTCGGGAAGAGCGTAGGATGGAAGTTTTGCGAGAAGTGCCCTGTGCCAGACCCGGTCAAAGACCTTAGCAATATCTAGGCTTACAGCCAATTATTATTATTAATTTAATCACTTTATTCAGGTAAATTACACCCATTACAGAAATAAACTTATACACATTGAGAATCATAGATTAAATAAATACAAAATTTGCATATGTCACGATTACAATATAAATAATTTAATTTAAGTCTACATTATAAAGCAATTATTAAATTTTGTGTTCGAATAAAAAATAACATCATATCAAATCAAATAAAGTCAAATTATAAAATCATAAAATGTAAACATAATAATAGTAATAAATACAATGTCAGTCAAAGTCAGTATACTCTTGCTGGCATTGGTACAGCTATATGTCTTCTACAGCAATGTCGAATGTAGTGACAGTCTAGCCTTGCCGCGATCATTGCCAAGACGGTGTTGGAGCTAGCCCATACTCTGCGTACCATGGACGCGGCGCGTTAGCGCATGGTTGCGTGGAAGCAGTCGGTGTTTGCTTCCGCGAACATACCCGAGGCACTGCAGAAACGGGGTAGCCCCATCACCGCCCTGAAAGCATTGTTAAACTGGACACGGAGAGCGCTGTAATTTTTCATTGTATATGTCGCCCACAGGCTGCACATATAGAGCGACGTACAATAAGCTTTAAAGAGTGTTACTTTTACCTGTTTTGATCAACGAGCGAACCTACGGGCTATCATATTTGTCCTGACTGACAGCGCTCTCCGCTCCCGTTCAATATCAGCATGATCATTTATGTCAGAGGTGAGTACATGTCCCAAATATTTAAAATGCTCTACCCTTTCTAGACATATATTATTTAGTTTGACCTGTGGAATGACTACAGGACATTTCCCTCCAGCGGCCCCGAATACCATAACATGACTTTTACCGACATTGTACTGCAATCCATGACCACAAGCATATTCCTCGCATATCCGTATCAGCTTCCTCAGTCTGCACACCGAAGCGCTGAGTAGCACCATGTCATCTGCATAGCTCAAATTGTTGACACAGACACCGTCAATATGGCATCCGACATGCTGAGCACTAAGCGCCTCGATTAGGCCTTTAATATAAAGATTAAACAGCGTGGATGATGTCATTCCACCTTGCCTGACACCGCACTCAAGCTGATACGGATCCGACACTACTTCCGCCCACTTGATGCTATTAGACTGGTGCACATACCAGAACTGGAACACTCTGATGAGCTCCTGCAGCAGGTTAACATTCCTCAGTTTATTCCAGAGCAGGTTGTAACCTACACGATCATAGGCCTTCGACAAGTCAAGAAAGCACGCATATACTGGTGTTTTACGATCGGCAATGCCTCCCCACTTTTGTCTAACGCGTGAGACCAACGGTGCGTGAGATATACTAGAAGATCACCAGCAGATCTGCCGTGACGGAATCCATATTGGCGGTCACTGATCAACTGGTGATCCTCTAGATACTGCAGCAGTTGTGTGTTGATCACACGCTCCATGACTTTGCAGAGTAGAGAGGTTATTGCTATAGGCCTGTAATAGGCCGGGTCACTGCGATCCCCTTTTTTGGGTATCGGGTGCATGAGGGCTGTCTTCCACGCAGACGGTACCTTTCCATGATCGTAGGAAAGCGAGAATAGGCGCGTCAGAACGGGGGTAAGCTCGGGAGCGCACATCTTCATCACCACTGCAGACACGGAGTCCGGCCCACTCGACTTCTTGATGTCAAGGGATAAAAGCGCTCGCCTGACGTTCTTCTGAGAGAAATTGACGTCAGGCATAGAGCTTTCACAGCGCGGGATGGTAGGCGCTGTGACACCAATGTCATCAATAGTCGAGTTTGAGGCAAAGAGGCTGCCCAGAAGATTGGTTTTCTCTTTTGCCTTGTGGGCTAGGCTATCATCAAGTTTTCGCAGTGGTGGGAAAGATGACCGACAAAAGTTCCCTTCGATAGCTTTGTCAAGAGATCAATAGGCACGGCTCCCGGGAGGATGCCTCATTAGTTTTCTGCCAACTCGACCGACATGCTTGGACTTTGCTTTGGCTATCTGCAGCTTCATGGACCTGGAGGCAGCGTTGAGTACTCTCTTCAAGTCGGAGGCATAGGGATCCTTGCAAGCGTGAGCCACAGTCCAGGTTCTGTAAGTCTCCTGCTTATGGTTAGAAGCCATAGCATAAGACTTATCGAACCAGGGCTGATACCGACCACCAATGGATACCACAGAGTACGGGATGAAACATTCCATACCCTGGTGTATCACATCGGTTACAGCTTCAGCGCACGTGCTCGGATCTTCCGACGAGAACCAAGCTGCCTCCATGGGTAGGACGATAGGAACTTCCTCAGTCCATCCCAATCTGCTGACCTGTAGTGCCACACTTGCCTGGTGGAAGAGGGCTGCAAAGGCGCCCGAATCGACAAGGGGGTTTTCGTGCGTACCAGGCAGTGATCTGAGGATCCTAAAAGAGCCTCAACCACCACCTGATAGTTGGCAGAATGTGAAGTCAGCAGAAGATACAGTAAAGAGGCGGTGTGGCCTTCGACATCTGGTATCCGGGTGAACCCGGATACGACTTGTGTGAGTCCATTAGCCAGTGCAAAGTCATATGCAGTCCTTCCAGCGAAGTCAGTGATTCGGGAGCTCAACCACTCCGTATGGTGTGCGTTAAAGTCGCCAAGAATCACCAACTCCGCAGAAGGATACTGCGCATGCACCGTGTCGACCACCTGTTGGATGTGCTCGAACAAGCGAACTGTCTCCCCGTCTCCGCTATAGGACCTGTACACGTACGCGTAGATTCGGGTAGAACCACCGTAGTCCACGAGCGTCCACAATAACGACAGGTCCTTGTCTTCAAAATGGTCAAGACGGCGACAACAGACATCCTCTCGGACATACAGACATACCCCGGCGCGGCGAATGAAAGTGTTCTCCAGAGTATAGCCGGGGTAAGTAAGGTACGCAGTGTCAAGAGGAGAGGATATTTGTGTCTCCGTCAGAAAGAGTAAGGCTGGCTTAGCCGTTTCAAGGTGACGATGGACGGCGTTTAGGTTGGTATGTAAACCCCTGATGTTGCACATGTCCACAGTAAATATGGGAGGGGTGACCGCTGTGTGAAACTCGTACTGCTTCTTTTGTTTAACCATTTGTTATTTTTTTTTTTGCGTCGGGGAAGAGGAAGGATGATGTGCACCGCATTGATCACCCTACGAACAAAAATTGTCAGTGAGTTAGACCATCTACTCACAGAGGTGATGCAAATTGCTGGCCCGGGGGTCGAAAGGACCCCCGATCCCCCCATGCACAGGCGCCTGGCCCCACTCCGGTCTCTTACTCCGGCATGGCGACTGCACACGGGACTTAACACCGGTTGGCGGGACAGCCTCCCAGGCCAGAGGTTAATAGTGAGGCCTGGGTTCGGGTCCCCAACTGACCGGCGGGCGGCAGCGGAAAACCGTTTCATCGGCTCTCCCTGGCCCCCGGGCCAACATGTTGCGCCCCTGAGCGTAAGATGTCCTCACACTAACTGATCCCCGGGGTGGACAATACGGCGCACTTCAAGGATGGGATAGAGGAACGGATACGGGCTCTCAGGCTCGGAAGCCGGAACACGTCCTAAGACGTTTGACGGCAGATTACGACCTGAGGGTGGTAGCTAGCCAGGTAGGTCCCCGGAGGGGCCTTACCACCAAGCGGGACACTAGGAAGGATTATGCTGGTAGTGCCGACCCAGCAACCAAATGAAACCAGTCGCCAGAGCCTTGTTTGTTGGTCGGCAGGGTGCACCACGAGCAGGTAAGGTTGGCTGCGGCACCAAGATGGTAGGGCGCCACTTACACCCCCAATTATTATATTATTACTGTATAATGGTGGTATCGAAAGTTGTATGTCGCCAGACCACTTTTGTCTTCGGTAGAAAGGAATCAGCGAAAATAAATGTCTGCCGAGAACTCATCACCATAACAAAGATCAAATGCAAAAGAACACAAATATTCTAAGTTAACGTCGCGTTCTAATTCACGTCGTTAATGTATAAACTCAGAGAAGAGGTGTTTAGATACCTCATTAGTGAAAACACCGTAAGGTATACAATACAGTCCGGTTAGCGGAAAGGGGTGCGATACGGGACTTCGAAAAGTGTAACACCGAATATCACGTCTCCGTAAGTTTACTTACACGAATCACGTGACAACGAATGCACGGTACCACGAAAAACTTAGCACCAAATGCACGCGATCACGAATAACAGAACCTCTAATTCACTAATACGAATCTCTTGAAAACGAATGCACACCACCACGAAAAACCTAAGCCGAAAAACTTAGAACCGTAACCACGCGATCTCGAATAACAGAACATTTTGTACACGTTGTCAACGTGTTACACTTTTCGAAGTCCCGTATTGCACCCAGCGGAAAGCTCCGTTTTTTCGGTAGAGTTTTTGTACGTTTTCGGTACTATTTAAAGCTACGTACGGATAGAGTTACGTGAGGATTTATTTTTCTTCAACCCTGATGTTGCACAACTCTGTTGTGGGCATCTTTTGTCCAGCCATGGGCGTCTTTCAAGTGATGAAGGGTCTATTCTAATGGACTAAGAAAACCCAAGAATTGTCCCTTGTCTGTACCAAACAGGATTGCCATATATTGAGCTTTTAAGGTCATATAAATATTAAAGCTACACTTACACCTAAAAGTCTCATTTCATGTATACATTGTAACTGGAATGCAGACAAAAGTTGATGCTCGCGAACATGTATAGGTTAAAACTATTATTATTATTAATTAGCTATTCCGACTACCTTGGAAAAAAACAAAGATGACTTGTCCTTATAAGTGAACAAAACGCAAACAGTCATGCAGCCCACTGAGATATTTACAAAAAATTTTTTTTTTTTCTTTCATCCCTTTGGCACTATTCTCATCATCACTTCAAGTTTTTTAAGCTATGATTTTGACTTTACAAGCATGCCAGTAGAAAATTTCCTTATAGGTATAGAAACGGGAAGATGTCTAGGATTATACAAAATCTAATTTTATAATCTAAGTACAAAGTTTTTTTTATTTTCCATTCATCATTTATTTATTTATTTATCATCATCATCATATCAGCCGTAATGTCCACTGATGGACCAAATCCTCATATATGGCATATGCCACGCCACAATCTCCACACTTGTATGTGGGTTGGCGATTGCAGTGGTTGTTATTTTATAGAAATAAAACTAGTTTTCGGATTTAAAATTGAACTAATATTATTATTTAAAATCAACCGGACGTTTCGGTCGCTTTTCAGCTACGTAATTTTATCATGGGACGCTACTGACCATCTTGCGTTATTGTACTTACTACCACTTACTACTGCTCCATTGGAATGGTTTGACAGCCATCGATACAATAACTACGGTTTAGTTATAACTTAGAACTAGACACCAAATATTTCAACGCAAAGGTAAAAACTCACGTCCTGTTTTAAAAAATGAATATAATTTCTGACCCACATTTAACATTCACGGCTATTAATATAATGGTGAGGGTTGCAGTAGTCAAATTATAGAGTCAATTCTCATGAGATATCCATATAGGACTGTCGAACTGTGAAATATAAACGAGTTCATTATTGAAGGTATGTGCAGACGAGATACTTTGTGTCGACTTCGACATAAATTCTGCGTCGGAACAGGACTTATGGGATAGATAAACAGTGTTTTCTAGGCTACGTTCTAACTGCGCTTTCGTATTTATATTGAAAGGACTTGTTAGTTTATGTTCTTTGAAATTTTTAATACTTACATGTACTTAAATAAGTACATAATTGTGGATGCATATTTTCAAATTTGTCAATCTCTCCTTGTCCAATGTTTAATTTCTGTATAATGTATGATTCATAATTAAGACCGGTCCTATCAATCCGTATGAAACGTCATGCATGTTCTTTCAATTTTTTTAATATTTTATCGTCACCTTGTCTCAAAGGTTTTCAAAAAACAGCATTCTGATATATAATAATGGCAACCCATTATACGTCCCACTGCTGGGCACGAGTCTCTCCCGTCTTTGGGGGGAGGCCTGGAGCGTACTCCACCCCGCTGCTCCAATGCGGATTGGTGGAGAAACGGGTTAGTGGCCAACCCGGTGTCGGATGTCTTCAAACCGCCCATAAGGCCTCCGACAAGGTTTAACGACTGCTATATATCGATAGCAATCGGGACCGACGGCTTAACGTACCCTCTGAAGCACGGAAACACGCATTTAATTTGCCACTAGCGGTCACCCATCACACTACCCGACCGCGCCCGTAGTGCTTAACCGAGTAGATCGCTTACAATCTACACCAGCCGCCGGGCCATGCGCGCTTCTTCATTCTAATATATACGCGAAATAAATCTGTTATAGTTTTATTTCAATAATAGGTTAGGATCCCACTACAAAATCATTTCGTTCATCCAGAAATGCTGCAAATCTAATGTATTCGCATATTTATAATCTAGAGAATATAATAATATATACAGTAGGTTGCCTATCAAAATTTGGCCGCAAGCATTTTAACGGTTAAGCTAAATCTTTAACTAAAAAAGGCGTTTACATGTTACCAAAACATGCGACTGTGTTTCAACGAGGTAGATACTCTGAATGCCATCAGTAGATACATCTGTTTTTTGTACCCGATATTGAACTAAAATATGCATTCATTTTAATTGCAATTTGAAAACAATCCTTTTACGCGTATCTGACAAATGAATACATTTTGTAACAAGTCGATTTGTATATGTGAAGTCGCTCGTCTGAACTAATTTCAAATCAGAATGGATTAAAATTTAACCCGATATACTTTGGACATGCTTTAGGCAACGGGGCGCATCGTGTTATCTATTAAATCTCCTTCCAATACGTTCTTCATCATTAACACAATATAAATATTTATTTATGGATGATCCCAAATCCGATTCAGAAGCGGTGAGTGTTAAGAGTCACTTCACAACTATCATATGTCTTGCGGCTAAATATTTGTGATAATATCGCAAAGAAAACTGTCTAAATTAGAGAAGGTTTATGTTAGCCAAGACTTGAACCAAGTTGAAGCCAATCCCATGGGTAAAAGTACCTAGTCTATGTCACTCAATGATCATTAAACATTTTCTATCGATGAAAGATTTTTCAAATCGGCTAAGCAGTTTAGTGTTTATTCACTACAAGCATTAAAATGAAAAATGTTTTCTATTTATTACATAAGTATGGAGGTACAGATGTACCTAAAATATGTTCTTAGACTCAAAACTAGACTCCGTTATAGGTAAGAGCTCTACTATACGTTTGTCATTCTGTCCGTCCATCTGATACAAGGTTCTTTTTTACAGTGTTCTCTAAAAATAATCTTACAAACTAATTAGTACACGAATCTACTTCTTCTACTTCTTCCATATCACCCTATACATCAACCACTTTACCGCAGTAGATATACTATCGACCTTAAAACATCTAGACAAGCAATCTATTCTTAAATAGCTGCAATTTGTCACTACCAATTAGGTGACAAAGCTTGTATAAATGAGAATACAATCCACAAAATATCTTACCGCCAACATTTCGCAGGTAAAATCTAAGAAAGTCTTTTAGCAGGCAACAAGACAAGTGAGGGCAGTACAAGATAAGATACTTATCCGATAGCAAGTCAATAGGCTCCTTTATAAGAAATCAAACCAAGTCCGACACCTCATTAAAGGTTCAAATATTGTAGGCGCCCGCGGCGTGCACTAAAACAAACATATCTATTAATTCCTCTCGAACCTTTTAAAGATTTCAAAACGAAATTATACCAAGAGCGGTATCAATCATAACATATGTCCATATCGATAATGGGCTTTCCATACACGATTAACTTAGATGATGTACGTCAAAAATATTCGTAAGTTTCTTATAAAATATTATGAAGGCATCTACATCATTTTCGGGAGTCAGAATAATATAATTACAATACCTAAAATAATAAATAGAAAGCTGTTGAAGATCCATATTCTCGAGAATCCAAAATACGAATTATAAATAGAATCGTCCACATTCAAATATCATAATATTACCTGAAGGCAGCGCTATCTAAATTTGCTTCTAAAATAGCACTGTCGTTTAAAGTTACGTTACAATTTAATAAAATCTCTAAATTGTTACCCGAAGACTTCGTTGATATCTCTTTAAAGAAGTAAAATATTGCATTACAATTCGCAACAGCTAAGCTGCCGCTATAAAAATCGATGATATTTTATGTTCTACTTAGCACAAAATCCCATATTGTTGGAACTCCGTAGTCGGCGTTTCTGTCCACAGGCTTTGAAATAAGAATAACTTATAAAACGTGATAAAGCTCCATTAAGATAAAATTAGAGTCGGATCAAGATGTAAGTCTAACGAATGTTCTTCAGAAATTACAAATGTTATATTTCAATTTCAAATTTCCATATAAATTTAGTGCGGTGGTATGTATGCGATGCGGTCCACTTTTATTTCGTACATGACTAGTTTAAGCAACAATAAAACATTTACATATAAAAGAAAGGTTGCCGCTGAATGATAAACGAATCATAAGAGGCCTAAAGGCATCTCGTCCACTCGATATCTGTTCCGAACAAATCATTATTTTATCGTTACTCCCATCGGAAAAAATATTGATATCAATATAAAAAGTGGTTCAAAAACAATAGAATGGATGGATTGAAAGGATTCTCGAGTCAGATAACAAGTTGGGTTGAAAAAAGTATGTATTAATAATAGCTTTATAGTAACGCTCTCTTTCTAACACTGGTCATTTTAATAGACCACTTCTGAAAGGCAAGGATTAAGTGAGTTATTTATTTTTTACACGTACTTTTGAAACAGTTACTAAAATGTAGTTTTTGAGGTCCAAAATTATGACATAGATTATAGTATCTAAACTAATTGAGTTCTATCATCGGATCACGTGACGCGCTGGAGTAAATTCAAAATTTCCCTCTTGGGCTACCTTACTATATGAGAGTGTCAACCAAAAAATGGTAAACTTGTTAACCAGTAACATAACATAATTATAAAACAGAAAACATTTGTTTGTTTGTTACGACGAATAGACTCCAAAACTATCTACTAGTACAATTTGAAAATTCTTTCACCAATAGACTGCTCAATGATCATGAACTAATTGCCGCTCTATATACAAACCTTAGATTTAGTGGAGGTAACCAGCGGGATTCAAGGTATCTCCCATATCTTAATCTGACGCCCTCGAATAAATACAAAAATAGTATCTACAATAATAGAGGACAATAAATGTTCATATTGTTATATTGTATTGTAATCTATGTATTAATATAAAAGTATAAAGCCTAATAGTCGGGACCTCAGGAGATTTTGTCTATATATACCTACCTAAAGCTAATTTATATGCCATTAAACTATGATGAAAGCTGCCGCTTTCCTGTTAGATGGTAATGTACGCTGCCGCCAATAAAGGCAAATAATCGAATCTGCATAAAGATCACTGGTTTTTATGGATTATCAACAACAGTATTCACTTACCATAAATGTGTATTGCGTTCTTGTTTGGAATTAATATGACATAAAAAACTACCTTCTAAACACAAGACGTTAGGTATCTACGTATTAGGTATAACCTCATCCCCCAATATACACGGGACCGAACTATACATATACATACTAATGTATGGCTTCGTATTCTAGGAGATAGGTTAGATGGTAATCGATGGATTACCATCCGAATTATCGTAGTGTTAAACACTACAGAGCGGCAGATTGATCAGGTATTGGGGTGGTGCGTTCTTGAACTTCGACTTTATAATAAGTATAATGGCAACCCTACATACGTCCCACTGCTGGGCACGAGCCTCTCCCCTTTTGTTTATGTAATGGAAGAGGCAAACAAGCGTTCAGTTCACATTGATATTAAGTGATGACTGCAGCCTATAGACACCCACATAAAAACCAAGGTCAGAATGCGTTACCACTCCTGAGGCCTAAGGACCAAAGCCTCCCCAAATCCTTCCTTCCTTCCCCAAACGGGAAGATCTAATATGCCAATATCATCACGCTTGGCAAGCAGATTTGCAATCGCAGTGGTGGTAGTTTTATAGGACGCTGCTGGCCATTTTGCGTTATTGAACTTACAACCGCCCCATTGAAATAGTTTGACGGCCATTTTTCGGTGAACTAACTGCACTTGTGGGAAAATTCTCTTCTATTAGACGATTTTTTTCCGCTCCGTGGGCGGTGGGATCCTCAGGCACACCGCAGACACTCCGCCAAAATTCCATACAAACGCTTAATTTGGTTTCTGTTACACAGACATCAATCAGTGACGTGTATTTACACGCGCACCTGCACCTGTACCTGTATCGGGCGGGACGTCGAAGTGTCCCGACGCCAGCAATGTTGGTATGATGCGTTGACAACTCAAAAATTTCTGATGTATTGTGAATGTATGTATCTTCACGGTCCCTAACGGGGTAGGCAGAGAGTGAAGAGCGCCAGATATCCCGGTCCTGACATACCTCTCGTGCCTCGTCTACCTTCATCTGTCTCTTCATACATGCACGCCGATTCCTAAGACTTTTATTGTGAATATACTTCACATTTATTCAACGACGGATAGATAAATGTATAAGCCTCTGCCCAGCCTACCTCTTCGAGGAAATAGAAGCGTGAAGTTACATTTTTGTAACTGTTATTCACAACAAAACTTAGTAATTCAGACATAAAAGAAGAAAAAATACCTAAGCGTGAACATGTATCTAAAGAAATAATATCGCTTTATTTCCATTCTATAAATGTTTGGATCTACTAATTAGCTGCATCACATAAACAACAGGCAAAATAGTTGACATAATAAATGTCAATAAATTATTTTTGACCTACCTTAATGCCTAAAATGTTAATGGTGCAGACACAGACATGCCGTTTAGTATCGTTGATGTCCCAATATTTTACCCTCCAATGATCTCATTTGTAACTTAATCATTAATTTTGATTGTATTAAGACGTCAAAGCGTGCTCACCCATTTACGGTCAGCAGAAAAGATTGAATTACAATAGGTTAACTCGAGTGGCACTGATACTAATAAAATGTCTTATGCTTTGGATGCTTCCAAATAAACAGTGTGTAATTAATCTTAATACATTATAAAATACATTAAACTTTTTTATTAAATCGAGATATAATGCGGACTTTGTTTGCTAACTGTATATAATATGGGATTTCCATTTATAATTGTAACACATTTTTTTGCATTCTCTTCGCCAAAAAATTAAGATATTAAAATGAAACAAACACGACAATTACGCAATTCGTATGCAAGCAATAATATTAGTCTTATATTAACATTGAAATATTGTTCATTAGATCTCATTAGATATTTAAAATAGTTTTCATATCGTTCACTATGACTTTATTACTGACTTTTTTTGCGTCACCTTTAAAAGTGTCTTTTGTTTTTTAACACGACATGGAAAATTAATCGTTGAATCGGACTGCTAAAAAATATCATGTTTTCGGCAAATTTACTAAAGGGCATTATCGCAAAACCAGAGGCTTATCAGTGTTTCCCTTGTTTTGCAGCCTCAATAAATTGTTTAAATATGCCATAATTCTTTGCTCCTGCAGATCGAAATACGATAAGTGTTTATTAGAACACGGGTGGTAGAACGTGTGCGATATCGAATCAAATAAAAAAACCGGCCATGTGCCAGTCGGATTTGGGTACATAGGGTTCAGTACAATTGTAAAATTTTATTATGTTATTTTAAATAGGTACCATCCTGAGTCATTTTGTATATCCATATGTAGAAATATTTTTATTTTTTTACATGCGAGTGAATTTGGAACTTAAGGAAAAAAATGGAGAGAAAAATATTACTTCGGGCGGGGATCGAACCTGCGACCTCAGGTTATCGTATTTTATCCTATTATCTATAGAGTTATTTTTAGGAAGTATATTTCAACATTTTAGGCTAAATGCACCTAAAATTTTGAGAAAAACACTTTTTTTTAATACTTGTTTGATTTACTAATTTAATTATGTGTACCAAATATCACCTCAATCGACTTAGTATTTGCAGAAAAAATGTACTATATACAGACAAACGGACAAATTGACAAACGCAGGAGTGAATATAGGGCTTCGGCTTTATAATTATATGGCTTCCGTTTCTTTCCTTTTAAGGTACGGAACCCGAAAAACAGGTGAAAACAAAAAGTGTCGACGTATATTCCTTTGCCAAACTTCAAAAAAACGTTTGTGAAATCCTAAAGCTTGTTTAGTCTCGTTATCGCAGTTTAGTAAATAATGGCCGAAGAAGGAACTTCGCAGTTATCGAAACGATGGTAAACAGTGATTTAGCGTTGAATACGTAAATCGGTAAAACCGGTTGTTTTATTACAACTGTGGTATTGTTGATATTTGCATATAGGATTGGCGGGTGTGTCCAGTGTGTAAAGGCGCTCTCTCAATACTTTCAATATGTCAGCATTCCATTGTAGCGTCCACTACATTAAGGCGCCAACTAGTGGAATACAATGAAACCTTACAGTACTTGTCTAGTACGATAGATGGCGTACATTCGAATTACATCGCACATGCGAAGATTTCTCAAGAGTTGGCATATATACAACTTCCCAACGTCAATCGTTGGGCCGCGGCCCGCCAGGCGCTATCACCTCGCCTGGTCGGAGGATCCTCCCTTTTCGTCGGAGAAACACTTCCACCCGTTCCTCCACACCACCAAATTATGCTCTCAGAATCACTCGGTAAAAAACCATCCAAGTGCGAGTCGGACTCATGTGCAATGGTTCCGTAAAATTGAGGAATTTCCTATGTTACCACAACAAAAGAGTTCCCGGATTTCTCACGCGTGCGCAACACCATCAACATTTTCGCAATTAGGTACTCTTTTTTCGAAGCGAAGAGAGCGCTTTCAGTCTAAATACGTAACTTCACGCCTGTTATCCCCGAAGGGGTAGGCAGAGGTAAAATGCAACTGCCTAAGGGAGACAGGCTCGAACATCTTAACCCACGTATCTATCTACGTATTGAGGACTTCAGTAGCTCAATTGGAAGAGCGGCTGGACTAGATTCCCAGTAGGCCGCGAGTTCGAGTCTCGCCTGAAGTCAAATTTTTCTTACCATTTTTCTTTAAATAAAATATCTACGGGGGCTTAGATGTTCGAGCCCGATGTATCTACATCGGGAGACTGTGCGTTTTTTTACCATGTCTACAATGATGAGTGCTTTTCCAACTGTTTGATATGGTCCTTCTTTCTCTGTCTTTGTCTCTATTGATACGGTAGAGGTAGACAGATTATAAAATACACATAAAAAAACAAAATTTCCCTTCGAAAGCTCTACAACTTTTTTGTAGAGCTTTCGGAGCAATCGAACAATCAATTGACGACCCGGTTAGTCCAGCGGTGCGAAACCACCGTTTGATTCGAAGGGTCGCGGGTTCGATTCCCGCACTGGAACAAATATTTGTATGGCCTACAGATATTTATTTCCGAGTCTGGGTGTTTGTGTATGTGTTGTATGTGTACAATGGCATCTACGACACAGGTTTATATAATACCTAACTAATGTGGAGCTGTGGGTGTAAGCGTATTTTTTTTTAAATTATTCATGATTCCCAGCAACCAGTCCATATTTGGAGGCCCCAGAACCGAAGGCCCATTGCGGACTGCCCCTGCAGCGGACTAAGGGAGGGCCTTAGCCGCCACTGCGTGACATTACCCAACGATGAGGTTTTCACATTCGTTTTTGCCTAGATATACTAACTGACAAATTATGGATCGAACTTCCCTCTCCGATGTTTCATTGGCATTACAATATGAGGTTCTTTAAGACTGGCGTCAAAAGAGTCCTTCAGGATTGGCAACTCCCCTGATGTTGCAAATATCCATAGGCAGCATCCAGCAGGTAACCCGTCTGCTTGTCTGTCAATCTTTTCATATAAAAATCTAGTATAGTTTTCAGTAAGCACAAATAAACGAATTGCCTCGGTAGCCTAGTGGTAGCAGGCCACTACTACTACGCTGAGGTCCTGGGTTCGATTCCCGGGTAGGGGATTATCAGAGATGATGGTGTAAAGTCCATTATCTCTGGTTCTATTGGGATTTTTCCATTTTCTGGAAATTTCCCAGTACCTTGAAGTTTGGTAATGTGCCCGGAGATGTCAACAGGCTCGCCACCTGTTACATGGGCCAAAACGTAACCGGCGAATCGTGAGTGTTTGCATGTATGCTTGAATGCATGCATTCACCTCTGCCTACCCCTTCGGGGATTACAGGCGTGAAGTTACAAATAAACAGTTGATATATATGTGTATATCTTCACGCCAAGTCCCTTACAGGGTAGGCAGAGAGTGTGGAGCGATTCATACATTCATCATTCTCTTCATACACGCAAGCCAATTCCTAAAACTTTTGACCACACCCTCAGTAGGTATAGGTACTACATGAATTAATTCGTATTTAATTATATTACTTTATTAATCATAGTAACGATTCAGCAATATGAGAAACATTCAAATTAAAACATCGCGAAAGACACGAATGAGTTACGATATCGATACAATCAATTTTATGCAGAATATAAAGATGCAGATCGTCGCATCACCAGTATTTATGAGACAAATTTGTCCGGCGTTCGACCGGTGTCTCATTATCTCTGCCGACAAAGGACTGCTGCATTTGCCACGCGAACACTAACTTGATAACAGGAAAAAAATCTTGAATAGTTTTTTTTTTACTGGCGGTAGAGCTCCGGAGCCTGAGCGCATATGCATCGTCGCATTACCTAATCTATGAGCCGCTAAATGATAGTGTTCAGCACTATCATGTCCTGGTCCTGGTCAGGTAGTTATGTTTAACCCCGTAATTTCTGACACAGAGGAATAACAGCTTAGAACTCAGGATTGGCAACGCATCTTCATTGAGATCTCAGATTTTTATGCAGATATTAGATAGGTACCTATGCTTATGTTCCACTTTCATGCCATAACCAAATCATTAAGTTAAACGGCAAGATAAATGATTTCAAACATACCTGGCTTTGACTGGTGGTAGAGCTCCAGTGACGGAGCTCGCGGGCGTAGGCACCACCGCATTACCTAAAAAACTTGCCGCTAAATGGTAGTGTTCAGCACTATCGTATTCCGGTCAGGTGGTAATGTATGGCCTTGTAATTTCCGGCACAGAGGCATAACACCTTAGGCCTCAGGAGTGGTAACGCATCTGGATTTTGACCTCGGTCTTTGTGTGGGTGTCTATAGGCTGCAGACATCACTTAACATCAATGTGAACTGCATGCTTGTTTGCCACTTCCATAACATAAAAAAAAACATCTTCGAGTATCCTACTACCAAACTGCGAGGGAAACTTCAGTCATATTGTTAAATTTCAACAGCATTAACCACGCCTACCGATTATCGAACTCAGGACCTCAATATAGGGGTAGTGATCCGTTACCATTAGAGTACTAGAGTACTATTAAGTACAAGAGTACAAGACGTACAAGTACAAGAGTAGTAGAGTATTAGAGTACTTTCTTATTTTCCTATAGAAAAACGCATTGCCACGCCTAAGGTTTCAGATGTTTTTCCACTAACATCATCGAACCGGTACACGACAGCGCTGAACACAACCATTTAGCGGTATACATTAGATAATGCCATGATGCTTAGACCTACGCCTTTGAGCGCATACATTGAAACTCTACCACTAGTAAAAACTTGACTTTTCTTTTAATACACTAAATCGCCAGTTTAATTGGTATCGAGCATTGCACTTAAAATAATAACAGTGAAACCGGTAAAAAATGTACGCAGCCATTGACAATAAATCAGGAGCGACAAAAAATTACAAGTTTGAACTTTTTCGATAACAGCTTCGATGTTTTCGTATATCCGCAAAGTGGTGAGAGGAATTCGCTTATTAAGCGGTTGAGACGTCTATCAATTTGGTTTTGGCGGGAGGTGGTTTAGGCTGCCTACTTCAATTTGCAACAATATAATGATTGTATTTTTGTTTGATATTTAATATAGTTTTTTATCTAAATTTTGTTTACATTCATGTATGAGATGTATGTTTACTGTTTACTGGTGGTAGAGTTCCAGTGTAAAGACTCGAGGGCGTAGACGTCACCACATTACCTAATCTATGTGCCGCGAAATGGTAGTGTTCACCACTATCATGTTCTGGTTAGTTTAGGCTTTACATTAGGCTGGTAACGTGTGACCCGTAATAACTATCACAGACTACTTGACTCGGCAAACTTCGTATTGCCTGAGAATGAAATAATGTGTCAAAGATTTGATAGATACGGACTATTTGTATGCGAAAATGAAATTGTGTTTTTTTTCTATTTCGCTTCAATTTCTTCATATTTTCTTACCTTAAAAACCCTCCCTGGACTTCCAAAATCATTCAAAACCAAAATTTTGGTTTTGCATGATTCTCGAGTTTTAGCGAGACTAACGAACAGCAATTGGTTTTATATACGAGTATATAGATACATAAGAATTACGGTGGCAACGTACTTGCATTTGAGCTCTGGTTTTTGTGTAGACTAGGCTACAGTCACCACTTAACATCCATTTGAACTGCTTGTTTGCTACTTTCGTTACATAAAAAGTGACTAAGTATTAAAGTTCATATTAAATACGTTACCTACTTAAAACATCAATTGATTTGAATAGCTTTATCGAAATAATAATTGTTTAAGTTAAATTTATCGTAGTAAATAGTTCAGTAAGCAGTTACAATTACAAGTTTATTAAGAAGTAACAGGTATCATCTCTGTAACCTGTATCCAATCTAACACAATTATTCAATCAAACTACTTATAATATGTCAGTGTTTTAATATATTTTTATATAATACCGCCATAAATTGTTGTATAAACGCTGAAATATATTATATATAACTATATATATGACCAATATTACTTAAATACGCTAAAATGAAAATAATTGACAAAACACAAATAAAGAATTTTAATAATTTAAGGCAAATAAATCAACCAAAACTTTAAATACATAGTAAGGGAATTCAAGTTGCGTGGACACCGTCGCGTGGACACGCGGGGACAGCGACACGTCAAGTGCACGGCCACGTGTTACGTATAGTCTAAGATACAGCATCAGAAATATATACCATCTTTTGTTATTTGGTCATGATTATGAAACATATTATTTGGTTAAACTGGTGTTATCAATATATTCTTATAAGTTATATTTTGAACTAAAATTTTAGGAAATTAACAGTAATTTTAATTTATATCCGGCATTATATAGGTTGCCTTTTCAAAAATGTATCATATCCATAGTTGCCTAGGTTATAAATCATACATTTATCTTTTAACAGTCCGAGATCCACCTCCACATGGTATTTGTCAATGTACATGTAAATGTATACTAGATGTTAATCGTCACCAAAAAACTGTTAAAGATACATATTCCTAATTCCGTATCTCGTGCTATTAGCATTCTGCACGCACGCGCTTACACTCGAACCCTGAACACTTCCGCAACGCCTCATTACTAAGCACTCGTAATTTCCAAAAAAAAATTAACATAACATTAGGCGCCCATTCAAAAATATCCATGATCGGTTTAATGGCTCTTCGTGCATAAAATGCACGTTTGTTTGGTGAATGAATTTTATAATTCAGCCGTAATTTTACCGTGATGATAATTTTAAATCTACTTCATTAACAATATTCAACAGTAATTTTCTTCAACAAAAATAAATGTTATGATATTTGCAAACAGGTTTCTGTACTCGTAAGTTAGTGTTTATGCCGGTAAGCAGGAGAAGTTCGATTAAAAGCAAAAATGCTTGTTTCGGAAAATGAGCCCCCGAGCGACGCGCGTGTTTGAGTTTAATGGTGTATATTATACAACTTCACGTTTACAATTACAAACCTCACATTCACCGCTTGATTAATTACTCTCAATTAATCAATTTTAATTGTTCTAAATTGGCCTCACTGTCGCTCTCTCCACGTTTTGATTGTATTTGGTCGTATTCACCAGCGACGAGTTTATGTGGTCGTCTATATGATGTATGTTTGTAGGGAACGCTTACATTTAATTTCTATTTTTTATTCTTAAAAATTTCGGTCCCAGTTTGGGAATTAAGAGAGAATACTATTTTGAAATGACAAAAAATTGTACCTACTTATTTATAGTTTTGAGAACTAAACAACTAGAGCATTTTTATATACTTATCACACAACGTAATTTGCAAAAGTATTTTCTCTTTTCTAATTCATGGTCTAAAGCAGCCCGTATGTACTGTTGCTTACTAGAATCTGAGAAATAAACAATAGGTAGGTATATTGTACCCGTTAAGAAGCCGGTGCGGGTTGCCAGTAGGTACCTTTATAAAAAGGTAACAATAGGTAGATGTAAGGTGTTTTATTAATATTTTATGAAGTCTTATGTCACAATTGTAAGACATACTATCACGCACATATCACCTATCACAGATTCAAACTACATTGACATAATGATAGTACGATAAATTGTCTACAAATGTATTGTCATGTTAACATAATTTATCGATCAGAAAAAAATAAACGAATACACCAACATTTTTATTGGAACCACCGCAAGACCTTTAGTTTTAACATAATGCATGAACGAAGTAATAATTTCCCACGAAGTTAAGCTTTCGTGTTAAAAAATAAACTTTGTATGGAAATAATCGAAATGCTTTACGTACTTATCACACAATGTAGAGACAGGTCCTTTCGGAATGGAATAGTTTCCATTATTTACAACAATATCGCGTTTAAGGAAAAAGTCTGCAACAAAAAAATGGTACCACACAATCTATTACTTCCTAAGTTAAATAACACATGTTAACGTTCCCAGGGGTATATTGAGACTGCTTAATGTGGATTCCCAAAGGATACACCAGTAAATAAGACTGCTTTACGATCGAAAGATCCGGAGGCGGTATGCCATTGTGGTAGGCTTCGACACGCGCACTTTATTGGCTAATTTTATTCAATTAAATTGTTCTCACTGCACGCCGACACTCCAGCCCGACTCCGTTTTAACACGTCGGAAATTATTGCAATAGAAAACGCAGTACACGTTCGTGTTCAGATGTGATTTAAAAGACTTGGAGCCGCTAATGTTCTGGTGCGCTGCTAGCAAATTTATATTAACGACTCATCGCAACCGATGACATGAGCTCTTTCATTGGAATCGTAAAAATAAATTTGAATTCTTCCACTACCACCGACCGGCTTTTTGACATCCAGTTAATGTAAGGGGTTAAAAATGAATGTAATATGTTAATTTCGAACAACATTTCAAGGCAGGAGGCAGCTACCAAACGGTGAACAGTCGTCTTGTCCCACGCTGTGATATCACTAAGACGTTTCATCACAGCTTTGTCTAGAGACAAAACTATTATACCCTTTATCGTAAAAAAAGTTCGGATCACTAAACTCAGTTCGCGTCATGCTGACAACGCATTTTACAAATCGTTTATAATAGAATTTATATTTAACTGGTACGTACATTGATAACATCGCGTTTATGAATGTTGACATAAACGAACGGGTCTCTTGGCTCTTGAGGATCGCCTCTTTGAGTTACGAGCAATTAAATGTCATGATACTGTAAGTTGTTGTTTTCAATTTAACCACGTGTATATGTTGGTTTTATGGTCGATGGCATTTAAATGATTAACTTCTACTTAACATTTTAATGGGAAATCTATATTATACCTACCCAAAGTCCTGTGATAGACGGAAGTCCAAAAATGATGCATATTAGCCACATCAATATGTACCTACTGCACAGACTTAAACATACGACATAGAAAAATACATACAAAAACAGTTGGGTCTGCCTCGACAAAAAATGCGGAACTAAAATAAACCAATAAGTATTTATTTTCTTTCTATTAAAAACAAAAGAAATGTCTCCAAAAACCAATAAAGAATATTTTATTAACAAGACACAGCATAAACAAAAAGTTTGCATAATAGCAAAGCGCCACCGTACAAAATCGCATATCATAAAGCACGTCAAAAGAACACCGATCTCCGCAACAATAAATCCAGGGATATTTCGCCGACGCGTAGGGTTGCCAACCGTACTAAAATGTTTATTTTTGTAGGTACTATATTTCGGGCTTGCATATATTGTTAAAGAAACGTACACAAAACGAAAGTTTATATAAGAAATAAAATGCTTAATTGTTAAAATTTTATTATAATTTCCACCTATGGAAATCCTTTTCTGACCTCCCTTCCTGAAAAAGGGGCTTTCTTCTCGTAACGTTAATTAACATTCAATTTTGATTGATTCGCTCAGCTGCCTGTCTTTAACAATGCGTGCAGAACACAGCAGTTAGAGCAAGGCAGCGAAGCGTTTTAATCACAATCCAATGACAATTACAATGCTACGAAAATTAGGTCTCTGCTACACTACTGCTGCCACTACGGCATTTACAAAAATAATTTTTCGATTATGAATTCACAAATATATTTTTATGCATTTTTGTTATTTCTTCTATACAATCGCATATTTTTTTGAAGAGTCCAATATTTTTTACCACATACGTATTTTGAAAAGTATGTTTCTGATGAAATATATTAGGACAACCCTACCGGCGCGCTAAAAAACAAGACAAAAACAAATAAAATTATATTTAATAGGCCCGTGAGAACTGTCGCCACCACCCACTGAGGGAGGTTCTTTAAATATTTTAATTGTGCCGCTAAAAACGTCCCTGAATTTTATATCTCGTAAATCACTGCGGTGTCCACAGTAGTTCCGTTGTCCTAACTATGGTTTTTGTACCACATGATGACAAAATTATCTGATCGATTAAAAAAATACTTGTGTTTCGTCGATAAGGATGCGTAAAAAGTTTATAACATGACTATTTTGGATTTTAAAGAAGTAATATAGTTTTACGGTACTTACAGATATTATGAAACAAACTAATCTTTTTTTATGTAATGAAGTGGCAAACAAGCATACATTTAACATTGATGGTAAGTGAATAATACATCCTATAAACATCTACATAAAACCAAAGATTTCAATACACCGCATCTTAGTTATAGCTCTGTGCCAGAAATTACAGGGAACATTACAGAGATCCACCTGACTAGAACACATCAGCGCTGAATATTACCTTTTAGCCGTAAGTAGATTAGGCAATGCGGTGATGCGTGATCAGTTTTTTAGCAAATAATGTCTATCTAAAACAGCTGAATATATATTATGTGTGATCAATTAACTTTAACGTACCTTCAGGCTTATACATCCCGTAGGGATAGGCAGAAGTAAATAAATACGTTCAAGGCTCGACACCCACGTTTGGCTAGTTACATTTTGTCCCATGTAATTAGGGGTAAGTCTATTGACATCTCCGCAAATTACCAAACTGCGAGAGTGACACAAGGCAACTTCTCAAAAATCTAATATCCCGATGTAAGTGACGTGTGGATCGAACCCACCCAGCTGTGTTGAGTGGTCGATAATCGAGCCCAATACCCCAGTGCATTTATAAGTGTCCTGACACCACTAGATGCCTAAGGTAACTAAGGACTGCCATAAAAAAATAGAATAGATAGTAACTGACGTCCGCGACTAATGTAAATAATGAACAAAATAAATTTATTTACGTAAGTTTAGTAGTGTACATAAGTAAAATAAAATATTCAATTTTGTTTGTATTTTGGTAACTAACAATTATTATATAAAATATAAAGACGAGTCGAGAATTCGAAGACGTAAGAACATTATATGCAACTGTTTAACGCTACTCTGTTTCAGTTATATGACAATGTGCGTACCTAATTGTAATTTCTGCCTTAGAGACAAAAATTTTAGTAGGAATTGCAACTCGTCTGTATTAATTAAAATTTTAGGTATTCACTCTCCATCCACACTTAGGAACTCTGAATAGATACTTATCTCATCAAAAATAGTGGCTTGTAAACACTTACCCCCTTATTCATAAACGTACATTAGATACGTTTTAGCTAAATAATGCTTTGTCCTTGTCAGTTGCATTATCAAATGTACAGGATAGAAAAAGACAAAGGAGAGATTAGCAACACTTTAGCTAAAATACGTTTATAAATAAGGGAGTTACACTTTCAAGCGACATTTTACTTCCTTTGGTCAACAACAAAGTTGTTCCTAAGTCTTCCTTCTTAGTCTTAAGACTAACTTAAAACTAACAAAGGAATTGTTTTTAAATAACATTATAAAATTGTTCGAAGTAAATATACAATTTAAGAAACACTGCCTGCGTCTTTTTCTCATCGCCACCGAATCGTAAAAGCTATTCGAACAGAAGGACATCGATTAACATCACTGGTTACGCCCCGTCAGTCCGAAGTACCCGCATTTGGGTACAAAATTTGATATATTTGCCACAAACTATCTCCTGATGAACAGATAAACACCGAAAGGCAACCCTGTCATAAAAATCAAGTAGCAGTTTTTTATTAATGAAGACCTCACAGAACGAATCTTCCTAATTTTGCACATAACTCCGGTAAATTATTGTGACCATTCACATTTTCACCCAAATTTAAAAGAGTTTATAAAATTACGTCATCAACATTAAGGTATGATGTCATATCATCAGAATCGGAAGCGTCATTCCGTAGTTGTCTGTCATTCAAAAACAATCATTCACCCGCAACGAGGTGTTTTAAAAAACTTAAATTTCAAGTCAATAAACGTGTGTTTGTTTTTCTAACAGGAAACGTATTTAGTTGTTTAAAAAGATTGGTGGAAAAAAAACAGGAACGACTGTGTGGGTGGCTGTCGATGACAGTTTAAAGTAGTGTAATATGATACACTAGTCCAGTCGTTTGTTTTTCATACGCTCCTAATTTTTGGAGTTAATGATATTATTTTGCCGGTGATCTCTTAAAGATGTTTTCGTCTCCCATTGATAATACAGAAGCTTCTAATTGGTGGCATTATTGAATTACTTTTTTAAAGCCAAACTGCAGTTTGCATTGATGGTAGACAATAAGGAATTTCAATGTAAGTAGATGCATTGCCAGCCGTAATGCCCCTGTGCCAATTATGGAGCCACCTAATTGGACCACGATAGTGCTGAATACTTTAAGTAAAATTTCTAAATCTAATATTTAGAAAAACTCTCTCTGTTCATGAAAAGTTCAGAACATTGTTAGAATTTGTAGCGACATGGCAATCTGACTTGCTCACTTGATCTGGTGGTCGGTCTGGTTATCTGTTAACCTATTGTCATAAATAAGATATATTAATGCGACATACATCTGACCATTTTTAAAAATGCTAAACATAAATCAAAACGCTAAACATTAAGAGTTATGTTCAAAACATGAAACTTATAATTGGTATTGGTGTGCTATAGGTATCTATTACAAACTGTTTTCAGAAGTAACAAAAACATTGTGATAATAAAGAATGTATTTAATCTTTATGTAAAATTCAAATTGTCATATGAAATAGTTATTATGATATTGATTTTACTGCAGATAAATAATACTTCTCTAAAGGATTTCGTATAAGCTAATCACCATGATTTTTTCCACAAATCAATAAAATAATCGAGGGTTCCTGATCTTTTATCTATGTGTGCGTTAAAAGAGAAGGTCACGTGGCGAACCCTCATCGCAACCCCTATTTAATTTTATGTGTGTCTCTTCCTTCCTAAATGAAATCACATTTTGGTAGAAAGAGATAGACGAAATTACTAGTGTGCGTAGAACTGCAGGCTCAAACATCTGCCAGGTATGATATTTTTTAGCTCATTTTCTTAGAGTCTAATAATAATTATATGATACCGGGAATCTTTTTAATGACTTTCGTTTTTGTGTTTTTAATTTTAACACCAATTAATTGCGTTAATTCAGATTTTGTTTTAATGATCAATTGCACTTTTTATAGATTCAGTCCTAAGGTCGTTTTAGATCTTTAGATTATATCAGCTATTATCATTAACACAGGGCTCATAATTCCATATAAATAAACTGTTTTTAGACAGTGCACCTAAAATAGGTAGGTACTTACGTTTAACTAAAGTATAAAATTTGTTTTCAGTAGCTTGATCTATACGAAATAACTGCAAAAAAATGTTGGAATGAAAACATTATTTAGATGATAAAGTTTTTCTACCGCGGAAGATATCAATAAATTTATACATCTAAGCGTGAAAATTGATTGATCAATAGGTATAAAAAATTGTAGATAGGTACACTCAGCACAACTTGAAAGTATTCCAAAATAGTACCAACTCGATGCTAGTTTATCAATTTAATAAATCATGAAATCAGTAAGATGTTAAATGTTATTAATCATATTTTTTGTTTGTCTATCGCATTGGGCAAAACCTGTAATGGTAGATTTAAGTTCGATAAATAAATTACAATAACAGTATTTGAGACAAACATCAAGTTTCAATAGTAAAAAGAATCGTATAAAACGAAATTTCTTACAGTAAAATCTTTTGAGAACTCGATCGAAAACGAATGCAGTTTGGTCCCAAAAGAAGGGGGTCCATACGCCTCGTCTGGAATGAAACAATAGTTTGAAAAGCGTTTTGTATGGACCACAAGATGAATGAAAGCACATTGGAAGCTAGTATTGTTAATTTTGCTGCAATCGAAAGGGAATGCGAACGGTTACTAAGGAAAGTAATTTCTATATGCGCCATTCCATTTATGAACCTGTTTAATTTTAGTGCAATTTCACCTCCGAGTTTGTTTTCAAAAGGGTCAAGGACATCATTATGGCTCATGTGCGTGTATCTGTCTGTTGATGATTCTATTTCGTTAGCATCGTCTGCAATATGACTACAAATTGAATGAAGACGTTGCTTTTAAATTGGATCTAGTTGTGAATACGATTATCTGTGATTTTTGGTAATAAATCTTTGGCGTCAGGAGAGCAAACCCATTTGCTTTGCTACTATTTAAAATTATATTGTAGGATGCGGTTTTCTCTTACCATCAATGCCCTTACACGTGTTGTCAATTTTCATGACAGTTAAAATATGACTGAATCTATTTCATCCTAACTGAAAGGTTACCGAGGAAAGTGATTTTTATGTGCACTATGACATTCCATGACTGTTGTTTATTTTCATAATTGAGTTTGCTTTCAAAAGGGTCAAGGTATTGTTATTGGACTTATGTGTATCTGTCTGTTGATGACCATATCCTATATCGTAACTATTGTAAGCCTCGTAACAGTAGATAACAACTAAAAATTAAATTTACGTAGATATTGTTTATTATATTGATCTTCGTAATGTCTACCTTCATCTGCCACTGATCCTCTTTATTTGCTTAAACCATTTAATCAATTTTAACATTAATTCTATTGAGAGTTGATAGATAGATTGCAGAGTGTTTCATTCTATTGGCAAAGTGCACGTGTTCTACCGCCACATGACCAGCAAGATAATTTTTGGATTAGAGGGTAATGTATGGCTGCGATATTACGTCAAACAGAGGTAAAACAACTTGGGAATCAGGGGTGGCAACTCATTTCTGCATCTCTCATTTTAATCTCTGTTTTTGTATATCTATCAATAGAATGAAGTAATTAAAACTAACCATCCACATTATACCTACTGCATCCTTATTTGTCACCTTTATGACAAACAAATACTGAATAGATTTTAGTCCTCAGAAATGTTGTCGCATCTACTTAAAGTCTTTTAGTGTTTGTAGATTGTAATGTTCTCTTGGCATCAACGCATTATAAATTGCACTGTACTGTAGTTTATTTCTCATTTTTAGGGTTCAGCGTCTGTTTGTCTGTCCGTCGCGTCGGTCCGCATGCTGACATATCACAGCTACGTTACTTCGAAACTATACAAGGACTGTAAGGACAACAAACACAGTAAGTAGGTAGGTGTTTTTTGTGAACCGCTTATGCAAAATTAATTTTAAGAAATGGTGAGTCTGCATACTTTGAACTTGAACTAAAAAAAAAATATTTGTGTGGGATGTTTGTAGATAAGTCTATGAAAATGACAACGAATCCCTTCATGGGTGAGTCTGACTCGGTCTTGGCCGCTTTATTTACTTTAATGTAACTATGTTATCCCCCATCGAAAGGGAAAGCAAAACGTTTTGCTTTGCAAAGTAATATCTGTATGAATCTTTCCATTTGCGAACCTGTTTTAGGTGCGTCGAAGTTGAATGGCACTCTTTTGCTGTCTATGGAGGGAGAGTGGTCGTTTCATTGATAAATAATTATTCCTTGTTTTACTTGATGCAATGGTGTTTTTTTTATGTTATGGATTTGGCAAACAAGCATGCAGTTCACATTGATGTTAAGTGATGACTGCAGCCTAAAGACACCCAAACGAAGACCAAGGTCAAGATGCAGATGCGTTACCACTCCTGAGGCCTAAGGTGTTATGCCTCTGTGCCGGAAATCCGGTAATTACAGGGCCGTACATTAATTTTAATAACATTTAATATTCATGTGTCAGTATTAAGTGGTTGTAATATTGTATTATGTGCGTAACGTATGCGTTAATACGTAACTTGAAGGATGTATAGTCCTCGGTGGGGTAGGCTGAGTTAAATACTTACTTTCAAGCGTAGGTAGCGTAGCGTAGGTACGTGCAAGCACCCTCGATTAGTCGGTTACGTTTTTGCCCATATAACAGGTAAAGAGAAGGTGCCGATATACAGGTGGCGAACCTGTTGACATCTCCAGGCACATTACCGAACGCCGACGTACTGGGAAACTCTCGGAAAATGGAAAAATCCAACAGAACCAGAGAAAAATTTCTATCAAGCAGGAATCGAATGCGACCTTATTATAACTAGCAGATACAAAGCTTAGTAGATAAAGGGTCGATCTTGTTACCCAGAGATCACAGGTTCGATTCCTGCCAAAATTCAGTTTTCTCTCCATATGCTCTGCATTTTTTTCAAATTCACTAACATGTGTGGTATACGTGTTATTACGGGGCCATACATTAATTACTATCTAAGAAGAATACCATTTGGCGAGAGATATTAGTATTGATAATTATAACACACCAAACACTAACATTAGTCACAATAAACATCAAAGTTATTCCAATACTCAAAACATTCTGCCGGATATAATTTTTATACTTCCCCTATGCACAGAATCTAATGAATGGTCTAGCCGTCTAGATGCAATACCTCCTGCCATCCGGCCTTTGTGGTGGTGACCTTAGCTTATTTAGTTTTCAAGTTGAAGGTTCCCTTTTATTCGCGTTCTAATAAGAAATAATGGCCCGTCTGGCTCGGCGAAGTCCTCAATAGCTTAGCTATTTCAAGGCGACCTATATTGAGATAGGTTATAGCGTTTAGAAACTCGGTCGATCTATTCAAAACACAGCTGTTGTGCTGAATTATGAATGCACAGGTTACCAGACTTATTTGTTTTCTTTTTGATCTGAAGTATTCGAGTTTAGACGTAGGGTCCATCTAAAATCTTATTTGACTTTTGTTTATTTTTTGTTTAATCCGATAGCACAATGTCGTATCAAAGTGGTTGTTTATCAACAGATGAAACAGTTTTTTTTAAATGGTTTACCTATTTTGACTTAGTATTTTTTTTATAATTCGAGGTGGTTCCATAAACAGAGAAGCTTATATCTATCCATTTCATATGTTCGCATAAATTTAGATGAAAGATTCCAAAAAAAAAGGTTCTTCTTAATTTGCTGAAATCCTAGTGAAACTTACTATAACTCTTCTAGACACGTATACTGTATTCGGACCAACAGTTACCTACTACAAAGGGAAAACATGAATTGATAAGGTATTAATTACCGATCTACAAAAATTACTTGTCTAGAGAAAAACAAGAAATAAATTATATCTGAAGCTACAAATAAACAGTAACCAGTAAGGCACAGACTTCGGCTAAAATAATATTTTCATACGTTGAAGAATATTCAGTGTCGGAGCTCGAGAGCGTAAGCGCCACCGCAATACCCTATCTATCTTTCGCGGTCTGATTAGACGGTAATGTAAGGCCCAGTCCTAAAATTGCGTTATTTCTCTAAGGGCCCAGTAATTTTTGTCGCAGAGACAAAACAATTTAGATTTCAGGGGTGGCAACGCATCTGCGTTTATACTTATCTTTTCTATGAATATATCTATAGGCCTCATTTTTCATCCATATAAACTGCTTTGCTAACTCCATTTCATTAAAAAAACACTTCGGTACAACACTCACCAATGTAGAATCGATAGGGGCACGCCATGTATATCAATGGGGCACGCACGCACTGAAACTCAATTTTTCTTGATGGGTATTTCTAATTCGCAAGCTCTAGTTTACCAATTATTCTATTTATGCGTTTGTTTATGAAATCAAGTGGATCAAGCTCGTATTTAGTGGCTATGTCATTTGAATGTTAAAAGCTGAAGTAGTGGTTTCTTAGTCGTAGCCTCTTTATTTTTTCCATGACATTTTGATTTTACATTGTAATTGACCCGGAATCGCTTCAGTGTTAAGTTGACATTATTTGCTAAGTTCACAAAAGCATTCTTATATGTAACTAGCTGTTGCCCTCGGCTTCACCTGCGTGGATGTCGTTTTAAAATAACTAAGTAGCCTATGTTCTTTCTCAAAGTCAGCTCTATCTCTGTACCAAATTTCATTAAAATCGGTTCAGTCGTTTGGACGTGAAAAGGTAACAGACAGACAGAGTTACTTTCGCGTTTATAATATTATAGTAGGGAAGTAGGGATTATGTCTGAAGCGACTGCTGCAACAGTCTAGTGGTAGCAGGCCTAGGTAGTTGCGATGTCCGTGTCGGGGGTTTAGTGCAAATAGCTCAAACCACCTATCTGGTGATCTGTGGCTATTGGGACCAATTTACCTGGTAAGTGTTATGGGGGTTAAATTGTTTCGAACAAACAACATGCAAGAAGGAAACGTTGAATCGTGTGCATCATTTTAATACATGCATTCACATCTGCCTATCCCGTACTGCCTGTATAAGGCATGAAGTTGCCACTTTACTTTTGTGTCTTTACTGGGGTACTCAATCAACACTTACACTTAGGAGTTAACAAATTAGCTATACTATCATCGAGACATTGACGTTATAAGTTCATTAGGCGCACCGTGGATTTTTCTGAGCACTGAATGAAATTGAACTATCATGGCCGTATCGGTGACCATATGCAATGAACTCTACGTGTATATTTCATTTCATATAGTATCTATCACTGATACAGCCACTGTCATCGGTAAAACTTAACTTCACCCTTCTATTCCTCGAAAAGGTAAGCAGGGATAAAAATATACATGTAGGTAAACACCAAGAATTTACTATATCCTCCTTTTGAGTCTTATGGGAATCTTATCAATTGGAAAATAATAAAGTAAACAACTCAGGGCTCTTTGATAATTTTTACTAGTGGTAGAGCTCCAGTGAAGGAGCTCACAGGCGTAGGCACCAGCGCATTACCTAATATACTTGCCGTTAAATGATAGTGTTCAGCACTATCGTGTTCCGGTCAAGTAGTAATGTACCCCGTAACATTTTGACCTCTGGTCTTTGTGTGGGTATCTAATAGGCTGTAGTCATCACTTAACATCAATGTGAACTGCATGCTTGTTTGTATAACATTAAAAAAATCGGGCCCAGACCTCAACGTCGGAATAATGGCTCCACAAAACGACCGAGGCAGTTCAATAAATTAATATTAACCCGTCAGCTCGCGAGAAAAATATATATCTCTATCTACCTAATATGTCTCTCGTTTCTTGAAAGGTTTAACACAAAAGTCAACTAACGTTACACATGATACCTACAGATTCTAATAAGAAATCTGAAAAAAAAACTCATAAAAACCACTGTAGCTCCCATCTCAGATTCACCTTCGTTTTAAAGTACCATTAACATATGGCACGACTAAATATAGCCCAAGACATAGTGTGACGTGCATTGTACGGGTCCCACATGTTCGCAAGATGGTGTGCCTCACCTTACTGAGCGGATTGCCGGCGAAAAAATCACCATCTTGAGTTACAGGATGCATTAAGGAATAGGAAGATTTCACTTTTGAATCCGACTTAATCCTTTAAATATAATTTTTCTCGCTTTTTGAACATGACTTTTATCGGCAATTGTAAGGTCCCTGAAAATTGTAATGAGGTATGTGATGTAATAAATTACTGAGATTTTGTAATATTTTATAAATGCTATCAAATTAAAAAAAATTGAAGACATCATGACTACATTTAAATTATTTAATTAACAGACATATTGCAGATAATTTGACCATACTATGTAATTGACTATAACATTTAGGTAATAAGAATTTATACAATTCCGAACTATACATAACATACAGTAAAACAATAATTTAATACAATACGCCTAAACTTACAAACATCGAAAAACTTACTAAAACTATTGCTATCAATATATCCGAGGGCGCTTCAAACTTGATATTGTTGAATTCTCAGAGGTATACACGTAAAAGAGCGCAATTAAAAAATACATTACTCTTCAAATCCCGCCAACATTACCTTCCCACCCTGAAATCCTATCTGATATCGCAACCCTCTATGGAATCGCTGTTTCAAAGCGTTGGCCAGCGATGTGTACGAAAATGTGCTTTAAGGTTGTGATATTGAGGTAAAAAATTAAATGGTAAAAATTGTGGAGAATAGTGGCAAAGCGTTAGTCAACAATGGTCATAGAATATCGGCGCGTGCCATAACACAAAAGATATGCGCGGGCGCAGCTGGCGTGGGCGCACGCACACATGCACAATAGAATGCATAGCGGTCACAAATCATATACTTGTCTACTTAAGCAGTTACGTACAGTGAAATAATTATACTGTCCATTTAATTTAATTATTCGATTGGAGTGTGTATATTTATGTATTTTGTTAAATTATTTTTATTAGTTGAGCGTGAATTCAGTAGGTACCTACTCATAGATAATAGTAATATTGATATAACATGAAAATTAAAAACAATTTTTTTTAGTAGGCACATCATCATGGAAGATTCAAACTTCACTCAAATTGATTATGGGTAGGTATCTAATATATAAGCAATAAAGCGTATTCTATACAGAATAATTTAGTAGGACAAATAATGTTGTTTACACAAAAACTTAAAAAATATTTTTTGTAAAAATTATATGTATTTGAAAGAGGTGTTTTTAAATTAAAAATGACATTAATATTTATACGTAATTAAAATTGTTAAAAATACATGTTATTAAGAGCTTTACGTTAGGTACTTTCATAATTAGATATTTATAAGGTTATGATTTTGGTACCTGTAAATCGTATCATAAATATGTACCTATAAAGATAATAATGCAGCACCGCCTGCGTTCTGTTATTACGTTTTGCCATGGGAATCACACATACATATACACATACACTTATACTTAATTAATTATTATATCTATCAATACCATCGATGTGTGCAAGCATAGGTAGGTACTCCGCAAGCATACGAGTACAAGGCCGCCGTTGGGTGCCGCATCCCTTGAGAACTAGGTATTGTTCATTGAACATTAAGTGATTGACTAATTTTTGGGATAAATGATTCATTTAATAATACAATACCTTTGAAACCTGCAGTTAAATGTATATCAAACTTATTAAAGAAGACAGAAAATGCAGGAATGCAAACAAACATCATAAATTATTATCGCAGTTTACAAAGCTAACATCGGTTACGATGCCGCATTAAAAACGAAACGTTCATTATTGACTATCGTAAATAGGCAGACATTTACGTAGTATCGATCGTAACTGTTTAATTTACTATTGTTATTTGCCCAAAGAAAATACGGTCGATATGACATTAGTCTAAGTTAAACAAAAGTGTGCATTTGATATTATCATTTGATTAGAAAATGCGCACGAATATACGAAGCTAACTGTATTGTTAAAGCAACGTTGAAACTTACACGAGACCGCGTCCCTATTCCGCCCTTTGAAAGGGCATGTGTGCAACTAGTAAACGTAAGTACCTACCCCTGTGTATCCCCCCGCGGGTCACCCCAGGTGCGAGCTCACGGCACGCGCCATTCCCGCCGTGACCGGCGCCCTGACGCCACTGAAATATACTATACCATACTTACAACCTAGTTATATTTTTATACATAAATAGTTTACGGCTACGTGACCTTATCTCAACCATATCCGCAACTAATCGTAAACAAACAGACATAATATGTGAAAACTGCAAATCATCGCTCCAAAATGAGTTCCATCGGCGTCGTCGTGTTCCGAAACTCACCACTCGGAAAGATGCAGGTGCTTCAGGAATCCGTGAATAATTCAGTGAATATTAATAATAACGACGTGAATCAAAATGTTCGCCGTGAAATTATAATAGTGCGAAAAAAACAGAAGATCCAATCGCCGCCAAACACAGTGTCAGTGACGTCATTAGTGCATGCCGCAGATCCTGTTGACGCGAGTGCATTGGCGAAACGGCCTCGATTACGTGAAAGTGCTGAAGAAGCTTCTAAATCTCCGACTCCATTAGCGGTGGCACGAAGAAATGCGCGGGAAAGAAACAGAGTACGCCAGGTCAACGATGGTTTTGCGGCTTTACGCAGTCATATACCGGATGAGGTGGCTGCAGCGTTTGAAAATGCTAATTCTAATCGTGGACCAAATAAAAAACTTAGTAAAGTGGAAACATTGCGTATGGCGGTAGAATACATCCGGAACCTTGAGACTTTGCTAAACATCGGACACGCAGACAAAGAAAATATGTCACGACCATCAATGGAGTCTTTTCCTTCTCCGGCGTCTTCATCTCCGAGAGAAAACAGCCAAGAGAGAAGCTATTTTTCAATGAATTCACCAACGCTTGATGATGAAGATATGGACGAAGATGAGTTAGATGGATCAATGCAGCAGTTACCTCAGCAATATTTGGATTTACAACCTACAGGAACATTTCAATTAGTATCGACACCACATTTATATGAAGAAGAAGATGGAACAGGGCAACCTTTAACGCCTGCATCTGACCTTATCGTTCAAGATGAAGTTAATTCTCACTTATTGGATGGGCATTTTCCATTCCCAAATTCTGCTGAACAATTTACAGTTATACCAGAGCAAAATTATTGTAGTGAGTCCGACATACCAATAAATGACAGTGATTTTGAAGTTAAATTTGCAGAATCTATTCAACAACAAATACATCCAAATTTTGACGAAGAATCAGACTTACCGTTAGATGCCATAAATCCAGATCTCATTTTATCACACAACCAATTCAAATTCAAGGAAGAAGGCAGTGTATACCTCGACAACGAAAAATACAGTGATGTTGAATTGAAAAGAGAACTTCCCGATATTCAAGTGACTCCAGAAGATAGAGAGCAATTCGAGGAGACATTGAAGTGGTGGCAAGAGAAAACCAGACAAGCCCGTCCATTAACTAAAACCACTAATAACTAATAATAATATTTTCTTAGTTTTCTCATAGGAAAATTTGAATACAAATATTATGATGTAAATACAACATGTAACTATGTAATGCATACAGCTGTCAATGCCAAAGTCGGTAGCGCGGGCGCAAGGTGTTCTGTAACGGTCACTTAGAATAATAAGTCCTACGCTGCAGACTGCTATTTGAAATGAACTATTATGTAATTTATTATCTAGATAATATTTATTTTTAGTTTATACTGCTCCATACTTTTAAATGTATAAATATAAATAAAATAATACAGGGCACCTAATAATAATACAAATTTAAATAACTTCGTGCCTTTAACTATATTTCATGTGATGTTAGTTAATATTGATAATATTAGGACAATAAATAAATGATTTTATTGAAATGGGATTATTTATTACCACAAGGGCGACGTCCAATTAAAATGCTTACACTTTATAATGTGTAATATACATAATAAAGACACTATTAGTAACACATCGTTATATCTCTAGTAAAACAAAACTCTCATGCTAATGTAGGCCAATTATTGGACCTTCAATAACTTACCTTTTTTCTATAGTAACCACCGAGAACAGTGCCAACGTGAATGTTTAACACTTAGTTTACTCGATCAGAAAATTATTATTATCTACTTATTTGAAAAAAGAATTCGCAGATGTCGAGATAGTTTCTTTTTCTTTAGCACACTTGTATTTTATCAGACCTGCACATCCAATTCTTATACATAGATAATGATGGATAAAAAAAATATATTTCGTATTTACTGATATACACTAAAAATGCATGTATGCAATGCATCAACATACACACTGACATTACACTGATATTTTAATTCATGTAGACACAATACAGAACAAAAAAATCTTAAAAAAATTGCAGTTTCAATCAGTATCAAAGTTGTATTCAAATAACGATAATACTACGAAAATCAAACCTGTAAATTTTTTGGAATATCAGCATTTTGATCGTGGATTAAACGAAAGTTGTAAAGCCGGGCCCAAAGATCGAGCCGTTAACGGTTAGGCGGTGGCTATTATGATTGTAATGCGCCGCCGTTACCCCGAATAAAAAAATAAGGGGTGCTACACAAATGGGATGCTTATAATTTCGGGATCGAGATGGAGTTGTGATTTAAGAGAACTGTTTCTATTTATTGCATTATTCCTGTTACGATACTTTTCCTGTGGTTCATTGATATTTTTTTCTTGGGTCAAAGCGGTTAATAAAAAAATACTTAAATTAATGTTTTAAAAAGATAATTCATGTCTTTCATAGATTATTGTGTCAAATATGTAAACAGTTTATATTTAAAAAAATGAATCTACAAGAAAAGAGAAGTCTCCATACTATTAGGTTGCCACTCTTTAGACCTAATATATTTTGCCTCTGTACAAGAATAAAATGATAGCCCTGAACGATATTACGGAAAACATTGCGTTCATGGTTTTAGTATTATTTTATTTAATGGCCGATGATATTATGCAATAAGGCTTACAAATATTTACCGATTTAAAAAATAGTTTATTAGTTGGTTCTTCTTATATTGACAAACGAATAATTTATTTTAATATAAAATGCCCACTACTGGAGGCAAAATCTTCCGCTAGTGCAGTGAGTCAACTGAACAATGGCGATCAAAACATTCCAATAGGCGATAGTAAATACAATAACGCGAAACAGGAAGCAACATCGCGTGATAAAACTGCCGCGGTCGACAATCCACATAGAGCAACACGGGCCACCGGCCTCGGCAGACTGGAGGGGAGTAGCCATAGCGTTTATTACCGATCCAAAACAGTATGTCATTTGTTGCGGGGGGAAATGCGTGCGACACACACGCACACTACAAAAATCGTCTATTATTTACTATGAAACTCACACCTTGACTTTAACAAAATACAGAAACAATTTCACGCACACATTTAAACATCGAGGCGACAGGTATAGGCCCATTGGGCCTTGTACTTTGACAGAGGGGAAAGCCTGCATATGGCTACTCCCCTCCGGTGTTGCTCTATGACAATCTACATTTCAAACGTGGTGATTATACATTTATTCTCTCCTAATTTTGCACAACACTGTTGTAAGTAGTTTAGAGAAAGGCATCGATATAACAAAGGACGTTTTTCGGGTGAAGTGGAAAAAATAAGATACAATTTATTTTAAGAAAATTTGAAAATAGAATAGCGGAAGACCGGGAGAATGTGGACGATTCCAAAGTTTGTAAAATACCATTTGTTGCTTCGTTCCGCATGCGCCAGTTTCCGGGAGCGGTGAGAATTTTAATTTCTTTCCAAAAAAAAAAATGTATTCGTCATAATATCGTCATATTTTATGCGCTTAACGCGTTCCACGGTATTTTAGCTTCCATTTAAATATTTTCCGCTTCATTCGTCAGGCGCTACTCCCTGTGATTATATTTTATATCGATACACGTGATGGAACAAGATGAAAGCTTATTTTTTTCTTATCAGTAGTAATATTATACGCATAGCATAATCCTCTACATTTTGCTTAAAAAATATTTCACTTCTTCCAAATTTCTGCTTATTTATGATAATAGACATGTACCTAGATCACACTACTGGAGTATTATCTATATGCTTAGCTTCAATCATAGTCATATCATACTTCGATCCAAATACTCGTATCAAGTCCAAAAAAAATAAGCCCAAATCAAGTATATTGCAATCTACAGATTTGTTACTGCTAATTTGTTCATTTACTATCAATTTAAAACTATATTTCAGTATGGCACGTACTCGTATGGCAAAAATAAACAAAATAATCACAGCATACGGGCTATTAGCGTTCATTACTGAAACAAGTGTCTGCCAGATACTTTTTTCCGTTTTTATCTTTAGTGCTAGGGTTATGAGTCTTAGAGAGACGTTATCTTTTGCTTAGTTGAAGCACTTAAATCATTACCAAGTTCTAATGCCTGAATACTTAAACATGACTTTGACAATAAAAAAGTAAGGGAGACGGTATCCGTCTCCCTTACTTTTTGCTCTTATTTAAGTAAATCAAAATATTAATAGTACGTGAAGCAAAAACTTTGGACCACTTTTTACAAAAATTGCGCTTAGAGAGGAGAATGACATTTACCACACTTATAGTTTATGTGTAGGAGAAGTGTAGAACGCTAATAATTTTCAATAATAATGCTTATAGAGTACATTAAATCAATAAATAAAACATTATACACACTACCATGCATTTCATAACACAATTAGTTAGGTTCATGTTAAACATAATTACATGTGCTGTGTGCTAGCCTGTGATAAAAATGTTTCACCATCGAGGTTAATTATAGACTAGCTGTACCCGCGACATCGTCCACGTGAGAAAAAATATGATTGTTCAGTATCTACCCGGACGAAGTCGTGGGCGCAGCTAGTATAAAAGTAGCCTAAGTTACTCCTTATTACATCAGCTATCTGCCAGTGAAAGTCTCGTCAAAATCGTAGACACTCAAATTCTATTTATTTGTATGTATGGTTGTATGGAAATAAAAGTAGTCTAAGGTACTCCTTATCACATCAGTTATCTGCCAGTGAAAGTCACGTAAAAATCGGAGACACTCAAATTCTATTTATTTGTATGTATGTAGGTTTGTATGTAGGTTTGTATGTATGTATGGAGATTTCAAACTTAGTTCTATTTTATGCATATGTATTACGGTCGAATAACGACCATTGGGCGATCACTAGTTTGTATAAATTGATGAATACTTTGGTACGCTTATCTCATCCCTGACGCCTTATACTGGATATTAGCACAATATTAGCGATCTACGAGACGGCTGGGAGAGCGGCGCGATCTAACGCACAGATTCTATAGTTCGGTTGCACAAAAATATTTGTTAAAATTATAGAAGGATGTAAAATTTAACACTTATTTTAACTTTAACATATATTTTGGTGCAACCGAACCTAAATGAAGTGACCTGGATGACAGCGGTGCGGCGTTGATACGAGCACAGATCATACTCGGGCAGGAATGCATCCTCGTAGACTCGTACCGCTGTTGTACGCTTTGTAAGAAGGCGACAATTCATCCGCTGCTGCTGCAGTCACCGTCGTCTCGCAGATCATTGACATCCAGTTTGAAGCCTGATAAAGTCACAATGGAACAATAATATGCTTCATAGGTAGTAGTTTCTACTGGTGGTAGAGCTCCAGTGACGGAGCTCGCGGGCGTAGGCACCACCGCATTACCTAATTTACTTTTCGCTAAGGTGCTCTACCACCAGTAAGAATGTGCACCTCTATTAGACAGTCGATACTTTTTTAATGTAATGAAGGTGGGAAACAAGCATGCAGTTCACAGTGATGTTAAGTGATGACTACGGCCTATACACACTCACACAAGGACCAGAGGTCAAAAATATGCTTCCTATGTATTAGACTGTCAATATTTTTTAATGAAATGTAAGTGGCAAACAAGCATGTAGTTCACGTTGATGTTAAGTGATGACTGCAGCTTATAGACACTCACACAAAGACCAGAGGTCAAAATGCAGATGCGTTGCCACCCCTGTGACTTTGATTGTTTTATCTCTGTTATAGTTACTCGTATTACGGGGCCATATATTACTATCTAACCGGAACACTATAGTGCTGAACATTACCATTTGATGGCAGATAGATTAGGTAATGCAGTGGTGCCTACGCCCTCGAGCTCCTACACTGGAACTCTACCACCAGTAAAACTATGTATGTATGTACCTTGAAATTACTATATACTACCAATAAAAAGCGCGAATGGCTCCGCGGCTGGTGTAGATCAAAAGCGATCTACTCGGTTAAGCACTACGGGCGCGGTTGGGTAGTGTGATGGGTGACCGCTAGTGGCAAATTAAATGCGCGTTTTCGTGCTTCGGAGGGCACGTTAAACCGTCGGTCCCGGTTGCTATCGATAGATAGCAGTCGTTAAACCTTGTCGGAGGCCTTATGGGCGGTTTGAAAAACATCCGACAGCGGGTTGGCCACTAACCCGTATCTCCACCAATCCGCATTGGAGCAGCGTGGTAGAGTAAGCTCCAGGCCTGCCCCCAAAAAGGGGAGAGACTCGTGCCCAGCAGTGGGACGTATAATGGGTTGCCATTATTAATGTTGGAAGAAACTCACAGAAACTAAAAGAAACTTAACAAAAACCCAATTTGCAAATGAGTAACTAGATACAACGAAGCCTGAATTTAAATTAGATTTTTATATCCGAATTTTCATAACTTGATCATTAAAAATAGATACACTAGTTTTTGAGAACGAGATCTATACGGGTAGGATTAAAAAAAACCGGCTAAGTGCGAGTCGATGTTGTGAAGACAAAATAGAGATAGATACCACATTCAGTAGTCTGTATTGTAATTTTATTGTTAATTTGCTAATCTTCTATGAAAGTATAAAATCTCTAAAATCTTCTATTACTTAAAGTAAGTTGAACGCGGTCGAGATGAGATCTTTGCGCAAGATCTGCGGTGTATCACTCACCGATCGCGTTCGTAATGAAGATGTAAGAAAGAGACTTTGTGTGAATGATAGTATCGGTGTAAAAATGAAAAAAGGCATGCTCCGATGGTTCGGGCATATAGAAAGAATGTCGAATGAGCGAATGACTAAACAGATATACAATGCGAATGTGGATGGTTGCAGAGGCCCAGGAAGACCAAGGCTGACCTACCATGACCAAATAGGTCGAGTTCTGTCTGATGGTGGGGTCAAAAGTCTTAGGAATCGGCGTGCATGTATGAAGAGAATGATGAAGGTAGACGAGGCACGAGAGGTTTGTCAGAACCGGGATGTCTGGCGCTCTACACTCTCTGCCTACCCCGTTAGGGACCTGGCGTGAAGATACATACATACATACATACTTAAAGTGTAAATATCTTCAGTTAAAATAACAATACACATCTTTAAAAAAAAACCATAATGAAATAATTATTGAACTCAAAGTTTCGATTCTATTCTCGATCTACATAATAATAATCTTATTCATCATCAATCATCATATCAGCCATAGAGCAACACCGGAGGAAAGTAGCCATATGCAGGCTTTCCCCTCTGTCAAAGTACAAGCCCAAATGGGCCTATACCCGTCGCCTAGATGTTTAAATGTGTGCGTGAAATTGTTTCTGTATTTTGTTAAAGTCAAGGTGTGAGTTTCGTAGTAATAGACGATTTTTGGAGTGTGCGTGAATGTCGCATGCATTTCCCCCTGCAAAAAATGACAGACTGTTTTGCATCGGTAATAAACGCTATGGCTACTCCCCTCCAGTCTGCCGCTCCTGATATCAGCCATTGGAAATATTTCGATGTCTAATACGAAATACTGCTTGACCAGAGCCTCTCCATAAGGGGGATATGCTTCAATCGCCACGCTTGTCATGCGGATTGACGATCGATGTGGTGGTAGTTTTACCGCAGGACGCTGCTGCCCATCTAGCGTCATTGCACTTACTATCGCCCTTTCAGAATGGTTTGACCGCCATTGTTCGATTTACAATAATCACACAATAAGCACACAATAATCTTATTACATTGATAATCATCTACAAGTCCCTAATTATCACTAGTTTAATTCGACTAAGCATGTGGAGGACTATCTACTAGAGAAGTCAGTCAACCAAACAAAGATTGTCAAACTATTCCGATAGACGGCAGTAAATACCCATTATTACACATACCCATTATTACCCATTATTGCCTTTTCACATGAGCCGGCGCCGGATACCCGGCGGCTAAGTGTAAGTGTACTTACACACTGGCCATGTACTTTAGCTTCACATTTACCGGCGCAATTTGTCCTGAATATGTTAGAATATGTTACTGGACAGTCGGCGCCGACAACCCGGCGACCGGTTCATGTGAAAAGCCACTAACGCCCCACGATATAACTGTCGCCACTGTGATCGCCAATCTGCATGCCAAGCGTGGCGATTATGGTATATTCTCCCCTAATGGCGCATAGTGGCCATCTTTGGGAAGGAAGGCTTTCTAGTTATATTATCGATTTTCATAATTTGTACTGATCCCCAAAAATGTATTTTGCATAGATTTTTTATATTATTCTTTTATATGGGCCGTTATTTAATTATGGAACGAATATTCAGCTATTTGCAAATTTGTAAGGTTAACAGCTTTAAATAAGATTAAATATCAAACATGATGGTACTCGTATATATTCCGAAATTTTAAAAATTCGATCGATTTGTAAATCATAATGCAAAAAAATTGATGATGAAACAAAGCTAAATATCTTTTAAGTGTTGACGTCATAATTATACTTCATTTAAAATTGCAATAAATATTAACGATAAATATGAAAACCACAATATTCCACCCGTCTTCAAAACTCAACTCAAAATTATGAAATAAGTAATAGGTTAGGATCCCGTTGCAGAATGATTTCGTTCATCGAGATACGAGTATCTAGAAACGAAGTAGTATAATGTGAGTATAATAAATCTATGTCTAGTGAATATATATCCAATAAGGTATATAGATAATATATATCAAAACAAAGCCGCCAGTATTTTTAATTAAATTATTACAGCCAGCAACCCTTATTTAACCATCATTACATAAAAAAATATACATTTCAACATAGGTATATCATTGGCCCTGAAATTCAATATCATTATCAGTGCATGGGAATACAAGTTCTACTTAACATGACAACATCTACCTATACCTTGGAGTTTATACAAGGAAGGTATCTTGATCGATGCCACTCGGAAAAAAGTCCGTTACGAGCCGCTATAGCTCTGTTGTTGTGATTTTGTGCTGGGATCATATCAATTTGATACTCGCGTATTTATTGAAAAAAATACTTATCTACTTAATAAATGTACGTTTTTAATTTCTCGACTGTTTTCAGAAAAGGCTTTTCGCCTGTTAACTTTTTATATAGCATGTAATCGTGGCGAGTCTAATTTATTTCACCTGACCCTTTACAAATATGCGAAGGTAAAATTAGAAATATCTAATGAAAAAATCGTAATTGCACTTACCGCACCCGGAAAGTTAAGCTTTTTTATATTGTACTATTAATTAAACGAAGAAACAATAATACAAACAATTGTTCATGAATCTCCAATGAAAGGAATGATCACAGTTGTCAAAACATAAATAATGCTTTACTGTAACTGTTTTTAAATTTAATTTATTAATTAATATTAAAACATTATTAAAATTTCGCACCTACAATATTATTTCGTTCCCATCTGTCATCTACATGTGTAATAATAATCAGAACTTAAATTACTACGAAAACAATGAAGCAACACTTAAAAATTTTAGAATTTATAATTCAAAGAAAAATGAGAACAAAGTAACAATTTAGATATATTTTCACTTTTTACAGCTTAATATAAGTTCTGAAAGCAATAACAGAAAAGTATCAAGAATAAGTACGCGTTCAACACCAAAGTCAAAGACGCTACGCTATTGTTGTATAATATTTATTCTTGCGTGGATCTCTTGGTAGTCTTTCAGCGAGGTCGACCCTATTGTCACAGGGTTCATGGGAACGGGCAAAAAACGGACTTCGCCTTAGGGAACTACCGAATTTACAATGAACAAAACTGAATAAGCACTTTTTCAACGCATAGGTTGTATAAAGTCTACCACGTGTTCGAAGATTAGGATGGCGTTTATAATCTGCTCGTCTTATGCGAAGACGACGTTATCAGAATTAAAAGAAGAACTATTTTGTCTATGTAACGAACGTCGGGTAATCATTGAGGTAATTTCACACAAATATCATGAATGCTAAATGAATCGTAACATTTTTATCGAATCTTTTTTTACAACCAAGTAGGTATTGTGTAAAATAGATTCCATAAAGTTCTGGAAGGTATCTTACCTACGAGAAAATAGATTCTTCTTTGGACCATATCGCTGAGGAAGTTTCTTTATTTGTTTAAATGGAAAACTAAATTACTAACTGTACAACTATTTCCTATTAATAAAAATATATTCCTTACCTTACTTTATACGCCTGCTATAAACAACAAAGGACGCGTAATTATGGGCCGGCAAATTCGTTATTGGTTAAGTAACCATAAGTTAAGTTATTGAAGTAAGTATCAGAAATTGTTACATTTTTATAAGGAAAAAAAAAAACCACGTAATTGTAAGTATACAGAAAGCGAGGAAAGTTTGAAATACAAATAACATAAAACAGAGAGTACAAAGTTAACACCTGGGCCCAAAAATGTATGGAACGGTATCATTCTCCTTTACCATATAAGTTGATTATAGTTTCATGCTTTTAAATAAATAAAAAAACGAACCAACAAGTGAGTGGTACTGATTGGTAAAGAAATATTAACAAAATAATTTACCAAAGTGTTCCAAAATGTTTAAATCGTCGGTATTTAATTCCTCCAATTTGTTGTTTAAGCAGACAGAAAAATTGCAGACGAATCCCATCAAAGTATGGTGCCATACGGCGTGCGTACCTACACGCCATGTGGCCGCACAGATTCTATAAAAACCAACTACAAATTAACTGCAGAACAAGTCACGGTAGCATATGCTTTTGCTCCACGAAAGAACACATATGGACCCCAATATGTGTTTAAGGTAACAGCAATAAATTTGATAATGCGACAAACTGCGACAAACTTTACTGGTGGTAGAGCTCCAGTGACGGAGCTCGCGGGCGTAGGCACCACCGCATTACCTAATATACTTGCCGCTAAATGGTAGTGTCCAACACTATCGTGTTCCGGTCAGGTGGTAATGTACGGCCCTGTAATGTCCGGCACAGAGGCATAAGACCTTAGGCCTCAGGAGTGGTAACGCATCTGCATTTTGACCTTGGTATTTGTGTAGGTGTCTATAGGCTGCAGTCATCACTTAACATCAATGTGAACTGCATGCTTGTTTACCACTTCCATTACATTAAAAAAAAAAAAAAAAAATTACCAACAAAACTATATTTTTTTTATGTAATGAAGGTGGCAAACAAGCATGCAGTTCTCATTCATGTTAAGTGATCACACCTACACAAAGAGCAGAGGTCAAAATAGAGATGTGTTGCCATCCCCTGAGGTCTTAGTTATTTGTCTCTGTGATAGTAACGGGGCCATACATAACCATTTAACCAAAACACGATAGTGCTGAATACTACCATTTAGCGGCAGATAAATTAGGTAATGCGGTGCCTACGTCCTCGAGCTCCTACACTGGAACTCTACCACCAGTCAAGTTAATACGAAAAAAATAAATGATTATAAGGAATAAATGATGATAAGAAATAATGATTTTCGAGAACAGTCTTTGGAACAGTAAAATGTAATAACTAGTGTGTACCAACTGTCCTCATATGAGTATATCTTCAATTAGATCATTGTTTACACAGTATGACTTATGATTATTTGCCCTAACGTATTCATTTCTCGATATGAAACATTCTTTGTTTGTCTCTACATTAAGATTAACCGTGATTATGATGTTTGATGAAGCTTTATGTTCTAAATAAAGTAATCCTTTTATTGTGAATATTGTGATATAAAAATATTTGTATTAATGTGATAAATTAACATACAAATGCAATAAGGAAACATACTTCAACATTTTGAAGCAATGATTCAATGTAAAAATAAAAATAAAGACTAGAAATAGTCACACCAAGAGATAAAGTCAGTATACATAATTGACACTGATATTTGGCATATAGTAGCAGACACTTGTTACAGGTACCGGAACAAAAAATATAGAATTGTCTCATGTTTTGTATGATCAGAGCAGATTAGAGTATCCAGGATAGCAGGTAAAAAGGTAGAGATAGTAAGACTGACTCCAAAAATATAATGGAAAACTGGCAATTTCACTTACATAGTAAAGAACATATTATTTTTTAATACAAAATCCCACTACAAACGTCACTAATTCCATGAAGATAAAAAATAGGATTTAACTACATTAAAAGGCCAATATAAAAAAAATACTCCAAAAATGTAATGGAAAACTGGCAATTTCACTTACATAGTAAAGAAGATATTTTTTTTTATACAAAATCTCACTACAAACTTCACTAATTTCATGAAGATAAAAAATAGGGATAACATTAACATTAAAAGGCCAATAATTAAAAAAGGTTTTAATAAATTATTTCATCTTGAATTAATTTTGTTCGTTCCATTATTATCTAGTTACAATTTATCGTTATTTCTTATAAATAGGGATATTTCGATTGTTAAAATTTTCCTATTACAACTAAAAAAATATATGGAATAATAGAAAAATAATCTGAATGTAAATAATTTATTCACATTTGAAATTTTAATTGGGAAAGGGCACGGAAGCATATTGCACGTGCATGTCGTGCATGGCCCACAGATTACATGAACCTTGCTTCCTTTGCCCGCTCGCATACACAAGCTAAATAATTCAACAAACAGCCGCGTATCGTAATCGTATGCATGTAATTCAACACAATTTAAAAAATAAAATTTGCATGACAGTACATTGATCTTATCTGTGTAAATAATTAATATCTGGCGCTCCACACTCTCTGCCTACCCTGTTAGGGACCTGGCGTGAAGACACATACATACAATTAATACTAAAATCTCAATTATTACTATAAACATATTTTCATTATTTATATGTACGTTATTGTCTAAATCATTTTCAGATAAATTCAGGTAAATGCTTTAAACCTGTTCCAAATAATTTATTTCACTAGATTTTTTTCTATTGGCAGTTTCAACAGGTCTTAAGATCTATGGAAGACATTATTTACCTACTATTATTTTAAAATCGTGATCATACGCACTGTTATCGTAACTTACGTACGTTTGTAAGCAAATAACGGGCTTGTGAATTGTTTTAAAATGAATCTTATCTATGAACTCTGTTGATAATATGTTTTTGGCAAACAGAATTATTATGTCATGAGAGTTACTTCGAGCATCATTTTTAGGGTCAATCGATGTAAAAATTCCATCAAATATCTTTGATTGAGTTTAAAGGTTAAATATAAATTTTCAAAGCGCACTTTGAGGCATACTATCAAACTATAGTAATTATAAATTTTAATAATAACTAGTCGTCTTAACTTTTAAGCCCAAATTCCGAAGGATAAGTTTGTAGACGGCAATTTATATTACCCTTCTTTAGTTTTCGTTTTCTAAAGCTCCTCCCACTTAGGGGTGCATTTGAACATATTCTAGTCAGTTTTTTCTATCATTCCGACTCTAATTGATAGCACGTGTATAGTTTCCGTTGAGCCACGTGTCTCATTGTAAAATATAAAAATTTCGTTCCGCTAGAACCCGACCAACGTTGTTATGGAATGCAAGTGCACTACGCGATAAACAAATCAATGTACAGGAACTACTCGATGTGAAAATAAAGGTAATTCTGTAACGCGTGCATTATGTTTGTTTTTAATAGGGTTGTTTTCTTCGATTACGTAATTGGTATTTTATTCATCACAATTTCATGAATATTTATGGCATGAATAAGATTGTTGAGCATTGGTTTTATTTCAAACATAGGTATAGTTATCAAATTCGCAGTGAATGGTGAGAATTAATGGTTTACTTGTTTTTCTATACCTAGTTACAATTTAAATTTATTTGCATTATTACGGTAGTTAATTTACTGTTTGAAGAACTTTAATAGCACAAACATAAGTTCTATTGTAAAGCGTTGATCACTGCTATAATAATATTATTATGGAGTCAAATATAAATTTATTTTTAAATATTGTCAAAAATGTTGCAAGTGTTATCATTGTACGTGTTAAGTAGCTATTTAAAAAAAACAGTGCTTTGTCAGGTTAAAAGACACTGTAAGAGTTCAAGATAGACGTTAGTATCAAGCCTCAAGTAAGTCGCTAATAAAACTGAGAACTATTATATATTTCTTTAGTTTGTGGTTATTGTTAAAGAAAATATCTATTTCCTTATTTTCTCATAAGGTATGCATTCTGGTTTTCTTTTGTGTAATAATACATTTATTTATTTTCATAAATTTAAAAAATAACTTATAATACCTAACAACATAAACTCATTTATCATAACAATTCCAAGTTCACCATTTCCATAAACACCAGCAGTAACAACTTCCTTACACTTCATGAACATATTGAGATCTCTCCAAAAATAAGTATAAACCACTCCAGATGTTTTCCTGGCTCTTTTTGCCGCCGACAAAAACATGTCGCGTACCGTCGTGGGAACTCATAGTTTCTAAAAAAAATCTATACACATGTTGGCGAATCATCGAAAGATATCGTGCTTCATATCCACGTGTCACAACAGGAAGATGTTTATAATTTAACGTCACAGACGCGTGCCACTTGTCCGAAACCAACGGACTGTAAAATAGACCTCCTGTTTTTATTATCGAGGGTGCATCAATAATTGCCTTTGTTCCACTTGTTAACAAAACATATGAACTTATCTGTGACTCGTTAATAGAGAGGTCAACTAAATTTCTTGTCTCATGGAAATTCACTACGCATATTAACATCTGTTGCCGTTTTAATTGCATTCAGACTTCTAATAGATTTAACTTGTAGATATAAAATAACCTCTAGAATAAATAAATTATCCTTGACATCTACATGATAGGGGTAATCTAGTCGATTATCCAAGGCATACATAATTTCATAATACTTAATGTACTCAAAGGTAACAATCGATATGCGTATATTACGTACTTTACGCTATTGTATTATCTTACTAGGTTAAGTATACAATTTATTGGTAATAATAATTAATATCGAACACGTTACTATTTAGTACATTTGGCTTGGGTTGCACCACAATATTTGTTAAAGTTATTGTTACATTGCATATCCTTCTTTAACTTTAACAGATTTCTTTAAGTTAGAGAGAGATGTGAAGTGTTACAATAGCTTTAACTTTAACAAATATCTTGGTGCAACCCAGACTTAATTTTATACGAACAATTATTCGTTAATTTCGACATATTGTGCATTAGTAGACCATCTTAAATTATAAATATATGAATAAAATGAGTAAGATATTCATAACGTAGGTAGGTATACAAAAATTATTATATTTAAGACACAGATATTTAAATTTAAAATGAGTTCAAACATTCGACGCATTGTTGGCTTCTTTCGTTTTTTCTTTACTCCTAAAGTACTCTTCAATTTGTAACAATGTTTTACCTTTAGTTTCTGGTAAGTAAAAGTATAAAAATATCGTCCCAAATAAAGTAGATAATCCATAAAAGAGATAAGTACCATGATAGCCTATACCTTCAAACATGGCTGGAGCAGTCTTTACGGTACCGAAAAATGCTACAGATGTCATCATTACACTTATTCCAGAACCTAAGCCCTTTGTTTCTGTTGCGAACACTTCTCCCACCATGTTCCAAGGCAATGGAGCTATACCTATATTTGATACCGCTGTATAAATTGCCATTAATGATAATCCTATTAACGGTGAGTTGTGTCGAATAATACGTTCCTCCACCAGGTACAAATATATCGCTAAGGTTATCAAAGAAATAGAAGTAAACACTCCACTGAATATAGCTATAGGTCGTCTTCCTACTCGTCTAAGCAAAATACAAGCTATAAGCAATGCGACACATCGCAAAATGTCTGTTCCCAACATCGCAGCATGCGCATTTTTGTTGCTGCCAATTAGTTTTTTCATTATATCTGTAGTGTATGCGCACATTACATTTATACCAGATAGTTGAGTTATAATGAAAAATATAATCATTATACATAATGGCTTCCAAAATTCCGGCTTTTTAATATTCGTTTTCAAAGTCTCAATTTTACCTTTAATTTCTTTCTTTTTCGTCTGTTCCAGTAGCATTTTATCCAATTCATTCTTCATAACTGAACTAGTGCCTCGATACCACTGGAATGCTAACACGCATTTATCGATTTGATTTTTAGATGCCAACCAAGCTGGTGACTCAGGTGCGTAGTATATTATTATACATCCAATCAATGGAAATGCGCCGCAAAGTAGAGAAGCATGACTCCAATGCAGAAATGTTCCAAATAAATGTGACATGAACACTCCTGATGCTATACTCAATGAAAGACCTGCAAGAAACAGACCTCTGTATGCAGGTGAACTAATTTCGCCCACAAACACGGGACCTAGTGGGCCTAGCCAACCCTGGCAGAATCCTGTGATAAATCTTCCCACTAATATCAGGTATATGTTGGGTGCAAAGCCGATGATTATCCATCCGCCAATGTAAAATAGAGAAAGTAGAATCTGTGATGCTCTTCTTCCGAGTCTGTCCATTAGGTATCCAGAAATCATGTTACCGAATAATAAGGCCAATGATGCCATGGCCGCTGAAAAAGATAAATGAAATGATAAATTAAGAAAACACTTATTTCTATAAATAAGTAAACCGGCTTACAAAATGCAATTCGAAAAAGAATATAAATCCTGCACAGAATTAAGTTTCAAAAATATGTCAATTATTTGAAGGCAAGACTGTTATTAATTATGAATATTCATTTATTTCATTTAAAGATTGCGAGTGGGCTGATTGAAGTTAAGTGAGACGTTTTTTAAAATTCTGCAAGAAAGTATTAATAGAGTAAAACAAAATTAATACATCGACTATCTATGATAGTTTTTACCTATACCACTCGATAGTTGCATAACATTTTGAAAATTGCGCAATACCTATTACGTGGACAGTGATGTTATGCCATTGATAAAATTTCCAAAATTAAGTATCTTCTTATTCAAATTCAGTGTGCTAATGCAATCAAATCTAAAAACATCAGTCTGCAACATTATCAACTACGGTCGTATTATAAACACGTTTTATCTTAATATATATAAATCTCGTGTCACAATGTTTGTCCTCAATGGACTCCTAAACCACTTAACCGATTATAATAAAATTCGCACACCATGTGCAGTTCGATCCAACTTGAGAGATAGGATAGCTTACATTACGCTATGACTAATAGGAGCAGAGCAGCGCGGGCGAAGCCGGGGCGGGCCGCTAGTTATTATATTATATAGTTCAACTAGATGACCCGGCCACGCGTTGCTGTGGCTAAAGTTTTTGTTATATTTATTTATTTATTTATACTTTCAAGCACAAAAATGTAACATGAGGCGGACTTAATGCTAGGTAGCATTCTCTGCCAGTCAACCTTTGTTATACCTATATTACATTATAGTAAACAATCTAAGAGGAACAATAAGAGAACATCAGTCACGGAGTCCACTATGCTATTTCACACAGATGGTATTTGTAAAAAAATTTGGTAATCTCCTTATTTGACTTTCTACTACTATAACCCTTTAGTACAATGAAATTATTTACGAACAAAGACGAAAATGTTGATGTTGGTATACAAATTCACTGGATTGAGATTTGAAGGGGAAGTACGTTGAACACAATTAATTAAAATGTTCTTACACTTGATACTAAGCAGAAATCAATAGGTACAAAATAAAAATTTATAGCGTCAACAACTCGTGGTAAATAAGCTGTTTAAATGTAGCTTAAATGACATGTTAGTAGATTTACCATAGCAGCGCCATCTATTGATTACTTACTCAACCCAGTCGAAAGGTATCGACATCTGTTAGAATCATTTGGAGTTAACAGATAATTGTGACTGTCAAATAATAACAGACAAATATTTAGCAATAAATTAAAATTGCGACTATAATTTGAGATTTAAACTATCCTATCTCTCAAGTTGGATCGAACTGCACATGGTGTGCGAATTTTATTATAATCGGTTAAGTGGTTTAGGAGTCCATTGAGGACAAACATTGTGACACGAGATTTATATATATTAAGAAGATAAGATATATTTTTAGGATTCGGTTAGGTTATATCGATTATAATCATAATCACACATTGATTATCCCTTGAATTATAGCAAATTTTGCATTATGGTATAGAGAACCCTACGTTAGCGACTTGGACTCGTACTTGTTTGGCTTGTTAAGATTCCGATAGGTACACTTGTTTTTGTGATAAGGATATTATATTTATAAGACACTACTCGTTTTTCTCGCTATGCACCTATGTTTTTCTATAAAAGCATTGACATTTATCGCCTACATGTCCAATACCATTCTATCGATTTGATAAAATCTCATAAAAAATATGCCTAAACCACTAAGCCTCATAGGCAGTAGTAGTTTAGAATTTTTTGTTAGCGTTACCATAATTGTTATAAAATTACGGTAACGCTAACATAAATTTGCATACAAGGTCATATAGACCTTGTATGCAAATAATATCAAGATGGGGAGGATATTCGAATATAAAATTATTTTTTGATGCATCATAAATGTACCTTTTAAGGGTTCCGTAGTGAACAAGGAACCCTAGAGTCAAGCGTCCGCCCCTCTACCAACTAAGCGGTTGTTGTTAGAAATTCGAATGTTACGGCAATAGTAGCTATATATATCATGAAATTAAAAGGAAAACTATCACACTTAATTGAGCTTTACAAGTTTGCGAATAATAGTCGACTAAATGTATTTTACTCGAAAAACTCTCTCTCAACTCCGTAGATAAGATATATACAGATTTTTTTTTCATTACATCTCTTACTCTGTAACTACGGAATCCTCCACTGCGCGGGGCCGGACAAGCACTTGACCGTTGTTTTAATTTAAACTGTAAACCTTATTTTGACATTGATTACGTTTTATTTATTTTTAAGCGCGCATGGCCCAGCGGCTGGTGTAGATCGTAAGCGATCTGCTCGGTTAAGCACTACGGGCGCGGTCGGGTAGTGTGATGGGTGACCGCTAGTGGCAAATTAAATGCGCGTTTCCGTGCTTCGGAGGGCACGTCAAGCCGTCGGTCCCGGTTGCTATCGATGTATAGCAGTCGTTAAACCTTGTCGGACGCCTTATGGGCTGTTTGAAAACATCCGACAGTGGGTTGGCCACTAACCCGCCCAACTTTACCAATCCGCATTAGAGCAGCGTGGTGGAGTAAGCTCCAGGCCTCCCCCCAAAAAGAGGAGAGACTCGTGCCCAGCAGTGGGACGTATAATGGGTTGCCATTATTATTATATTATTATACGTACAGTCTAAAGAAAACAAACATATAACTGAGCTATAAGTAGGTAATTAATACATACATAAAATAGCGATAGCAAACAGACGAAAAATCATTTTGGCATCTCCTGGCCCCTCAATTTTATTCTTCAATATCTACAATGTACAGACAAATTCAAGTTACATTTTTACATAGAACTCTTGCTACAATAATTAGCGCCCCATGTTTGTTAAATACTTTCCCACTTACACTTTTAAATACACGGTAATGGCTCTCCCTTACTTTATAAGTGTGGCATTATCTATACTTCTCTACTAATCCCTACTTCCCTCCTTTTTAATATTATAAATGCGAAAGTAACTCTGTCTGTCTGTCTGTCTGTCTGTTACCTTTTTACGTCCAAATGACTGAACCGATTTTAATGAAATTTGGTACAGAGATAGAACTGACTTTGAGAAAGAACATAGGCTACTTTTCGACAGCCACGCGGGCGAAGTCGCGGGAAACAGCTTATTATATTATACAGAGGAAACATTTGTATTTTTGTAACGTTTCGACACAAAAACTACTGCACCGATTTCTAAAATTCTTTCAACTATGGATAGCTGCATTTTTACTGAGTGACATAGGCTATATTATTATTTCATTAATTACACCCGTGCGAAGCCGGAGCGAGTCGCTAGTTAGTAATCTATACTTATAATAAATCTGTAGAAGTGTAAATTCTGTACATTAAAAATATTGAAAAAATAAATACCAGGGGATGTTACTAGAACGATACCGAACCCAAATATGTGATTAGAAAATTTTTTGTCTGTCTGTTTGTTCAAGCATCACATAAAAACTACCGGTCCGATTACAATGAAACTTGGTATGATTATACTATAAACTTTGGCGCACAACACTGGGTACTTTTTGTCTCAGAAAAATGTGTGTTTGTCTGTATGTTTGTACACGCTAATTTAGTAGCTATTTTGCTCGATAGTAACCGTAGCAAGTAGACGCTTATAATTTTCACAGAACTTTTAGATCTTATGATGTATATCACCTTCCATAATAAATCTATACAATTAAATAAAATTGGAGCGTCTGTTTGTAATATTAAAATAACCGCTTTTTACTCAATGCATGTGTATGTATACACGGTACATATACCAAAACAACCTTTTTTACAATTTTTGTCTTTATGTCTGTCTGTCTGTCTGTTTGGCGGGACTAATCTTGAGAATGGCTGGACCGATTTTGACGGGAGTTTCACTGGCAGATAGCTGATGTGATAAGGAGTAACTTAGGCTACTTTTATACTAGCTGCGCCCACGACTTCGTCCAGGTAGATACTGAACAATCATATTTTTTCTCACGGGGACGAAGTCGCGGGCACAGCTAGTCATACCATAATATACAAAAAAAATGTTTTAAGGTATCTGTTCCATATGTGAAAATTTAACCAGGATATACAAAATAGATAAAGGTCACGACAATGAGAGTATCAGTGTTATGAAAGAATGATAAAATAGATATTGCTCGCCCTTGGCCCTTCGGCCGAGGGAGACTGACCTACCTTGACCAAATTGATCAGATAACTGATTAGATTATAAAATACCTAATGTTTCTGTATTTGAGTACCACTGGGTCGCTTATTGAGCTGCGTTTTTAATTAAGTTAATTTTAAAAATACTCTTCAAGCTTAAATGTCAAAAATGAGGTTTTTTTTCTGAGTATAAAAGCGTCCTTTATTCAGGGCAATAATTAGGTGCAATGACGAATACGTTGTTGTCAAGATAGTGATGGGCATTTAGATTAGGTAGTACTAAACCCAAAACTGAGTTTTGGCGGGAACCTTGAAAGAGGCGTATGGTGCTCTTATTTTTTTTTTTCATTTTCTTGGTGTATTTTTAAGTTATATTGAATAAAGTTGGTGACATTTTGTTTGATGTAGGTTTATTACAGTGCCCGTGTATAGTGAAATAGAATAACAGTGCGAAAACACGACCTTTTAGGTTGCCTCCAAAACTTCATTGTAAATGTTCTGGTAAAGTAGCCATCGCTTTACTCGAATAACTTGACTGTAACTCACTTGACTGACATACTTAATAAGTAATTGACTGACTATATTATACTAACTTTTACGCTGCTTAAATAAATACGAAATATCGTTTTACTTGACACTGGCAATATGCGTAATAGCGATGCCATAATTTAATAAAAAAAAACCAAAACTTTTCCTTGTCTTAAATTTTATCTTGACACGTGTCGATACTTCATTGAATTCATATGTGAAGTGAAAATGTATTTTAAATATTCCATTTAGATATAAATTATGCTAATTTATGTATGTCAAAAATTAGGACTGATTTAATTTCGATTCTTATAATTTATTAAATTAATTTAAGTACGCTGTTACGATATCTATTTGATATGTCCTTAGTTTTAATATCTTACGAGTAGTTGTGGCTACATTACTACTTTACACTTAGGTCCATAGAGCTGGTTCGCGCTGCAAACCTGGTACACATTTTTAGAACGAATTAGAAAAAATTATGAACCTCCCTTAAACAGCCTAATGTTATTATTATTTTTTTAATTACATTGAAAAGCTAGATGTATTCTGCCCGTGTAAAATATAAGTAGGTCTGTACAACATATAAAGAGATAGAGTACCTTCAAGTGTACTGTAAAAATTAGTAAAATATTATGAAATAGGTAGTAAGTGATTTCTGGTTTCTACGGAGGTAGAGTTCCAGCTCTACTACTGATACTCACGCGTGCAATACAATTTTGCTGCACACATTAACTAAATTTTTCAGTAAATAAACATACAAAATTATGTTACGAGAATAGGGAGCAATTATATTGCGCAAATGAGTATGTTTCAAGTGCGAATCCCCAGTCCCGACTATTGGATCATCTCGGTGGATCAATATACTCATTAAGGAGATTGCGATGAAATTTGGAATTATATCTTTAAATAACCTTTCGGAAACACCGGATTGAAAAAAACATCCAAGCGAAATAGTGGATCGTCGTTATCAATATAATTAATGAGTGGAGGAGGTGAATGACCAATTTTATTATTGCAATATTTCGTGGAGCCTGGATTTTTCGTGAACAATTTTTAATTAGATTACCATTGACATGTTCTTAGGTTTTCGCGAGCTACACTCATTGAAATAAAACTATTTTTACGGATTTATCTCGCGTATATTGAATTACAATGATTTTAAAAATCAATCCGACGTTTCGGTCGCTTTTCAGCTTCCGTGGTCCCGGGCAGGCTGAGGTGACATATGTCTGACAGAAGTTTGAAAAATTATATGTAGCTACCTCCATCGATTTCGTAAACGCCTTGTGTAGCGTTCAGAAGATAGATTCCCATTTTTACAGATTTCAAATTATTTCTTTCAAAACAACTCGTTACGTTATGCGTGTGTTACCATACCTTTAAAGTAAGGAAACAAAATCCACACCGGCGAGTAACAGCTTCTACTTCATAAAATTAAATCTCTTTTCATGATTTCTTATGACTCTACAAGCTTTTTTTAAATCAAGTTAATATAATAAATTATGTAATTAAATCATCTACTTTTTTAACTCAGCATACTCAATCTGATCTACAGTATTAAATTTATCGTAAACCTTAGCTACTAAATATCTTTCCCTGGATACTTTTTGAACTTTTACCATAAATGGTTCTTCTTTCTTACTTCTATTGTCCATTATTATACTCAAATACATAATCGTATACATACCTACCCATGATACCATTTCAATGGAGTATTTGTTGTGGCCCTTGGCGTGCTGCAGCTGAGGAATCAGTATTGCTGAGAAGCCTGCTGTGGCGCCAGCGCCGAAAGACAGCATAAAGGTACCCGAGGCCACGAACGCCTGCAACCATGATGAGAATCATATGTTTAACAACTTCTATCAATATTCGTATTGTATTTTTTGCATAACGCATGCGAGTCAAATTTGGTAATGAGTGGAATGCGAAACTGCTTTCTGCTATCGTCATAGGTATTTTATTGTAATGAAGATGGTCATGCAGTCGAGATGAAGGGTAAGTAAGTGTATAATGCAGATGCATAATCACTCTAACTTAGCCTAAGAAGTATTGCCTCTGTGACAGATAATTGAGTCGTTTATTTTAAGCAGTTCCCTTTCTTCACTTCTTGTATTTTTTTATTACTATTACTCCCGCTGTATACTATAGTTTGTTCGTTAATTTGTATAAGAGTCATCATAGCAATTTATTTTTATTTTCATTACGAGTAAAATATCAGGAACATGATTTATGTAAACAATAATCAATTCGATTGTCACTATAAGTTAATCACCCCGACAACCCGTGTACACTATCTCATATTATATGAATCTTACATGTAATACAAGTAGGGTAATGTGTACTGATATATTAATATTGCACACAACAGTGATAATATAATTGATATCAATGCAATAATTGTTTTGTACTATGTACTTAATTTGTATAACATTGTGTAGTTAACCAGCTAATGAATATTGATTTTCATAATAACATAAATGTGTGTGCAAAGAATTGTATAGTGACAACACAAACAAAGCGAAATTAAGACTTTAAATCATCGTACACAGGCTTCATTCATTTCACATTCATTAATTAATAATTTATATTGTTTATTTTAAAAGAAACAAGTTTTCCCACCGTTTACGTCGATAGAAAGTTAATACTGTAACATATCGACAATAATTATATTTTATAATATACACATTTTATTCTGCATCTCTTACAAATTTAGACGTTTCTGTTGCTATTGCTTATACTATTATAAGTATTTTTGTTAGTGCCTCCTGGGCTGAGTTAGTGGTGTTAGTTAAATGTCCCATTTTGGGTATCGACCTCATCTTCTACATCTCTAAGTTTTTGGTGTCAGCTTGAGTCATTTTGTATCAGAGTTACGTACAATCAGCCCAACGTTTGAATAGTCTATCAGCCTCCTTTTTTCCCGGTAACTCTTCCTAGGTTGTGTTGCATGAACAACAATAGATAATAATGATAGAGGTATTTACAATTGGCATTTTTCTTTTGTAAAAAACTAATTTGCATTGTTCTTGCTCTGAATATAGTATTAGTTAATATGTAAGTTATCCATTAAGCAATTTCCATAAATATCTAATGATTGATACAGGTAGGTATGGAGTGGTATCAAAATTTGAATGATAAATGACAACTAGCATCAACATAGATTAATTTTAAGTGTCGTTAATGACAATAATAATATATGTTACCTATTGGAGAAAATGGACGTCTATTTGCTCAAGTAAAATATCACGCATTTAAACGTTACAAAATAATGATTTCTAGACAAGACATATAAGACATGCAAGACTCGAGAATTATCTACTCGTAAAATAACCCCGTTAAACTAAAGGTTAAATCTGTTAAAAAAGTTTTTTTTTCTTTAAGTGTAGCTTACAAAAACGTTTATTAAAAAATTCCACATTCTATGAGATACGAGTACAAGGATCTAAAAATAGATTTTACATTGATTATAATGTACTAAACTAAGCAGATTATTTTTTACAACATTGCAAAAGATTATCTTATATTCTCGTTCATTTTGTCCGATATTATGACATGACATCTAAAAATGTGAATACTATGCAATTACAACGAGGGAGTTTTTTATAGCATACCTATTACTAACAAGACTTCGACTGATAAAAAAAATATTACACAAAGACTCTTATAATTATTGTTTTTTTTTTTAATAATATTGAAGTGATTGTTTTATACTATTTCGCATTAACACATGCTTGTGAAATATATTTTATGCTGCTACCATAAAGCAATACAATAAATGTGAAGGAAAGATTTGACAAATCGGGCAGGACTTCAGTAGCTCAATTGGAAGAGCGGCTGGACTAGATTCCCAGTAGGCCGCGAGTTCGAGTCTCGCCTGAAGTCAAATTTTTCTTTCCATTTCTCTTTAAATAAAAAATATTGAAGTGCTAACTTTAATGCTTAAGATATACCTAAGTTAAAATGTACTTACCGCCCTACAAGTTAACTACATGTGTATCAATAAGAAGTGTAGGTACTTAACTAAGTATTATAACAACATGATTATTGCCACCACCCAGGTATTGTAAGTAAGAAACACCCGTTTAACATCAGTAAAATACCATAAATAGGTATCTTGTGGTGTTATGCGAGGTTGGGACTGTGAACACCCCGACTTTGCCAGATTAGGTCGAAGAGTGCGGTGGGCGAGCTCTCGTCCGCAGTACTGTTCCGTATATTTTTATTTTATAGTACAAAGTTTAGGATTTATATTTTTTATTGTAAACGGTTTTAAGACTGAACATTATTTTTAATTGTAATGTTTGTGACAAACTAATTTAGAACACATTGTATTCAGGGATTTTCATTTCATGGCATGTAATGGCATACTATGTGACATTAAGTTCGGGCATGTTATTATTCGGAGAAACGATGATTAGGACAAAATACAGTATGATATTTTAGATTATTTATGCATAAGAAATGTGTTGTACAAAAGATAACACATTCAACCAATCAATTTATATAACAACGTATGATGACTCGTTCTATATGCGAAAGGTCAATGGCAAAAGTAACGATTGCAAGTGACGTGGCTCTGTATGCGCATGAGTTTCATTTCATTGTTTATTTTAATAATCTTGTTAATTTATAATGGTTATAAAATATAATGACTCATATTCTTGCATGGTTTAAACAGATCACTACAAGTGATCTGTTTAATGGTACGCTTTCGTACTATACCAACATATTGTTTATAGAATTAAGTTTAACTAAAATATTGGTAATTATAAATTACCTAATTATCTATTGTTGTAGAATAATTTCGGTTTCGAGTTATCCATGGCATTTAGTTTCTTTAGTTTTTTAAAGTTTTAGATTTTGAAAGAATTGTGGAATAATAAATAATTATATAAACTTATTTAATTTTGACTTATTTTTTAGCTAACGTTTGATACTACATAACCCTAAAAACGCTCTTTAAGTAGTTTTTAAATTTCGACTTTCGAATATATTCCAAACTTTATATCAAATTTATTTTGGATATAAAATACAGTTTCTTGGGAGTTTCATAACATCCTTGCTTTTAAGAACTAAGTAACTTTATTATATCCTACTGTCGCTGACGTTTTTACGTCTTTTAGACCCTCCTTTAGAAGACCCTAAGGGTTGGACAACGATATTTGTTAAAGTTAAAGTTATAGAAATATTTCACATCCTTCTCTAACTTAAAGAATTCTGTTAAAGTTACAGAGTGACGTGCAATGATACAATAACTTCAACTTTAACAAATATCGTGGTGCAACCCAGGCTTAGTGTCTAGGAGTGGTAACTTATCATCAATGTGAACTATGTGTTCGATTGTTTTTACCACTTTCATTAGAGAAAAATCTAAAATAAAAACTATCTGCAGTACCCAACAAGGAATATTGCACATCGAGCATATAAAAGAGCCAATCGGTTAGTTTCGCCTTCGTAGAGCGTTATCTCTGCTGCACACTGCTTACCTACGTTAGCACTGATAGTCCGGTATTCGCAAAACGGAGATGTTGCGAGTTCGGCTCTGGTTCGTACATGTCCTCAAAAAATGAATAAATTAAAGAAGAATCCGAAAAAAATACAATTAATTTATTCAAGAATATGTTATTTTGGACTATACGGCGGATGCATTAACACCTCCCAGCCAAACTCTCTTCATTTTTGCTGAGTGGCTATAGATGTGTGAGGTCTCGCGTTATCATGATGAAACACCACACCCCTTCTGTTGATCAATTCCGGCCGCTTTCTCTCAACTTCTTGCTTTAATCTCATCAGTTGTTTTCAGTAGAGTTCAGAATCGATAGTCCTGCCTGGTGGTAATAGCTCATAATGAATAATGCCCTTCCAATCCCACCACACACACAACATCACCTTATTTTTTTTTTTTTTTATGTGATTGAAGTGGCAAACAAGCATGCAGTTCACATTGATGTTAAGTGATGACTGCAGCCTATAGACACCCACACAAAGACCAAGGTCAAAATGCAAATGCGTTACCACTCCTGAGGCCTAAGGTGTTATGCCTCTGTGCCGGAAATTACAGGGCCGTACAATTATTGCGAGTTAACCCGGGTTTCGCCACAGTCTGTGAAGCCTGACCGGCCTTTGACCACGACCTTTTTCGCACGTTCTTGTCGTACGTGATCCACTTTTCATCACCAGTTATCAGCTTCTTCAAAAATGTTTCGGTTTCATTACGTCGTAATAAAGAATCACAAATGAGTACACGGTTCATTAGATTTCTTTCAGTGAGTTCGTGAGGTACCCAAATATCGAGCTTTTTTTTGTACCCAGCTTTTTTCAAATGCGCCAAAACTGTTTTGTGATCAATTCTCAGTTCTTCAGCTACGTCGTAACTACTTATATGTCGATCTTGCTCCACTTTTTCAAAAATGGCATCCATTTTATCCGTAATAGGGCGACCAGAGCGAGGTGCATCTTTGACATCAAAATTTCCGGATTGAAAACGCTTAAACCAAATTTGTGCTACTCTCACAGACACTGCACTAGGTCCATATACATCGCAAAATTTCTTCGCGGCTTGCGTTGCATTTTTACCTTTTTTGTAGTAAAATTTTTAAATGTATCGAATTTCTTCATTAGATTCACTCATCTTGACAGTACGAAAAACAAATGAAAATCACACATTTGCCTAATTTGAATTTGGAATTATGTTCTTTAAAATTTTATGATTGAATGATACCAAAACCAGCCAGATACAAATACTACAGCCAAAGAGATTTTATTACAAGTTCATACATACTATAATGTGAAAAGACTTTTTCCCCAACCTATTATTTAAGAGTTACAACCACATTTCATTCAAACGATTTTATTATTTTCAACCATGTTCAACATGGAGGCGATACAGCCGACGCTTGGGATAGTACCTACCTATGTAGATAAACGCGCATCACGTATAATAAAAAAACGATGTATCGAATCGATCAATTTAAAGAACTTCCGATGTTTTTTTTAAGTTGGAAATCGTTTAGTATAGTACGTATTAACACATAAAATCGATTTCGATAGTATTTAGAAAATATTACTTTTTTCTCCTACTAGGTATTTAGCTTATCAAAAAAACATCGCCCGCCATATTCGCCATGTTGGTTTTGAGTTGCAATTCTAACTGCAAATAATGTTTAGTAACTGCAGACAAAGCTAAATAAGTGAAAATATGCAGTAAAAAACCTTTTTATATTGATTTTGGTTGTTGATATTGTGTACAATACATGGCCGGAGGTCCATACATTATTGCAACATCTCCTTTGATGCAAATGGGCGACAAACGTCACATAGGAAAGGTGAGGAGATAGTATCATCTGTTAAGACTAAGATTAAGGCCCTAAATAAGCCGAACTCTCCTTCCTAAAGTCCTACCTATTTCTTGTTATAAACTGTGCCTACTTACTTCGAATCACCTTGAAATGCTTTGTTATTTCAGCTCAGTGACCCTATGCACAAATTTTTATTATGTCGTTTAGTAACTTTAAATAAGATCGAATTCACAATTATTATTTTAAGTCTAAAGCCGTTTGACAGCTCAATCTACCTATAATTTTATTAATGTGTCACATTACTATGCATACGAATATTTTGGGGTTACTAAACTTATGGAACTTGTACTTGTAATAATAAATATTTAGAATGTTTACATTTACTGCCTAGGCAGCTTTGTTGTAATTAAATATTTGTAAGGCCTATAAATCAAATTTGAGAGAATGGATACCTATCTCTTAAATTTCAACCTGGATGTTCTACCAGGTCTCCATTTAAGAAGAATAAAGGCCTTATCCATTCAAAATCACAATCCAGAAATTGTACACAATAAACTTTCAAAAATAAGTTTTTTTTTTATGTTATGGAAGTGGCAAACAATCATGCAGCTCACATCGAGGTTAAGTGATGACTGCAGCCTATAGACACCCACACAAAGACCAAGGTCAACATGCAGATGCGTTACCACTCCTGAGTCCTAAAGTGTTACGCCCCTGTGCTGGAAATTACAGGGTCGTATTCCTACAAACCTACGAATTATGCGTGTGTGTGCGTGTAAATTGATAAAATTAACTAGTTCTGCTTAATTTATTAGGTGTATTAAAAATAGATACGTAGGTACCTACGTACAGTCGAACATAGAACCTTAGATTTCGAAGTCGGTTAAAAATGGTGAAGTTTTACAATATTGGGCACATTAAGATAAGAAGAGCCTAATAAGCGAATAGTAACTACAAATTTTATATTTGACCACAGTCTTCAGATTTAAAAGGATAATTTAGCGTATTAAGCCGGCTTATAGGTATATTGACAAATTATTTACGCAAACTGTGTGCCCATTTGCTTCTTCAGACATAAAAATGTCAACCATGATGCCATTAAAAGTATGTATGTATCTGATATAATAATAATAATAATAATAATAAGGGGGCAGAGCAGCTTGTGGCGAGCTGTTGGTGAGTAGCGACACCACCCCCTACCATCATCTCGAGTTCCTCCGAGAGAACTGGGCTCCGCCTCGTCCGCCACACAGAGGTACGGCCGGACAGAGCATCAGGTCTCTCACCTCTGGCTTGCCTTCATTGGCCGGTCCGAGTGGGGCGCTAGAGGTATGGCATTTGCAGAAATTTAGATAATAGGCTGTTGTCTAAATTTCTGCAAGAGCCATACACTCGGGGGTGGAAGTGTCTAAAGGCATAATAGCGGGGAAGCCCGCTCCGAGCTCGAGATTACTCGCTCGTGATGGTGAAACCGGGGCCACACCTCTCGACACCCCCAGCCTCTCTCAACAGTGTTGCCCCCCGTCGACCATCGGGTTGGCTGTTTGGGGGGCCCACCAAGGAGAGGCGAGTCACCACCTGCCTAAAGTAGGATTCGATAATGTGAGATGTTGAATATAGGCAGGTGCCGGATCTCACTCCATAGGCCCAGCCAGCTAGTCCCCCCAGTTCACCCACATAGCCCAAAGTTTGGCGAATCACTTATCATTACAATAGTCCCATTATATTCTGCGGGGTCTGTCTGTGCCTGTATTAACTATTGATGCAGTCAGAGAGAGGTCCCGCCGAATATATATAACCCATTACAAAGTAGATCAAAATTCTCGAAAGGGCCTCTACGTGTTGGACCCCCCATGTCCCCGCGCAAGCCTGACAAAGGTCCGGGGTTCAAATTGGACCCCGTGCTGACGAGAGACATAATAATAATAATAAAGGGGCAGAGCAGCTTGTGGCGAGCTGTTGGTGAGTAGCGACACCACCCCCTACCATCATCTCGAGTTCCTCCGAGAGAACTGGGCTCCGCCTCGTCCGCCACACAGAGGTACGGCCGGACAGAGCATCAGGTCTCTCACCTCTGGCTTGCTTTCATTGGCCGGTCAGAGTGGGGCGCTAGAGGTATGGCATTTGCAGAAATTTAGATAATAGGTTGTTGTCTAAATTTCTGAAAGAGCCATACACTCGGGGGTGGAAGTGTCTAAAGGCATAATTGATCGAGCAAGAGTAATTTTAGTGGAAGTTGGCAAGAAATTTTGCAGTCTTCTTAAGGAGCCAATGGCAGCAAACATCTTCCGGCTAACCTCAGTGATCTGTGGAATCCAAGATAAATGTTTGTCGAGAATTATACCCAAATTTATCAATTATAATATAATATATTATGTCTTTTTGATTCCTATATATTATAATCAAAAAGACAAAATATTATTCAACATTTTACTAAACATTTAACTACTAAGAACGGTCATAAAATAGTTACCTAATTAAATAATTTAAAAAATGCCGGTTAAGTTAACACAACGAATATAATATAGGTACGAATTAATTATATAAAGCCAATGGTGGTCCAGATTTATATTAATCTCCAAAAGTCAAGAGAAATCAGGGCTTAAACAAATAAAACTGTTTTTACGGATTTATCACGCGTATATTAACTAAAATGAGTTTTAAAATCAACTCGACGTTTCGGTCGCTTTTCAGCTTCCGTGGTTCCGGGCAGTCTGAGGTGACAATTGTCTGACAGCAGTTTGAAAAATTTTATGTATTATGCCTAGCTACCTCCATCGATTTCGTAAACGTCTAGAGTATGGTATCTTGAGGTCTTGCAGACTGGTGGGCCATCGACGCTCGAGTAGCGAGTGACTGGGAGCTGCAGCACCGCGAGAACCGCTTAGGGGCCTCGTTGATGCGCCTGTTTGTGTGATTGCGCCGTTTCAACGTTTTGTACGTAGTTTCCATACTGTTCATATTTGTACTGTGACTGACGCTAGACGGTGGCAGAGCTTCAGTGACCGGAGCTCGCGAGCGTAGGCACCACCGCATTACCTAATTTACTTTCCGCTAAATGGTAGTGTTCAGCACTATCGTGTTCCGGTCAGGTGGTAATGTACGACCTTGTAATTTCCAGTACAGAGGCATAGCACCTTAGGCCACAGGAGTGGTAACGCATCTGCATTTTGACCTTGGTCTTCGTGTTAATGTCTACAGGCTGCAGTCGACACTTAACATCAATGCTTGTTTGCCACTTCCATTACATAAAAAAGTTAGTATATAAAATACCTTAACTGCGTAGGAATTAATAATTACATATCAGATAAATAAGTTATTTTTGGCCCAACGGCGCCCCGGTGTTCACGGATATGTAACCTAAATGTCTTGACTAATTCGGTGTTTAACAAGACAGGTTAAGCCCGGTTTTGCCGGTTCCAAAATCGCAATTCTCGTTAAGCTAGGTCAAATACAAACTAGCATTTATATTTTGATTTATATGGCTATTGAAATCAATGGCTTTAAAAAAAAACATAACGTTAAAAATAAAAATATTATCATACTAGCTGTGCCCGCGACTTCGTCCACGTGAGAAAAAATATGATTGTTCAGTATCTACCCGGACGAAGTCGTGGGCGCAGCTAGTATAAAAGTAGCCTAAGTTACTCCTTATTACGTCAGTTATCTGCCAGTGAAAGTCCCGTCAAAATCGGAGACACTCAAATTCTATTTACTTGTATGGAGGTGTATTTTATGTAATGGAAGTGTATGTATGTATGTATGTATGTATGATTGTATGGTGATAAAAGTAGCCTAAGTTATTCCTTAATACATCAGCTACCTACCCGTGGATGTCCCGTTAAAGTCGGATACACGGGTCACACTTGGATAATGACTATAGTAAATTGCCGAAAAGTGGTGAAAATTAGATCATTCACCTCACGCCTTTAAACTCCAAAAGGGTAAGGAGTGGTGAATGCGTGTATTTTATCATACATGCAAACACCCACACTTCGCCTGTTAGGTACGTGTTGCCCCATGTTAAGATGGCGAGCCTGAGGGTAATATAGGTACTTAAATGAAATGGAAAAATCTCTACAGCACTTACCTACTACCTGACCCAAGGATCTTACTTCGGACCTCAGCATAGCAACAGTGAAATGCTAATACTAGACAAAGCTGATCTAATTCTAAAATAATTCAACTCAAAGTCACAAAAACAATTTTTTACTATGCCACCCCTTAATTTATTGAAAAATGTTAATTATAATATGTGCATGTGATCAATTCTACTAATAGAATATCAGAATGTTATTTCATTAAAATTATTCTTGTAGAATAATTAGTAAGTAAATATAGATATCGGTGTCTATTCATAACTATTTTATAGTAAGAACCTGATAACTGGCATAGGGACGTGACGACCCGACCACCCACACCCACTAGTGGAAGAATTTTCTTCTACTGGAAGCGAATTCTTCCAATGGGGTGATAGTAGCTAAGTGCATTAACGCAAGATGGGCAGCAGCGCCGATAAAACTACACAACTGCGAAACCCCAATCCGCATGCCAAGCGTGGCGATTATGGCATATCCCCCCGTATTGGGAGGCTTTTTATCCAACAGTGGGCATCTTTCGGCTGATATGATGAAGCACCTGATACATAAATAAAATTATCATATGGTACCTGCATAGAGCAACGCGGCCCACCGGTCGCGGCGGACCGGAGGGGAGTAGCCATAGCGAGTATTACCGATGCAAAACAGTCTGTCATTTTTTGCGGGGGGCAATGCGTGCGGAAGCGCGCATGGCCCAGCGGCTGGTGTAGATCGTAAGCGATCTGCTCGGTTAAGCACTACGGGCGCGGTCGGGTAGTGTGATGGGTGACCGCTAGTGGCAAATTAAATGCGCGTTTCCGTGCTTCGGAGGGCACGTTAAGCCGTCGGTCCCGGTTGCTATCGATAGATAGCAGTCGTTAAACCTTGTCGGAGGCCTTATGGGCGGTTTGAAAACATCCGACAGCGGGTTGGCCACTAACCCACCCACCTTCACCAATCCGCATTGGAGCAGCGTGGTGGAGTAAGCTCCAGGCCTCCCCCCAAAAAGGGGAGAGACTCGTGCCCAGCAGTGGGACGTATAATGGGTTGCCATTATTATGCGTGCGACGCGACACACACACAAAACAAAAATCGTCTATCACTACGCAACTCACACCTTGACTTTAACAAAATACAGGAACAATTTCACGCACACATTAAAACATCTAGGCGACAGGTATAGGCCCATTTGGGCTTGTATTTTGACAGAGGGGAAAGCCTGCATATGGCTGCTCCCCTCTGGTGTTACTCTATGGGTACCTGCTATATAGGAATCGATCTAACAAAATGCATTAAAGGAAACCAGTTGGAAATATTCCTTATTTTTAATACGAATTTATCTGAGCAATATCTGATATTCCATGCTGTAAAAAGATCAAGATGTTTTGGTAAAATACATAATTCTGCTAAACCTTAAGAAACCTTAGCTTTTATAAATGCTGCTACATTAATTCCTAATGAGGGTTCATGGGACCTTGATATGAAGAAACTTTTTTATTTGATTAGGCAGGTACCTATCTAGCTACCTTTTTAAAATGCTTTAATTCAATGGAACCTTGGACTTTAATATATGAAAACGTTCACAGACTAAAAATATGTCAGTAGGCTTGGTTGCATGATCTTACTTTAGCAAATTTGTTAATATATTATAGTCATTATCCAAGTGTGACCCGGATGCCCGAGTGTATGCTTGTGTACATGCATATGCTTACCCCATCGGGGAATATAGGCGTGAAGTTACATATTACGAGTAAAAGTTGGTGACACGTGCATGGATTACTGTTAAATTTTTATTGCAATTTTTTAGGGCACTGTACCGAAGAGTAAAAACGGGCCGGTTAGTATGCTAAGACGCCGCTGTCCGTCCGGTTGTCAGGCCTGTCTGCCCGTCTGTCAGAAGGCTGTATCTAATGAACATATGAACCGTTCTTGATAGAGAGTTGAAATTTTCACAGATGATCTATTTCTGTTGCCACTATAACAAAAAATACTACAGACGGATTATAATAAATATTTAACAGCCGTTAAATATTAATTTTATTCTGTTGCCACGATATAACTGGAGATTGGAAACTAAGGTTCGGTTCCACCAGAATATTTGTTAAAAAGTTACTGTTAAAGTAAAATTTAACATCCTTTCATCCAACTTTAACACAAGTTAAAGAACCACCTGTTACATGGGCCAAAACGTAATCCGCGAATTGAGGGAGTTTCTAAAGTTTCTATGTATGCTTGTATGCATGCACAGACCTCTGCCTACCCCTTCGGTGATTACAGGCGTGATGTTACGTTTTTCTTATGTCTTATCATAAGTATGTGAGCTTATTGTGTCCATGATAACATGATAAATGTATTAATTGTATGCAACCCTGTAAATGCGAGTTCGAATCACTCGCACTTGTATTAAAATAACTTACAATGTTTTATACCTACTTATACTAAATAAACCAATACAAAAAAATCTAATATGAACCAGAAGTAGATAACTACTACACAAAAAAAAAATTGGTTGCACCATTTGAAAAATGTGAAATGACGTTACGAATCTTAAACTTTAACTGGTCGAGTTGCGCTGGTTAATATTAAAGCTTACCTCAATTATCTGTCAGATGGTGAGGGAATCTGTCAACCCTCATAACTTTAACTATGCTAAAAATACGCTGGTACAACGCATTTCGCAGTCAATGCTAAAAGTAAATGTTCTGTTATTTTATTTTAAAGAAATATGGAAAGAAAAATTTGACTTCAGGCGAGACTCGAACTCGCGGCCTACTGGGAATCTAGTCCAGCCGCTCTTCCAATTGAGCTACTGAAGTCCTGCCCGATTTGTCAAATCTTTCTTTCACAGTATAGTTAAATTTGTAGTATATATTATAAATCGAAAACAGACAGATTAATCGAAAATCTTTTTTCCCACGTGGACTTAATCGTAGATCGATTTATAACTAGGTATTCATTCAAATCGATTCGATTTTTTTTCGGAACGAATTGGCGTCCCTCTTACTAGTGTTCAAGAAACCGACCGTAAACATAACATAATTATTATTATAGCCTTAGCAAAATTCGGGCCTTATAGACCCGTAAATACCTAAGTAGTTTTAAATGCATAGTGAGAAAGTGGAAGACGAACGAAATGCTTGATCTGTAGATTTTTATACCGAGATAAATCTCATGGTACCTTTCAAGCTAAATTTATCCAACCGTTTACGCTACAAGCATACCAAAGATACTTTACCAGTAGGTACAATCAAAATCCTCTTTCTGGTGCAGTCGGATAAATAGTTGACAAAAAAAGGTCTTGAGGCTCAAAAAGTTGTATAATGGTCTTCGAAACCATGAAACCTGAACATTCTTGAACGACAGATTAGCTTTATAAAGAAGGGTCTAAAGTTAAGAGGTATTCTGAATCTATAACAGATGACGCAAATTAAAAAACAACAAAGAAGTTAAGTGAATTAGGTATCTCTAATTAGTTATCTCTTTAAAATATTAATCCTAATCTCAAAAAAGGTTCTTCTTCGGTACTTAACCGGTTCTTTGATTGTGGTCCATAATATTATAAGAGTGAAAGTAACTTTGTCAGGCTGTCATGCTTAAAAGACGAAACTGTTGAGACGATTGTGATGTAGATAGGCGGATACTGTTTGACCCAAAATCAACAAGTCGTGGATGAAATCACGGGAAATAGCTGGTTAGAAAATAATATAAGAGAGCAATACAGCACTTTTTTGGTTAATGGGCACTGAACTACCTGGCTAGGTTACAACTGCACATTTTGTCCAAGAAAAAAATTAAAAGTAGATTTTACATTACCTTATATAAGACCTAACCTATACTTACATACGCCATCAAATAGTAATGTTCAGGACTATGATGTTCCGGTTATATAAAAACTAGAAGTCTCAATTCAGGTGCGTTACTTCTCCTAATATCCTTTATTAGGAGTAGTAACGCATCTGAATTGAGACTTCTAGTTTTTATCTAGACTGTATTCAATTACCATCAATGTTAATTGTATACGCATGTCAAGTCCTTCCCCAGAATTTTGGTTATTAGAGTCAAATTTTGTTGATATCGCGTCAGTGAATAGGCACTTAACTCTCACTTTTATAATTTAAATATTAAAATATGCATCATTGCTAAATGAATTCTTTGTTATAAGTCTTGTAAGATATCACTATAAGAAATGTATTTTACTCTCTCGTCTTATTCATTTATCTATTTACATGTTTTCTTTTAGATAAACTGTTAAGTATATTTTTAATTAATCATCATTCACCTACTATTGTCACAGTTACGTATACTCGTATAAATCTTTAATTTACAGTAATTTTAGATAAAGGCAACGATTTGTTTAAATATGGAATTAACCTCAATTATCTTTAATACATTTCACATTTTACTTCCCATAAATGAATTGCGGTTTTTATTTTTGTATGAGTTTTTTTTATGATCTAAAGCAACTTAAAGGTACGTACCTGCCTCCTGAAGGGTGAATGCCTGGGATAATATTCTTCCTTTTTAGCGTGTCCATTCTCTACGCCATTTTTGTTTATTTTCTCCAACTCCGACACCGTATCGTGGTCCATCATGGATCGTATCACTAACAGCACTGTAACGCACGATGTCCGAAACAACGACTTTATGAAACACCAATCAGTATGTTTGATTGCACTTTATCTTATCACCTACTCGTAAATATTCTCCTTAATACATACTAAGACGTCGCCCGAACGCGAAAGCATCAACTTTGTAGAATCCTATGTCATCAACGTAACATAGGTACAATCCCTGTATAATGTCGTACCTATATATTGCACTGTTTTCAAATTTGTGCGCCTCTGAGGTTAAGATAATGTTTACTTTGTGAGAGCCCGAGTCGTTCTCACAACAGGCAGAGCTCGGTCGCCTTGAAAATGCTGGCATGTTACAAACTCAGGTGATAAGTTATATTAATACGACTTAAACTTAATTACGATACATGTTTGAGACGAGGCAAATAGTAATTTATGTCTTTGAAGTGTGGTCGAAATTCCCGTAACTTTTAAACTTGACCCAAAATGTAACTTTTAAGGCATCTTCTCAAATTTATATCTGACACTAATCTGAAGTATTTTTATTCGATACAAAAAGAACGCAACTTTGAGTGCATCAAAACAAGGCAATGACCGGTCTCTTGTTGTATTTATTTTTTTTTGGTCAAATGTGATACCGACATTTTATTATTTCCTTTTAATTCATTAATATGTGGTATTTTAGTAGGTATTACAGATATTTTTAAAGAAGGGGAAACTAAAAAGGATTTTTTTGTAAAAACTTGCAGAGAAAAGAGATCAGTTTTTTTTTTATTTCATTACTAGGTTTTGCCCGAGACTTCGTCAGTGTGTATTTTACAGTGTGTATATTAGGTACTTTTAATAATACAAATTGTATCTTTTTTTTATGTAATGGAAGTGGCAAACAAGCATGCAGCTCACATTGATGTTAAGTGATGACTGCAGCCTATAGACACCCACACAAAGACCAAGGTCAAAATGCAGATGCGTTACCACTCCTGAGGCCTGAGGTGTTATGCCTCTGTGCCGGAAATTACAGGGCCGTACATTACCACCTGACCGGAACACGATAGTGCTGAACACTACCATTTAGCGGCAATTATATTAGGTAATGCGGTGGTGCCTACGCCCGCGAGCTCCGTCACTGGAGCTCTACCTCCAGTAAAATATAAGCCACAACACAAGCTTAGATATATATTACTCCAATAACCTATATTACTGTAAAATTTAATTCAAATACGTCAAGCAGTTTTTCGTAAAAGAGCAACCAACATCCATACTCACAAACTTTCGCATTTACATATAATTTTAGTAAGATAATACGTAATAGACGTAATACCTAACTGGCAATTCTTTTAGTGATAAATATTATAATAAACCAGCATATTTTTTAAATTATTCACCTATATTTAACGATATCTGTCAAGAGCCGGTATTATAATCCTGTCGATGGTTAAGTTCAGTGAAGTTGATCAATTTCTGAATTTCTAACAACAACCGTTTAGTTGGGTAGTAGAGAGGGCTCACCTGAGGGGACACCTGACTCTTACGAAAATTGGCACTTTAAAGCTTAATAAGTCACGAAAAGTTAACTACTGACCTCTCACCCAAATTGACTCAAACCAAGCCAAAGATGGCAAATCCAAGGACCCGGCCGTGTTAACAGCCGACAAAGAAAACCCCACGCAGGGGGCAAACGCCCCGAACGTGGTTTCCCATACCCCAAGGGGTATGAGATGACAGTATCTCGGAAAGTTAACTAAATCGAAAAATGATGTTTGCGCATCCCTAATATTTATGAAAGACCTTTCCGATTTTTAGACCTTTCCAACGATATCCTACACTATATATAAAACCAAAAAATATATAGAATCCTCGCGTTACATGTAGGGGAGGTACCCTAAATAATTTATTTTTTCATGTTTTTATACTACCACATCGACGGTGTGATTAAAGTGTATATTTCTAGTACCAATAGTTTTTGCGCTAAACCGCGGACGGACAGACAGACAGACAGACAGAGGGACATGGCGAAACTATAAGGGTTCCTTGTTGACTATGGAACCTTAAAAAAGTCGTACCTACTCGTGCAAAGGTATGGTTATATCGTATTATAATCACATTGAATCTAAAAGGAAGACTACAATTGCTAAATAGAGCACCTCAATTCTCGTATTGTTGTCATTGTCTTCGAACTCAATGTCGATCGAGAACTATAAATATCGGAATGCGAGATAGTAATGTGTAACAATCGAAAAGTTATTGCTTGTCCCAGTTCTTTACTACAAATGTTTTTGTCAATGTCGAAATTTTGCATGGCTACCAGTTCATACATAAATTAGATCCAATGTGTTAACCATTTTCAGAGCTTAAAGAGCCTATCAGGTATTGCGTGCAATTATATCTATCCATGGCCTCTCAAGTAGACTTTTAAGACGGCTAAGGCCTGTAAACCACTTAATTTAAACACATATTTACATGGTACATAGTCTCAAAGTTATGTTTATCTTTTTGGACAATGTGTACAGAATATCAGAATTCTTTGCATGGTCCTCGTAGAGAGCCTGGTTTCAATATTGAGCTCGTGAAGGACGGACTCGTTTGTATGGAAAATAGTGTAAATTTTGTACAGCACTTAGCGCTAGCAACACATCTCATGAAAAGCATCACAACGGTCGCGTTCGCCCTTCTTTAGTGTCCATGTTTTTGAGGCGTATTTGAAAATGGGGAACATTAATGAGTCGACCAACTTCGTCTTTGTTCGCCGAGGTATGTTCCGGATAATCCATATTCACTGAAGCTGGGACATTAGAGTTGTATCCCTACCATTTTATTATGTCTCTTGATTTACCTTTTGGAGGAGCCTGTGCTGCTTATGGTGGACCCCTTAATAAGCAAAATCATCAACTTTTCTAAAAGGTAGAAGAGCACCTATGATTTGAAGGGAGTTAGTACTATAGTACCTACTTACCATAATTTTGGTTTTAGAGTGATTGATCTTGAGGCCCAATTACATGCTGTTTCTTTTCATTTTGTCGAGAAACTTCACTACTATGGTCATTTATTGAGCATAGAGCATAATGTGCTTTCAGATCAAAAAAGACATCTAAGCGGATGAAGCAGCTAGCAACAAGCTCATAAAAATATTTAGGTGTGAGAATGAAAACTGAAAAGAAAAAAAATACTTCAGGCGGGGATCGAACATCACTCGCGTGTGTGCTATTGGGAATTTGAAAATAAAAAATGTATTGTTTTTTTTTATGTTTTATAAAACTTCGTTATTAATTATATTGATGTGTCATGTGAAAAACTGAAAAAAAATGTTTTTTTTTCATTTAATTATCAGCAATTAAAAGTTGATAAAATTTAAATAAAAATCACGTGACTATGAACGCGCCACGATTGGTTACCCCTAATTGCGACGTCATAATGTTATAGCTGTTCAATAATAGTACAGCGTTTACGGCAATAACCTACATGTGACTTGACAATAATATCGAAATTACTAAAAAAATTGTTAGTTGATTCCGTGTAGGTATGTGTGACAAATGATTTATAAAGACAAGGTGTGATAATATTTCTGATGTTGATATATTTATGACACAGACTAATCAGCCTTTTATGACAACCAATTTTTTGACAAATGATGTTCGGTTCAATTCTGCTTATGTTCGAAAGTAAGTAAGTAAGTTTAATCTATACATATCTATACAAATAAATAAAAATGGAGTGTCTGTTTGTAATATTAAAATAACAGCTTTTTACTAAACGCATATGTATGTATACACGGTACATATACCAAAACAATTTTTTTTTACAATTTCTGTCTGTCTGTCTGTCTGCCTGTTTGGCGAGGCTATTCTATGGAACGGCTGGACCGATTTTGACCAGAATTTCAATGGCAGATAGCTGATGCGATAAGGAGTTACTTAGGCTACTTTTATCTCCATACATCCATACATACATAATCGCCGCAAATCAATACGGTTTTAGAAGTGGTATTGGAACTGACGATGCAGTTCTTGAGTTGACCAATACTATTGTATCGAATATGGATAGAAAATTGAAGACCTTAGGTATATTCCTAGACCTCTCTAAGGCTTTCGATACCGTTTTCGTCCCCTCCCTAATACAGAAGATGGAAGCCATTGGAATCCGAGGTTTGCCACTGGACTTGTTTGCAGATTACCTCAATCAAAGAAGGCAATCCGTCAAAGTGGGAACTCATTGTAGCTCTGATGAGTATCTTACTTATGGAGTCCCGCAGGGAAGCGTGCTTGGTCCTACGCTATTTATCATCTACCTCAATGAACTCAATACACTTCCGATGCAACACTGCAAACTCATCTCCTACGCTGACGATACGGCCCTACTAATACATGGCGAATCTTGGGATTTGGTGCGCACATATGCTGAGCAATATTTAGCAAAGGTATCTAGATGGTTGGATAATAATCTTCTTACACTCAATCTTTCAAAAACGAAATATATGGTCTTCTCACCCACAGCTTTTGGTCAACCTCCCTCTACCTTTTCTGTTACCTGCCACACTTGTTCACCTTTAGCCAACACTACTTGTAGTTGTGCAAGCCTAGAAAGGGTTGAATTCATTAAATATTTAGGAGTTTATATTGACCAGTGCCTACGTTGGAATAAACATATTGATCATCTGGTAGCAAGGATACGCAAACTATTTCCAATATTTGTGAGACTGCGAGGCGCCGTTGATATAGATACGCTCAAAATGGTTTACTTTGGATTTGCGCAATCATTACTTGGGTATTGTATCACCTCCTGGGGCGGAACCTATAAAACCCATATGTTGCGCTTGGAGCGCGTACAGAGGGCGCTATTACGCATTATCTTAAAAAAACCGTTTCAATATTCAAGTGCCAATTTGTATCAGGAATCTAAAGTTCTCTCAGTCCGCAAACTATATGTCTTAAACTTAGTACTACACACGCACAAAAACCTTCCTTTCGATAAAAATAATGAGAAGAAGCGCAGAAAGCACGCAATCTTTAAATGCCCCACCTTCAAAACTACTCTGGCAGAACACCACTACCGAATCCTTAGTACTAGACTATATAACCGTATTAATAAATTGACATCAATTTACCCAAAAACTACATTACAGGTCAAGCGAACTTTAAAAGAGTGGTTACTATCTCAAACTTATGAAGAAATTGAAGATCTTCTCACGGTTATGACATAAATCTGTTATTTTTTCCTCTGTTGTCCTATTAACTCTTGCGTACACACACACACACACACACACACACACACACACAGACACACACACACGCGCGCGCACATACACACGCACACACAAATACACACACACATCACAAAAACACAATGCATACTTCTAGCACACACTTTTCAATCCCACTGATAACATCAAAGTAATTGTTTTATCTTTGTAACTGCTTGTTGATTTCATCCATGTAGGGATATGTACATTATGTATACAGTGTCTTTTAAGTTTTGAATTACCATTTTTTTTTTTTATTGTTTCTTTGATTTGATTAATGGTTACTTAATTAACGAGAAACCTATGTATTAACGTCACCTTTAGTGATATATGTATAATAAGGGAAGCGCTGGTATCTGTTAGCACAGTTTTAACTTTTGCAGATGCCAACGATCACTTAAAAGTATAAAATAAGTGACTATGTTTTAGATTAATTTATATTAAGTAAACATGTCATTTTTTGTTGAAAATAAAGATTATATTATATTATATTATACATACCTACATACAAATAAGTAGAATTGGAGTGTATCCAACTTTGACAGAACTTCCACGGGTAGGTAGCTGATGTAATAAGGAGTAATTTAGGCTACTCTTATCTCCGTACATCCATACATACATAAATACCTACATACAAATAAATAAAATTTTGAGTGTCTCCGATATTGACGGGAATTTCACTGACAGATAGCTGAACTGATAAAGAGTAACTAAGGATACTTTTATCTCCATACAACCACACATACATACATACCTACATACAAATAAATAGTATTTGAGTGTCTCCGATTTTGACGGGACTTTCACTGGCAGATAGCTGATGTAATAAGGAGTAACTTAGGCTACTTTTATACTAGCGTAGCGGCCACGACTTCATCCAGGTAAATACTGAACAATCATATTTTTTCTCACGTGGACGAAGTCGCGGGCACAGCTAGTAAGTAATAAAAATAATGTTATGAAATACTCGTACTTACATCGAAATGATCTTCACAACAAAAAAAAACGTTTTTGTTTTTGGATTATCACGGTGCACTGCTTGAAACCATTTATTTCGACGTTTTTCATCTTGGGGAACATTTAAAAACATTTGTTTTTGTAGTATTCGTACATAATGGTACAAAACAAGAACGATAACTTTTAAGATTCGACATTTTCAATATAAATTTGTGTTTTTACATCAATGTCAACAGAAATAATTAGATCAAAACACTGTACGTATTGTCTCTGTATCAATTGCTATGAGTGGAAACTAACATTGTGACTTCACATGCACTCGGGTTTGTTCGGGAGCTGTCGGCGTGTCTTCGGTACTGGATTCAAAAACTTATTTTTAATTTGATATAACTCAAGAATTATTGCAAAAATTTTGTTTTGTTATAAAACTTAGGTATATACATATAATCTTTCTATTTATCGCCAAACATTTTTTTTTTCAAAAACCCAATTGGAATAAATAAAAATATGAAAACCAGTATCATGTTCAAACAAAAAAGTACCCTAAAGTGGTCAGATATCACATATTGGAATGGTTAAATTTAACCATTTTTCTACGAATCTCTAAAAATATCACGATTACACTGATCAACAGATTATCGATTATGTCAAGGCTTTTTATTAAATATTATAAATCAATTTAAGATTTGGTAGAATTGAGTAAAAAAATAATTTATCAATAATCTAAGAGTTTGAGCAGAATGTCACGAATAAGCACATAATTTAAATAATTAACATGTATGAAGACTTTCAAGCTAGCTATATGTGTTAATTAATTTTGTCATCCCTTTCAAGGCTAAATCAACTCATACGTAAGGGCTAGGTGACAGTCATAAGTGTATTGACCTTTATTATAAATGGAACGCGTTAGTTATTTAAATTATGGTGCAATCATTTCATACGGAATTCATTCATGTGTCATTTGAAATTAAAGATTAACTGACATATCTATTACGCATATAACTTTGCAAGGTCAAAGCTATCTCATTTTAATTTGAAGCTAATTTGTTTGTCTTTAGTCTCATGAAAAATTTTAAGTACTTCAGTCACTGTTTGCCAGTCTTTGAAATCATTTTAAAATGGTTCTCATTTCAACTTTTTAATGGAAAAGGAAAACATGCATGCAATTTACATGGATGATAAATTACTCTTGCAGCCTATTGATATCTATATAATAGGCCTAAATGCTGATTTCCGTAGGTTTAAAATCCTTTTTCCCAGAAATTAATTAGGAATTCGGTCGGTTTAAGCCTATACAAAAGGAGGTAGCTTATGTCTGTAGGTTTAAAATCCTACTCCAGAAATTAATTAGGAATTCGGTCGGTTTAAGCCTATACAATAGGAGGTAGCCTATTGCCACCTCCAGGCACATTACCAGATTCCAAGGGCGGCACAGGGAAAATTTCAAAAAAATTCAATAGCACTTACACTCCTAGGCCTGCTACCATAGTATCTTTTACGACAACTATTCCAAATGTCCTATCCGTCCAAAGATCAACTTTTTACTTTACTTTTGTTAGTAGGTAGGTATCTAGTTATGTATTTTTTATCAGTATAGTTTTATTATGTATAGGTATTAAATATTAGGTTGGGGAAAAAGTTTCTTCGCATATTTTAAGATAATTCAAAACATTGTTTAATATAGTTTATTTAAATTTAACTAAAGTAATAGGTTGGGGAAAAAGTCTTTTCGCATTATAGTATGTAGGAACTTGTAATAAAATTTCTTTGGCTGTAGTATTTGTATCTGGCTGGTTTTGGTATCATTCAATCATAAAATTTTAAAGAACGTAATTCCAAATTCAAATTAGGCAAATGTGTGATTTTCATTTGATTTTCGTACTGTCAAGATGAGTGAATCTAATGAAGAAATTCGATACATTTTAAAATTTTACTACAAAAAAGGTAAAAATGCAGCGCAAACAGCGAAAAAAATTTGCGATGTTTATGGACCTAGTGCAGTGTCTGTGAGAGTAGCACAAATTTGGTTTAAGCGTTTTCAATCCGGAAATTTTGATGTCAAAGATGCACCTCGCTCTGATCGCCCTATTACGGATAAAATGGATGCCATTTTTGAAAAAGTGGAGCAAGATCGACATATCAGTAGTTACGACGTAGCTGAAGAACTGAGAATTGATCACAAAACAGTTTTGGCGCATTTGAAAAAAGCTGGGTACAAAAAAAAGCTCGATATTTGGGTACCTCACGAGCTCACTGAAAGAAACCTAATGAACCGTGTACTCATTTGTGATTCTTTATTACGACGTAATGAAACCGAATCATTTTTGAAGAAGCTGATAACTGGTGATGAAAAGTGGATCACGTACGACAAGAACGTGCGAAAAAGGTCGTGGTCAAAGGCCGGTCAGGCTTCACAGACTGTGGCGAAACCCGGGTTAACTCGCAATAAGGTGATGTTGTGTGTGTGGTGGGATTGGAAGGGTATTATTCATTTTGAGCTATTACCACCACGCAGGACTATCGATTCTGAACTCTACTGCAAACAACTGATGAGATTAAAGCAAGAAGTTGAGAGAAAGCGGCCGGAATTGATCAACAGAAGGGGTGTGGTGTTTCATCATGATAACGCTAGACCTCACACATCTATAGCACATCTTTAGCCAATCAGCAAAAATTAAGAGAGTTTGGCTGGGAGGTGTTAATGCATCCGCCGTATAGTCCTGACCTTGCACCTTCAGATTTCCACCTGTTTCGGTCTCTTCAGAATTCTTTTTGCAATGTTCATGCATCACGAGAGGACTGCCAAATCCACTTGTCGCGGTATTTTGATGAGAAGTCCCCAAATTTTTATAGCAATGGGATCATGTCCCTACCTTCAAGATGGCAAAAGGTAATCAAACAAAATGGTACATGCGTATACGTGCATACCGTATGCGGTACCAGCGCTTTTACATTGAAACAATTGCATAACGCTGGTGGTAGAGCTCCAGTGACGAAGCTCACAGGCTTAAATAATATTTATAGGCTACAGTCATTCACTCACAGTGAACTGGGGGCCAACCGCCTAACTCGAATATATTTTTTATATTCAAGTTTTTAAAATTGTAATTCAAAATAACACCGTAGTATGTTTCCTCTTTCAAGAAAATCCATATATATGGAATCAGGGCCATCTAGCGTAATTTATCTGAACTACATCAAAACTCGAAGCTACAGCTATCATCAAGTTATCAACATGAGTAACGTGATGATTTAATTTACTACAATCAAGTATAGATGTCAGGTGCGTCATCTGTAATTTATTTCAGTGTTATTTCTCTGTACCAGAATAAAATATTATTCTAATCCAGAGAATATAGGAATTCATTATTAACTTGTATGATAGGACTAGTAGGTAATAGTAGGTATACTATACGAATGCAAATAGTAAGCGCATAAATAACCTGATTATTTTTAAGCCGGTAAAAAATATTGGACTCTAGATCATTTTGTCAATTTTACCTACAGTATTTACCTACCTACTTGATATAAATGTCAACGAAGTATCTATTTTGACATATTGAGGTAACTACCTAATGGGTAGGTTCCTACTATTGGTTGTAAAAAGTTATTTCTACTTTTGATGTAGGTTTCAACGCTTATTTTGTTTCACAGGTAGGCAGGTAGGTAGGTATATTATGTCAGAACTTTTACCTTAAGTACCTTAGAAATAACACTTACTTACTTACTAAGTAAATATAATTACATACCTACCTATATAAATTAAAAAAAAGGGAAATTCACAGATCGACTTTACTTTAACTCGGAGTCGAACTTTGAGCATTCATTTTGTAGGTATCATAGACGTAGGTACCTTTTTACCTAATAAGTTAGATAGGAATTAAATTCTTTTAATTGTAAAATTGCACGACCTCTACTCCACTTTCATGTAGGTACCTCATGGTTTTTTGTATTATATATCAATGAGGTACCTACATCTTTTAATACGCCCCACATTAGGTATTAAAACCGTGTCGTTGGTACACACACAACACATACACAAACACTCAGACCCGAAACAAATAGGTATCTGTAGGTCATACAAATAATTGTCTCAGTACGGAGATCGAACGCGTGAGCCTCGGTTAAAATGAACGTCACACACCGCCGGACCAACTGGTCAATTTTTTTTAAAGTGTGTGTTTGACTAGGTCACAAAATAATTTCAAACGAGTTTTTATACCTACCTACAGAATTTCGCATGCACTTTATGTCTTGCCATTAAATTTTATGCAAAACAAAAAATATTCAATTGTGTCTATGGATTGCAATAAAACAGAGATAAAATTACTTCATTATTGCCAAAACAAATTCTAATGATAATTCTTATTCTTCACTTCCTCGGTAGCCTAGTGGTAGCAGGCCACTACTACTACGCTGAGGTCCTGGGTTCGATTCCCGGGTAGGGGGTTAACAGATAAAATGGTGTAAAGTCCTTTGTGCCTGGTTCTATTGGGATTGTTCCATTTTCTGGAAATTTCCCAGTACCTCGAAGTTTGGTAATGTCAATGGTCAACAGGCTCGCCACCTGTTACATGGGCCAAAAACGTAACCGACGCCCCATGATACAGTAATTAGTTAAGTACCTACTTAATTATTAAGCTTATCAGTAACAACTTGCAATAAGCACCAACGAAGGGCAGAGTAACGACCTCTGCGATAACGACTCGCTTAATGGTCCTTTAGGACAATGGTCCGTCTTTTTTTTACAAAGACAAAGACATTTATTTGCCTTAAATATGGTAGATATTAAGTTCTTCGTTTTAGAATTACCCCTTTATTCATAAACGTATGCTAATCTCTCCTTTGTCTTTTTCTATGCTGCACATTTGACAATGCAACTGACAAAGACAAAGCATTCTATAGCTAAAACGTATCTAATGTACGTTTATGAATAAGGGGGTTAGTCTTTTATAATTCATCGAAATCAAATATGGTGGGTATTATCATTTTTGGAAAGCGTCATTGCCACTCTTTTATTTATAAAACAAAACATTTCCCCTAAGATATTCTAAATCACAAAATTGGTAGGTAGGTACCTACTATTTCAATAAAACTAAAATCATCTCTTTTCAATAATTAGCTAGAAACATATTTGTGCTTTCTTACACAGAAATAGAAATAGAAAATATTTTTATTTCGAATAGATCTTTACAGATACTTTCAAAACGTCAGTAAATCATAAAATACCTAGAGTGGATAACTATTACTTATAGTAAAAGCAAAATCATATATTAATAGTAAATTAAAAATTAGAATTTAAACTACTTGGTTAAAACATAATAATCACAAATTTTTTCAATTCCTTCAATGATGATAAAGGAAGAAAAAGAAAAACTTATTCGTCAAAATCAAAGTTATTCACTTAGCAGAGTTCCAAGTGCAGTCACCACTGAGAAGAACTCCGCTACCCAACAAACTCAGTAAGAGCTCTTTTAAATGAGAGCTTAAATTAAAAGGAAAAATATCACACCTAAGTTGGCTTTACAAGTTTACGAGTAATAGTCGACCAAAGTAATACTCGAAATTTATAAAAAAATTATAAATCTAGTACAGATTATCGTGAAAAATTTAATAATGTGAACGTCCATAGCATAGATGCAAATAAACTGCTATCTACTAAATGTGATGTAGCTCCTGCAAACCAGACCAGTCCCCACCAACAGCACCCGTTCACGAATATGACGCATGTGACAGCCATTGCCCTCCTCGACCATTTTAGAGGGATGTGAGCAACCCGCCACACGACGCCGCCAAAGGCAAAGACATTTAAGCGTGCATGACTGTTCCGGATATGCATACGGCAAAATAAAAGATGACAGGCATCCTTGTACCCGTATTTACCTCTGCCCTTGAGGAAAAACTGCTTGGAGAAACGTTGGTTTTAGCGTCTTTGAGTCCCATGCAATAGGAGGGCAAAGTTTGGACATTCATTGTGTATATTACCAACCTACAGGGACGAAACTGTAGTGTAAAGCCTCAAATTGGTTGTCAGCGATCTGCAAGGCGGCGGCCAGAGCGGCGGGATCTAACGAAGGTATAGATTCTTATTAAAGTGAACTGGATATCAGCGGCACGGCCGCATCCCACTTGATACACTCTTCCCTCTAGCTGGAATCGCTCCTCTCGATGTCAGAAGAGACGTCGCCTGTTGCGTTGAGAAGAGAAAACAGGAGTCTGACCATCGACATCTGACCCCCTGTACGATTACTCTCTCCCCCCGGCAAGACTCCAATCATAAATCATATTATTATATCGACGACCCGGTTAGTCCAGCGGTGTGAGATGACCGTTTGATTCGAAGGGTCGCGGGTTCGATCCCCGCACCGGGACAAATATTTGTATGGCCTACAGATATTTGTTTCGGGTCTGGGTGTTTGTGTATGTGTTGTATGTGTACAACGGCACCCACGACACAGGTTTATACCTACTGTGGGGCTGTGAGTGTAAGCGTATTTTATTATTATTATTTTATCATTGCCTAAGAACATAGGCTTTAGTAGTTTAGTGGTAAAGCAGGTGCGCTAGTAAATGTCATATCGAGGTCAAAGGTTCAAATCCCACCGAAATGATTTTTTTCCATTTTTTATTCACTGTCTGTCTAGTCATAATGTAGGTATCACTTTTAAATTGGTTGATTAAAAAACTAGCCTTGATCTTTTATTTTTATTTTTTTATTCAAAACATTCTACACATTATATTATACACTTTATACATACATAATTTAATCCCATTTGGTGAAGCCTCTCAATGTTGGTATTTCTCTGGATTGAATCCCTAATGGCTGATGTGTATCGCTAGCACTAATTTGATTTTCCGGGCGTCCAAGGAGTTTTGACTTGGCCTAATGAGAATTAGCGCGACCATGACTGGCCGAATATTTAAAAGAAAAAAGTTTATTTGAAATATTCGAAGAAAAATAAACAAATGACGATTTTTTCATTACTCTCTTACCTTATCAACGGTGAACACACGATTGTATAATAATTAAGAATCTGTGAATTTGCACTGAGATTTGTGCCCTTTAACCTAATTCCGAAGTGATCGGACCCTCCGAATAAGCTGGTGGAGATCAATTTATGGTCGAAAAAGACGCCGGCGTCGATAAGTAATCACTAAACCTGACCACGTGCGTCGTCAAGAACAATAACCAGATCTGCGGAACCTCGGTACAGTCTTCAATTTGGTGAGTGGCTTGCACGTTTGTTATTGGGGTGTTTGATCCGGAGGGATAGGTGATTTGGTGCCGAAGTTTTGCGAGTAATCATTTTACTATACCCAGGATTTATAATCCGCCCTGGAGTGACTATTTACACGTTCCACCACCATTTAAAATTCATATACTTTACTTAATTAAAGCGATGTTAGGTTTTTCAAAAAAAGATAGGTCTGAACAGTGGAACACAACCACTCTTTTTTCTATGATTAAAATATATCAGAGCTATGTTTCTATACGCAAACAAGCATGCAGTGCATATTGATGTTAAGTGATGACTGCAGCCTATAGACACCCACACAAAGACCAAGGTCAAAATGCAGATGCGTTACCACTCCTGAGGCTAAGGTGTTATGCCTCTGTGCCGGAAATTACAGGGCCGTATGTTTTTTGGTATGTGTAATAATATATAATACACATAATACAAATACCTACACATTATAGTCAGTACAAATATTTGTACTAATGTTCTAGAAAACAGCTCCAACCATAGATGTATTATCTACTTCGTTAGATAGATTGGCAATACAAAGAGACAGAATATATTATACGCATGTGTGAGAGCGAGATAGATAGGCAGGACCATTTACAGACACGTTCTCGGCCTGAGACAGCTTGGCGTTAGTCGTGAACACAACAATTTCCTTTTATTTGTATTAAATTTAAGGTTTACTGGTGTTTATTGTATATAAATAATGATGGTTACATGTGCAGTACCTGAATGTTACTCATTTATGAATGTAAACCCACTTATTCATTCATTTCACATGTAAGTACGAATTAAATGTTTGGCTCTCTAAATGCAAGGATTTAGTTAGTGATACAACACTTTTATACATAAACGGATAGACAAAATTAATAGGTTTTATAATATGAATGATTTGAATGCATAAGAATTAACTGTAAAATAATAACAAATACGTGAATTACTTCTATTTTATAACCTCACCTTTGTAGGGATTTTACCATATCGATAATTTGTATATGTCAATCAAGGATATTATATATAATTTACCTCTTTAGTGTTCATCACTAAAGAGGTTAATTATACAAAATTTCCTCCTACCTTATTTAATGCATTTATTAAAAGTTTAGAGTTTCATAGCCAAACTGCGCTCTTATAAATATTATAAAAATAATTTAATAACAATAGAAAAATGGCTAACAATGATAAAAATAAATCGACTATATTATAATGCAGCAAGCACTTCGAACAAAAAGGTCTTTGAATAAAAATATCTACGTTATTTCTTTATTATTTACTAGCTGTCTCTTTATCTCCTTTGCTGCTCTTTTTCTTCTTAGTATTTTCTTAGGTTTTCGCGAACTGCACTCATTGAAATAAAACTAGTTTTCGGATTTATCTCGCGTATATTTTTCTCGTTGATCTTTCCTTGAAAACTGTTATCATATTTATTTATCATCATAAGAAGTTTTCTGTTATCCTTGCTCACTTATCAGGTCACTTACTGTTTAATTATTAGATACTTTTTTTTGCTATGTCTCTCGTCAGCACGGGATCCAATTTGAACCCCGGACCTTTGTCAGGCTTGCGCGGGGACATGAGGGGTCCAACACGTAGAGGCCCTTTCGAGAATTTTGATCTACTTTGTAATGGGTTATATTCGGCGGGACCTCTCTCTGGCTGGATCAAAAGTTAATACAACACAGACAGACCCCGCAGCATAAATGGGACTATAGTAATGATAAGTGATTCGCCAAACTTTGGGCTATGTAGGTGAACTGGGGGGACTAGCTGGCTGGGCCTATGGAGTGAGATGCGGCACCTGCCTATATTCAACATCTCATATTATCGAATCCTACTTTAGGCAGGTGGTGACTCGCCTCTCCTTGGTGGGCCCCCAAACAGCTAACCCGATGGTCGACGGGGGCCAACACTGTTGAGAGAGGCTGAGGGTGTCGAGAGGTGTGGCTCCGGTTTCACCATCACGAGCGAGTAATCTCAAGTTTGGAGCGGGCTTCCCCGCTATTATGCCTTTAGACACTTCTACGCCCGAGTGTATGGCTCTTTCAGAAATTTAGACAACAGCCTATTATCCAAATTTCTGCAAATGCCATACCTCTAGCGCCCCACTCAGACCGGCCAATGAAGGCTCTATCCGGCCGTACTTCTGAGTGGCGGACGAGGCGGAGCCCAGTTCTCTCGGAAGAACTCGAGATGATGGTAGGGGGTGGTGTCGCTACTCACCAACAGCTCGCCGCTGCTCTGCCCCCTTTATTATTATTATATATTTATTATAAGATTTTTGTTTATGTTGTACACCCCTACTACTTCCTGAATTTGTTCCTTTACATGTAAGGTTGCCTAGTAGAAATCGCTGTTAGCGATAAGGCCGCCTGTTGTACTATAATATTATGTCCTAATTGTTTTTTCGTAATTGTTATCTATTGTGTACAATAAAGAGAGTATTAATATTATTTATTTATTTTGTATAATTATGCGCAAGGTAATGCACATATATTAGATCAACACGGGCCACCGGCCGACTAGAGGGTAGTAGCCATAGTGTCTATTACCGATGCAAAACAATCTGTCATTTTTTGCGGGGGGGAAAAAATTTGTGTGACACACACGCACAATAAAAATCGTCTATTACTACGAAACTCACACATCGACCTTAACAAAATACATACACACAATTTCACACACACATTTAAACATCTCGGTGACAGCGGCTTCTCGGAAACAAACTCTCATCAGTCGCTCGACCGATCCGCGTATCGTATAAGGTATACCTATCAGTCCGCCCGATTGTGTTGTTTGAATCAGTCCGAAACAAGACTACCGATATTATCGCATTATTTAGTTTTAAAGAATCAAATAACAGTTTTATTACATATTAAAAATTACTTACATATGAAAGGTAAGGCTATCTTTTTGGAAACTGGAACAAAAATACAGAGCAAATGGGCATTTTTAGGACGTCAGTTCAGTCGCACAACTAGATTTAGTCTAATGAGCAGTCCGGCTGCAACTAGTTTTTATTTACGCATAGGACTATTTGGGCTTGTACTTTGACAGAAGGGAATGGTCCGGAGTGGCCGGTGACCCGTGTTGCTCTATGGTTGTGCATGACATGTCTTCTAACGTGTACTAGCTAACAGTTTATTTTTTGTTATAGTTTCTATGTATTTATTGCAATACACTATTGTGATGCATATTCTTTGCAGTTGTTATTAGATACAAAATTATAGGTACTTTTGTTGGCAGGTAACAATGAAACCAAAACGGAAAGTATCGTCTTAAGTCTACAGAGATATATCGCTAGTGCCCAGCACCTCCAAAGAAAATGTATCTGATCTAGGCAACACACCATTTCTTCCAAGTCTACGGCATTTCTATAGTAAATTAATTATGGTTGGAGGAAAATAAAAATAATTTTGTTTGTAGTTTATTTCTAAAAAAATATTCCCTGGTTGATGTGTGTAAAATCAGAAGATAGTTGCATCGATCATCGATATCGATATTAAAATCTGAAGTCTTTGCAGCACTATTTTGCTCGCACACAAACACATGTCACGCACACTGACGTAATCCGAATTTGGTCTCGTCCTGACTACTCAATTGCCAATCTTTAGTATTATACATCTATGGCTCCAACGATTTCGATGAAGCAGAATCCCATTTTTGTATGGAGGTTAGCCCCACTTATGACACAGAACTAATAATTAACTCAAAAATTATTTGTGGTGTTAAAAATAGTTCAACCGTACCATTATTTTGGTTAGCCATTGGTCCAACGGTGTGTGACGACCGTTCGACCGGGTCGAACCCGTGAAGCGAGGCTGCCGGGGACGATCCTCGTACCGTTTGTATGACCTACAGGATATTTGTCTCGAGTCTGGGTGTTTGTCTATAGTGTTGTGTGTAAACAACGGCACCCACGATACAGGTTTGTACCTAGTGTAATGCTGTGAGTGTAGGTAAGCGTATTTATTTATTTATGTGAATAGATGTAAAATATTGACTAATACCTAATATTCGTTAAAGATCCATGACGTAGGCCCGTTTAACTCAGCTGAAGACATAGGACAACAGAATCGTATCGTCGAATCCCGAGCTGGTTGCAAAAGATATTGAATCAAGTTTTTTACAGACACTTATACCAACTCGGCAGCAGTCGATGGTTAGGCACTGGGCAAGTGGTAGAGTTCCAGTGTAGCACCACTGCATTACCTTAATAATCTGCCGCTAAATAGTAGTGTTCAGCACTATCGTGTTCCGGTTAGATGGTAATGCAAGGCCCCGAAATAATTTATCACAGAGACATATCAACCAAGAGGTGGCAACACATCTGTATTTTGACCTCTGGTCTTCTTCTTCTGGAATGTGAATTGCATGATTGTTTGCCACCTTCATTATATAAAAAAGTAGATACCTCCTGTTATCAGTCGACATAGAGCAACACGGGCCACCGGACGACCGGAGAGGAGTAGCCATAGCGTTTATTACCGGTGCAAAACAGTCTGTCAATTTTTGCGGGGGGAAATACCTACGTGTGACACACAAAAATACAAAAATCGTCTATTACTACGAAACTCACACCTCGACTTTAACAAAATACGTAAACAATTTCACGCACACATTTAAACATCTAGGCGACAGGCGTAGGAACACTTGTACTTGTACTTTGACAGAGGGGAAAGCCTGCATATCCCATGTTGCTCTATGTCAGACGGCATGTACGGAACACGATAGTGCTGGACTACTATTTGGCGGCAGATCAGGTAATGCGGTGATGTTTAACTATGTAGTTCATTAACACTTAACCTACCTAATAGTACTATAGTACCTACTTGTCTTTAGTCAGTTGCCTAACTAACAAAAAACGTCCAAGTCATCATCATTTCTCGATTAACATGTAGGTAAGACTTGACCTTAACCTAAGTATATACCTACAATTCAAACGGTACCTATTTGTATCTTATTTCCATTTATTTATTCGCACTGTTTGTTTACTTATTTTGCGTAATTGCATTGGACAATTGAAAACAAAAGTAAAAGCAATGATCCCTAATTAGGTAACATTTAGTGACTGCGTATATTATAACAATTTCCTATCTATTTTATAATTATCTGTCACAGGACAATAGTTGCTGTTTGGAGTTACTCAATCTTTTAGTTATTTTTCTTCTCTAATACAAAAAATATCTGCATTTAGACGAGAACACGATAACGGACGTCACGCAGAATACCTGTACTTTACTTACAAGGAGGGCTATACTATGTATATATGTATCTTCACGCCAAGTCCGTTACGGGGCAGGCAGAGAGTGTAAAATGCCATATATGCCGTTCCTGTCTGATACACCTCCAGTGCTTCTTCTAGTTCTTCTACATTCATCATTCTCGTCATACATGCACGCCGATTGCTAATACGCTTGACTCCACCTTCAGACAGTACCTACTCAATCTATTTGACCAAGGTAGGTCTGTCTTGGTCTGCCTGGACATTCGCGTTGAATATCTGTTTAGTCATTCGCTCATTCGACATACTTTCTAAATGCCCGCACCATCGTAGAATGTTTGTTTTTTCATTTTTACGCCAATACTCTCATTCACACAAAGCCTCTTTCTTAAATCTTCATTACGAACGAGATCGGTGAGCAGATCTTGCTCAACATTCTCATCTCGACCGCGGTTAATTTACTTTCATGCTCTTTCATACCCAGCTCTCGCATGCATACAATAACGTTGGAGTAAGTACAGCATTACGTATGACTAGTTGAACCCGCTGGCTTAGATTTTTAGATTCTAGCAGCTAACCCAACGCTCCATTCACGCAATGCCCAGCAAGCACCCTTCTCTCTTTGTCAGCGGTGAACTCTATCTTAGACTATTACTCACAACCATAAAAGGCTGATATTTTGGACATTATAAAATAATTAAAATTTCATACTGTAAAAAACTATTTTTGGAATTTTTTTTCTGAATTTTTCTATTGCGACCCCCTTGTTTTATTAGTATTTGCATACATTGCATAGCTTGAATTTTTTTTAATTTTTTGACACTAAAATCGCCCTTTTAGCGCGAAAAATTGGCAAAATTTGGACAAAATTGTTGATTTTTATACCAAACCGAGGTTACTTGGCAGGTGACCTGCCCATACGAAACTCGTAAGGTATTTATCTGATAAATGCCAAATTTATGCCGTGTATACATATAAATTAATTAAATATAGAGCCGTTATTTTTGACTTTTGAACCTCCATATTTTGGACATTCTAAAATAATTAAAATTTCATACTGTAAAAAACTATTTTGAATTTTTATTTATTTATTTATTTATACTTTCAAGCAAAAAAATGTAACATGAGGCGGACTTAATGCTAAGTAGCATTCTCTGCCAGTCAACCTTTGAGTTGTATAGAAAACATAAAAATGGTGCAGAACATTGCAAATAATCTAATCTACTTATAACGACTAAAGATAAGTATAAATAACATTTTTAAAAGTAACAAACACAAGAATACCTATTGCTATATGGAATATATTACTTAAACCAAAATAATACATATATATATATATAAATATAAGCTAAATACATATTTTTATAAATACATATATATATATAACACATATACACATATATATCCAAATACATATACCTATAAAAATATTTAAATAAATGCAACGAAAAATAGTAAACTCAAAGCAGACATAGCGTGAAGAACATGTAGATAACTGTCACAAATGTACAAAAAACTCAAAGCATCCTCAAATAATGCTCATGTAGCTTTCATTTAAACGACAATTTAGTCGTAGCTTTTCTGATGTCCACGGGGAGTGCGTTCCAAAGCTTTATTGCCGAAATGGTGAATGAGTTAGGCATGAAACCTGTTCGGTGAAAAGGAATGATAAGGGTGAGATATTTAGAAGAACGAAGACCGAGATCATGAGAGTTACCCAGGATTTGAAATTTGCTTTTGAGATAATCAGGAGAGTTTGGATCGTTAATGATAGAGTATAACAAGCATAATAATCTGATGGATCTACGCTGTCGAATAGGCAGCCATTTCAACTTACAGCGGTAGGAAGAGATATGATCAAATTTGCGTAAATTGAAAATAAAGCGTATACAATTATTATGAATACGATCCAGTTTATTTAGAAATTCTTGAGATAGATCAGGATAGCAAACATCAGCGTAGTCGAGTATGGGGAGCAAAAGTGATTGAACAAGAAGTGATTTGGTCTTAGATGGCAAAAAAAATTTAAACCGGTATAGAGACCGTAGCGAAGCTGTTACACTTTTACTCACATGAGTGACTTGCTTATTCCAACTCAGTGTGGAATCCATATAAAAACCCAGGTTTTTAACTTCTTGTGAGAATGGAATGAGCAAGCCATTGAATGCAACATGCGAGAGGCTATTTATATCAATATTATTCACAAAGTACGAGCTACCCAAAATAATGGCTTGACATTTGGAGACATTCACAGTTATACCAAATTGATTAGACCAGAGTAATATTTGTTGCAAGTTAAAGTTCAAATTTGTTATTGCGTCATCCAATTTGTCTGGATCAGTCTGAGCATAAAGCTGCAAATCATCGGCATACAAATGGTAAGAACAATTGAGGCGTTCAGTCAGGGAGTTTATAAATAATGAAAACAAAAGAGGAGACAATATACCGCCTTGCGGTACGCCAGAAGCCAGATCGCACCAATCAGACAAGTCACGATTGACGCGAACTGCCTGCTTGCGACCGCGAAGATAGGACGAAAACCAGTCTAGAACTAATGATGAGGCGCCACTTTGCTTGAGGATTGAAATCAAGATATCATAGTCCACGTGGTTAAATGCATTCGAGAAATCGATTAATACCAAGACTGTCAGCCGAGAATCCTCCATGGCAGCTCTTACATCCTCAGTACTTACCTTGGTGGTCCGTAGAGCTCGAAGTCCTCAAGTGCGAGATGATCACGATAAAGCGAAGAGTGTCTTGCGCCGCGCCCCGAACTTATCTGAACTTATCCAAGCAACCAATAGTTTCCGTCCCAAAAAAGCCCCAGGATCCGACGGGTTCACTGCGGATATATGTGCTGCAGCAATAAAGGAGTGTCCAGATATCTATTTGGCTATTGCAAATAAATGCCTGGAACTCGCTTACTTTCCAGAACCCTGGAAGGAGGCAACAGTGGTGGTTTTGCGGAAGGCAGGCAAAACCGACTTTACCCATCCGAAGTCCTACCGTCCAATAGGCCTCCTCCATATTGGGCAAAATTTTAGAGAAGATGTTGGTCAAACGGTTGAGATGGCATCTTCTTCCCAAATCCAACAAGAGACAGTATGGCTTCGTGCCCCAGAGATGCACCGAGGACTAACTTAAAAAGAAAGCTGATCAGCGTCGTAATATCCCTGGACATAGAGGGTGCCTTCGACAGCACCTGGTGGCCAGCCATCAAGTGTCAATTGTTGGAAAAGAGGACTCCACTCAACCTTATTAAATTGGTAAGCAGTTACCTGGCGGACCGTTGTGTGAATGTCCGCTATGCTGGTAGAAATTACCAAAAGGGCACCAACAAAGGGTGCGTGCAGGGCTCAGTAGGATGTCCAACCTTTTGGAATGTGCTGCTTGACCCACTGCTGGATGAAATGGATGAGCGTCAAGTTTATTGCCAGGCATTTGCTGACGACATTGTTCTGGTTTTTTCCGGGGTCGAATCTCACGATATAGAAGAGCAAGCAAACAGAATATTCGACCATGTGCAGTCTTGGGGTACCAAAAATAAACTAAAATTTGCAGCGCAAAAGATCAATGCTATGGTCATTACTAAAAAGTTGAAATATGATACCCAGAGACTGTACATGGGAGATTCACAGATAAAATTGGTCGACGAAATGAAGTTGTTGGGGTTGATTATAGACAGAAAACTCACATTCCAAAGTCACGTAGCGAACGTATGCCAAAGGGTTTCAAATATCTATAAGCAACTCGCAAGAACAGCTAAAATATCGTGGGGCTTGAATCCGGAGATAATCAGGACAATGTATGTGGCTGTGATTGAGTCTATCGTTCTCTATGCCGCAAGTGCCTGGGCACCAGCGGTGGAGAGAATAGGAATACAGAACCGACTGAGCGCTGTGCAAAGAGGATTCGCTCAAAAGATTTCAAAATCTTATCGCACCACGTCCCTAAATGCAGCATTTATCCTGTCTCGAATCCTTCCTCTAGACCTCCGGATCCAAGAAGCCGCTCGACTGTACGAGGCCAAACGAGGCAAAAAATGGTAGCTGATCTTGGAGACCGGAGACTAGAGAAAGGAATCTGTCATCTCAGAGCAAAACATCCCTCCGAAAGGGTGAACATAGAATTTCAGTGCCTAGAAGATTTGAAGCCGGCGACTATGCATGAACACCAAATCGAAGGGATGCTAGTGTTCACGGACGGGAGTAAGATGGACGGGAAGATGGGAGCTGCACTTACGTGCTGGAAGGAAGGAGAAGAGGTGCAAAATAAAAATTTCGAGCTGGAATCCTATTGCACAGTGTTCCAGGCGGAAATGTATGCCCTGTATCAGGCAACAGACCTGCTGAAGGCGGCCAGAGAATGCTCAGCAAGCATATTCAGCGATTCCAGATCGTCCCTTGAGCTTCTTAAAAATCAAGACTCATTCCATCCTCTGGCACATGCAGTGCGCGACAACATCTTTGATTTGACAACACAAGGTTGCGAAGTTAAATTGTTTTGGATAAGAGCGCACAAGGGGACGGTCGGAAACGAAAGGGCGGATATGCTTGCTAAGCAGGCCGGCCAGAAAAAATGCAGAGCGAACTACGACAAGTGTCCAGTGTCTTACGTAAAAAGAGTGCTTCGAGAAGGGACCATGGAGACCTGGAACCGTCGCTACGTAGAGGGCCAGACAGCAGGAGTAACCAAAATCTTCCTGCCGAACGCAATAGCAGCATTCCGGACTGTCGGTAAAATGGAACTCACTCCAACCTTAGTGCAGGTACTAACTGGGCACGGAGGGTTCAGTGAGTACTTGCACAGGTTCAAGTGCAAAGGCAGTGCGAGTGCGACCCGAGGCAGGCAGAAACTGTAATGCACATTTTGATAGATTGTCCAAGGTTCAGCACCCAAAGACTGGAAATAGAGAGCAGATTAGATGTAAAAATAAACAAAAACAACATTCAGAAACGTCTCTAATCACCACGTCAGAGGATAAAGAAAAAAAAAAACATAAAAGGCTATACCTCTCAAACGCTGAGGTAGGATTTACACTAATATACCTAGTAACTCTAAACTGTCTGTCCGTCTGTTACAGCCATTTGCTCCGAAAGTATTAGTTATTGTGTTGAAATTTGATATGTAAATGTACCTATATCAGTTACCAACCATGCACGTGGAACTGTGATTAACAATTAAAATTACTAAATTATGAAAAAATCATGATTTCATAGTGTAAAAAAATACAAGTATTTTCTTCAACCTTGAAATGCTTTACAAATGTAAATAGTAAGTCATACATTGAAACCGGCCAAGTGCGTATCGGGATACGCGCAATGTAGAGTTCCGCTTTTCCAAGTACCTACATTTTATAAATTGATCAACTATTAGTCGTAAAGTTCTTGAGTTCACTTAGCCTTTAACTATACTAATAATCATCATCCCTCCCTCCGCACGTGAAGCCTAACAGAGGAAGGGGATGGTTCGGGGGTCGAGGTCCAACCCTCCATCCCCGGGCCTATCTGCTCCCGAAGCATCGGGGGCGTGGTCGAATTGGGGAGATAGTGGCACACTGGGAAACTCGCTGCAGCATTTTTTAATATATTCATTTTTTCTTTTTTTTTTTGGTGTTTTTTAACCCTTGCTTTTAATTGCTTTTTTTTTTTAACTAGGTATTTTATTCTATTTTTTTTTACGGCCATATTTTCTTCATCCCCTCAGCTATTCCCCCGCGTGCCGCTCAGCATGGTTTATTTCACCCGTCCAAATAGGTACAACCCTTTAGCTAGCGGACAATTAACAAAAAAATAGTACCAGACTAGTAAGCGAAGTTCTAAAAAATTTTTTTTTCAAGATTTTTCAAGATTAATATTTATATCAAGTCACAACTTTCTCGTACTAATGGTGAGATTCACAGACCGCACTACGACTTTACATACTAAACCGCGGACAGTCGGACATGGAGAAAAAAATGTAAGGGTTCCTTTAAGGCTGCGGATATCTAAAAACGTTGTGTGCATGGATTTTCCAATCCTTAAAATCTGTCAGCGATCAAGCTACAGTGAAACAGTACCTGAGTATAAAAAATATTCGTGCCGTTTTTCTTCAGCTCGGTTAGCCTTGTGTACCTACATCGCCGTCGGTATATTTAACTTTCACATTATTTCACCTTTTGTTGATTTCAGGATTGTGACTCACAGAACTAGCAACTCGCCCTGGCTTGGCCTGGCTGTAATGTATAAACCTACATTGTGTAGACAATTCAATATACCTAAATTAGTTGTCTTAATTTCCATAACTCGTGAATAAACCATGTTTTTGATGCCTCATACTATAAAAAACTGGTTTAATATTTCCAAAAAAGCAATAAAATTCCGAATAATAATAGTTTGTTAACCCTAGAGTAGCGACGCGTGTAACCGCATAGAGAGCATTTACCTATATTTTAGTTTTTTTTTGTAAGTAATATTTCAATTCGATAAAATTCAAAATCTAATGGTAATTTTTGAGATAAAAATGCCGTTGTAAATATTTTAACATACCTAATTAGTTTTTTGACGTGACAACGTCTTAAATTAGGTTGCGGCTCGGAGTCACTCATGAAAAAGTGTAACGCCCGGTAACGTAACGATGAATCACCGAACGAGAGAGAGGCCTGCCGGACCGGCGAATGCCTTTCTACCGAGAAAAAGACGTTGTCACGTAAAATCTTCGCCCGTAAAACCGACTTTACAGGCAACCAGTTTTTTTTTTTAATTTGGTTCATATCGTCCTGTGTGGCAAAATGCTTATACGAATGCGCGACCACACTTGGGTTAACTTAACTGTCTCGATGATCTTCGTTATAGGTACATATCATGTTTTATTTTATTTATTTCTTGTGCAACATTTCCTTCTTTGTTTTATAATATTATTTCGCATTAACACATGCTTGTGAAATATATTTTATTTTAAAGAAAAATGGAAAGAAAAATTTGACTTCAGGCGAGACTCGAACTCGCGGCCTACTGGGAATCTAGTCCAGCCCCTCTTCCAATTGAGCTACTGAAGTCCTGCCCGATTTTTTCAAATCTTTCCTTCACACTTATTGCATTGCTTTATGGTAGCAGCAGCGCCATCTATTGCCAACTATGCTAGTTAGGCAACCGATATAATAGACTTTGCAGTTTATTGAATATCGTATAGAAGTCGCATTTACCCTTAATAATTGTTTTATAACATTATTTCGCATTAACACATGCGTGTGAAATATATTTTATTTTAAAGAAAAAATTGTGCAAAATGCAGATGTGTTGCCACTCTTGAGACCTTAGGTGTTCTGTCTCTGTGATAGTTATTATGGGGCCATACATTATCATCTAACTGGAACACGATAGTGCTGAACACTACCATTTAGCGGCAGATAAATGAGGTACCTAATGCGGTGGTGCCTACGCCCTCGAGCTCCTACACTGGAACTCTACCACCAGTAGAATAATTATATTTCCCTGCAACCTCATACCTTTATGCCTGGTGATGCCACCGTTAGGTGCTATCTTATTCTGTACTTACCTACTTCTGCTTACGCCTTCGAAGAATACAGGCGAGAAATTAATAAGGATTACTTCTATAGAATGATATCCTTCCAATGGGAACACAAATTTTAATGAAATCATAAGAAAATACCTAACTCTGATACTACCGATCATATATGTGCTACCCACTTGCTACCGATGTAGGTTTAGAACGTATGTAACAATAACAAGCATATTGAATTATTAAAACTTGACTCGACATAATAAAAAAAATATTGAATTAGTTTCTGAGTCATTTACTTTTTGTATTCTTAATTATAATTCGGAAATGAATAATAAGGGCAGTACCTACCTACATATTATACGTATGTAGATAAAATTCGTTCTGAATGTCTGATTATAATTACATATTATATTTATTTGTGTTTTTACACTGAATAGATATGTGTGAAGGAATATTTTGGGTAAAATAAAATAAATATTTTTTTTCATGTCAAAAGAAGTTGATATAGGTATAGGCGGCGTTTGGCGTGGCTCTGCCCGCCACTCGCTGCTGTGGAGAGGAGACGGCTGGGGAGGAGGTGTACGGGTATTTCGTTGGCCCTGCACCCTATCCCCAGCCGCCTAACGGTGGTCCCGCCGTCGGATAGGGACGTGGTGGGGCCGCGGGGGAGCGGTTGAGGGTCGAACTCTTTCGTCGCTGCCGCTCTTTTGAGGCCGAACTGTGTGTCTAAACCCCTCCACCCGGGCGTCTTGGGACGCTTGGTGTTGTGAGTGGTTTGGGCAGGGACCTCCGGCTTCGACGTCCCGCCCGATTTGCACACATACACAACCCCTTCCTCTCTTATGGGCGACGGTTGGTATTTTGTACGTGCTACGCACACAGGTGCGCGTGTAAATACACATCACTGATGGATACTCGTAGAAACCAAATTAAGCGTACCTGTAATGTATGGTTAATCTTATAGGGCATCTAGGTAGTAAGTAAGTAAGTTTCCGCCCTCGGAGCTTTATAATGTGTCCGGAGATGTAATTTTCACCCTTACATGACTCAAAACTGCATGCATTTACTTATCTGAGTAGGATTTAGGTAATACAGGCGTAACGTACATTTTCGTAAACCAGTAGCGAATTAGAGATAGGGCTAAGGAGCTCAAAGTTCCATCCCTCAAAATCATAAAATTGCAGCACAGTAGTTATGGTTAACTGTGATTAAAGCCTTCCTAGTTTGCCTCCCCTCCCCCACATCAAAATTTTGCGTCTAGTCCCTGAATTTTTATTGGAGGCTTGAGGGTATGCCCCCTAAAATTCTGGTTACGGTGCTGTTTGACACTATGCCAAACCAGGGTAAGCTAGCTATAACTAATACGTAGAAAATTTTTATCGTTTCATATTGTGGAGTTTATGCATGATTTACGTGAATCATTAGCAAACAATGAAAATTTTGCATGTAAAAGGTTAGAACATTATGGGTAAAATTGAATTAAATACTTAAGGGTGAATTATATAGGTGAGTACTTAAATAATATTATGATTTCATAAATAAGTAATATACTTAGTAAAGAAACGTTCACAAGGTGAAAGTCATAGTTAGTTGAAAGTACTCGTAAAATAAGATGGCAAATTTCATGCATTAAACGTATACATAGCAAAGAAAACACGTTTTACTGGTGGTAGAGCTTCAGTGACGGAGCTCGCGGGCGTAGGCACCACCGCATTACCTAATTTACTTGCCGCTAAATGGTAGTGTTCAGTACTATCGTGTTCCGGTCAGGTGGTAATGTACGGCCCTGTAATTTCCGGCACAGAGGCATACCACCTTCAGCCTCAGGAGTGGTAACGCATCTGCATTTTGACCTTGGTCTTTGTGTGGGTTTCTATAGGCTGCAGTCATCACTTAACATCAATGTGAACTGCATGATTGTTTGCCACTCCATTACATTTTAAAAAATGTACATCAGTAAGTGGTACATACCACGTTATTAATTACATATAATCATCAACATCGTCACTTCAGAAGAAAAACGCCCACCACTGGCATTTGGCCAGCAATGCCCACAACAGGGTTGTGAGTAGTGGGTCTTTTTGGGGAGAATAAGCCATAATCGCCTCGATTGACACACGAATTTACGATCGCAGTGGCGTTCGTTTTTGGTAGGGTGATTGTAAATGGAATGTCGCGTTATTGCATTTACAATCACCCTATTCGAATGGTTAAATCGTCATTGTTCGGTTGACTGGCTGCACTTGCGGATTCTCCTCCACTTAATACTACAGATATACTTTTACATTAGTTTATTACATTTAGTTTTATCTTAGTGATATTCTTGACTTTACATATATTTTTTATCTTGTTTGATATGTATATCAATTGTTATTCGCTTTAATTTATTTTGTTTGTTTTTGACGTGTCATAAGAGGTGCCTGTCACCCTAAATAAATAAATGAGTTTCTGATTCTGATTCTGATTCTAATCTATCTGCCGCCAAATGGTAGTGTTCAGCACTATCGTGTTTCGGTTAGATGGTGATTTATGGCCCCGTAATAACTATAAGCACTTAAGACTCAGGGATGTCGACGCATCTGCATTTTGATCTCTGTTTTTTATGTGGATGTCTTAATGCTGCAATCATCACTTAACATTCATGTGAATTGCATCTTCGTTTGCCATCTTCGTAACATACAAAATGAACACTATAGTTTTATTCTTATTATGTACCTATGTAATATACAACTATGAAGTAATTTATCATAGTAAGTAAACGCATGCGGCTGTGTCTTCGCCTTAACGTAATTTTAAAATAAAATAATGATGTCATGATCATTACTTATATAAATTGTATCGTATAGCAAAAGTAAGTGGCACATTATAACAATAGTTATAAGAAAGGCAGTGTTTTTACTCAAATCAGCTAATAGGACACAAAAGGTACAAATTAATATAAGTGTATAAAAACCAAACAAATGTGTTACCTACTCAGCTCATATTCAATGATTCAATTGTTTCAACAATTATTTGGAAAAATTGATGCACGATTTTATTAAGCTCTATAATTATTAGCTACATTCATCTAAGGTGTGTGGTACTTACACATATTAGTATTTTAACTTTTTTTTTATATTTGATTTTAAAGGTAATTTTTTACGCTACACTTTTAATAATTTTCATAGCATTTACCTATTGTTTAATGTCAGTTAAAAAAACTAAATGGATCTTGATGGGTGGAATATATTTGTAGCATGTGTCTAATACACTTAATATTAACTTTATTTTTAAATTCTATAATTTTAATAATAATAATCTATTCTTATTTGACCTTTGATCTATTAAATCAAACAAAGTCTTTTCAAGCAGTTTTGGCAACTCGACTATTAATAATAAATTTACAAGAATCTTTAAATATTAACGAAACTGAAACACATTTAATTGCTGCGGTGAAACCAAGATTGGTGGCAAATCAGAAGTAGGTGAACCCGCAATTCAGCATTCCATTTACGATTACGAGTCTCGTCAGACATTGGACATCAACTGTGGACTGAAACAGAAGGCTCATACCAGACCTTTGTAAGGATGACTCTTCACAAGAGATGCGGAGCGGGTGTGCTATATATAGTGCGAGAAGTCTACATTCGATAACAAACACGTGCCTACTCTACTAACTCTGTTCTGCATTTCGCTATACTAGTGCCTCAAGTTGGACTTGGAACTTGGAAGACAACAATATTTTATATAATAATAATGGCAACAAATTATACGTCCCACTGCTGGGCACGAGTCTCTCCCCTTTTTTTTGGGGGGAGGCCTGGAGCTTACTCCACCTCGCTGCTCCAATGCGGATTGGTGGAGGTGGGTGGGTTAGTGGCCAACCCGCTGTCGGATGTTTTCAAACCGCCCATAAGGCCTCCGACAAGGTTTAACGACTGCTATCTATCGATAGCAACCGGGACCGACGGCTTAACGTGCCCTCCGAAGCACGGAAACGCGTATTTAATTTGCCACTAGCGGTCCCCCATCACACTTCCCGACCGCGCCCGTAGTGCTTAACCGAGTAGATCGCTTACGATCTTCACCAGCCGCCAGGCCATGCGCGCTTCAACAATATTTTACTACTGTTCAATCAGATTTCAAAAAGGGACGTAGTACAGTCACTGTGCTTCTAGATGTAACAGACAATATACTTTTTATCTCAAGTACAGGGTACACTTTATTAGTTTTGCTGGACTTTTCTAGGACTTTTGATTTCATCAATATTCCCTTGCTCCTATCTATCTATCTATCTATGTTTTATGGTTTTGATAGTAAAACTTTGTGTTGGTTCTATAATTGTTAGAAAAATCGTGTCCAGGGTGTAAAATTAAGCAACAGCAATATTCAATAATATTGAAGTAAAAACAGTAATTTCACATGGTTCTATTCTTGGTCCCATCCTTTTTATTCTATATTCGGCAGACATTAAAAACATTATACATTTTTGCAATTACCATTTTTATGCTGATGACATACAAATACCTATACCGATGCAAGGCAGCTGACATAAATCATATAGTAAAAATAATTAATGTATAGGTATATCTCGAGAATAGCTGATTGGTCTCAAAGTAACTGTTGGATTTGTTGTTGTTGGAGGGGCCAAAACAAAACATAGATACCATTTTTGATAGTAGCCTTCTGCTATGGAATATCAATCAGTGTACCTCTCAGAGTGAATGTCTATCTGGATCTCGTATTACGCGGCAGTGTGACTTATGTTGCAGCGCCATAACTCACAACCTTTTAGAGGCAGCTTCCGCTACGCTGCGTCCAAATGTTGGAACAAAATTCCACCGCCAATGAGTAACCTGCAAAGTATTAATGGCTTTAAAAATGCACTTAAAAAGTTTTTATTTCGTTATCAGAAATTAGGAGAGCATCTTAAACACGATATGTACTAGTATTGTTATATATGTGAAGGAAAGATTTGACAAATCGGGCAGGGCTTCAGTAGCTCAATTGGAAGAGCGGCTGGACTAGATTCCCAGTAGGTCGCGAGTTCGAGCCTCGCCTGAAGTCAAATTTTTCTTTCCATTTTTCTTTAAAAATAAAATATATTTCACAAGCATGTGTTAATGCGAAATAATATAAAACAATTATTAAGGGTAAAAGCGACTTCTTTACGATATTCAATAAACTGAAAAGTCTATTATATCGGTTGCCTAACTAGCATAGTTGGTAATAGATGGCGCTGCTGCTACCATAAAGCAATGCAATAGATGTGAAGGAAAGATTTGACAAATCGGGCAGGGCTTCAGTAGCTCAATTGGAAGAGCGGCTGGACTAGATTCCCAGTAGGTCGCGAGTTCGAGTCTCGCCTGAAGTCAATTTTTTCTTTCCATTTTTCTTTAAAAATAAAATATATTTCACAAGCATGTGTTAATGCGAAATAATATAAAACAGTTAGTATTGTTAATGTCACACTTTTGGGTTTATGGTTATTTATTGATGCGAGTACTAAATTAACTGGATTTGTAAGCTGTTACCTTTTGCGTGAGCTTATTACAGAAAGCAAAGATAGGTATACAGGTAGCTGGTGGAACTCGTTTGATCAGAGTGATACGGATCCACAATGTTTTACGTACGGACGGACATAGATGCAACACGTAGTGTCAAATTCGACAGTTATCGAATAATGGATTGTTTCAGTGGAATCACTCTGACTGCATCAATCGTCAATACAGATACAGACAAAGGTGGGCGCCCAGAATATGTAGAATCAATCGAACTTTGGGCTATGGAATAACACTAAAGGGACTGGTGGAGTCGGAGAATACGTAATAATACTACGTATAGAATTTACACTTCGACGTCCAGCCCGATTTCCCCGCCTCGCCCAACCTCCTTCCCTCTTATGGGAGACGTTTGGTATTCTCTACGTGCTACGTACACAATTGCACGTGTAAATACACGTCACTGATTGATGTTTGTTTAATAGAGACCAAATTAAGCGTTTGTATGGATAGTTCGGTCGAGTGTTCGCGGTGTGCTGGAGTCCAAACCTGCGTATATTCAACATCTCACACTAATCAATTTTAAGTTGCATAAGCAAGTGTTGAATAGCCTCTCCTAGGTGGGTCTTCCAAACAGTAAAACCTATGACAAATAGAAAATATTCCATAAGTAAATGATGATTATGGATGATGAGCAAAAAAGGCATTAATTAGATCGACATCATGTGCATCAGATCTGCGTTGGAGTTTTGCCACTAAACAATTTCACACATTCACCTTTAAAATTTCTTTAAGAGCTTATACACTTGTACAAACAGAAAAGTAAACAATGATTACCGTCCCACTCTAATCCTCTATTGCAGGCAAGCTTTAAATGAAAAGGCTGATTCCCATACGGAGGAGGAACCGGTGTCCAGTTCGCATGTTGTCACCACTCACAAACATTTCCACAAACTGTTCAGTTCATTTGTTAATAACAGGAAAGACCGGTTGTTGAAACTTTTCGACCACAATATCAACCATGTCATTGATCAACATTTTTATCAAGAGAGTTAAGTAGAGGCCATGGTGGGTCAGATCAAAAAACTAATGCAAATTGTACTTAAGATTACATTTTAAGACATTCAATAATTTATGGTAGATCTTTTTTTTTTCATATTGCTCATTATTTTATTCCATGGGTAGAAAAAATTGGACACTTCGTCATACTAATTAATTCAAAACTACAGATATAGAACTAAGAGGCGCGGATTGTACTAGTAAAAAAATGGTGATAAACGTGTCCGCTGCAACAGGTCAAGCCAAAGTTTGAAATATACTCGCTCGCTCTTTGCTCGTGGCTCGCACACTTTTCTTCGTCTAAAAGGGATTTTTCACAATTTCCTACTCATTATCCTTTGGCAAAGGAAACGGAGATTAGGGCTTATTATATAGATCTGAAGCCCAATTCAAATATAAATTAAAAATAATAATAACGATTGATACGCGAGCTGCGTGTTTGCGCTCGTGTGCATTAATCTGTAAAATTATATTAGATCACGCAACACATTGCACTAGTAGGTAGGTATTTAAACTTGAATTGATGGCTAATGAAAAAATAATCAAACCCTTTCGTAATAAAGCCTATTTTTGTTTAAATTTTAGTACGTTCAATGTCTTCATTGCTTAAATTAATAGTGTGTAAAAGATAACATTGATGGCAATGTCGCGCCGAATACCATGACCTTAACTTTGTAGAGAATCAATTAAAATATAAATATCAAAAAATTTAAACTTAAAAAATTCAAGCAGCCTTCTGCAGCTTTAATGTAATTAACCCATTCCCTGTCCCATTATAAACACAATTAAATAGCTATACAATGCAAATGCTCACATGTGATTCAAGATACTTGACTTAACCTGTTAATATGATCTATGGCCAGGAATAACGGTGCTACTATCCCATGCTATATACCCCCTTTATGAAAAATAAAATACGTAAATATCAACAAAACTTATCAGTACGTACATATATTAGGTGCATAAGGCAATGTATAAATTTGGATACATTAAAGGTGAATAGTCGTAGTAGATACCTACCAAAATAATTTCGCTGCTGGTCAATGTCTCACTCGTTAACGATTTTTTAAGTCGCGGACAACACACACGTACTTTCCGCTAGGTGCTTCATTTAATAAATAGTTTTCGCATAGGATACTTCACATACTTGTACATATCGTACCTATTTCAAATCGCGGCACCTATCCCAGTAGGGCATTTATTCTGGAATTACCCAATCTATAAAACCTGCTACTATAGTCTTCTTTGGAAACAAGATATCTTTAATAAACTAGGTACTTAGGTACAACCATTTGAAATATCACCAACGAATAACCTCTGAATAACAAATACAGTTTAATATATATTATGAATGAAATGGATCTAGAATTTGAGGTTACTCCAAATTATATAATATGGCCGTGACTTTGGGATGCACGCAACCGTTATCCTATGCAATTACATAATTGATGCAATAATGTTAGAGTAAAACTTCAAAAGGATTCAATTGAGAATAGGCGGTGAAGAGTAGTAGAGCACAAAATTTGAGGTGGTAAAAAAGGTTTAAGTTTATTTAATGCTTGAAAAATGTGATAAATTTTAATCAAATTGTTATTTTACAATTTAGCAAGATGGCGATCGTTGAAGAGATGCAGCCGTACCAGTTTAGTACAACGCGGCTGATATTCTACCCTCTCGTTCTTCTGGCTACTGGTCTGTGGTTGCTGTACCGATGGCAGCAACAGTCCAGACTTGCAAGAATGGGCAACAAACTGCCGGGACCTCTAGCTTTGCCTATCTTCGGAAATGCTCTTATGGCTCTGGGAAAGAGACCTGACCGTAAGACTTTTTGTTTACATAGCCATTTACTCGTAATCTATATCCCTCTTATGGCCGAATACTCAAACGCCACTCAATTTTAAGCAACGCTCAAATGTTCGCTATCTCTATCGTTTGAACGTGTTTTAAAAAGACAGAAGACTTTTAAGTCCAACTTAGATTTAAGTGACGTTTGAGTATTTGCCCGTTAGATAACTAATTGTAAAAAAGTAAAATTCGCTCAAGTTTGATTCAAAATAATATTATTTACCATTTTGCTTTTCACTGAGCAGTTACACATTGCTGTTTAATTCTATTGTTACATTTTATTATTGCATATCCGTTACAATAGTATGGTATAGGTAGATGAGATAAGTATAATTTAGATTTAAAAAAAAAAAAAAAACTATACTTACATTTGAATGTTCATCTTGTATTTAAAATATATTTTGTTTTTCAGAGCTTGTGAAATTAGGGTTCGATTATGCTGAACAATATGGTCATGTTGTTCGTGGGTGGCTTGGCTCCAAACTAATCATCTTCCTTGCCGAAGCTGAAGATGTTGAAGTTATATTAAACAGCCATGTTCATATCGATAAAGCTTCCGAATACAGATTTTTTAAGCCTTGGCTTGGTGAGGGACTCCTAATCAGCTCTGGTATGTACATACCATGATAGTAATGATTTATTTCGTATTTTCAAAGTTTGATGTTTGTGACTGGAGGGAGTCACATGCACACGAGCATTAGGCAAATTTAAAATTTATAACCATAAATAATTATTTTCTTATTAATATCTAATAATACTTAAATCAATAATTGAAGCAAATCTTAGAATGCCATGTAGCCCTGGGGTGTCCTCCATGGTTAGGCACTAGAGGGCACAAATGGCAAGCATTCCTACCACCATACGAATGTAAGCTTCCACGTTGCATTCGAAGTGACTTCAGACATGTAAATAACTCATTACTGGTGGTAGAGCTCCAGTGATGAAGCTCGCGAGCGTAGGTACCACCGCATTACTTAATATACTTGACGCTAAATGGTAGTGTTCAGCACTATCGTGTTCCGGGTGGTAATGTACGGCCCTTTACACCTACAAATATATTTTTGAGTTAGGCCTCAGGAGTGGTAACGCATCTGCATTTTGACCTCTGGTCTTTGTGTGGGTGTCTACAGGCTGCAGTTGTCACTTAACATCAATGAGAACTGCATGCTTGTTTGCCACTTCCATTACATAAAAAAAAGTAAACTTCCACGTTGCATTCCAAGCGACTTCAGAGAAGTAAATAACTTAACATTTAATTTTATTGAAACAGGTGAGAAATGGCGATCCCACCGCAAGATGATCGCGCCTACTTTCCACATAAACGTTCTCAAATCTTTCGTCAATGTATTCAATCAGAACAGCAAGAATGTTGTAGAGAAGATGAAACCCGAAATGGGCAAAGAGTTCGATGTCCATGATTACATGAGTGGTGTCACTGTCGACATTTTATTAGGTTAGTATACTTTAACCTTTTTAGCATCTATCCTGGCGAACTTCGTATCGCCGAAGGGGTATAAAAATAGTTTATAATCTTTACTCAAACCTACCGAATACACACAAAAAAAAACATAAAAATCAGGTCAAGCCGTTTCCAGAGAGTTGGCCTACAAACCTCAGGTTGCTTACCTCAATTAATTTCACATAATCGGGGGTCTGCTTTCGCAACACTCTTCCACGGTTTCGTACTTCAATAATAACAACTCGGGATGGACAGCAGCGTCCCGCGATAAAACTACCGCAACTGCGATAGCCAATCAGCCTGCCGAGCGTGGCGATTATGGCATATTCTCCCCTAATGCCGCACAACACTGTTGTGGGTATCTTTGCCCAGCAGTAGATGTCTTTCGGCTTGGATGATGATGATGATGACAGCAACCATGTGCCATATCACGATATTTAAGATGTGTCTAATTAGACACATCGTAAAATTAAACACTTCTTAAAATTAATTAATTAAAAAAATTATAGGTACTTACGGCCAAATACTCAAACGTCATTTAAAACTAAGTGGGACTTAAAAGTCTTCTGTCTTTATAAAACACGTTGAAACGATAGAGATAGCGCACATTTGAGGGTTGCTTAAAATTGAGTGACGTTCGGGTATTCGGCCATTAGTTACATATTATTTTACGCCGTTAAAATACAACACAAATCAAGTAGGTACGTTTGTTATGTATCTGCCCTCCAAGACCCTCACTACACGTGGTAGGCAAAGAGTATGCAACGACAGATAACCCGGTCCTGACACACCACCCGTGCTTCTTCTACATTAATCATTCTTTTCATACATGCACACCGATTCCTAAGACTTGACCCCAATTCAAGGTAATTCTTTTAATTTAAAATGAATTTTAAACAATTTACAAACGTTGTTCATGCACTGTCATTTAAAGTCACTTACCGATTTTATTTGTACGAACCATTTTGGACGTTGAATAGATTTTTTTCTGTGTGTGCGTCATTTATGACATTTATTTTGGTATATTTCAGAAACTGCAATGGGAATCACAAGAGAAACTCAAGATGACGCTGGTTTTGACTATGCCATGGCTGTTATGAAGTGAGATTTAAAACTGTATTCACCAATATTGATGATGTGTTCATGTTCAAATAAATATCTAACTAATAAGTCATTATTTGTCATAATTTCAGAATGTGTGACATCATACATCAGAGACATTACAAATTCTGGCTTAGATTCGATGCCATTTTTAACTTGACTGCTTTCTTTGAAAAACAAAAGAAACTTTTAGGCATTATTCATGGTCTTACAAATAAGGTATGTCATTACTCAAATGATCGTTATAAAAATGATATTATGTTTGTCAGTCTCACTAAAACTAACTCGGCAACGTCTGGACCAATTAAGCTTATTTTAGTTTTGAAATATTCATAGAAGTCCAAGGACGGTATAAAAGGTTAGGAATTATGATGAAATTGTAAATTAAATAATTAATTGTAAAAACAACAATTTCGATTTCTCATACAAGAAGTTCGTACTGTCAAATCTTTTACACAATATTTAATTCTAATGTGCTACCTACGAAGTTCGCCAGATCAACAAGTCGAACATACATTTATATGTTTTGAATAATCCTTCAAGACTACGCATTGAGATTCAAAGTGGATTTTTTTGTGTATTGACGGTGGCAAATAAACATGCCATTCACACTGATGTAAGGTAATGACTGCAGCCTATAGACACCAACACAAAGACTAGAGGTCAAAATGCAGATGCGTTGCCACCCCTGATACCTTAGTGGTTACCTATGCCTCTGTGAGAAGTTCTTACGGGGCCGTACAATACCTTGACGACCCAGTAAGTCCAGCGGTGTGAAACGACAGTTTGATTCGAAGGGTCACGAGTTCGATCCCGCACCGGGCCAAATATTTGTAGGGCCTACAGATATTTATTTCTAGTCTGGGTTTTGTGTATGTGTATGTGTTGTGTGTGTGTGCAACGGTACCCACGACACAGGTTTATACCTAGTGTGGGGACAGCCCCACACTCACACGAGCGTCTAAAAAACCATTTAACAGGAACACGATAGTGCTGAACACTACCATTTGGCGGTAGATAGATTAGGTAATGTTGTGGTAGTGGTGGTACCTATGTCCTCTAGCTCCTACAACACTTAAATTCTACCACTAGTCAAATTTACCTAATAATATAAAAGAATAAAGAACAGAACGCGTTAAAATAAGAGAAAACTGTTTTTTTAGGTTATCAAGCAGAAGAAAGCCCGATATAATGAATACAAACTCAAGGGAATTCCTCAACCAGTCGTTGATGAATCATCTTTGAAGGAAGAGAATGAAACTGGTTTAGCTAATGTTAAGACCTTAGCTGATACAGTTTTCAAAGGCTATCGTGATGATTTGGATTATAATGATGAAAATGATGTTGGTGAGTTATTAATAACGAGTTTCATATTTATTTATTTAAACTTCCTTGCACTTATAAAGTACAGGAGTCGGATTTAGCAGAGCAGATGTCACTGCTTCAAGTTCAACCTATATGTTTTTTGTGGTAGGGGAAGATGAGAATAAAATTAAGTATGTGCTTTATCATTCCATAGGTCAGAAAAAACGTCTGGCTTTCCTAGATCTTATGATTGAAGCCGCTCAAACTGGAGTCAATAAAATCACGGATAGTGAAATTAAGGAAGAGGTCGACACCATCATGTTTGAGGTAAATAGTAGAAAATAAAACAACGATAAGCATAAAATACTATAATGTTGCTAAATCATGTTATAATAATAATGGCAACCCATTATACGCCCCACTGCTGGGCACGAGTCTCTCCCCATTTTGGGGGGAGGCCTGGAGCTTACTCCACCACGCTGCCCCAATGGATTGGTGGATTAGCCAATGGATTTCATGTTATAAATCAACGTAATTACGATTTTAAAACAATTATAATGTAGCGGTTGCTAATTTCAGGGTCATGACACCACTGCTGCTGGGTCTAGTTTTGTCCTCTGCCTTTTGGGGGTACACCAAGATGTCCAAGCTAAAGTGTACGACGAACTTTATTCCATCTATGGTGACTCTGACCGACCTGCTACTTTTGAAGACACTTTACAAATGAAGTACTTGGAGCGTGTTATCTTTGAATCACTAAGAATGTATCCACCAGTGCCTATAATCGCTAGAAAGCTGAAACGAGACGTGAAAATTGGTAAGTTTTACAACCATTGAGCAACACGGGCACACACGGGCCACCGGCCGCTTCGGACCGGGGAGTAGTCATATGCAAGCTTTCCTCTCTGTCAAAGTACAAGCACAAGTAATCCTTTACCAGTTGCCGAGACGTTTAAATGTGTGCGTGAAATTGATCATGTATTTTGTTAAAGTCAAGGTGTGAGTTTCGTAATAATAGACGATTGTTGTTGTGTGTGTCACACAAATTTCCCCCCGCAAAAAATGACAGACTGTTTTGCATCGGTAATAAAATCTATGGCTACTACCCTCCGGTCGACCGGTGGCCCGTGTAGCTCTATGTTTACAACACACTAAATTTTTAAAAGCCTTTTGCTGTGTGTTTTACTGTATTGATTTTTTTTTCTCTTTTTTATTTAGGAAACTGTACTGATTAATATGATATGTTCACAGCAACGAATGGCTACGTGCTACCCGCGGCTGCCACTATTGTCATTGGCACAATGAAAATCCACAGAAATCCTAAATATTATAAGAACCCTGAAGTATTCGATCCTGATAACTTCCTGCCAGAAAATACTCAAAATAGACATTACTACAGTTATATCCCCTTCAGTGCTGGACCTAGGAGTTGTGTCGGTAAGTATTTTCCAATTACTCAACCAACAAAAATATACTAATCACTAGCTGCCCCGACGAACTTCGTATCGCCACAGAGGTATAAAAAAATTGACCAAAAAATTACTTTGAAAAAATGTTAGGGGAGGTCCTTATTATTGGGGTGTGAAAAATGGATATTGGCCGATTCTCAGACCTACCCAATAGGGACAAAAAATTTCATAAGAATCGGTTCAGACGTTTCGGAGGAGTACCTATGGTTACTAACAGTTTTTTTCTCAGTAATGTGGGCTTTGGAACTCTGCCAGTGAATGACAAGGAATGTCCCATATTTTTTTGTTTAGTCTTATCTTGCCGTTTGTAAAAGAGAGTATGGAACATTCTGTTGATACCTATTTTTATTATTAAGTATTTTTGGACTATTATTAATTTATTTTACTTTGACATATTAATCAACGTATCAGTTGTTATTCGCTTTAATTTTATATTTGTAATTTGACCTATCACAAGCAAATTCTATTATTTCCAAGTGATTAAATGAATTTTTGAGTTTGAGTTTGAGTCAGTGTGACACGAGAATTTGATATATAAAATATATACATATATAATAATTATAGTAATAGCTTATTTACGTAAAAAGATACACACATCTTTAACCGACTTCGAAAAACGTTACGTTGTAGGTATACGTAGGTATACGTTGTAGGTACAAACAGTGCCGGATTAGCCATATAGCAGGAGTAGCAAATGCTACGGGCCCCGCGCCATTGGGGGCCCCGTGCCTGTGCCCAAAAAAAACACAAATATGTAATACACCTTAACTATTCTCAAAGGGAGCGTTGACCACTAATTATGTTACCTATATTATTATGTTGCAAGTTGGCAATACCACAATACTTACAGGGGGAATCCCCTAAATTTGTTTTCGATTCCTTTTCGTAAATGTTGTTTTATTTACATCCTAAATTTCAGTAGGCAATGTAACTCTAGGGCCCCATGGTCACATTTGCTACGGGCCCCGCACCGGCTTTATCCGGCACTGGGTACAAAGGTAATTGTTGAACACTTGATAGATACCCAAAATTAGATTAAACTTGTACATATTAAGTAAAGTATGACAGCCTTGGTACCCGGCTATTCAGATTTATTATTCGTATTAAAATCAAATTTAATTCAAGTATTAATCGTAAGCCTAACATATTTAATTAGATTTATGCGTCACGCGCAACATTATGTTTGTTATTTACTCCAGTTCTTGAAGTACTTTTGTAGGTTAAGGTGCAATAGTTATTCATTATATATTCTTAATTACAATGATTGGCCATTTTTTTAGATACGTTTTAATTACGATAACAATTTACTTGGTGGATATTATTTTCTTGGTAAAGCCTTAGGTCTTAAACACAACCGTGTTGTATTCTCGTTTATTAGGTACCTATAAATACTACACGAAGATGACTACTGTATTGTAATAAAACTAACCGTAGTTTTATTATAATACAGTTTTTTATGTCATGAAGTGACAAACAGACATACAATTTACATTGATACCTAATAAGTAATAGGTACCAATAAACATCTCGATAAAACCAGAGATGTACTCCTGAAGTACTCCTGTCCTGAGATCTAAGCTGTTCCGTCTCTGTGCCAGAAATTAGGAGATCGTAGGTATATTCTTACCACTTCAATATTGCAAAAGATTTAGGGGCCAGTAGATAACGTTATACGTTTAACGTTGAAGCGCGCATGGCCTTGCGGCTGGTGTAGATCGGAAGCAATCTACTCGGTTAAGCGATACGGGCGAGGTCGAGTGTGTGATGAGTGACCGCTAGTGGCAAATTAAAATGTGCGTTTCCGTGCTTCGGAGGGCACGTAAAGCCGTCGGTCCCGGTTTCTATCGATAGATAGCAGTCGTTTAACCTTGTCGGTTTAAAACATCTAACAACGGATTGGCCACTAACCCTTATCTCCACAAACCCGCATTGGAGCAGCGTGGTGGAGTAAGCTCCAGGCCTCCTAAAAAGAGGAGAGACTCGTGCCCAGCAGTGGGACGTATCAAGGGTTGCCATTATTAGATAACGTTATCGGATCGTCTGCGGGTCAATGTGAAACAATTATTATAACATTAGCACTAGGCACAAAATGTCTGATTACGCAGACAATCAGTTATGTGGCTGTCTAAACCCTCGCGCTCCGTCGAGTTGCTATCGCCAATAGCCACATTGTCTAATTAATTACCTAAGTAGTAAAGAGTACATAAGTTAAGTACATTCATTATTATGTTTAAGTTTTTGTACCAATAATTACCGGACAAAAACAACAACTGAATTGATACGCATCGTTATTGGCGTTATTGCAAACTCTAGATTTAATGCACCTAAACGCATAGAATGTCTTTTGGCTGCATTAATAACTAACTGTAAAATGTGAGCTACTTGCTTGTTTGCCACTTTATCAACGGTAAAAAATTACAATAATTTTGAAACATAGAAATATGTAAGTAACTGGATATGTAATTTTTCCAAAAATGTTAATTTATGCAATCTACTTGTCAAATACTAGTTTTTATTCATTCTTTGTGGTACCACGTGTATCAGCAAGAAAATGACCTTAAAATCAACCTCCGTGTATTATTAAATTAATAGACAAGCAAATGAGTCATGTGTATGCACAGTTTGACGATTTCATTGTATCATTTATGGGCAATATGGAATAATATGATATCAAATCATTACTTATATAAGGGATTCGAAATAATTTTTCTGAAGTGGAATATATCAAAAACAAAACCACGCCAAGAAGTTGAAAGAAACATATTGTTTTAAAGTAGACCGGCAAACGTCTATAGCGACATCGACTCACTTCGGGCAAGAGTTATATTACTATCAAAACAATGCTAAAGTCACATTTTACGTAGGTAAGTAATTCCAAATGGATTAAACGTAATATATTCGAATGTTTATGCAGTTGCATACATCAAACCAAAAATGATTTGAGTTTTCAATGACATAGGTATTTACTGTCTTCCCTTTTTAATAGGTATCTAGGCTACATCTATGGTACCTAATCTTATTTTGTAATTGAATACTTTTAAATATAATTGGTATAATATTGTTATTTTATTGCTCAACATCATCTTTCCTCAACCTGTTGTCGCTGTAGGTACCATCCATACACTTAAAGATCTATCAATGAACAAACACAGCGATATTTCGGGTTTTATTCTAGTTTGCTCCATAGTTGATTTCTTTCATTAATTTCATAAATTATTCGCTTATTTATCCACTCCGTTTAAGGTTGATAATTTTTTTTAGTTCTCATAACTTTCTTATTATTTATCATATTCATTTAATCGGCTTAATTTGTAATCTTCATTTTTAAATAGATATACATAGACAGATATATCACCGCATATAATTTAGGTCTGATATTGTAATAGTGCATGTAATTTCGCAATTGAAGATGACATAGTTCTTCTGTTCTTAGGTAATTGTATTTTGGTAATTGTACTCATCGACGACACAACACAGCTGCTTTCGTCGATGATTGTACTATATTACATAAGAATCAGCTAGATTTTTATGCTTCTAATCGCTGCTGCTTTAACTTTTATGTGTTTGATGCTAATATAAGGTTTTAGTAGAAATAGAAATAGAAAATATTTTTATTTCGAATAGATCTTTACAGATACTTTCAAAACGTCAAGAAATATATAAAATACCTAGAGTGAATAACCATTACATAAAGTAAAAGCAAAATCATATATTAATAGTAAATTAAAAATTAGAATTTAAACTACTTAGTTAAAGCATAATAATCACAAAAATTTTCAATTCCTTCAATGATGATAAATGAAGAAAAAGAAAAACTTATTCGTCAAGATCAAAGTTATTCAGTTAATTACCTAATAGGTAACTAATATTTTTAGTTCTTCTTTGAGTTCCTTTACTGCGCAGGTGTGGACATCAAACATTATTTTAATTTAATTTTGCCTTGTCACCATTTTTGTATATCAATGTTTGTTACGCAACAATGTTTTTGCAGTTTGGGTTGATTCAAATTTCACTTTGCGAATAGCTGAAGAATTATATTTCCCAAACTTTATTTCTGTCTAGAAATCTTTTAAGAACATTTAGAGAAATTAAACATTTTAGTGTACCAATTGAGCTCAGACACTCTCAACGTTTTATTTGATTGTCTACTAACACGTAACATTTAAGTTCATAAACGAAGGTAATCACAATAAAAAACACATAAAATTATCGTCTATCACACGAGTCACTTGAACAACATTAATATGGCGTTCCATTAAAAAAACTTTTATTTGTTTATTTTGATTCAGAACATCGTAGAGACACGTGCAAAAGTCAGCCTAATTTAAATATTACACATTCTCTACAGAGTGTACAAAACAAATAGATATTCGACCGTGGAGGGTGTTATTCCGTAAACTTTATTAACGTGATTTAAATTTTGAGTGCTTTTTTTATAAACTTTATTTTTGAGTATTTTTTTATTTACTTAATGGATGATCACATTGACCACCGTTGCATCACAACTACCGTCTTTACGTGGCGCTGATTAAAAGGTACTAGAAAAGCCATAAATAAACAGCAAAACATTTGGTTAAAAAAATGAAATACCTACTGGACTTTTTTTATTAAAGAAACATATAACTAAGTACCAACTAACTTACCTTTTGCTTTTCTTTGTAATATATGAAGGTGGTAAACAAGCATGCAGTTCACATTTATGTTAAGTTATAACTCTGATGAGGATGATATGAATATGTCTATAGACTGCACCCAGCCTATAGACATCCACACAAAGACTAGGTCAAAATGAAGATGCGTTGCCACCCCTGAGACCTTAGTTGTTAGGTCTCTGATGTCATTACGAGGCCATACATTCTCTTAAAATTTCGTTTGATAGATTTGTAGCTCCTTTAAAATCAGTAGTAATAATCCGATCGTTGTTCTTGCTTTCGTAGGTGAGAAACAAGCGATTTGAGAGCAATGAAAACGACAATAGCAATGTCGATAGGCGGTCGCACACCTGGGACTTACATAAATATTACAAAACTAAAATTATCCAAATCGGTGTATCCGTTCTTGAGTTTAAGATTTTTCTTTTTCCTTGGATTTGTAGCTCCTTTAAAAGCAGTAGTGATAATCCGATCGTTGTTCTTGCTTTCGTAGGTGAGAAACAAGCGATTATGGTAGATTATTTCGATTATTGTTGTTTATTAAATCAAAACTCGACATGAAAATTTGACAGCAATGAGAACGACAATAGCAATGTCTATAGGCGGTCGCACCCCGGAAGTCAGTGAAGAATTGTTAGACAAATAGTAAAATCGACAATGTCATTTAACATAATATCATACAAATAATTAATAGATACCTGTTATGCAATGATAATATACAGATATAATAATAATAATGGCAACCCATTATACGTTCCACTGCTGGGCACGAGTCTCTCTTCTTTTTTGGGGGAAGGCTTACTCCACCACGCTGCTCCAATGCGGGTTGGTGGAGATACGGGTTAGTGGGCAGCCCGCTGTCGGATGGTTTCAAACCACCCATAAGGCTTCCGACAAGGTTTAACGACTGCTTTCTATCGATAGCAACCGGGACCGACAGGTTAACGTGCCCTCCGAAGCACGGAAACGCACATTATAATTTGCCATTAGCGGTCACCCATCACACACTCGACCGCGCCCGAATCGCTAAACCGAGTAGATCGCTTACGGTCTACACCGACCGCGGGGCCATGCGCGCTTCATATAATAATATATACAGATATTTAATTCAAAACAATGTAATATTCTGGTAAATAAATGATTATGAAATGATGAGGACCTTTTGGCATTCTTTGCGAGAGGCCTTTGTTCAGCAGTGGACGTCTTTTGGCTGAAATGGTGATGATTATGAAACACTTTTTAACATGTATTTCATGAATGATAACTAAATTAATAAAATATTCTTCATTACCAGGTCGTAAATACGCCATTTTGAAGTTGAAAATTCTGCTGTCCACAATCCTGCGCAACTACAAGATGGTGTCAAACGTTACAGAAGACCAATTCAGACTGCAAGCTGATATTATCTTGAAAAGAACTGATGGCTTTAGGGTACAGATTGAACCCAGAAAAAGGGTACCCTCGACTGCTTAATACTTCACGTATGATGGAATGTCAAAATCAGTTAAGCATTTGAAGTGAATGGAAATAACGTCATTTTGTGATATAAAGTGTAGAGAATAATGATTTAATAAATTAAATGCAATGTTATTTAATTTGTTTGATACATACCTTCTTAATAACTTTTAGGAATTATGTAAGGGATAAACATCTCTCCGGATTAGTTGATAGGTGCATTGTATATTGTCATTAAATGTTTTATAGTTGCCACAAAATGATTTAGCTATAACTTTTGTTTCCTGTTTATTAAAATGCTATTACTTTAGTTGAATAGCTTTAACATACATAACGTGTATATTTCCTATTACATCAACCATTTGTCGCTTTTATGATTTTGCTGTTCTTTTTTTTAGTAAGGAAAATAATGTAAATAAGTTATGTCGTTTCAATATTCATAAATAATTTATTATAAGTAGAATGGATTTGATTAACATTTGTACACCACATAAAGCAGTTGTGTAGGTTAAGTTGAATAGCGAAGGGAAATGTGATCAAAATATATTAATAAACTTCTTCATATTACACATAAATTGAATCAAATGATTAACTAAATGTGTACCTATATCATGTTAGTAACTTTTAACTGATCCACTTTATCTAAACACTAATCTGATTGCAGTCAAGTAATTATTTATTTTATTATATTGTACTTCTTTTTTTAAAGATTTTTCTATTTTATTTGGAATACTTTTTCGGGTGTAGATAGGTATTTCTATATTCTGGAAAATGCACGAACTTTTTTATCTTTGTTGTGATTTCTTGAAAAACAAAGATATTTCGGGATGGGTACCTACCATATTCTTTTTTCTTATATACACTGCAATATATTCACATCAATTTTATAAGGTACCTATATTCAAGAAAAGAAAAAAACCCTTCCATTGTCCCCAAATGGAGCTTTTACGCTTAAAGACTGTCTATGCGATGACTCCACAAAAGGTAAGTCTGACTATTTAGCGGAGGCATACTAAATTTTTGGAGATGAACTAAGGAGTCTATTATATACCTATGTGAAGAATAGTCATGCAAAACGTTTCTATATTTTACAAATTAGAATCTGCTAAATTGATTTGAGGATATTTTTAAAAGGGAGTCAAGACGGGTATTCTTTTAATTGTTTTAAACTGATTTGTATTTATATTTTTATATTGCAGACGGGACTTAAGTTGAGTCTACTCGTGACCACGGCCGTTGCATTACGGCCGAAACGTCGAGTGTCGAGGTAAATACTTCGATTAAAATAGTATTCTTAAAACAGTATTCTTTAAACAGTTTGTTTGATTTTCATGTCAAAAGTTAAACCGTTTTAATTAATAACGCAGGGCGCGTTCCACTAATACGGCCACCACGATTGTAACACCCTTTGTATCGTTCCATCTAAGGCCCGTGATCGTCGCGAGAAATCGTTCGAATTCATAGATGACGGCACTGTTCGCGACCGCATCGCGCCCACTTCGCCCACAAAATATTGGAAGTCAGAGTGGGCTTTCACCAAAACCGTAGTATTATTACATATTCTCTGCCAAAACGGGAAAAGAACAACGTGCGTGTTCCCACCTATGAAATTCGCCTACAACGCCCGCGGTTTTTTTTTCATTAGTAGAACGGCAATTTCAGCGATCGTCGCTGTCGTTGCGATCGATTAATGGAATGCAGCTTTAGCTTTCACAAAAGTATTATACCATTTAGGTTCCTTGCAGGATCTCGTTTAATGGCAGGGGTATTTGTTTTTTATACCTACTTTCACACGAGTATATTTTTGTGGTATCACATCACCAGTAGGTACTGTTGCTGCCTGCGCCTACAAGACATGACACTTTAATTTTACCACCGGTAATTAATCAATGTGAACTAGGTAAGTTTATTTATTATAATCTTCTCTTAGTATTCTTTAATAAGGAGCGTTCCTATAGATAAGAGATTAAGATTAAGTTACTAAGCATGCTTTGAAAAGATGATAAATATATTTTTCAGGTTATTATACCTAATATAAGTATTGAAAGCTGCATCCTTAGATACCTGGACTTACATACTGAAACTCTGCTAAGTGAATGACTTTTATCTTGACGAGTAAATTCTTCCCTTCCCTTATTTTGATTCCCTTCCTTATTTTGTCATGAAGAAATAAAATAATTTCATGATGATATATCATTTTTACCCATTTTTTTATATTTTAATAACCTTATTATCGATTTTACTCTTGGTACCTAGCAAGTAGGTATCGCAGATAAGAGGTACGTTAAAACCGTTCTGACATGTCAAAAATATATGAAAAGATAATTTCATTTGAAAAATACTTTCCTTCTTGCTTACATTTCTTTATAAGTCACATAAGGGCCACTGCAGCCTATGAAAACCAGCGATTTGACGTAGTTGATGTGTTTCTTTATAAAATAGGTATATATTCGTTGGATTTTTAATTTTAATACGAGTTTCTGGGCGATAATATTTCTATATTTACTAAGCACTTCTAAACAACGCTGGGATTCAATCTACAGTAAAGTCTCTTTTAAAGTTTTTTTTTTTATGTAATAGAAGTGGTAAATAAGCATGCAGTTCACATTGATGTTAAGTGATGACTGCAGCCTATAGACACCCACACAAAGACCAAGGTCAAAATGCAAATGCGTTACCACTCCTAAGGCCTGAGGTGTTATGCCTCTGTGCCGGAAATTACAGGGCCGTACATTACCACCTGACCGGAACACGATAGTGCTGAACACTACCATTTAGCGGCAAGTATATTAGGTAATGCGGTGGTGCCTACGCCCGTGAGCTCCGTCACTGGAGCTCTACCACCAGTATTTTCGATAAATTATCATGAATATTCAGAAAATTTCGGGCTGTCTAGTAATAAATAAAACGCTACCACAACGTAATGAAACTTTAAAATTCTAAGCTTTAAATCGTCTGATATCCTGTCGACTACTGCTCATCAGAACTTATTCAGCTCTTGGAATCAACTCCTGCTATAGGTATCCACTAAACACAATTAACTACGTCGAAATTAAACTTCCGATAAAAAAACGTACTCAAATCGGTCCACGCATTTAGATGCCACGACACCACACACGGATACACATAAACAGATACTACACACGTTTAAATAACTCAAAATACCTCTCTTTTTCAGTCGGGTGAACCTATATGTCTTCTAATGTTGTGACATCTTGCTCACACGCATCGTACTCATAATATACCTAAATAACCAAATATTATCCAATTAAAATAACTCAAATTGTTGACCTTAGTCCTTTGTAAACATTCGATTTTTATTTTTATTGTTAACTAAGTAGAAGGTAACGATTACAACACAATCATCAGACGTGTTGAATATGTATATAAATCAAATGTGAATAATATATGTATCAAAAATTTTATTAACAGGCAAATTTGGTAACCAAATTCAACTATACGTAAAATTGCTGAATGAAGAAAAACAATACTGGGAATTGAAATTTGTTTATTAGGCACCTTTAAATCACATACCTAGTCATAAATGTGAATAACAAGACATAAAATAAATAAGTGTAAGCCTCTATTGTCCTAAAAATAACATTTTTTGATTACAACATAGTCAAATGATAAACATAATTCAGTAAGATGAACAAGATCACACACACTCATACTTATTTATCTATATTTAACAAACACATTTATTCGGAAACTTTGGCGTATCACATTACAAATGTTTTAGCAGGCCTATTCTATCTTCTTAATGCTATTTAATTGCGATAAACTAAACCGAATTGCAATCTTTTATCTCGCTTCTATAAATGAAACTATATCGAGCATTTCAACTGGGTTAATCTATAAAACAAAACTGACTTCATCGGAATTCAAATTGAAAGTGAAACTTCCCTTTTATGAAACGGTGTTTTGAATTGAACGCAAACCCTTGAGTTTTGTTTATACAGTGTGGATAAGACAATACTACATTAATTAAACCCTGAAGAATTTTGAAGTTTGCCTGTAAAATTCAATATATCCATCGTATTCAATTGAAATATTATTTTGATGGTTTCATGACATTGTTGATCTGGTGATTTTCATTCAGTTTCGTTTCGTCTAGACCACAATGTATATTTTATGTATCTTTCCGCACGGCCCCACAGGGAAGGCTGAGAATGTTAGGCGCGAAATATATCGCTCCTTACACGCCTTTCGTGCCTTTTAAGTTTTGTTTTACAGAATAACACTAAGTATTCAAATTTTAGATTTCAATTCAATTTAAGAAATTGGATCGTATCTACCTAATAAGACATCAGCGTAGATGAAACAGGAATGTAAAATGCACAATAAATCAAAATACCTACCTACTTCTATCTTCACAAATCAACAATTGCATTCGTTTCAGCATAAATCAGCTTTTATATACAGTACTCAACAATTAATATTGCACATCGAGCCTGCGAAAGAGACGATCGGCTCGTTTCGACTTCGTCGAGCGTTATCTCTGTTGCACACTGCCTACGTAAGCACCGACAGTCCGGTATTGGTCAAAACTTGTCATCAAATACAAGTACATCAAAATAGTCGACAAACGTCAAATAAGTAAGGTGCGAAAGAGATGAAGCTCTAGAGACCCCAATATTTATTGTTAAGCACTGTAATTATAATTAACGCTAATATTAAAGTAACGTTGGATATCGTATCGTTCATATCATGAGTAGCACTGGAAAGAATATATTTTTGAATACGAGTAGGTACGGTTGATATCTTTACTACACAAATGTAAGGTTTTTTTTTTTCAATTGATTAAAGTTTTTATTATTGTTTCTTATCTACAGAGATAGAAAGTGTGTAATCATCGGTTATGACAAAAAATTGTAACACGATTTGTATTGAATTTCGCATATTCTACTGCTTAGGCGTTGACTTGATTGACATCATTTTAAATAATAGCAATACAAAGCAGTACATTGCTATTATATAAGTTCTGCATTGACATAATGTGATCATTTCCATAATTTTAGGAAAATGGCCATATACCACATGGTGTCTTCATTATTCCAATTGATTGCCACAAACACCCAAAGCATAAACTGAACAGCCACGTCAATAGGTTCACGATGTATGGAAATGGCATAAATATTTGATACGCTCTATCTCTGTTGATATTAAACGTCGTTAAAAGATAGAGTACTTGTGTAAAGATAAAAAGATACCTGTTATAAAGTATTTTATACAGAATAATACTTCCAGTGAACATAGCATGAATATCCAAAATTACTTTGTCTTCGCATCATTACGTCGTCTATCGCATGTTCATTTTTGTTGCAGAATGCATCACGATCACCGTTTTCAAAAATTTGAATTGCAAATTATTTATCATACTGTATAATGCAGAGTATCGAAGCGACATTATGACCTATTACAATAATTTATGCATTAAAATATCATACTTTATGTCTACGATATACAAAATATTCTACACTCCAAAGTACAACACATACTAGACAGCAGAAACTCATCGCCATAAAACAATATACGTAGCTCCCAGTCGCCTCATAGATAACACCTGTAAAGAAACAAAATTACTGTCGTATTAAATAAGTCGCAAACGTAAAGAAGTAAAAGAAGTAAATTTAAAATGTTACCTTTTATTTATATAATTACCCAATCTATCTGCCGTCAAATCGTTCAACAGTATCGTGTTCCGGTTAAATGATAATGTATGGCCCCGGAATAATTACTATCACAGAGACAAAACAATTAAGGTCTCAGGGGTGGCAACGCATCTGCATTTCTTCTGGTCTTTGTGTGGGTGTCTATAGGCTGCAGTCATCACTTAACATCAGTGTGATCTGCATGCTTGTTTGCTACCTTCATTACATAAAAAACATAATTGCGGCATCGGGACCTCACGTCCTTTTCGTCCGCCAAGGAGGAGAATTAACGTAATGTTTTAAGAATATATATATCAGGCCAGACAAACAGATAGACAGACGCACGAGTGATGCTATAAAGTACTCCGTTATTTGCTTTTCGAAGAACGGAATAATAATAATTACCTTTCAACCAGCACACCATTAGTTCAATTCTTCAAAAAAAAACCTTAAACAATCCAGGTTAACGAAAAAAATACGTTTGTCTTGTTTATACATTATTATAACTAGTTTCCAACAAAGGCATAAATTCGCTATTGCATGAAATGATCACAGAAAAATCGTCGTTACGGTTTTGTGAAACAGTAGGTAGGTATTCACTAAAAAAACATGTTTCAAAAGTTAAGTAGGTAGTTATACCAAATTGCAAAACATAAACTTACAAAAAATGAAATGACCAATTTTTCATTGTTTGTATTATGTTATAATTAGAAGAAGAGTCGAGTTTTATTATTAAATTTTTAGAGGAATTTATATTTGCAACTTATACCTAAACATAACATCGTTCAAGTGAACGAGAACATTAAGCATTACTTTGTCCGAATTATCAAATAATTCGGACAAAGTAATGCTCATAAAGTTAAAACTACAGCCAAACTAATTTTATAATTTTTGGGAACCAATTTTCGCATCAAACAAAAAAAATATTTCGTAAATCGTGCTCACGGCATATTTTTTTTTAATTTTTTTATATAGGTATGTACTGAACACCACTTAAAAAAAACATACGAACCTAATTGAGAACCTCCTCCCTTTTGAACTCGATAAATAACGAATGGATAGATGGACGGCAACTTATTTATATTTGATATTAATTTTACTCCAAGATCTACATATAATTTTAGATTAGCTAGGCCAAGTAATATTTCACAATTTGTGGTTTGATGAAAGGCGAACCCTATGGTTCACTCAAGGTCTGATAGACTATCGTATATCAAAATGTTTATCTTGTCATTGTGCAGTTGAATTATACTCTATGTTTTGTTACCTGCAATAATTGCTTGAAATTCTTAAAGTAGGTAAGAGTTAAAAGAAGAATCCCAACTTCAATACTAACTATAATTGAATAACTGATTTCAGGAAAAATAATAAGTAAATACTAAAGATTTTTTTTTAATTAAGAAGATGAGACAGGTTCTTTTTCGGGCAGTTAATATTGTTTACTTTGTAATGTTTCGGTAAAGTGTACTGAATATTTCCTAAGGTGCAGGTCAGCAATTTTTCTTAGTTCGGAAGCAATCTGACCTGCAATAATACACGAATGCAATAGCAAATAGTCCACTGTCAAAGCAAAGCCTACAATTCTATTTTTGCTAGTTAGGATCATGTTATCCATATTTAACTTAAAATGATATAAATAAGCGTTACAGTCACAGGCAATGATTTTTTTCAAAACGAGTCTCTTTATGACGATGCTAGACTTCGATGTATCCATTTATGCATTTCCTTGTATCCTTTAATTGTTGAAATATCTGATTTCCGCTGGCATAAGGTGGCTTTTGAGGGATCAGAAAGGCATAACTTGAGTTGAAGAAGGATTTATAACAATAACTAAGTAAATAGAAAAGTTTTGTATATTTACCTATCATAGGATCAGCCAATAGCATTAAAAATCCAGAGAATATTATATGTAGAGCTAATGCAGCCGGAAATCTGTCTGGTGCTGCCGTCACCAGCACCAACGGGAAGAGGACCTGGACTGAACATCTCACCAGCCCCGATATAGCTGTTATGATGAACACCACCCATAAATCACTCGAACTCACCAACGCTGTAAAGTTGAGATGATTGATTAAGAAAATTTTAATTTGATATGATTTAGAATACAGAATGAGGTAATAGTTTGCTCAAGACCTATAAGCAATGGGGCAAAAGAAGGACTGGAAATGTCTGTCAGCGTAAGAGACTGATGAAGAGGCTGATGAATATACAGAAGAAGCAGAATGGCTTTGGAACGAAGAACAAATATGTTTGCAGCTGCTAGCTTTCTACCAACGTTGTTCCTGTTTGTGAAATTCAGTATTTTATTTATCTCGTCTATGTCTACTAGTGGCTGCGCTCTCCAGCTCCACCCTATGTTCTCCACAATAACTTTTGTAGCAATGAACATTGGAAGTACCGTTGTCCCCACGGAGTAGCACGGGGACACGGCGCACGGGGACAGCGGGAATAAACCCTAAATATATTTTATCAACACGAAAATAAAAATTATTTAGATCACGTGACGTAGGTTACATAATTTTTTACTTTAAAAAATAGTGAACTTTTAACTTTACGTTTGGGCGACGGTTTTTATTCAAATTTTATATCGATATGCCGGCAAAAAAATTAAGTATTCATTAACTATTTTAGTGGCTAGTAAAACTAAGGACCTTGTTTAATTTGTAAGTATGGTCGAGATGACGAAGATCATAAAATATTAAATGGGTGTAAATGTTGTATGATTGAGTATTCCAAGATTAGGTACCTATTATGCGTTAAGAGTATATTCAAATTTAATTGTGTTAGTGATTACTCCGATTGTACTATTTATTTTTCGCAATAACACATGCGAGTGAACTTCAGATATTAAAGAAAAAACGGAAAGAAAAGTTTGACTTCGGGCAGGAATCGAACCTGCGACCTCAGGATAACCAGTCCAGCCGCTTTATCACTAAGGTACCGAAGTCCCATACTACATACATAGGACTAATAACGCAGATAATATGTGTTTAATAAAAATGTTCGTATTTACCTATTCGAAGCAATATGGTGATACAAGTGCCTACAAAGAAAATATTTCTACTATTTACAGAATAAAAATATGTAAATACAGCCAGACTGAATCTGGCAATGAGATCAGCTACAGCTCCAACCATTACACACGTGGCAACTTCCATCTGAAATCAAGAAAATATCCTTAAATATTCATAATGTTGCATGTACTATTTTGCTTAAGATTATTATTAAGGAGCTCATACGGAAAACATTTTATTATTCTAATCGTTATCATTTCATTCATCGGACTAGTGGCGAACTCAAATGGCCCTCAATTCAATATTCATTTAATCACATAGAATCACTTAAGACGCATCAAGTTACGACGAATAATTTAAAGAAAATAACACATCATCAAAGCATATTAGAGTATAGCTACTTATAAATAAGTATATCAATAGAATTACTCCTTTTCTCTTCTGCAGGTTAAAAATACATTATTAAGGCAAATAAAAAAGATATTCACGGGCAGAGTTCCAAAACTACAAAGAAAACCCTGCAAAGAAAAATCAACTATAATATTTTAACAACTGCCCATAGGCGACCCCTTTTAGGTGGGTTCGAACCTGGGGTAAGCGTTGTGCTGAATAAGATATAATATACTCGTACGTGCAAATAGACTAATCTAATTATAGTTAATAATACTAGTTACTTATATTGTTTGTACCTGTGTAAATCCATAAGAGAAAAGTAACATTGGCTCCATTGCTAGATAAGTCACATCGGAAACGAAAGCAAATCCGAGTCCAACTAAAGTGCTTACAAATCGAGGATCCTTTAGCAAGTCTAGCTCAACATTTTCATAAATAGTTTTACTGCAATAGACATATTTTGTACATTTAATTAAAACATTTCTAATATTTAATAAAAATAACATCATTATCAGAAATCATCAATAATTTAGAAGGTTCGAGATAATAGTATAGCATGCCGCAGATTTCATCTCTAAATAGGTAAAATTACAGAAAAATATACTTCTTACAAAATTAAGCGTTAGAGACAGTTATAATAGTCCGCAAAATTGCAAAACTAAAGTAACTGACGCTTATATAGCAATTTTCTAAAGTATGATTACAATGAAAAACCCCCAGTCGTCTAAACGGGTCTTGAAAAGTGGCCAGCAGAGGATGATGATATGATACAGTAAGATGATGATGAGTAAACAATCAAAGACATACATGTTTTATAAATTACTTACATAATACTTTTCTGAATCGATTTGTGACGATTTGTACCCATTGTCTCTTTAATCTCAATAATGTTTTCATCACCTGGTAACATTTTAACGAAAGACTCATCACAGCTTTCATGTTTCGTCTTGCTCTTAACCACAGCAAATTTTAATGATAAATCTGAAAATTGTTAATAATTCAAACGCGGACAAGTTGTTAAGAATATAAAAGCAACAAAAATGAACTTCGACAATATATCATGTAATTAATTAAATCCTAACTGCAAATCTACGAGCTTCATGGTAGATATTTTTGTCATACTTAAAGTTTTCATAGATGTCGTGAATCTTCTTTTCAATAAACAGATCAATGGGCCTTTAGAAATTGTATACAGAGTTATAGAGCTCAAACGTATCTCAGAAGAACATTAATGGAGAGATGAACTCTTTTAAATAATTAACATCTTCTACGTTGTCCTAGGTAATTAGCTCAACGTTGCGTCAAATTAATATGATTAAGTGCTTTTCATGCAATCCAATTTGCACTTGACAAGAGATTTGACAATTTGTTAGTCATTCTTGTTTTGCATTGATAAGCGTTTGCCGCGAAACTAGCGGTTAGTATTAAAAGTACTATACTTAAATTTTACTTTAAGCACAAAAAAAAACGTTCATGATAACATGTTCTCTAATTTCAATTATTTTTTATAGACAAGTTATTTAAGTTAAAGTAAAATAAGATAGCACACACACTCCAACCCAAATGTTTTGACAGTATAATTTCACATAAAGCTAATGTTTGTACGTGTAACGAGTATGCTGGACGTAAACCTTTGTTTTACCTGGACTAGCAACTGCATCCTTATCTTTTATCATGTGCCATTCTACAGGATGCATAACAAGCATCGCAAGCAATAAATGTAAATCCACAGCCATGATTAGTGCTAAAGTCCATCTGAATCCATATTCAGACAACAGAAACGTCACTAACATGGGAAACGTGATCGATGCTATACTGCTCATGGTCTGGTTGGCACTCATCATAGCCGTGCGCTTTGTTGTGAAGTAACAGTTGAATGCCGTGAAACTTACTGGTATCATTACACCAAAACCAGCGCCTAAAACACATCCAAAATATTAGACGTATACTCACATGGGACTTATTATTTTAAGTTATGACAGTATCAATGAAGAAGACGGTTCACATTGATCATAAGGAATTAGTGCAACTATAGCCACTGCTGAGATCTAAGATTTTTTCCCTTTCTGATCACATAGTAACAATGAACCAAAATATGATAATTATCAACAATAACATTTAGCAGCAAACAAAATAGACGAGTGTAGTTTTCAAAACAAGAAATATAAACATTTACCTCTCACCACTCCAAATGTGAATACTAATTGATATGTCCTCTTAACAAATATCGTTAAGATATCACCTAAAACAAACAGGCCAGCGCCTATTAAGCCGACCTGTCGAAATGAATATTTTTTTAATGCTATACCACTCAGGAAACCTGCAAAAATAGAATAAGTTAAAGTCGTCATTGATATTTAATAAAACAGATTTATATTCAGTAACCAATTTTGAATTAATCTCGATTAAAAACATTTCCTTGAAATAGTTAACCAATTTAAAGACGAAAATATTTCCATTTATTATGTTTTGATTTCCGTGGTCTAAAAATATTCCAAGAATCTCAAAAACTTAAACTGTCGTTTTAAATTTAAATGTAATTTAACAGAGCATAAAGATATTTTTTATGGCCATCTCTTAATTGAATATTGAAATCAATGGTTAAAATATTATCATGTTATCGTTGCAATTCGTTAATTATATAACTTTGTATTAATGTTTTAAATTAACAACTTATGAATTAAAACTTTGAGATTAGTTAAAAAATCTTCATGAGGATAATATTAATAAAATTTGAATTTAAAAGTCAATCAACAATTGCAATTATACTCGTAATTTGCACGGATAACGTTTAAGTGAGATCTTGTAGCCTTACCATGGCCTTTATTTTAGAAATTCAATTCCAACTACCCCATACCAAATACGGGATAACTCATTAACAAATACCTACTAAGAAAATGTAGGAGCACAACTAGTTACATCTAAATTTATAATTGGGTCAAATCAATAAATGGAATACCAAGTAACCCACGTCAATGGATAGAAATGCCCCTGAGATAGTAAAATCGGTCTCTGTGTTTAATCATTCGGCTCAATTAAACGATTTATGCTAAGCTATTCGATCTTTCTTTCATTAAGGACAGATATTTGATCTATAAGTCATTATGAAATACGGGTCAAGTGAAATATACGAATACATTCACTTGTAACTCATTATTGCTATGTAATACATATTACAATAAGTAAACAGTTTTTGTAGGACAATTAAGATTACATCTGAACATAATGTCGCTAGAAAAGTCAAGTAAAGTGACGACACATTAAGGATTTCTATGTTATTTATAAGTATATATTTTTTTTAATTTAACCTTTTTGTATGTTAAAAGTATATAATGATTATTTCCTAAAATAATAATAATATATGTCCCATGATTCACCAGTCACTTAGTATATTCCAATCCGCAGGTAGTAGGAAGTCACTAGTTATAAAAAATCGTACTACACGCCTACACGCCTGTAATCCCCGTAGTCAGCCGTAAATGCATGCATTAAATCCCTACTAATATTATAAATGCGAAAGTAACTGTCTGTCTGTCTTTCTGTTACCTTTTCACGTCCAAACGACTGAACCGATTTTAATGAAATTTGGTACAGAGACAGAGCCGACTTTGAGAAAGAACATAGGCTACTTAGTTATTTATAAAACGCGGGCGAAGCCGCGGGCAACAGTTAGTCAATTATGCAAACACCCAAGATTCGCCGGTTACGTTTTGGTCCATGTAACATGTGGGAAGCCTATTGACAGCTCCGATCACATTACCAATCTTCGAGGTACTGGGAAACAGCCAGAAAAGTTCACTAGTTAAAACATTTACAATACCTGCTATCGAGAGAGCTCCATTATAAACGCCTATTACTAAAGGAAGACCACTAGCACCATCCTGCTCGAGGAAAAAACTGTTAAACAAAATACCAAAGGCGTTGGATGAGCCGAACCCAAGCATCTGAAACAAAATAATACAATCAATTTAATATTTACTACTGTTAAACATAATCATTAAAATAATGTCTGAAGCGACTTTTATATTTTATTAATTTTGTTTATTACGACGGGTAAAGCGCCAGGTATAATTCAATTAATAATGACAACCTTTGATACGTCCCACTGCTGGGCACGAGTCTCTCCCCTTCTTGGAGGGAGATTTAATTAAAAAGATTCAACATAAAAATGAATTATTAGACTTCATTAACAATAGTTAATCCTTCTTCGTAGATTAATAATCTAATATATGTATATTATGTTTTATATCACCTGCATTTAAAATTATGAAATATTAAAAAGAATAATAACTGTTTTACTAGTCTGTGAAACTTTAACGTTCAGTAATAAGGGCATAGGAGAACAAGTATATAGGTATGTGATTATATTTTTTACCAACATGAATTCTTGACCATTGACCTGCTTAAATTTAGGGCACCCAAAACAATACAAAAAACATTAGACCACAAAAAAGAGAATCATCTTATGGTGTTGAATCTTAGCTACTTCTCTTTTTGTTTCCCTGAATTCATTAGCTTGAGCCAAAAACAAGGTATTGGTATAAATTAATCCTAAATATGTGTCATGGCCATAAACATAACAGAAACAGGTTTCGCGCTATATTATGTAATTGTAGGTACCTATTAACTTTCAATTATTATCAACTTTACGTCTCTACCTTCTTGACATATATATTCAAAATAGATGATAAATTGGGAATCGACTAACATATGGATTGAGAGATGGTGAACCCTCCGAGTAACGTTGGGCGTCCTAACAATTTCATCGTCATGGAAACACACTCCCGTTGTCATGAAAACACCACAACAATTATAAATAAGACGCAAGAATTATGGTCGCAAAACTATGGCTGCCAGATCTAAAATATGGAAGTAACTTTTCTCATCAGAAATCCAGATGACGTGCAGGGCTGTTCTTTGCTAGGCGATGGTTATCATGCTTAGCATATTATGACTCATCCCTACAAACATTTCTAGGCTTACAGGCGTTCCGATACTTGAAGGGTTCATTAGCTCTCAGACCAAATATACAGTGTGTCAACCATTCATTTATGGCTTTTGCTAATAAAATATTATTTGTTAGCAAATTTTGACGTATCGTAGCCAATTTTCATAAGCTAATGAAGGAAATAATCCGATTGGTCTGTGAAATAATCCAACCTTGTTTTCGACCGGCTATTTTTTTAACGTCAGGTAAGTATGTTATAACATTATGTATTTTTTTAGCAGCTGCCTACAGCTAATTGCTCAGTGTGAGAAAAAAATATTTTAAAGTCGATGAACTCGCATGCGTTAACATAACGATGAATTCGATGACTTAATAATAATATATACCTCGGCCACAGTAGTTAGCGTATGTCCAAATTGACTGATATCTGAAGTGTTTGGCGCAACGGTTTTCGTATACCTACCTATGACAAAGATATAAGTTTCTGAAAAATCTGCTGAATGTACTTTAAGTTCCTATGACAGCATTCACAGTAAAAAAGTGAACGTGCTAGCTACTTTTCATAATACTTTTGTTACAAGAACATCATGAGTAAATAGCGAAGAAAACGTAATTAGTAACAAATTAATTAATAATCATTAAATTTCATAGATTCTTTTGAATACTGAATCCAATGGAGTTCAATACACGGTTGTACGTCCGCTAGTCTAGAACCGTGATCTGTCTTGCGGGCCAAAAAAATATTCATTTCGGCTTATCGCCATCAAGACCGTAGGACGTGGGTTAAATTCTACGGTTTTTGACGAATTGTATGGTAATTAGGTACATCATCGATGAACAGTGACACGGCCGATCATCGGCCGACCAATAAACTCCAAATTCTGCACCAGCATCTTCCCTTGCCTTTAAATAAAAAGCCTTAGAATTTCCAACTCAATGATTGCTGGAGATTCAGGCTGGCGTGAGTGATTCATTGTAGACAAGTCGCCTGGTTTAATCCATAATTATAACATCACCTTCATCGAGAGTGATGTTATAATTACGGACGTATTGCGTTTTCATATCTACGCCGACACACGTCAGTATACGTCACGATACTCACGATATTATTTCGATACGCTTAGATAATATGAAACCATCTGTAGCCATCTTTATTTCCATCCCAATCCACGGATATACAATACCTTTTTAATGACTCGGCACATCTCTAATTAACACTTCACGTGACGAATTCCACAATCGATAACCGCAGCGTAGGTATTATCAGGGAATTATCCCTTTGACCACATAGGCACCTTATAAGATGGTAATAATGGCTTAACGTATGAAGGTCGCCTAAAAGTCGATTTTTGTGTTCTAATATTTTTAGAAGATTCGTATCTACGAATCTATGTCGCGGCATTTTTATGATCTATTTAATATATACGACTCCTAAGTACTTCTTTTATTTTCATCATTCTCTTCATACGTGCACGCCGGTTCCTAAGAGTCTTGACCCTACCATCAGACAGCTATTTGGTCAAGGTCTTGGACTTCTTGGGCCTCTGCAACCATTTACATTCGCATTGAAGGTATATCTGTTTAGTCATTCGCTCATTCGACATTCTTTCTTGGTTGGTAGGTACTCTCATTCATACAAGGCCTCATTCTTACACCTTCATTTTGAACGCGATCGGTGAGTGACACACACACACACACACTTCGTATGTTGCACAATGACCTTACCTCGCCCGCGTTATATTTAGGGTTTCCATGCTCAGAATCAGAATCAGAATCAGAAACTCATTTATTCATTTAGGGTGACAGGCACCTCTTATGACACGTCAAAAAAACAAACAAAATAAATTAAAGTGAACAACAATTGATATACATGTCAAACAAGATAAAAAATATATGTAAAGTCAAGAATATCACTAAGATAAAACTAAATGTAATAAACTAATGTAAAAAGTATATCAGTAGAATGTCTCATTTCCCCTTTACAAACTGATAACAAAGTGCTCATTTCTGCATCCCCAGCTCTGGCTTCTATTTAATAGCGTTGGAGTAAGTACAGCATTATGTGTGGTAAATCGAGCTTGCTGGCTTAGATGTTTAGAAGTTTACTCAACACTTCATTCACGCAATTCCCAACAAGCATTCCCCCTTCCCCCTATGTTAGCGGTGTAAATACTTACCGTCACTGCTAAAGACACATTCTTATTAAATGTTACTGTTAAAACTTATTTCACCACACCGGTGTAATAATTGACACAGTAGTAGGTAATTAAGCGGCTTAGTAACTAAGCATTTGTTTATTTCTTATGAATCAATTAATAATATCACATTTGACTGGCCCTGGCCAATGAAAGGTTTATTGTATTTTTTATTTTTCTCAAAAGTACGGTCACATAATGGTAGTTGCACACTGTGGCCTATAAACATACTAATATACTATACCTACTTTATACTAGAGCTTCAATGTCAATACTTTGGCACTTTCAAGTTTCAAGAAATTCATGAAGTTCTCAAATCTCAGTGCCAGAAAATACAGTGCCAAATTTTAGTAACCGAAACACGATAGTGCTGAACACTAACATTAATAATTGACAATTAGAGACCACACCGCCCCCCACTAGTAGAGAACTCTACCGCTAATGCAGACAGTCAGCCGAACAATGGCGTTCTAACCATTCGAAAAAGAGGCTGTTAATACAATAAAGCCCTATTCACACCCAAAAAGGTAACTTTATTATTAAACGAAAACTTTAATTTAATAATAAAGTAAGCTTCGCTTACACTCACAACCCCACGCTATGTAAATACATTGACGATGGAACCAGAAGGCTGATTGGTCTGTGTGTAAATATAACCTATGTCGTAGGTGCTGTTGTACATTGTACGTACCTACGCACAAACACTCATAACTACACAATTTGTACTGCATACAAATATTTTTTATCCCCATGCGGGGTTTGAACCTTGCGAGTTTCTGATTAAGCGGTCACTCACGTCATCAGTTTTTGTAGAAATCATTATGCTAAGCAGAAAGAATTAACGGTAACTACTCCACTGAATAACTAGTCAAATAAAAAAAAGATTGATTAACGCTCCATTTAATTAGCATTCATATTATCCAATAAGCAAGGTCACAGGCACATATACCTCGATACTCTATATCAATTAAAATGAATCGCTTAATGCTTTGCTAAGCGCAAAACTCGAAATCGGGTGGACTGATTTCGCTAATTCATTTTAGTTGTATTGCTAATCACCCGGAGAAGGTTCTTATGAAATAAAGCATAGATAATAGGTACATAAATTGGAATTTTATGAATACTTGACGACAGAAAACTTAACTTGCGATATATATGCTAGCTACTACACTGCAATTATCGTTTTGAACAGATGAATTGATAGGAATTGACGAATGAAAATGACGTCAAATTTAATTAAAAACTAGCTGACCCGGCTGAAACTTCGTATTACCGCACAATCAAATAATGTGTCAAAGGTTTGATAGATACGGAGTATTTGTATGGAAAAAATGAAATTGTGCTTTTTACTATTTCTCTTCAATTTCTTCATATTTTCTTACCTTTTAAACCTTCCCTGGACTTCCAAAAAAATCATTCAAAACCAAAATTAGCCAAATCGGTAGAGCCGTTCTCCAGTTTTAGCGAGACTAACGAACAGCAATTGATTTATATATATATATATATATATATATATATATATATATAGATGAAACCGCGCGAAGCCGGGTGGCTAGTGTATCAATTAGTAATATGTAAACTTCTGTGGTATTTTTATTGCGTAATTAAGTAATAAACGAATAAAAACTAAGTACGGGCTTGTCACGCAACTCTCGCACATTCCACATTAGCAGGTTACATTTTAATAATTTAGTTGATTTTCTACATATTGCTAATAACTACTTCAAGAAATAGTATATCAACAATTAGAATATTTCTGTAGATCAACAATTTGCTATAAAAATGAAAACAAAATAAAACTGGTTTTACGGTGGCATCTGGCAACAACTTCCTTAAGCATTTTTAGTTTAAAAATACTATTTGTTTGAAGTACATAGTGATGTAACGAATATTCGCAATTAGGTTTATTCACATGTTAGTGACACTCGCATTTGCTTAAATTAATGAAAATATTTTGCAAATATGAACTTAAAAATTTGAAAAGAAAAAGTAAATTGGTATTTTTAGTGGGACATACCTACCACAATATAATAAAATATGAATTGCATTTAAGACGAATTGTTATTTGTATGTACTTAAAACCTGATTACAATGATCCATAATAATCCACAATGATAAATAGGTAAGCTACCTCCATTCTGATTATTGAGAGCATTGTGGGCCCACAATGCTCTCAAGAAGCTTAAAAAAATTATGTTTTGGTTATTTAATTTTGTCTATAAAGGCTGTTGCTGAAGTTTGAAGACATTATTTCAAAGTTCGCATTGCGAATATCGGTGGGAGATATATTGCGTACAAGAAAATAATATTCGTAAAGTCAACTTAGCTTCAATGTATAATATTGTTCTGTTCATTGCCTTCACCTAAAAAATCAGTAAAATTAGTTAAATAAAAGAAAATGAGTTTATTATGTGTTACTTAAATCAATTTATATATATAGCGTAAAAAATGGGAATGGCACATATTTCTTAAATTGCAATAAGTATTTAGGTATTTTCTGTCGATTTGATTTTAAGCGATTCTTGATTATCTTATCTTACTTATAATAAAACTGTAGAAGTGTAAATTCTGTACATTGAAAATATTGAAAAAATAAATACCAGGGGATGTTACTAGATCGATACCGAACACAAATATGTGATTAGAAAATTTTTTGTCTGTCTGTCTGTCTGTCTGTTTGTTCAAGCATCACACAAAATCTACCGGTCCGATTACGATGAAACTTCGTATAATTATACTTTTACCTTTGGCGCACAACACTGGGTACTTTTTATCCCGAAAAAATGTCTGTTTGTCTGTGTGTTTGTGCACGCTTATTTCAGAAATGGCTTATTCTATTTTCAATTTTTAGTAATATATTGTGGTAAGTTTCACTTAACATTTACTGTTTGTTTCATGTCAATCGGTTCAGAAATAAAAAAGTTACGACAATTTAAAGAATCATATCGAATCTTTTTAAACTATTCTGAATCTATCTTCTATCTTTTTTAGAGTTCCGTATCTAAAAGGTAACAACGGACCCTATTACTCATCCTCCGCTGTCTTCCTGTCTGTCAATAACATACATAATATACATAATATTTTATATTTTTTGCTCGATGTCAATAACGGTAGCAAGTAGACGCTTAAAATTTTCACAGAATTTTTAGGTCTTATGTTGCATATTACCTTCCAACAAACGAAATTTTTATGCCATATTTTGTGCGGAACCCTTCGTGCATGAGTTCGACTCGCACTTGGCCGGTTTTTTCTCTGTTAGTAACATTAAGCATACCGCATAGCAGCGTCCCGGCATAAAACAATCGCCGCTATGCATCAGCATGCCAAGCGTGCTAATTATGGCATATTCTTTTCCTATGACGCACAACACTTTTAGGAGCACCTTCGGGAATGGCTTTGTCCAGTGGAGACGGATGGATGTCTTTCGGATGTAATTATGATGATGGTGATGGTGGTGGTGGTGGCGTTGGTGTCGTTGGTGGCATAGGTATTGTTGGTGACTCTGATGGTGGTGTTGGTGGCGTTAGTGGCGCTGGCGTTGGTTTTACTGGCGATGGAGGCATTGGTGGCGTTGGTGATGTTGGTGGTGTTGCTGGTAACTTTGGAGGCGTTAGTGGCATTGGTTTCGGTGGTGTTTGTATCTGTGGTGGCATTGGTGGCGTAGGTGTTTGATGATGGTGATGGCGTTGATGGCGTTGGTTGCGATTATAGTGGTGGCGGTGGTGCAGGTGGTAGTGATAACAGTGGTGGTGGTGGTGGTGATGATGGTGGTGGTATTGGTGGCATTAATGGGTAAAAATGCACAACGTTAATATTCAATTTTTCTCTTCTGCCGGCTCTTACGGAGTGCTTATATTCTATCTTTTATCATTACAAATTGACTGAAACTTTACAAAAGTTTATAATATTTTTCTATAAAGAAATATTATGCATAGAAGTTTAAAATGGCCTTTTCGAAAATACGGATCAGCATAGGATGGATGCGCGTTTAAACACATAATTAGCAATTTTTCGCAATCCTAGCAGCCTTTTATCCCCGATGGCCATACGTCTTATATCGTGTACAGAGAAGCATTACTGCAAAGTAGATTTTTTTAGCTACCCAAAAGTGCTTATGATCCTAAATTAACCAAAATGTATATCCTAAAGCGCTGCCTAAAGTCCCAAAACCACTGTCCACGCAAACAAAGTTGCGGGCACAGCTAGTTCGTAATAAATTGGAATAAATGAATTGGAAGCACAATTACTTTTGCGTTCCATTTTCACCCCATAAATATTAGGTAGGTACAATATAAGAAAATATTATTACTGTGATTAAAAATTAAAATTACTTTTAAACTCTTAAATATTAATGATTTCTTAATAAAGAAGGATGTCAAATAGGTATTCGCTTCAATATTTAAATATGTTTTTAGAAAATGCCTACTGGTACCTTCTCTAGAGAACTTGATATGTACCTACCTATCTAGAATTTTATTTCTAAGGAAATTACAAATATATTGACTTTATTCTTAATTTTGACATTTTATTTTTTTAAAGCTGTAAATAACTTTGTTTTATCATCTTCAAAGCACTGTATAAGATTCGAGTTTTCAAAAAAACTATGAGCGTTAGTTTTCAATATTGCGCAATGTTGAGCAAATCTCATAAGTTCGCTGACATCGATTCACGTGTAATATATTTTGTGCGTCTTGTTTTTTTTTATCTACTTGTACATAATTTATTAACTGTCTAGTTCGAAATGAAAGTGACATCCTGAATGACATGGCACTTGGTCCCCCTCTTCCCCTACACATCTCCCCATCTCCCCCTCTTCCCCTCCACATCAAGCAAAAAAGGTTATTACACGACACGGTCTTCAGGGTCCGGCAGAAAGGGTGGGCGTGGCCTCGCACCGGGTTGCTGCTTATTACACTATCCGGTCGTCAGGGCCCTAACTGGTGTTGCTAAACTTTCTATAGTTGCGCTATCGATAGTTGATTTCGAAAAACAGTAGATAGCGCGAAAGTTCTATCGAAAATATCGACATGCTGCAGTACTACCGATAATTACTATCGACAGTATCGATATAGAAAAATAGGTCATGTGATAGTATTGAATTTTGCCGATACTGTCGATGCTATTGAAGTACGATGTTATTAATAGTATCGATAGTGTCGATAGTATTCTGTCAAAAAATACGATACTATCGATACTGTCTATGATACATCGACGCGTTTCGATAGTATCCATAGTTTCACTTTAGTAACTATCGATATATTTTCATTACTATCGACTGGGAATAAAATTATACCTGGGGTTCGAGGATTGATATATCAACATATCGATATTTTTAGTCAATATTTATAGATATATTTTAAAAATATCAATACTATATATATCGATATTTTTTCCACATTTACCATTCCTTAGCGCCCTAACTCCCTAAATGCTATTACACTGCCCGATAGTAAGGAAGTTAGGGCGTTAGGCTGACCGGGCCGCTCCGGCTGCCCTAATTAGGGACTCTAATTCCCTAAATGTTATTACCCTACCCTGACCCTTGCTATCGTACCCTGAATACCGTGGCGTGTAATAAGTCCTAAAAGAACGGTCACAGTAATAAAATACTTTTCTTTTGACATGAAGCCATTCACGCCATTTGCGACTCGCCGTAACTTCGGAATTAATAAGGCTAGTTTAATAAAGGATAGTTTAGTAGTAGGCTTTATTTTTTTTATTAAGAAATAAATAAAATTTTATATCTATATAATATGCCGCAGCGAGTCAAGCATAGAGCAACACGGGCCACTGGCCGACAGGAGGGGAGTAGCCATAGCGTTTATTGTCAATGCAAAACAGTCCGTCATTTTTTGTGGGAAAAAAATTGTGTGACACACACAACAAAACTCCGCTCCCCTCCGGTCCGCCGCGGCCGGTGGGCCGTGTTGCTCTATGGTGTCAAACCAAGTTCAAGAAAAGAAAACACATGTAAACTGGCAAGCAGCGAAATACCTATGCACTTATAAATAATAGTATTTCTAAAATGTTTTTATTTACCTTATTTAGAAACAATAAAATTAAAACAAAGTTGCTGGATATAAGACATCCATATTTTACGTAGGGGAAGTTCCCCGAGTACCGGACACTTAAGGTTTTTGAGGAAAAAAATATAAAATAATATTTTTTTATTAGGTTGCTTCTTATTTAGAGTTACTTAGTAATATGAAGCATCGAACTAAATACAACATAAACACAAATTAATAACTAATTAAGCACTAAAAGGAACTATTAAGTGGACATAGTTTTTTGATATCATTGAAATTTGGCACCTAGTACCGGACAGGTTTAATTTCGAGGGGTTAAAAGTACCGTAACAAAATTTTGATAACAGTAAAATTTGTTATAATATTAAATATAAAAGTTATATTCATTTAAGTATACTCACCAATTAATAAATGGTAGCTAAACACACATAATATATTCCACACGAATTAGTGATTTACGACCTGCGAAATATTACTCGATGCAGCAGTCTCGTGCACACAATATGTAATGTATGACCTGTTTGCCGCATCGTGCGACATTGAGGCTGCCCGTGCCGTCGGGGAGTTAGAACCGTCAAAGCCAATACGTACTCGTGTGAAATATCGATCAAGAACGCTAAATCCTGCTTGCAGAGGTCTCCTGGTTTTGTCCGGTACTATGTGCTGTCCGGCGCTAAGGGGATTCCCCCTACTCAAGTAAGAAGGTACTCAAGAAAGTAACCGACTTGATTTTACTAGTTTTACACTCATGTAAAATTGGTAAAATCAAGCCGATTTTATGATTTTTCCTTAAAGTGATAAGATTTAGATCTCTAAATATGCGACAAATGCATTTTTTTATATCATGGCATCGCTGTTACGCATATTGCCAGTGTTAAGTAAAACGATATTTCGTATTCGTAATAAGCAGCGTAAAATTATCAGTAAAAGTCAGTCAGTCAATTATCTGTCAAAGTCAGTCAGAGTCACAATTAGCAATTCGAGTAAAGCGATGGCTACTTTACCAGAACATTTTACAATGAAGTTTTGGAGGCAACCTGAAAAGCCGTGTTTTCGCACTGTTATTCTATTTCACCATACACGTGCATTGTAATAAACCTTTAACAAACAAAATTCCACCAACTTTATTTAATATAACTCAAAATGCACCATGAAATAAACTAAGAGCACCGCACGCCTCTTTCAAGATTCCCACAAAAAAAGAAGAATGCAATTTTGACAGTAGGTAATTAGTTTTGATGGGATTAGTTTGTTCTGAATTAGTGCAGAGAATCATAAATGCCAATTTATCTTTAACACGAGATTTATTCAAATAATAGCTTCGCATATAATTTTATTATCAAAACTTATAACTGGTTTTAATGCAATAAACAACTTATACACATAAATAAATACGCTTATATTCACATTCACAGTACCTACCTCCTCCACACTTTTTAATCTTTAGATAGACTACTGAAAGGTATAAACCGAGTGTCTTTAATTGTATAGGTAGTAGGTACATATTGTTTCGTTCTAAATTTAATGTAGTTTAAACTTTCAAGTGGAATAATTATTATTTATTCATGTAACGATATAACGTGTGTTGTATAAATGTTCATATAACGATAATTTTAATAATTACATTCGTTTTTTCAAATATCATAATAGGTAATATCAATGTAAGTCTCAATAAATTATTATATTTTGCGCATTTTATTTTATTAGATATAATAGGTATATCAGATATCTATTCCAAAAACTGATCAAGTTTATTAAATAAGTACTTTATAAAGAAAAAACATTATTTTTTCGATATTATTTTAATACGACGGGACATGACTATCCCTACAAGATAATGAGTTCTTCTGCTACTACAGTCAGTGAACAATGCCAGTCAAATCATTCGAATAGGGCTGTAGAAAATTGCAAAAATACGGAATGTGTAGATACAGCATCCCGCGATAAAACTACCGCCTCTGCGATTGCCAATCCGCACGCCAAAAATTTGGAATTATAGGTAGATATATTATGTCATGGGTCATAGGTAATCTTATTCTATCCTTGTGCTTTAACTGTATGTATTCTAACACCCATATTCTAAGTCGTAATCTCGACCTTAACTCAATCTTACTCAATGGAATTGGTATTCTTAATTGTAACTAATAACGTCAACTCGACATTCTGCCTCCGTTTGAGGTAAGAAAGCAATTGTCAAACTCCAAGGTAGGTCACGACCTACCTTAAAGTTTCGAGGAGTATTTACATTTACGCCTTATTCTTGCGCTCAATAAGTTTTTCGTGTCGAAACTGTCTGGAAATATAATGAAATACCATATTTTTCTATAAAAATGGATTTACAAGACTTTGTGATGGATTTCGAGGCGTCCTCATAAAGTATCCTAAGCTGAGTGTGAGTCAAGCAATGTTTCAAGTAACGTCTCAGAATATGGATGTAAGCAATGATGTTATATAATGTTACAAGCTCATTGGATGTAAGTATCAAATAATAAACAAAACAAAAATTAATATAAATTAATTGTCATTATTTTTGTTTTGACAGTATCATTTTAAACCATGCATTGCATTGTTTGATCGGCATTGGAGTTTATAACATAGTTTATTTATCTTAGATAAGATATTGGAAAGTGTGGTAAATTAACATATGAAAACTGGAACCGTGCTACCAAGGAGAGTGTCCTGTCTAGTACATTTAAGTCAATCATAGAAATCAGTCAAGTCATTTCGAAGGAGCTTCGTTACAAACACTGTGTCACGAGAATTTTAAATGTGTATTATATTTATATAAATAAATGCATAATCTAATATTATTTTTTTATACCTCTAAGGCGATACGAAGTTCGTCGGTGCAGCTAGTAGATATATATTTAAATCATTCATTTAGAGAGGTTAGACAGTATTTTTTAAGACTTTGTTTAAAAAATAAATTACTCGGAGCTTTCCTGATATCATATACATATTATGTAAATGTACAGGTTGTATAAAACAAACATCAAATGTCAATTTGCGGAAACCTCTGTTTAATAGCTACAATATGCCTGGCATATGAGTAGAGCAGTAGATAAGTTTTTTGTGAGTTAACTAATTATATGCACGTACAGGCGGAAATCCTATAGTAATATCACGCTTAGGCTGCTGATATCAGAGTTTGATGACTTTTCATATAAAAACCTGTATTACTTATAGACATCTTTTTTTTTTGTGAAAGGAGGTAGAAACAAGCATGCAGTTCACTAGGATGTTAAGTGATGACTGCAGCCTATATATGTACACAACCAGAGGTCAAAATGTAAATGATCCTGAGATCTAGTTTTTATGTAGGTATGTGTGATAATTATTATAACCATACATAACCATATAACCGGAACACGATAGTGCTGTACACTGCCATTTGTTGGCTTCTGGATCTGATAAATGTATGACTTAGGAAATATTTATTGCTTTTTTAAGTACATACCTATCTATACATACGTATTCATCCATATATGCTGCAAACCTAATTTTTACGCATATTTATTGCATATTGTTTTCGTATGATCCAAAATTAACCAAAAGTTATATCCAAAAAATGCTGCCCAAAGTCACTATTTATTCCACGTGAACGAAGTCGCGGGCACAGCTAGTCTACAATAAATGTGATTTGATTTAATTTAATTTCATATTGTCTTGCAATTAGGTAGGTAATGCAAAAACCATTCTACAAATCCGTTGGGCCAGTCTTCCTTAGGGACCTCTTCAATGACGTCATGGAAAAACGCATTCACCGCCGATTCAGGGCTCGTAAAACATGTGCCTCTAAGTTCATCTATTAGGACCGGGCTGTACGACGGATTCACCATATTTATAGAAACCCTATAGAGACAATATCAGCAGTATGCGAATACTGTTGATTTTTCACTCTTTCAGATGCTCGTACGCACCTCGCACGTCCCCGAAAGGACGTAATTATTTTTGGTTACTCACAACAAAGGTGTATACCTAAATACCTACTTTGGCAGCACCCAATTTCGGTCGGTTTGGTCACAGTATATAATCAATATAAAAAAACGTTTTTTACTGCATATTTTCACTTATTTAGCTTTTTTTGCAGTTACAAAACATTATTTGCAGTTAGAACTGCAACTCAAAACCAACATGGCGAATATGGCGGGCGGTGTCATTTTGACAAATTTAACTAATAAACGATACTAATCGACTTTCAATTTAAAGAAAATTCATGGGAACTTTTTTAAATTGATCGATTTGATACATCGTTTTTTTGTTAATATGTGATGCACTAGTAAGATACAGATAGCATTAGTTTTGTTTCATCTACGTAGGTAGGGGAAGATAGGGTAATGGGAGTTACCTAAGCGCGACATGAAATAAAAACTTAATTTCAAACAAAATATTTATTGCAACCGAGTACACGTCAGCTTTACTTAATTGACTATCAATTGAGATCAATTTTAAATAAATTAGGCAAGCAACTTTAGGAATTATAACAGTTTTACAAAAACATAGTTTTGACTCCCATTGCACTGACATGGACCCCCATGGTGATCACCTTATGGGCAAAGAAAATTTAGCACATATGGCAAATATAACCTTTCGGCAAGTTGAAGTATGCCCACATGAAGAACATCTGTGGTCAAAGGCGTCGCCAGGGGATGACAATGGGATCGGCTAGATAGATAGAGCCTATAGATTAAAAACGACCCCATTTCTCAGCATATTTGACTGATAACTGTCATAAATACCTTACCCTGCCTTAGTGCCAAGCAGTTTTCCCTAGAATCTAGACGATCTAGGGCCTAGTCCAGCTATCGACACTATGGTCCGTAGCGATGGCAATCATCTGACTCTCATTACCCACAAATTTGATAGTGAAAAAAAATATCATAGAAATTATTAAGAGAGTCTAAAACTGCACATCAATGCTCGGAAAGTCTGATTATTGTGTGTTATTCTACATACATATAAAATTATTGACTGTTTATTGGAAGAATTCGACATTAATCGTTTGTTTCACCGACGAAAAATGAGATCGGCTGGGCGTTAAAACTAAATACTACAATATCTTAACAGCGCGTGCGCCTACAAACTTGAGTCATCTAACGCAATGGCGGGGACACAGGACAGGGACGGGGATGTAGTTTATGTATTGATTGCGTGTATAGTTTCGTGGATATGTAGGTGACTCTTATTACCCACTGACTCCCATTGCCCCATCTTCCCCTACTATCCCAAGCGTAGGCTGTATCGCCGCCATGTTGAACATGGTTGAAAATGATAAAATCGTATGAATTAAATGTGGTTGTAACTCTCTATTATATTCTTAAATAAATTAATTGCATTTATTTCGGATTCTTCTTTAATTTACTCATTTTTTGAGGTAGTGTACGAACCAGAGCCGAACTCACAACATCTCCTTTGGTGAAATTGTGTACTTTCTTTTCAGATTTTTTTTAATTGAGATTAATCGGGTTGATATTTGCTATTGTGCAAATAGTGAAATACTAATTTGCTAAATCTTATATAATCTCTGAGTAATCTCTGAAGGTTTGAGTAGAAGTATTATCGCATAATATATAATAAATATGTATGAAGATTTTGCTGATGGCTCTATGTCCGGTCAAAGTTTAAGTTAAATCGTAATTTAAATGATAAATAAAATCTATTAAAGGCAACCACTGGCGTTTGTGGCAATCTTGAATGAAGGTCGTATAGAAAGAAAAGTCTTGCTTTTACTTGAATCGAATAGTGTTCTTTATTTACGTACCTAACTCATCGGAAGTTGGAAGAAGTCATAGGTGCGGTGGAATATAGCTGCTTTAGCCAGTTGATTGACTGCCTCATTGACTGCTATACCGGTGTGAGCATTCGTTCCAAATACCTACAGACGCGTGTTCACCCCTGAGGCTTCAGTTTTACCTTTGTGGTAGCTAAATTAAAAATTACAATCTGACTGAAACACGATACAGAACTACTACAAATTGGCGATTACAATCAGATACCTACATTAGGTAATGCATCAGTACTCCTTCAAATTGGAACTCTACCATCAGCAAATCAAGTTTTGATGATAGATATTATAGATGCTTAACAATTCATAATTATGTTGAACAATTAAAATCAAATAGAAAAATAATAATAAAAAAAAAAGTTCCGGACGAAATGAGAACCTCCTCCTTTTTTCGAAGTCGGTTAAAAATTAACTTTTGAGTATACCTCTTTAACCCATAATTTAACACACAGTAAACAAAAATAATATCTACTTCTACACGTGCTCAAATCAGTTGACGTAGATACCTATGTTGTTGTTGCTAGAATGTGTGAAGTTGTTAAAAATTAATAAATTTATTCAAGAAGGAAGGTAGCGATTTTTTATACGATATGCGTAGGTTGTTCAAAATTCCAAATACAATTTGGATTTTTTCATTATGCATGCTCATGTAAAAACACAAATTTATTTGTTGTTATGTTGTTTAACTAACTCATCTTGCCATGACAAAAATACCGGAAATAATGATGTTCCATGAACAGTTGATCACATGCCTTATTGCACTTTGTAGTCGCAGACCATATTTAGGTATTTACTAGCTGTGCCCGCGACTTCGTTCGCGTGGAATAGTTACTTTGGGCAACATTTTTTGGATATACCTAACTTTTGGTTGATTTTGGATCATACGGATAGCTAAACACTTATGGATAGCTAAAAAATATGGTTTACATTAATACTTTTCTATACACGATATTAGACTAACGCCACCAAAGCCACCAAAGCCACCAATGCCACCAATGCCACCAATGCCACCAATGCCACCAATGCCACCTATGCCACCAATGCCACCAACGCCACCACCACTACCAACAACGCCACAAACCCCACTAATGCCCATGTAAACCGCATTCAACTCTATTTAAAAGTTTTGAAGCAGTGCTTGAAGTAAATTTTCAATTGACCATAATTTTTTTTAACCGATTTTGACGAAACAAAGGCAAGTTTTGACAAAGCTCCTAAATTATGTAGGTAATCCACGTGTTAAAACCGCGTTCAAATCCATTGAGTAAATCTTTAATCGCCCCCTATCAGTTTTTTGGAAAAATATTTAATGTGCAGACACTCGTTTTTTACTGTATGTATGTATGTATCTTCACGCCAGGTCCCTAACGGGGTAGGCAGAGAGTGTAGAGCGCCAGACATCCCGGTTCAGACAAACCTCTCGTGCCTCGTCTACCTTCATCATTCTCTTCATACATGCACGCCGATTCCTAAGACTTTTGACCCCACCATCAGACAGAATTCGACCTATTTGGTCATGGTTGGTCAGCCTTGGTCTTCCTGGGCCTCTGCAACCATCCACATTCGCATTGTATATCTGTTTAGTCATTCGCTCATTCGACATTCTTTCTATATGCCCGAACCATCGGAGCATGCCTTTTTTCATTTTTACACCGATACTATCATTCACACAAAGTCTCTTTCTTACATCTTCATTACGAACGCGATCGGTGAGTGATACACCGCAGATCTTGCGCAAAGATCTCATCTCGACCGCGTTCAACTTACTTTCATGCTCTCTCCTGCATACCCAGCTCTCGCTTCCATATAAAAGCGTTGGAGTAAGTACAGCATTATGTACGGCTAGTCGAGCCCGCTGGCTGAGATGTTTAGATTCTAGTAGCTTACCCAACGCTCCATTCACGCAATTCCCAGCAAGCACTCTTCTTTCTATGTCAGTGGTGTACCTACCATCCTTGCTAAAAGCACATCCAAGATATACAATTTCATCAACCTGTTCTAACACTGCATCATCTACCACTACCCTTGCATTTGTTCTCTGTTCATCTCTTTCAAATACTAATACTTTAGTTTTATCCACATTCAATTGTAAGCCTTTCTCCATACAATCCTCTTTCATGACTGTGACTAGTGCTTGTAGCCCAGATGGTGGTTTTTTACTGTCTTATTAATAATGGCAACCCATTATACATCCCACAGCTGGGCACGATTCTCTCCCCTTTTTTTGGGGGGGAGGTCTTTAATATCTTATTACCTACATGTAGGTATATAGATCACATAGGCGGAGGTTTCCACGATTGCTGAGTTGCTGCAAGAAAAGCGACTCGTGGAAAATAATCACCGATTCCAACATTTACCTTTTAATTTTCAATCAACACCAAGTGAATCGCATAACATAAGCGGTCCGGAAGGAAAGAAAGGAAAACAGTGCCAGATTTACTAACAGAACCACTTGTAGGTAAGTATTATACATTTGAGGAATGGTAGGGCCATTCCTCAAAAGTACCTAAGTACTAAAATTTGGTCGAACTCAGTCTTCATTGGATTGCAATGGCCGAAATTTGTCTCAGTATGAGACCTAGTTCAGACCTACCTACTCAACTTCAACGAGCATGAAGTCGGTATTGATCTAAGTATCTAAACGATTGGTGCAATACTTTAGATTAAATGGTAAAAAATGATGAACGTTTCACAATGTCAGCCAACATTTCAATGAGAATACACACACTATTGGAGCAAGCAGGCCAGCGACCGCAACCAGTACCACCTTTCTCTCATGTTCTCTGTATGAAATTAAATGATGCTATTCAATATCACTAAGAAAATATTAGTCATTTTGTAGACAAAGAAAAAGAAGTCTCGTCGGAAGTCAAAATTTTCTTTTCATTTTTCTTTAATAAATTAAGAAGAAGAGCATAGAATTTACCAGAACACCTGACAGCTACCTATGTTAATAAAGATATACTATATCTCATCCCATTTTATATCTGTAATATATTATGTATATGATCATGACACACGATTAAACCAGTTAATCATCTCAATTTGTCAACAAACAAAGATCGTGTTTTCTAAGCCCATATATTATCCCATGAAATTGATGAATCGTAAATGTTTGTCAGTTGAACACGCTTATTACACATTAACATAATGCTGAATAGGTTATGATACCAATGATTACACAACATTTGTTAATTTAGCACAGCTAGGATCAATCGCTTTGTTAACTTGTGCAATACTTATTGTAAGTAGTGCAATATATTAAAACAATTTTATAGATGTTAAGACCTGTCTTAATAGTTAGAATGTGGTTATTGTCAACACATTTAATATGCTATTTTTAAATGGAACTCATTTGTAAATAGTAGTTAGTATGACAAGTAAATTAAATGAACTTGATATTGTTGTTGCAAATAATACCTATCGATGAAAAGGGATTCTGTCGCTTTACCAATAATATTTGAAAACATTGGACGACCCTGTTAGTTCGGCGGTGTGAGACAACCGTTTGATTCGAAGGCTGGCGGGTTCGATCGCCGCGCCGGGACAAATATTTGTATGGCCTACAGATATTTGTTTCAGGGTGTTTGTGTATGTGTTGTATGTGTACAACGGCACCCAAGGCAATTCTTACCATATTTTATTTAGTAAATTAATTTTAGTAACGATACTAAATAACGGGTGTGTCAAAATTTAAATTTGCCATAATTAGTGCAGTTAAATATTTATAACTTATAAATCAATATACATAAAAATTTCAATTTGACAGTTGATAGTCAGTAAAAATGGAGCTTTAAATATTTGAACAACATGAAAGCACCTACCTACATTATTTAAAAAAACAATGAACATTTTCCTAGCAATGCTTTTTCTTGTTTCGGCGACCAGGTTTAATTCCTAGCTATTCCTAGGACATGTGACATACGCCGTTTGGGTTTTTTGTGGGTTTCCTATAGCTATAGAAATGGAAAGGACAAAAGATTGCGTTTCTGCCATCAGAGCCAGGAAGCCATGTGTCCGGTGTGCTATTACATACATAATCCTATCCTATGTAGGTACCTACCGAAATAATAAATAAAAAACATTTGATTGTAATAATAATATGTCAATTAGAAAATTATAAAATACATATTTCAGAATTCTTTGGATTTTACAATGTCTATCCTTAGTTTTTTTAACGAAGAAATATATTATGATTTAAAAAGCTTTTAAGTAACGGTGGTAACAAATAAATCCGCTAAAAATGATTTTAAACCGCGAGTTAAACGATGTTGCTGTTCACTACTACATAAAAAAGGTCATATCTGTATTCAACAATATGTCAAATGTCAGTTTAAAGTAGTTTAAACTACAGTATCCAGCAAGAAATAATTCGGCGTATGTCGGGTCTGTAGAGCGTTATCTTTTTCGCACCTTACCTTATTTGCCGTTTGTCGCCATTGTGATCAAATGTTGACCAATACCGGACTACGGATGTTTGCGTAGGCAGTGTGCAGCAGAGATAACGCTCTACGAAGTCGAAACTAGCCGACTGTCTCTTTCATAGGCTCGATGTGCAATATTTCTTGATGAGCACTGTATCTGAAAATTTAACTGTGAGTTACGTTAACTGGGACTATAATACCTACGTTGTGTAATGGAACCTAAACGTCATATTAATCAATCGTCATTCTATAAATTATTAAATTTAAATCGGTGGTTCGCTAATGCAACCGTAATACATCAATAGCTTTCCGCTCTTATTTTGACATCTATATCAAAATAAAATTAAGCGTAGCAGTTGAGACTCGAAATCAAGATCAAAAAATGATATCAAACTCGAATATCTACTTATTTAATTCAGGTATAATGACTATATTTTTTCTTACTGTCATAATTACCAATGAATAATAATTTCATTTAGATAGAATTAAGTGAAACTAGATTATTTTTAGACTCAAAAAATATTCCGAATCTCAAATAGATACAAAAAACCTCAAAAGAAGGATAATTATTTTCAAAACAAAACTGTATATTCACAATATGAATATTTTTCTACGTGCACGAATGCATTTATTTAAATAATTTAGGCTTCCTTATGTATTTTTGATTGTAAGAAAATAATAATAATAATAAAAACCATCTTTATTTTTCTCCACGAACATTAAGCCTAATGAGGGGTAATTATAATATTAATTTGGTACATTCATACTTTGTGAAGAACTGGCGCCTGCGCTAGGTGTTAAAAGAACCTGAAAAACAGGTCACCAGGTCTCCCCATATTCAAATGTCAACATAAAGCAAGAATTACGGAGGTGCCTCATAGCTATTATATTAACTTATCATTAAAGACATTACATAGAATGTTGAGTAGAGTTTGTTTAATAAAAATAATTTAAAAAACTCGTACGATTTTTAGAACTAAATTAAAAAATGGATTTAACACTTCCTAGTTCTTTTTGTCCTTAGAGGGTGTGTCTACCCTCTAAGGACAAAAAGAACTAGGATAAAATGAAGTTCGTGAGAAACGATGACCTAAAAAATTGCATGTGATTAAAAACTTTCCTATATCAGCATAAAAAGACGATATAAAAAACGCTTTAAATTATACATCAATGTTACCATGATTGAATGATGAATGAGATACGTAATGAAATTAATGACATGTTATTATAGTAGGTATATACCGAATCAATTTATTCAATAAATATCTCGTTCATTAAAGTGGCGCTTCAGTGGAACAGGATAAAGTAGTAGATACGTTAATATTAAAAAAAACCGGTCAAGTGCGTGTCGGGGAACGCGCAGTGTAGGGTTCCGTAGTTTTTAGGTTTGATTAATGTAATGAAAAAAATATGTAAAAATGTTTTCTATATGTTCAAAAACTTCGAGTATTACATTTGGTCGACTATTACTCGCAAACTTGTAAAGCCCACTTAGGTGTGATAGTTTTCCTTTTAATTTCGTTTTAAGTAGCTACTGTTGTCGTAACGTTTGAATTTTTAACAACAACCGTTTAGTTGGTAGAGGGGGACACTTGACTCTAACGAAAATTGGCACTTAAAATCTTAATAAGTCACGAACAGTTAACTTAATCCAAAAATGATGTTGGCACACCCGTAATATTTTGAAAGACTTATCCAACGATATCCCACGCAATACAGAACACGAAAAATAAAAAATAAATAATCCTCGCGTTACATGTAGGGGAGGTACCCTAAATAATTTTATTTTTCATGTTTTTATTCTACCACTTTGTCGGCGTGATTAAGTGTATACTTGTGCCAAATTTCAAGTCTCTAGAACCAATAGTTTTTGCGCTAAACCGCGGACGGACAGACAGACGGACATGCCGAAACTATAAGGGTTCCTTGTTTACTACTGAACCATAAAAAACGACCTATCTTTCGGCTTTGCCGCAGTATGATAAAGTGATAGTCCAGTTTCAGCTTAGATGATCTTTCGTAGAGATGTTATAGAGCTCTATAACCGTAACCGAAACTATCGGATATTCGATTTTTTCTATCCGTAACCGAATTCAAAATAAATGTTTCGTATTAATTGGGATATCTTGAGACACATCACTAAGTTGTACGAGAAGATGTGTCGTAGCTTTCGGAAATAGAGCAAATTACCGGCTTTGAGGGTTATCGAGTCCTCCCTCCCTGTCTTCAGATAACCCTATAAATTCCTGTTTAAATTAAATTTAGTTGAGTATGAAAATTTCATCGAGAGAAAGCAACTCAACATAGAGAGCTGATTTTTAGTGTAAATAAATTATGAACTAGAAATAGAGTCAATATAGTACTATTCCTTCCAAATCTAATATCCGTAACCAAAACTACATAGAACTAACGGATAATCCGAAGGAATTTCATATCCGTACCTGACCTAACCAATAAAATATTATTCATATATCCGTATCCATATCCGTATCTATATCATTTTGAGTTTGAGTTTGAAAATAAACCATATGTAAATTTTCAATTGACCATAACTTGAATTTTGACAAGGCTAAGAGCGTTGTACTGATAATAAGCTCTTATAAGTAATCTGTCTGTGAAAACCGCTTTCAAATCCATTCAATAGATTCGAAGTAACAACGTACAAGACAGACAGACAGACAAAATTCAAAAAAATGTCTTTTCGGTTTCTGTTACTCTCTTTTAATCGCCCCCTATCAGTTGTTTGGAAAAATATTTAATGTACAGACACTCGATTTTTACTGTCTTATGTGAAGCGCGATATATTACGCGTAAACAAATATAATATTGACGGAAGTGACTTTCGTAAATTATGTTTGTATAATTGCATTAAATAATTGACAAGCTATTGACTGAACTTGGAACTGTCGCTCGTTCACTTTCTTTATCGCTTGTCCTTTGATCGTAATAATTTCGTAAAATATATGCATAGTTGCAAGCATTAATATAATAATTAATGCTTGCAACTGATGTGCACCACGATGAGTGTATTGCTTTTTGTAGCATCGTAATAAGTGTCGATTAAAAAGTCAATGGGCGGACTTGATTACACAGAATTTTAAATATTTAGCAATAAGACTTATGTTATGTTTTAACGCACTTTACAATTTTGAGAGCTTTAAAATACCCTAAGACTGTAATAGGTTACTCCATAACATTACAGCGAGCGTATAGTTGCTTATAATATTAGTGAATACATGCAAAGTAAATAATTATGATAAACTTATCAATGAAAGCTATCTTGTTATTTTATTAAAAGTCAGTGTAGAAATAAATCGACTCAACAATCAAATCGAAACGTCGAATTGGGTGAAACTTTTAAGGTTTGGAATGCACCAAAATAGGTATTTTTTGTTAAAGTTAATGAAAATTTTTACATCCTTCTCTAATTTTATAAAGGAGATTGACCAATTTTGTATGAGAGTTCGCCCTCCTTGCGTCTTGACGGGATTACTCGCAAAACATAGGTAATATCGTAAGTAATGCTTGCGCAAGAAAAAAAAAGATATCAATAGGTGTTTTAAAAAAAACAGCATTATGAACTTTTGGTTATTTTGAGGTTAAGTTTTGTGTGGTGTACCTGCCAGAGGTTATAATTAGAGATATAGTTAGGTACAGACAAGGATGTAAAATCTTACGTTAACTTTAGCAAATATTTTGGAGCAACCGAAACTAAGCAAATTAAGTAGGTACTTAGGTTAGTTATTTTCTTTTTTGTTTAGGTAATAGTTATTTGCCATATATTACGGTTTTACCACAGAAAGATTTTGAATAAAGAACACGACGTTAACCTTAAAATAATAAATAGCCAAAAGCGATTAAATGTGCGCAGTTTTCAGAATTCCGATATATTTGCTTACTTACCTACATAAAACTTACACTTAATAATGTTGGCATTAGGATTTATCGCCCTCAAAAATAAAATAACATAACACCAAATGTTAATCGTCTATTACGTTAATCAATAAATCAAATAATAAGATTGATATTTTTTAATCTGGCCATTACAAAATCTGTCTTTGTTAGGGTTCTGTGCCTCGAAAGGAAAAAACGAAACCCTTATAGGATCACTTTGTTGTTCGTCCGTCCGTTTGACTGTCAAGACCCTTTTTCTGAGGAACGCGTGGAGGTATTAAGCTGAAATTTATATCAAATAGATACTCATGTCTACTTTCCCTTAGGGCTGTGAAACCAAACTTCTAATGCTGCAAATTTAGCGAATCTCGCTAGGGAATCAAAACATACAGGGTACTTCCTTTCTTAGTTCTTTTAAGGTTACTGTAAAATTTTACCATCCCTTTCCTCGTGAAAATCATACTCTATCATTCTATGTCAACAATACAAAAAGAAAGAAACAGCAATTTAAGTCGCGTGTTTTCAAACTCTCAACCACTTGCAAGGGCATCACAACCTAAAGGGTACCTACCTAAATTGGGAATAAAGCAGTGTTTTATAGCACATAGAAAGGTAAAATGCCGAAAACCTTTATTTATTTTACATATCTACAGATTGATACACTCAGTCAGAGTCGCACTCGCGCACCGAGGCGAGTCCGACTCGCACTTGGCCGGGTTTTTTTATGTAACAAAGGTGGCAAACAAGCATGCAGTTAACATGCATGTTAAGTGGTGACTGCAACCTAAAGACATCATACACAAAAGGAAGAGGTTGCCACCTGCCACCCCTGACACCTTAGTTGTTATGTCTCTCTGACAGTTATTACGGGACCATACATTACCATCTAATCGGACCACGGCAGTGCTCAACAATACCATTTGGCGGTAGATAGATTAGGTAATGCGGTGGTGCCTACGTCTTCCAGTGAGTGCACCACCAGACGCTACCACCAGAGTACCTAAATACATAAATAATAATATATCTGTTGATTTGATAGGATGTTTCTGATTAATAGGTACTTTCATTATATCTTCATGTGAGATACGATAAACGGTAACAAATTATGCAGAAATGTCCTTCAACTCACTCGAGTGGTCGAGTGCAAGTTCAACGGTTCCAAAAAAATGAGATTCGACACATTTGTGTGTTTTTTTAGACAGGGCAAATATATTTTATTTCTCAGGTGAATTGCATTTTTTTTAATGCAACAAAATTATGAGGTACCAACCTAATACTACATTTACCGTAAGTATCCACGCACGAATTAATTTCTTTTTTTTGCAATAAATATCTATTTCTAATGAGCTTAAGTAAAAAAAATTGAAGTGAAGCAAGTAGATACGGCTTTTCGCGTAGGTAATTATACAAAAATGATAACAAATGATATGGCAAGATTTTTAGCCTAGAATAAATAATATTAGATGGCTCTACTTCATCGACCATATGATAATATGAATGTTTTATTTTTAAATTTCTCTTATTAAGTAAGAATGTTATTTTTTTATAATTTAAATTCTGAGAAATAGTGAAGATAACTAAACAGATGCTGAAACTCTTCTACACGAGCCTTCGTTATCAACTGGTAAAGAATCGTACATACCTATTCGCAAGAGATAAAATATTATTATTTACCATACACATCAACATCTCCTAATGGCCTTCAACTAATCTAGTTCGACGAATTATATATGAAATTTTTAAATTTAGCTCGTATGTATATCACTAATTTGCAAAGTTTAATAAAATATATGAATACTTACAAAAGTAAATCCGACTCCTAAACATACAACATATCCCCAGCCACCGTTGGGTGCAACGAGGGCTGTTTGTCGACATTTTTGGTCAGTCCCTTGCAAATGTGCAAAAGCTTCATCCATTTTTTGGTAACTCACGACACACGGTGCAGTTCAATTTGTTTATATGTTTCAATCGTTACGTTCGCCTTTATAGATTGGCGACAATACTCATCGTTATGATAGAGTGTTTTATGAGACAGTTAGAACGTAAGTGGCTGCATTATAAACCGATCACAACGGTGACGACCGACGCACGTCCTACCCAAACTGAATCTGTCACTACTTTACGATCACGGACGAAGGTGGAATATAATGATTCGTTTTGAATGAATTCGTTGACTCCTCAATAAATAGACGAACGTCTTGGTATCTGTCTAATGTATTTATTGGCCACCGTACACAAAGATAACCAAATGAGATGGCAAGATTATTAGCATCCTTTATATATAGATGTTAAATATTAAAAAAAATTGAGCTTCATATTTTATTTTTAAAGAAAAATGGAAAGAAAAATTTGACTTCAGGCGAGACTCGAACTCGCGGCCTACTACGAATCTAGTCCAGCCGCTCTTCCAATTGAACTACTGAAGTCCTGCCCGATTTGTCAAATCTTTGATTCACATCTATTGCATTGCATCTATTACCAACTAGCATAGTTGGTAATAGATGGCGCTGCTGCTACCATAAAGCAATGCAATAGATGTGAAGGAAAGATTTGACAAATCGGGCAGGACTTCAGTAGCTCAATTGGAAGAGCGGCTGGACTAGATTCCCAGTAGGCCGCGAGTTCGAGTCTCGCCTGAAGTCAAATTTTTCTTTCCATTTTTCTTTAAAAATAAAATATATTTCACAAGCATTTGTTAATGCGAAATAATATAAAACAAATTGAGCTTTATTTTTTAACCATAAAATTTCCTAAACAATTTAAATTCTTTAGAGTAGATAGATAAGATAGTCCTAATTAATAAGATGATAATTAGGTGAGGAATACGAAAATTCTGTAATTTTATATATATCTTACATACCTTTACCTCTGTGAGGGTAAACAAATGTTTGCCCACTTTGCCCGTAATAACTATCACGGAGACATAACAACTTAGGTCTCAAGGATGGCAACATATCTGCATTTTGACCTCTGATCTTTGTGCAAATGTCTATGGCGGCAAACAAGTATGCAGTTCACATGGATGTTAATTGACGACTGCAGCTTATAGACATCTACACAAACACCAGAGGTCAAATGCCGATGTGTTCTCACCCCTAAGATAGTTACTACGGAGTAACGTTACGTTTCGATCCATGTTATACTTACACATGAGGACATCTCCGGGCATATTATCAAACCCAGGATGCCTCTGGGAAACTTCCAACATCTGGCAATATTCCAACAGCAGTTACTTCCACGGAACGACCACTTCACTACTGACGCAGTTTAATTATTTAAATCCGAGGATCTGCTGTTCCCACTCTGCCACTCCTTGATGAGACCTATTATAAGTACACTCCAGCAATTATATTACCTAATCACAATTCTGAGAATAGACTAAAGTGACTAAACTAATTGATTATAAGGTGAATAAATAAAGGAGGTATTTGGAATATTGATTCAGAGACCTAGTCTAGTTCTGGGCTAGTGCCCACTCTACCTAAGCTATCTCTGAATCTAGCTGCTATTTTAGTGGTAGTCCACTGGAGTAGTAGCTAGGCTTGTCAAAGTTAAAAGGAAATGATTTGAGGATAAAATATCATGACTTTTTCATCACAATGGGACTTGCCGCTAAATGGTAGTGTTCAGCACTATCATGTTCCGGTCAGGTGGTAATGTACGGCCGTGTAATTTCCGGCGTAGAGGCATAACACCTAAGGCCTCAGAAGTGGTAATACATCTGCATTTTGACCTTGGTCTTTGTGTAGGTGTCTATAGGCTGCAATCATCACTTAACATCAATGTGAACTGCATGCTTGTTTGCCACTTCCATTACATAAAAAAGCTAATGTAGATTTTATTACTGCATTTTGGAAAGAATGCATATTCTGATGTAATGTTAATTTAATGTTAGTCTAACTTAAATAAAGGACAATAAGTAAATGTGCCCTCGCCTAGACGAGCCAATACCTAGCTTTTCTCATGAACCCACATACCTAGCCTGGGTTTAAATTACATCCTAAAAGTGACCGCATTTTGTTTGACTAAATTGTAGAGTTTCTAGAGTTAGAGCGTGTAGGTAGAGTTAAAAACTTATTACAGATTTGACAACTTTTTACAGTGCTAGCCGTATTGTATCGTCTTGGTATCGTTTAATATGAAAATGTTTTTGTGAGATCCTACCTATATCACCGAAATCTATCTTCTATGTTCGTTCTCGCTAAAACTCGAGAACGGCTGCACCGATTTGGCAAATTTTGGTTTTGAATGATTTTTGGAAGTCCAGGGTTTAAAAGGTAGTAAAATATGAAGAAACTGAAGGGAAATAGTAAAAACCACAATTTCATTTTCCCATACAAATTGTTCGTATCCATCAAATCTTTGACACATTATTTCATTCCAGGCAATACGAAATTCGCCAGGTCAGCTAGTACGAGTATACATATAAAATTCTCGTATCACAGTGTTTGTCACAATACTCCTCTTTCTCTCTCTCCATAACGGCTGGACGGATCATAATGAAATTTTGTGTGTATATTTGGTAGGTATGAGAATCGGTTATAGTCTATTTTTTATATCCCTAAATGTTAAGAGTGATTCTCACCAAATTTTATTTTCGTTTTTTTTGGACTTTTTTATACATCTAACTGAGACAGGGAATGGGTTAATATTTAACAAAAATTGATACCATACATTGATATCCGTAAAGGCTTTACTCTATTAATCCTCGTTAGGATTAATAATGTCCCGAGCTAAACACTTTTAATCTTGAAAAATATAGACCAGTTTGATCGGGTTTATACTGAATTGGGGGCCTTTTAAACAACCATAATAAATATGTATTCTTAGTTTACTAGTTGTATTCGATGTTTGGATTCCATTGCCGGGTAGGGGGTTATCAGAGTAAATGGTGTAAAGTCCTTTATCTCTGGTTTTATTGGGATTTTTCCATTTTCCGGAAGTTGCCCAGTACCTCGAAGTTTGGTAATGTGCCCGCAGATGTCAACAGGCTCGCCACCTGTTACATGGGCCAAAACGTAACCGGCGAATCGTAGGTGTTTGCATGTATGCTTGAATGCATGCATTTTACCTCTGCCTACCCCTTCAGAGATTACAGGCGTGAAGAAGTTACGTTTCTTTTCTGTTTGTATTCTTTTAATGTAGTGAGATGAAGACACTTTGATTCTTTATTGCTCATACTTTATTGATACTCTGATTCTTTATTGCATTTCAATTAAAATCATTCACAATCGCAATGCTTTATTAGATACCGAGGTACCTACCTCGTTTTTTTGTATGCGACGTCGTGTTGATGATAGCATATTCTCTAAGGTCATATAAAAGTTTAAAGCATAAACAAATGAAACAAAGCCGATCGATTTCGTTCATGTTCTTAAATCTAATGATTTAACCAATTATTGACCGAAGATTGGATTGCAATAAAAGTTTAGAGTAGCTAGCCCAGACGTTTCTGTTACAATTTCAATTAAAAATTACAAATTTTAAATAAATAGTTTTTAAACACAGTAATTTCAGAAATAAGGAGACAAATTTTGAATTGTCAAGAAACTCCAAAAACAGTCCTTTACAGGAAAATCTTTGAAATGTCTATGATATAAAAGATAACGTAGAAAAAACATGACTGTACGGAACCCTGTGAACATGAGTCCGAGTCACACTGGGCCGATCTTTTTTATAGGCACTTAAGTTGAATATTATCTGAACTACTATTTAATGGATGTTCACTGTCAATCTGTTGATATTTTTTAATAATGTCTTGTCAAAATAGCATGAAAATGTCAACATGAATATTTTTTTTGGATGAAGAAATTTCCATTATCTGTCTGTATATAGATAAATAAAAATGAAATGCTAAATGTGTTGCTAAGCGCAAAACTCGAGGACGGCTACACCGATTTTTTTTATGTAATGAAAGTGGCAAACAAGCATGCAGTTCACATTGATGTTAAGTGATGACTGCAGCCTACAGACACCCACACAAAGACCAAGGTCAAAATGCAGATGCGTTACCACTCCTGAGGCCTAAGGTGTTATGCCTCTGTGCCGGAAATTACAGGGCCGTACATTACCACCTGACCGGAACACGATAGTACTGAACACTAGGTACCATTTAGCGGCAAGTATATTAGGTAATGCGGTAGTGCCTACGCCCGCGAGCTCCGTCACTAAAGCTCTACCACCAGTAAAAAATTTCGCTTACACTTTTTGTGTTGTATTTATGATTATCCAGATAAGGTATATATGAAAAAAAAAATTTTTTTTGCAGAAAATTTGCAATTTTATGAAAACTTAACGGCCATTTTTTAATGTAAACCTTATAACCCTTGACATTGACTAATGGTAAGTGATCAATTATCGTTTTAATCGGTAGAAATAGATGATTGAGAAAGGCATCAAATTACTAATAGTAATAACAATCTACATTGCACACGCGCGAAGCCGGGGCGTATCGCTAGTTGTAAAATAAAAACTTACCGGGAGATTAAGAAGAGGTGATATTAACCAGCCGATATCATTATCTTCTACTAGTTCAAGGCTTTATTCAAAACAGCATAATTGAATTCAGATTTACTTCTATTCTTTGATCAGAATTGATTGTATAAGGCTTACTAGTGGTTCGGCCCGCGAAACCTGCTTTCATTAACCTGTTTTTTTTATTATATAAGATATTTATTTTTCTGGATCTTTATCTTTCTACACATCTACGAATCGAACTGGTATGTCGATAATCTATTTAATTTTGCCTCTAAAATGTAATGGTCAGTGCTATCACATTCCGGTCAGGTGGTTAACTGCCTTAGTGGCGTAGTGGTAGCAGGCCACTACTATTACGCTGGAGGTCCTGGGTTTGATTTCCGGGTCGGGGGCTATCAGAGATAACGGTTAAAAATCCCTATCTCTGGTTCTTAACCGTTATTGGGATTTTTCCATTTTCTGGAAGTTTCCCAGTACCTCGGAGTTTGGTAATGTGCATGGAGATGGCAACAGGTTTGCCACTTGTTACATGGGCCAATAACGTAACCGGCGAGTCGTGAGTGTTTGCATGTATGCTTGAATGCATGCATTCACCTCTGCCTACCTCTTCGGGGATTACAGGCGTGAAGTTACGAAGCAAAGGCCTTTCCATCCTTATTTATCTATTCCGTGTGTACGATCATGTAATTTCCCGCACAAAGGCACAACGCATCTTCATTGAAATCTCTGGTTTTTGTGTAGGTGTTTATAGGACAGTAGGACACAGTACCTATTCACAAGGTAAACTGCATGTTTGCCACTTCATAACAAAATAGTCACTACCAACATTTTTGCCACAAGCTTAGCTCACTGGTGGTAGAGCTCCAGTGACGGAGCACGCGGGCGTAGGCACCACCGCATTACCTAATATACTTGCCGCTAAATGGTAGTGTTCAGCACTATCGTGTTCCGGTCAGGTGGTAATGTACGGTCCTGTAATTTCTGGCACAGAGGCATAGCACCTTAGGCCTCAGGAGTGGTAACAGTAACCTTGGTCTTTGTGTGGGTGTCTATAGGCTGCAGTCATCACTTAACATCAATGTGAACTACATGCTTGTTTGCCACTTCCATTACATAAAAAAGCTAACATGTTCTGTTCTACGAAACTTCAAATGCAACACTACCCTTCTCATAAAAAACTGTTCATTCTTTCCCCTCCATCCACATTACATAATAATATATTTTTATAGACGTAATTATGAAACGTACATCAATTCATTTCAATAACAATGATTGGCAAGAAGATCAATAGCGTAATAAATAATCATAACAGCATCAATATTATCGATCGATCATATAAGTAGAAAGATAAATAATAAATACTCTTTATTGCACATGAAATTAACATGGACACAAATAAAATGAAGTATGTGGTGATACAAAGGGCGGCTTTATAGCTAGTAGAGCGATTTCTACCAGGCACAACTATATAAATATAAATCAAACTTTTACATTGGATACTAGATATAAACTGACTTGCTAGAAGAACCTCAGGCGTAGTAGAGGTCTTCTAAAATAGACCTCTCCTATGCCTGAGGTTCCGGGTTCAATCTTACCAACCAATGATTAGAGCAAAAGTTGCATTCTATCTACCCTCTTATGGTGTCGAGACGTGATGACTGCACCGCCCTCTCTAGTGGAGGAAAATTCTAATGTTATTGCAGTCAGTCAACCGAACAATGGTGGACAAACCATTCTAAAAGACGGCATGACGATCCGGTTAGTCCAGCGGCGTGAGATGACCGTTTGATTCGAAGGGTCGCGGGTTCGATCCCCGTACCGGGACAAATATTTGTATGGCCTACAAATATTTGTTCTTGGGTCTGGGTGTTTGTGTATGTGTTGTATGTGTACAACGGCACCCACAACACAGGTTTATACCTACTGTGGGGCTGTGAGTGTTAGCGTATTTTATTTATTATACATTTATTTTATTTAATACTATAACGTCGGCAAGCAGCGCCTCGCGTTAAAATTGCCGCCACTGCGATCACCGATCCGCTGGCCAAGCATGGTGATTCCCCTCGCAAATACAAATAATATACCTACAAATAGTTACGCACAACAGTGTTGTAACCATCTTTGGGGAAAGTTTTTATCCGCCAGTGGACATCTTTCGGGTGAAATTCTCATTCTCATAAATCGTTTCAAAATCAAAAAGGGAAGGAAAAATTTGACGCTTTGGCAGAGAATAAATAGGTAACTACGTATAGAACGAACATTTCGACGTCCCGCCCTATTTCCCCGCCCCACCCAACCTCCTCCCCTCTTATGGGAGACGTTTGGTATTCTCTACGTGCTACGCACACTGGTGCACGTGTAAATACACATCACTGATTGATGGCTGTGTAAAAGAGACCAAATTAAGCGTTTGTATGGAATTTTGGCGGAGTGTCCGCGTTGGCATTGGTGTGGGGCTTCGGTAGCTCAGTGGTAAAGCGGCTGGGCTGTTTATTCTCAAGTCGCAGGTTTGATTCCTGAACGAAGTCAAACTTTTCTTTCCGTTTCTTCTTTTATTTCTGAAGTTCACTCGCATGTGTTATTGCAAAATATAAAATATTACAAAGTTCTCAAGTGTTTAAAGGTGTATTTCAGAATAATATAATTAACCTTCTTTAGAAATCATTTGTTTACGTTATACGTCCATGTCTCAGTCACTGACGCGTACCAAAAGCAAAACGCTGTGACATACGGACAAACCTCATCGGATCCTACAAATATTCCGTTTTTTTTACTTTGATGTCCAGAACAAAGAGTAGGTATACAAATATGGTCCAGAACCCTAAAATACACTACCATCATAAATTTGCAGCAAAAACCGGACACCATTTATTTTGGAGCACAATCTTCATTTCAACTTCATTTCACTTATAATAACAACGATATACAATCAGTTTCTTACGTCAAAAGACACCGAGAGCAAGTACCTACTGCGTCACATATTACAAAAAGCTTGCTTAGCGGTACAGTAATTACTGCTTAATTAGCAACTTCAATACTGGGTACCACTGCTTAAAGACACAGGACAGTCACAGATGTAACAAAAATGTGAGACACGAGTGTAACAAAAATTGGCACTTTGAAGTTTAGTATTTCACAAACCGTTGTATCATTTTATCATTTTAGCTTTATAAAACTAAGTATAAGTATCTAAATAAAAATGAGTAATTGGATTTTTTTTTTTTTAATGTAATGGAAGTGGTAAACAAGCATGCAGTTCACATTGATGTTAAGTGATGACTGCAGCCTATAGACACTTACACAAAGACTAAGGTCAAAATGCAGATGCGTTACCACTCCTGAGGCCTAAGGTGTTACGCCTCTGTGCCGGAAATTACAGGGCCGTACATTACCACCTGACCGGAACACGACAGTGCTGAACACTACCATTTAGCGACAAGTATATTAGGTAATGCGGTGGTGCCTACGCCCGCGAGCTCCGTCACTGGAGCTCTACCACCATTTAAAACGTAGGTTTATAAAAGGCTATATTTTTATTTTTCATATCAATTCCGTACTCTCGGTGTTTTATCCTTTTACCTGTTACTTAGGTTCGGTTTTCAGTTGAGATAATGTCTTGCTGCATTGAATGCGACGAAATTTAATGACATTTCATAATTAACATACAGCTATAAGTATGTAGTCATTCATCGCCGCAAATCCCGGGCCGCTGAACTACTGAGAATTTAAAATATCGACCAAGTACGAGACGGACTCGAGTGAACAGGGTAACGTACAATTGAGAGATTTCTTTTAGACATTATACTCGTATTAATGGCAACCCATTATACGTCCCACTGCTGAGCACGAGTCTCTCCCCTTTTTTGGGGGGAGGCTTGGAGCTCACTCCATCATGCGGATTGGTGGAGGGACCTTTTAGACATTACCTTATTAGTATTAATACTAAAAACTGGACATAGGTAAAAAACTATTTTCTTACCGATATTTTTATCAAAATATTGGGTCCAGTGCCTATGAAAATTAAGGGGGTAATGGTAAACATGTAGTTAATATTTTTTAAATCACACCCAGGGTGGGTGTGATCAAAGTAGGGGATGGAAGTTAGTTTTTTCATAAAACTTAATTGCATGCTAGAGATCTGAAAATTATACCAGTACACGAACTTAGTATTTACAATTTTAAAAAGATAGGTATTCCTGGATTTAAAGAATTAGCAACTTGCAAAAAGTAATAAACCCACAAAGAAACACGTTCAACGTTCATGTAAAATGTTGCCGGGAAGAGGCGATATGATTCACACTATCAAAAAATTATCAAGTTTTATGTAGAGTTAAGCTTCTAACTCTCCACGCTCTCCTAACTCTACAAGCACTAACTTCACAAACTCAGCCTTTGTCAAAATGCGAGTCGTTTCGTTCAACAATTCATTCACTGTTCAATAACAACAAGGCACCCGGCATTTAACTGTGAATGAATTTGTCATTACACCCTGTTTGTAAAGATAAAACATGTAGAGTTAGAATGTTGGTCCTACATGAAATCTTATTTTTTAGTTTGAGTTATTTGGTCTCTATATTTTAAGTACATGAAAATGTTTTTAATGCGATTTACGTTACACGATAATATGTAAACTAAATTTTACTAATAGTAGTGAAATTGAATCGTCAAATTGAAGTGTTCAGCTCTATCGTATTCCGGTTGGATGGTAATGTATGACCCCGTAATACCTATCACAGAGTCGTTACAACTTAAGTCTCAAGGGTACCTGCATTTTGAGCCCTAATTTTTGTTAAGATGTCTATAGGCTGCAGTTATCACTTATCAATGTAAGCTGCATTCTTGTTCGCCACCTTCCTTTCATAAAAAAATGTTTTTGGTGGGATTTACATTACACGTCTATGTTTGGGATACTGATTTGAGAAATAATATGTGATCTAAATATAAGAGAAATTGAACCCTAAAAATGTCGCAAGACTACCGCTCGAAGTTACTTACGAAGATAAAACTAAGCTTTCTTTCATGTTACTTGGTGTTGTTAAGAAAACCCTTTTCGTTAAAAAATCCAACCAAGTCCGACAAGCTTGTCCGATCGATGAAGATAGTTAATTATTTTCTGTTGGTCCCGTTAACGAGTTCCTGCCTTACAAAGTCTTGTCAGTCCTACTAAATTGACAAACGGGGTTTTGAAAGTAAAATTGCGCTAGATCAAACCACGGGATCTAGAGAAATCTTTGGTATCCGACCACCCTAAATTATTTTCCCTGATATTCAAATCGATCAGGAGCAGTATATATAGTATTTTGCAGTTTGCCGATCGTATGTTAAGTACCTATTTATTTTTTAAGGGAAACATTGTTTCTTATTTCTTATTCGTTGTATGGTTATTTTATTATGGTTTTATTGAGTAGATATCATATCCAATACATAAATGCCACGTCAGTCGCAGGTCTTAAGAGTCTAGTACGACTTCTACCGAAATAAAATCGTTCACATAAGTATTATACGTATGAGATAATAAATCTATGTACGTATGTATATTAGGTAGGTATCATTCGTTGTGAAAAAATCTTACACTGTTTAAAATGCTTAAGTAAAATTTGCTATTTTTTTTAATATTTCAGTAACATTTGGTAAGGTTTTACTTATTTCAACAATTGAAAATGGCCTACCTAAATTGTAATAATACAATTCAAAACAACGTCAAACTTACTCTTTACTTATTTGGTAAATCTTTTGGCGCAAATAGGCACCTTTATGTAAGTGATGGGCAGAATGTGGTTTGAACCGAATACGAACTTCGACCGAACATTCGGTGACAGCGAAAAATTCGAATTTTTTCGTGCGTATTTTTTCACGTACGTACATATTCAAGCCATTTTTTTATTTTGAGACTGGTATTTACATTTATTAAACTGGTATTGACATTTTAAGAATACAATATAAAAAATATATACATTTCTATTTTATTTCAATAAAAGCCCATTAGTACAAAACAGACTTATTATATTTTACCGTATTAATAGATATGTTTTTATTAATTTCACTATAATGTCAATATTGTGTAAGTAGAAAGTCCATTATGCCATTTAAAATCAAACTAATTTCGGCAGCGTGAGCCAAATACTGGCTGATTGCTTAAACCGATTGTAAAACGAACTCCGGCATAATTACTACTTCATACGTCTCTAAAAAATTAAATCAATTAAAAAGAATCAGTTCTTATCAATTTATTTTCATAAGAAATCAGCGGTAGGTATATCTTTATTATTAATTCGTAAGTCTCAATTAATTAAACTCTACATAGCATTCAATCATATCGGATAAACGTAACGATAGTAGGTATGTTGTTAAATATGCTATTTTTTATGGCATGAAATGGTAAACAAGCATACAGCTTACATTGATGGTCAGATTAGTAAGTGATACTGTAGCCTATCAACATTTACATGATACGAGAGATTTCAATGTACCTACTTGCGTTGCCACTCTTGAAGCCTAAGGTGTTATGCCTCTGTGCCGGAATTTTCAGGACTGTACCATACGTGGTATTATTATATATTCTCTGCCATAGTCCTGAACACTAGCGTTTGGCGCGGTGCCTACGTCCGCGAGCTCCATCACTGGTAAGGCGGCCAACTTTCTGAAAATTGTATGCGGGACTTTTTATGGATAGATAGAATGGTGAATGCGAAGTATGAAGTTTTGTCAGTATACGTAGATACTATACGTACCAAAATTACATAAAAACACAAAACTTACATACTGAAGCAATTTATTTTTAAAAAAGTAGAAAAAGTCTTCTCTAAAAAAGTGTCACTAGAGTGACACTTTTTTAGAGAAAGCTCTTGAAAAAAAATAGGCATGGTATGTCAATGCATCGAATGCGGGGCATGCGGGACGCATCCAACGTATTGCGGGACTATTTTATTAATTCTTACAAAGCGGGATTACATCCAGCATTACGGGACGGTCCCGCAGAACCCGGTTGGCCGCCTTAATCACTGGAGCTCTACCACCAGTCAAAATATAAATTACTTGCTCATTGCGGTCTTATTTTTTATCATTATTTTTTCACTTGACGAAATTCTCAATCAAATACTATCTACCAAGTATATTAAATAATATTAATAAATGAGATTAATCATTTCGTTTCTGATTATAGGAGGTATTTTTCAGGCGATTTACTAAAATTGAAATGCTTTACAAACATTCTCAGCGAATGCCTGAAATTGTCGCTTAGTTTCTACTTATCTAAAAATATTCTTGTCTGTAATACTTGAGATATCTCATTTACAACCTCACATTCCTGCATAAAAATAAATATTAAAACTCATTGTGATAAAAACGCAAGACCTTAGACAGAATTATTTTAGTTAGTACTTAGTCATTAGATATCAATATTCATACAGCTCTGCCCATTGACCTACAATCATAACAATCTGGCGCAATTATGGTATTCTTTTCATACGTAATACTCATGGGCAGGAACTAGCTGCGGAAAATGATGAATGCCTCGAAATTCTAGTAGGTAAAATATGTGGTACCCGCCCATTTTTGAAGTTGTCTATCTTTTTGGTAACTTTTTTACGGCGGATGACGTCACGTAGCTATTAATGTGACAAGGTTCCATCGCAATATCAATGTTCGAGGCCTACACTTAAATTAAGCGATGTCGTAAAACAAATAATGTTTCTTACTTCGATTAAGTATTCTATATTTAAATACCTATTTAGTCTTGGTTATGTGATGGCAAAAATTTCCATCAGATACAGGAAGAACTAACGAACAGGTTATATAGTAGGTACAAAATCCATCATTTTAATTATAATATTATTTGACGCATTCAGCGTTCACCTGGTAACAGGAAGTGGGTGTATGGTACTCGTAGATACTTAACGGTTCAAGTCAATATTGGGACGGATTAGCTTAGTTTTAATGGTTTCCCCACTCGTTCACGCTTCAACAGGCGTTTGAAAGAAATTGGAATAAACATATCCTATTTAAGGTATTGTGGTGGGAAAATAATGTTTGAAAAATAGTTTAGTAAGTAGATATAGGTACCGATTGGAGAGTCCCACTAAAATGCCATATTATTCCTGATTTTTAAATGTTTTTCAATTCGTGAGTCCCCTAATGAATATTAAGTAGTAGGTACAGTGACGGAGCTCGCGGGCGTTGGTAGTACCACATTACCTAATATACTTGCTGCTAAGTGGTAGTGTTCAGCGTATATCGTGTACTGGTCAGTTGGTAATGTACGGCCCTGTAATTTCCGACACAGAGGCATAAACCTTAGGCCTCGTGAGTGGTAACGTATCTGCATTTTGAACTTGGTCTTTGTGTGGGTGTCTATAGGCTGCAGTCGTTATTGGCATCTCTTCACATCTTCTCTTAACATCATTGTGAACTGCAAGCTTGTTTGCCACTTTCATTACATAAAAAATGCAATAACGCGGGATGGGCAGCGTCGTCGCGTGATAAAACTATCACCACTGCGATTGCCAATCCGCATGCCAAGCGAGGTGATTATGGCATATTCTCCCCAAAATACGATACAGGTACGTGATCAGGGTTGTGCGTCAACCCTGTTCGCGTACCTTTATCGTTGGGAAGGCTTTAGACGTCCAGCATTGGACGTCTTTCGGCTAGACTGATGATGATGACAATATGAAAAAGACAGACTCGGAATTTGACACACTTGAATTTATGAGCTTAGATTTCGGGACGTGACGACAATAAGAGTATTCTTCCACTAGTGCAGTCAGCAGTTAGGCGGTAGTAAATGCAATTGAAAGATTGAAGCGCGCATGGCCCAGCGGCTGGTGTAGATCATGAGCGATCTACTCGGTTAAGCACTACGGGCGCGGTCGGGTAGTGTGATGGGTGAACGCTAGTGGCAAATTAAATGCGCGTTTCCGTGCATCGGAGGGCACGTGAAGCCGTCGCTCCCGGTTGCTATTGATAGATAGCAGTCGTTAGACCTTGTCGGAGGCCTTATGGGCGGTTTGAAAACATCAGACAGCGGGTTGGCCACTAACCCCGTATCTCCACCAATCCGCATTGGAGCAGCGTGGTGGAGTAAGCTCTAGGCCTCCCCCCAAAAAGGGGAGTGACTCGTGCCCAGCAGTGGGACGGATAATGGGTTGCCATTATTATTATAAATGCAATAACGGTGAGAAACTGATAGGCGTGAACCGCGTGAACCATGTGCAAGCATGTGAGGACGGGAAAATAAAATTATTTTCGGCCAGAACTAGATAAATTACACCGGTGTCACATATTCTTAACATACAATACCTACATGCATTTAAGCATACATGCAAACACCCACGATTAGCCTGTTACGTTTTGGTAACAGGCTAATCGGTGGCGAGCCTGTTGACACTCTCGGGCACATTACCATACTGCGAGGTACTGGGAATATTCCAGAAAATGAAAAAATCCCAACAGAACCGTAGATAAAGGATTTTACACCGTTATCTCTGATAGGTATCCCTCGACCCGGGAATCGAACCCAGAATTCCAGCGTAGTAGTAGTGGCCTGCTACCACTAGGCTAATGAGGCAACTTAAGTAACAAAATCTAATATTAGGGCAGTTAAAAAAATCTAATAAAACAAAGTCATTTCGGTAACCAAAAAAAATATACATTTTATTCAATTTTTTCAATGTCATATCTTTACAAAATTAAATGTATAATATATGTTACAATAATAGCAGTTAATAAGTAAGTAATAAAGACAGAAAATAAATTAAAGCAGAAAAACCACTCGTTTTTTTTCTTACTTAATTGAAGGAATTTAAAGTAGGTATTGATAGATATAGTTTTTAGATTACACTAGCTTTATTTAATTTACTTTTTTAAATACTTATTGGTATCATAGTCATTCCACTGGTGATAAGGAAAATGCTTAAAATATCCATTCATGGATGCAGCCTGAGGTCAAGGACTGCCTTGATCAGATTACAGCAAATTTCGCCGCCCTATAGCGGAGTTTTATATCCTATGTTTGTTTTATTTCTTAATCAGCCGTATCTTTTGTGTTTTGTGAAAAAATAATAGATTCATCAAAATATCTCATTCTACCTTTAATAAAATTATAAGCTTAAGAGGTTGGCTGTTTGGTTATTTCAACAAGCTCATATCAGGAACTCCGGTTTTCAGATTCGAATAATTAAAAATATTTTTATGATTGCTAGTCAATTTCTTTAGGGGCCGTTTTTTTGGACACGTCATGTAGGCGGCACGTCTCGATTCGGCACTAGTCTACTTCAACGGTCAATCGTCGAGTGCAGAGGGTGCTTTTAACCTAAATAAAGTTAGCGAAACTGCCAAAGGCAGACACCTGTAAGTTCGAATCTCGACTTAGGGCGTTGCGGAGGGAAACAAAGGTGACATATATGCGATTAGGGCCGGTTCAACTTTCGCCCTGGTCAGCTGTTGGTGATAGCCGGAAACGACCACGCGGGTTGTGCTAGGGTCGGGTCTGATGGCGGGCGTGCCGCGGAACTCGGCGGCGCGTTTGTCGGGTGTTAACCCGAGCTAAGGCTAGTCATAAATAACTATAATAGATAGGCACAGACAGAATTGCATTTTTTATTAGTGGAATATTCTTTTTTCTGAGTCAATTTAAGGATGAACTAAACGAAAGAGGACAAAATGTAAATATTTACTACAAGAAATGTCGTCGATGCAAACAAACGCATAAATAAAATATAAACATTACTACCGCGGCGTCTTAGAATAAGGCTCATTCCAAAACCAAAGAAGCATTTTTTTTCCATATATCGATATTGTATGATATTTAAACTGCCATCTGTCATTGCCATGACACATGCCAATAAAAATAGTCCAATCATAGATATATAACATGACAAAATCAATACCCGCTCCACTCAAGTGAGATTAGGAAACTCATTTGAATCACAACTCTCGTCGCTTCGCCGTAGTGGGTAAAAAATGAAACATGAAAATGAGGGCACCTAAAAGCGACCTATGGAGTGTCAATGAACCAATTTGTGTAACGAGAACTACCTTCAAAAGTCAAACCGGTCATTGCCCTACAACCAATAAAAAGATAAATCCCATGTTTTTGTCTCTGATTCGGCTTCGTGTCAACAAATATGCCGGGAATGCTAATCAACAGATAAAGATCATATTTTGGTCATTCATTAAATCTGTACAAACTTATTACTGTAATCATTTTGTTATAACAAATAAAAATGTCAGAATATAAAGACTGCCAAATAATTTCAGAGCCACTATTTACAGAACTATATGGAGCTAAGGCTAAAGGCATTGGGATTTGACGACCCTACCGCCCACTTAACAAAAAATTGTCTGTCCAGTCAGTCAGCCGAACAGTGACGGTTTAAACATTCCAATGGGGCTGTAGTAAGGGGTCGTCCATTGATGACTTGAGGTTCGAAAGGGGGAGAGGGTTCAGGAAAAAATCACGAAACATTACAAGGGGGGGAGAGTGTATGGAGATATCACGTCTATTTATTTCAACTTTAAGTGCCCAATTTCAACCGAAAATTGGTGCGTGATTTCGGCAACATTTGTGAAACTTTTGTCTCGACAGTCAGTCATTTTCACGCCAAATACATGCTTAGTATAATATTTATTCTTATTTATTTTTATTCTCGATGCCTTATTTTCCGCTAAATTTAAAAAATAGGTACCTACCTATTTTATTCCAAAAAATACACGTGATCTTAGGTGGGGTTGGGGGGATAATCGAAAACCTCACCACGTATCACCAAGGGGAAGGACACTTTGACCTTGACTTTGAAGGAGGGGCTTCAAAGTCAAGGTCAAAGTGACGCTATAAAACATCATGTGATTAATGGACGACCCCTAAGTGCAATAATGTAAGATGGGCAGCAGCGTCCTGCGACATTACTACCGCCACTACGATCGCCAATCCGCATGCCAAGCGTCATGCTTGTGCGTGATTATGGCATATTCCCCGTATGGGGAGGCTTTGGTCTAGCTTTGGACCTTTCGGCTGAAACGAATGGAGCTAAGTAACATTTTCATCGATTGTTGATACTTCATTACTCTCCTACCCGTATCCTGAGCTTATTCTAAGGCTTCAGATTCTTTGAGAAGCTGCGTTGTGTCGTCGATATTTGAATCCCATAAAGTAACCCCGAATGACAATGACATTAATATCTACTCAAAATGAAACAGAACTATGAATCATCTAGTCACTTCTAGTCCACTTACCCAGCGACCGTTACATCAACGTTCTGCAAATAACAGCTAACCATAACGGTGTCTATAATATCACTTACTTTTCAAAAATCAGTTAGATTTAAAATACATACCATATCATGAAATGTTTTAAATGTACGAATAAAATATTTTAATGTTTAATGATTCAATTCAATTTATTCTCGTTACAATTTCGTTGTATAATATATAGAAACAGGATTAGTTGCTATTTCATTCTCAATTTAAGTATCAATATTACAAAAATCATAAAGTAAGTACCTGTGTTGTGAAAATTACTTTACAAATATTTATTGGCTGGTAAATTCCTCCCTGAATTGGAATTCACAGTTAATTTCGTGATACTTACTACAAAATCGATCAATACAAATTGTAATTACAAAACTTGTCTAAAAGAGCTTCTAAAGAGCTGCAACAAGAAAAGTTTATTATTTTTGGTGATAATATTCTCAAGTGTATTCTCAACTTTACTCAATCTAACCAATCATTAAGATGTCTTAGGTCTTCGAGCTACGCTTGTTGAAATAAAAACAACATTTATTAAGAAATATCTACTCGAAAGTTTTTAATTTCTATTTAAGTTATTTTTAAAATCAACTCCGACCAGGTTTTGATCTCTTTTAAGATTTCAAAGTCTTGAGCAGACTGAGGGAAAATACGGAGATAGCTGTCAAACAACAATGTATAAATTAGTCGTAGAGAGCTACTACCATCAATATCGTACACAGCTTTCAGGATTAACGCAAATATTTACTCGATATAAATAAAAAATACTTTTCAATTTCATAAAAATAGATTTATTTCAATTAGTGTAACTCACGAAAACCGAAAGACAAATCATATCGGTCGAAACATTCAATGAACATGATTATCTACATTGGCCACCAATTCAAACCGACAGATTTTTTTACTTTTCATCACAAAATATAGTCGTCCATTGTGAAACACGCAGCCACAAAGAAATATGTTAAAAGCCCATAAAAAGATTAGCACACATTTTAATAGTTTATGCGACTATCGAATCATTTTTATATATCACATTTATTATACATTTGACAAAGATTACATTGTCAACTTATTATTTACAGACATGGATATATGAACTCTAAATACAATTGGCACATACATTTCAATAATTGATTGCAACATTTCAATTTTATTACAAGTACGTATGATAAAGTTACATTTGAGACGTGCGTGGACTGCGCAAAATCAGTTTTAACATTAATGTATCAGCAAGCTGAGAAAGAACACCAGTTTTCACATAAATAATTATATAACGTTTTTAAAAATATTATTATAATGTCAAGATAATTAAGAGTCATTTCAATTTTATTTCATTTAGTATATTATGTCGGTCACACACCTTAAGTTGCATTTGCGCAAATTTACTTCTGCAAACGTACATTTGCACAGTTAAAACGCAAGGTGTGTGGTAGGCATTAATACCACACGATCGACATTTGTTTTTGTTGAATATACAATTAACTGTATGTATAGGTCGCGCCACATAAAAAGAACGCTGGAAGAAAGTAGAAGGGATGTGTTCGCGCATCGGTACACTCGCGCACGAAAGTACTAGCCCTATTGGTTTATTTTTGATCTAGCTTTCGCTTGCGGTTTCGTGTATTGGTAGGCATATTGAAAACTATATTACATAGAATAACATAAAATGAAATAAAAACACATGACGCGCAGCTTGACCGCCAGCGTTCTTTTTACCTGGCGCGACCTATAGCAACTGTTGTCACTGCCATTGACTGATATATTAGATACTTAGAGCCCCTTGACATTAGCGTTTGTCCAAAGTAGGCGATGATGAGTGTATGCGTAGTAAAAATTATTGCTATTTTCCATTCGAAATTACTTTATTTTATCACTGATATTTCACCAGATTTTGCCAGTGAAATTCACTGGCAGTTATTTTTCACGCATGATGTTACTACTAAAATAGCAGTAGGTATATGAGATTGCTGCGAAATAGCGACCGAAATTAAATTAAAGTGAAACATATTTTAATTACCAAGCTAGTTTTGGTAGTAAATTCATAACAAAGAAATGTGAACTTAACTTGATGCCCGCAATGTTTATATATATATTTTTTTATGTTACTATCGAACAGCAAAGTTACTTTCGATACACGTGTTCAAGAGGCGACTAGAGTCGACGTATCATTACAAAATAATTATTAACTAATTATCGCAAACCTATATAGGCAAATGGCAAATAGCATGAATTCGGCCGCTCTCGCTCGATTTTGTTGCTGATACTTTGCGAGTGTCATGTTGATTTCAATGTGGTGAACTTTAACTGCGAGTGCTAAAGAAAGTAAGTACGCAGTGATTTTTATAACGGGGTCATACATTACCATCTAACCGGAACACGATACTGCTGAACACTACCATTTAGCGGCAGATAAATAAGGTAATGCGGTGTTGCTTACGGCCTCGGCTCCTACACTGCAACTCTACCACCAGTAAAAAAAAATACTATTTCATACGAAATTTCACGCTTACTAGTAAAATATTCCGTTCCTAACATGCAGTGGAGACCAACATGACAACAACGCTATACACGCGTCGCATTGTCTTCACATACTTGTATAGAACGCGTACGCTGAAAACAAACGCTATTGTAAAGCGGCTCTAAAGAGGCTTAAGAGAAATTAAGGTTAAATTCGTCAATAACATGGATATTTAACTATAATCTCAATAGATTTATCATAACACTGCTGTGATAAAGCAGTGTAGTTTCCAACAGGAAATATTGCACATCGACCTTAAGAAGGAAACTTCGGCTTATTTCGGGTCTGTAGAACGTTATCTCTTTCGCACCTTTTCTACGTGACGTTTGTCGGCCATTTTGATCAAGTTTTGACCAATACCGGACTATCAGTGCTTACGTAGGCAGTGTACAGCAGAGATAATGCTCAACAAAGTCGAAAATATCCGATTGTCTCTTTTATTAGTCTATGTGCAATTGGTGGGAACTGTTATCAGATATACCAGATAAAAGATATTTACATCTTTCTCTTTTAGTGTATATATTAGTGTATGACAGTGACAGAATGACAATTGTTTAAATCCATGTGGTACTTTATTCGAATATTATTCACCGTACCATTTTCACCTAAAATATTCATTACATTATTGCATCACAACAAACACTTTTATAAAAAGTTAGAAATATATTTGGTCAATTAAATCACATATATCTAAAAGCCCACAACAAAACATTCAAAGAGAGATACGTTTCTGGAAGACGAAAACACGCATAGGAAGATCAAATTATGCTTATATTATTCGCGGAAATCATTTCAAACCAACATCACTCCGTTTTTCAAATATTATAGAAAATTTATTAATCACAGAAAATAAAGCAATTTGTATATAAAATTTAATGAAATTGTAAGTACAAATGAAATTTGATTAATAAGTACAAAATTCAAACAATTGTATGACTTTATTCTACACAGATTTGTTTCAGTTTGCCAGGTCCTCTGCCAATTTTTATAAGCTTTTTAGTCAGTCTCTGTAAGTACATAAGATATAAACATTTTAAAACAAACACCATATTTTTGGATTATGTATGATAAAGAAGAAAAAACCCTGTATAAATTAGACATAATCGGTGAGGACTTGTATTCAATAACAGAGTCTGTGTTATTACAATTCACTATATACCTACTGTCTTAAACTAAGTACTACAGGTTTGGTATATATAACATTAATGTCATGTAAATATTAGTCAAAATAAATTGCTGTTTTCGTGATATACCTGCCATTGTATTTACTGTCGAATAGTGTTAAAATTGAGAACAGGGATATAAAAGGTGAATAATACATAAAATTAATATCTCTACAAAATATGTTATTATGTAACATCTTGTAAATGTCTTAAATAGTGTCTTCAAATGTTTCTCGATAGCCAATAACTTACAACGGAATTAAAAAATACGTAATGCTACATAACCATGTTCTAGATTCTACAAAAAAAAACAAATTCTAAAGTTTATTTTGAATTTATTCCTTACATTATTTCAAACAGGACAAGTCTCGTAGAGTATATCAGCCTTTCAAACACGCTCTCTATTCGGACATAACAATAGTTTGTCTTCGTAAGACATTGATATAAGGGATATCTAAAATACCTACAAAATTTATCAAAACTACAAGAACCCTCTAAAAATACGATTATTAAAATTGAGAGTCTACCAATCGTTCTAATTTAAGTAATAGTTACCAAAAATTTATTAAATGAGTCGTACCGAAAAATTAAATTATAAATAATGTTAAATTTAGTACTAAGTCAACATGTTCACTCTCGTTAGTAAGGAGCCCTAGCGTTTTTACTAACACGATAGTGCACTCATTCAAATAAAGAGAATTCGTACAGTATCGAACAAGAAATTAGGAAAGAGACTTCGGCTTATTTCGGATTTGTAAGGCGTTATCTCATTCCCACCTCTTGAGCAAGTTTTTTTTAAATGTAATTAAAGTGGCAAACAAGCATGCAGTTTACATTGATGTTAGGTGATGACTGCAGCCTATAGAGACTTACACAATGACCAGAGGTCAAAATGAAGATGCGTCGCCACTCCTGAGGCTTAAGGTGTTATGCGTCTGTACCGGAAATTACAGGGCCGTACATTACTACCTGACCGGAACACGATAGTGCTGATAATTAACATTTAGCGGCAAGTATATTAGGTAATGCGGTGGTGCCTACGCCCGCGAGCTCCGTCACTGAAGCTCTACCACCAGTAAGTTTTGACTAATTCCGGACTATCAGTGACAGGACTATTACGTAGGCAGTGTACAACAGAGATAACGCTCTACGAAGTCGAAACGATTTTCTCTTTCGTAGGCTCGATATGTAATATTTCTTGCTGGGTACTGTAAATCTCATATTGAGTTAATAATACCCACGGAATAGATTATCTATTCTGTGATAATACCTAAAATTTCATAAAGTTGATTTTGTAACTTAATATGAATGGTAAGATAATCTCTTCACTGGAGTGAGTTACATGGTCAGCATTGGGATAAAACACAATTTAAAAAATATATACACATACATATACTTAATCAAACTCACTGGTATAATATATCTTTGCCGGACGTGCAGACTAATAAGTACTATTTTGAGCATCAAGTTCTGGATTTCCCAAATTAAAAGTAATGTTAATGGCACTCGATAGAGTATGCACGATTTTAAATTATTTAGAATAAATAAATAATACACATGTAGTAAGTGCATGGATTACTGGGATTTTTGTCATATTTTTTATTCAAATATTTTGTACAATTACTAAATAATAATAAACTCAATCATTTACCAAAGATGATAATTAATCAATCAATCGATTAATTTTAAATGAATCAAGAAATTATTAATTTATTTTGACATTATTAGCTTTGCATAGATTAGGTTATCTATAATAGACTCTAATAATTATATCCTGCCATAGAAATTAAGTAGCCTCACTCAAAGTTGGAATACTAAAAACTTTGGTCGTAAGTATAACTTTTAATACCGTATTTAAGTTTTGTATATATAACTAACTCCTTTTTATATTACAACCCGAAAGTAATTAAAAATATACTTGAAATATGTTCCATTTAACGAAATATGTATTACGAGTATATCTATCAAGTTAAATTACTCAAAAAGTTAATTATAAAAATATTAAGGACAGGGAAGTATTATTTGTTACATAGATATTTGGCACTCAATATTTTCTGCCTACCACAAAGAGAGGTCATTCTTATTTTAAAAAGTGTCGATGATTTCGGATCGACCTACTTTTGGGATTTTTATTAAAATTTACGTACGAAATATAATGTCCATATTGAGCTAATGCATGTTATTAAAGCAGTGTGTTAAAACATGTGTTCAAATCCATAAAATAAAACGCAAAAACGAATTTAAAAAATAGCTACCTCCGTTTCGAAATAAAAATATATAAATTTTCTAACAAATCTAAACTAAATATTTTAAGTTGTACATGTCGTGGTAAATATTCACACACATTTCTAAACATATCTCGTATATCATTAACTCATTCACTCATTCAGAATTGTAGAACTAATTTCCCACTATAACATTTACAAAAGCTCAATGAACTATTTATAACATTATGTACCACGTACACAGCGAATTACAAACCGCTAAAGTACTATCCTGTCACCGGTGATTTTAAATATCATAGACAGAAAAATCAACGCATGACACGAAAGTGTCTAATGCCTGATTAACACTTTGTTAAGTGCGAGTGATAAGTGTAAGTTTTTAAATACGTATGAACCATGAAATGGACTGAGGAACAGTCTATTAGATACTTTCGTTAAAAACGACATAACGCTATGAATACACAAGGACTTCGGTAGCATAGTGGTAAAGCGGCTGGACTGGTTATTCTGAGGTCGTAGGTTCAATTCCTGCCTGAAAGCAAAATTTTCTTTCCATTTTTCTTTAATATCTAAATTCACTCGCACGTGTTATTGCGAAAATAAAAATATTACAACTATACATAACAAATAACATGAAAAAAAACCTGTTAACTATTGTAGCATTAGCACCTGCACTTAACAAAGTGTAAATGAGGCACAAAAATCTAATACAAATGTGAAATTAAAATCCGCCACGTTGAGAGTCCCATAGAAATGCAGATAAGGCATCACAGTGTGGATAGAATTATATTTGTACGACTTTGCGCCGACGAGTGAACGCCAGCGCGTACTCTATGCCCCACACGAGTACGCACGACATTATAAGAGCATTTTGCACGTGGATGCATAGCGCGTAGCTATTTGAGTAGTCTCTTATGTAACCTGGAACCACAGAAAGACAAGATTATTAAAATTGTATAAGCAAGAAAAACAATAATTGTAATTAAAATTAACTACACACGTATACGCAAATAATTGTACGCATGAATAAACGAGTAAATTACTCGTAAAAATGACCAAAAATACCTTTTAGTACATTGTATAATTTCCCAATTTGGCCAGATACATAATATTTTACTAAGGAGAAATTTACAAGCAAAAACATATGGTTCATTAGGGATATTTTCGGCCGCCATCCAAACAAAAAAGAGATGGCCAGCAAGCATGCCGTTCACATTGATGTTTAGTTACAGCCTATAGACACTTACACAAAGACCAAAAGTGCAGATGCCTTGCATTGAGACCTTAGTTGTTACGTCTCTGTGATAGTTACTCGTATTAAGGAGCCATATATTACCATCTAACTGGAACACGATAGTGCTGATCACTACCATTTGGCGGCAGATAGATTAGGTAATGACATGTTGACAATGTAACAAGCATGCGCCAATCAGTGAATGAAAAAACTTGAACTCACCAATAATAGGTCCAATAGCAACAACAAAGACACCCTTGCTGACCATGTGTAGACCGAACGCAGCGGGCAACTTCTCCAACGGGCAATACTCCGATATCGTCAGTGTAAAGTTACTAAGGCACATGCCTCGGAAGAAACCGCAAATGGACAACCAGACCATCAACGGGACCCATTCGCTTTGCTCGGCCAACACTGAAAATGTATTTTTAACAAAAGTCTTAAAGATCTGTCAGCGATCGAGCTACAGTAACGGAGATATACTTAGTACCTATTTCTATTTACTGTCTTATTATTATCTAGTGCGCCCTGTAGTATAAGTAGGAGAGATACTGAACGTTACATAACGTTGGCCCTGGTAAGCTATAATTTTTTGTAGGGATGAATCATAACATGCTTAGTACAAAAACCATCGCCTGGCAAGAATCAACCCGCCACGTCATCTGGACTTTTGATAAGAAAAGTTACTTCTTCTTCTTAAAGTTCATCAAACATGCTCTTGGACCATATTTGTTCAAAAACATTAAATTATCATATAAACAATTGTATAACATAAGAGCACGATGTGTATTATTATGCATACACAAAGTACCTGTAAGCGCCAATGATGAGATCATCAAGAGTTAGGGTTCTTGCACAACTAAAGGAAAATTGGTCGCGTTTATTATTTTGATAATCTAAAGAACATTGTCCGTTGTTGAACATTTTCACTTCACCGAAAAAAAGTGGAATACGGATGACTTTACTACGGTAATGTTGGTAGGCAGACATATTTTTTTTGTATGGACTAATGTAGGCGGCACGTCTTGAGACGGCACTAGTCTACTTCACCGGGCAATCGGCGAGCGCAGAGGGCGCTCTCAGCCTTATGGTAGACAGACCATTTTTATTCCGATAAGGTAAAATAATTTAAGCGCGCATGGCCCGGCGGATGATGTAGATCATAAGCGATCTACTCGGTTAAGCACTACGGGCGCGGTCCGGTAGTGAGATGGGTGACCGCTAGTAACAAATTAAATGCGCGTTTCCGTGCTTCGGAGGGCACGTTAAGCCGTCGGTCCCGGTTGCTATCGATAGATAGCAGTCGTTAAACCTTGACGGAGGCCTTATGGGCGGTATGAAAAACATCCGACAGCGGGTTGGCCACTAACCCACCCACCTCCACCAATCCGCATTGGAGCAGCGTGGTGGAGTAAGCTCCAGGCCTCCCCCCCAAAGAGAGGAGAGACTCGTGCCCAGCAGTAGGACGTATAATGGGTTGCCATTATTAAAATATCCGCTTGCCATGCGTGGCGATTGTTGCATATTCCCCTCTTATAGAGAAGCTTGTGGGCACAAGCTTCACATGCAACAGCTGGGCAGCTGTTGCATGTGATTGACTTTTGAAACGTTACATGTGCAAGAACCCTTATAACAAATACGCTGAAAACGGAACGAGGGCGTAAAATAAATCGCGTGAAAGTGTGTCACCGCTGATGCCCGTCCACTTTTATTTCCGCATTATTTTATTTATAGTTGCGAAATACGTTGATTCAGATAGGGAAAAATATTATTTTATATGAAAGAAAATTCGACCGAATTAAAATGTAAATAAGTGTTAACTTGTGAATAAACTGAAAATATTAGAATCTTTTATCACCGAGATAATACGTTATCTTATATTAATTGATGTTAATTTTTAGAGATTAATTTTCTCTTATTAAGGGAAAGCTTACAAATAAAAATACTTAATAATAATATACATTTGTCGGATAGGTAGAATAAATTGAATATTAATGAAGTTAGGTATCAACATTTTAACTTAAATAAATATATATTTATAATACTTCTAACGCATGAATTAATATTAATACTCACCAGATCTAGTCGCAGCTAAAAAGAATGCTGACACAAAGAAGATCATTTTCTTCGAAATTGATGTTCTGTCAAATATAGGCGGCAATATTAATCGTACTAAAATATCAGTAATCGCAGTCATAGATAGGCAAAACGCCGTTTCATTCATGCTGTACCCTAAACTCCTTATAAAAAACGGTGTCAACATCCTAAACTGTAATTCTCCACTCCAAAAAAGAGAGAGACCGAGTAAAAGATTCAAAAATGACCAATCTTTCAACAGGTCCAAGTCCATGAGAGAGATAAACTTTTTAATAAATCCTTTCTTTTTTTCCTGCTCAGGTTCAGCCTTCTTGAAAGCTTTCATTTGAATTGCGTCTTCATCGGCATGCTGAAAGGTAAAACAAAAAGTCAATTCAAGGATAAGACGTACTTCTATTGAATATGGAATACGTTACATGTATGAGTGTAATAACATTTTGGAAACCTTCAAATTAGAATAATGGCCGTGCACTAAAAACAATAAGGATAGTTAGTCATCGCAAATCAATACATCTATAGACGTGCATTGCATATAGGTAAATAGGTAGAGCAAACATGAGCACCTCACCAAAAAATGAACTGAAATACTAACTTATATATAAAATATTCAAAATTATTCGTTTAATTAATTATTAGTTAAAGTAAAAGAATATTATTATCGAAATGTAAACAACGACAGGAACACTCACATCCAAATAAAGCTGCAGATAGCTGCCAGTGAAATCCATATTAGATATGTTAGATATCACGGACACTTTTCTTCTCCTCACGGCTTCGCTCATGCTCCCACTAGAGGTCACCCTCTGCATGGCCGCCACTGACGCGGCCGTGGTCAACCCTACACCTAGCTTTGAATTGTTTTCAAATTCCTGTAGCGGCTTATCACACGTTTTGGCCCTGGGAAGGCCTACAGTCCGCACTGAGGGATGGTTCATGTTGCCCTGGGAACGCTGCGGCGTCAACTTGGGCATTGGATGGCTGACGAGTGGGTTTATTTCAAACTTATCCTCTTCTTCCTCGTCACTCTCATGGATACACTCCATTTCCTGAAATTGATGCATTCACTTAAAATGAGGTAGATGAGGCACGAGAGGTATGTCACGACCGGGATATCTGGCGCTCTACACTCTCTACCTGCGCCTACCCCGTTAGGGACCTGGCGTGAAAATACATACATTAAAAATTTTGGTAAAAAAAATTGCCAATTGGAACCATTAGCAGAGAATATGTAATAATACTACGTATAGAATGGACAGTTCGACGTCCCGCCCGATTTGCCCGCATCACTCAACCCCTTCCCCTCTTATGGGCGACGATTGGTATTTTGTACGTGCTACGCACACAGGTGCGCGTGTAAATACACGTCACTGATTGATGTCTGTGTAATAGAGACCAAATCAAGAATTTGTATGGAATTTTGGCGGAGTGTCCGCGGTGTGCCATTAGTATAGGTGACCGGAACATTATAGCACCCAATTAGTATTCGTATCATGTGCCGGTGAAGTGTTAATGTATGGACTCGTAATAACTATCACGGAGACACAACAACTAAGTTCTCAGGGGTGGTAACGCTCCTGTATATTGTGTTGTCTAATATTAAATGATGACTGCAGCCTGCAGTCATCATTTAATATTAATGGGAGCTGTATTATTTTTTGCCAATTTCCTTACATAGAAAAAAATGTAGAAAACATGTTTTGACATCCTGGTTTTTGCAGATATTTATGGGCTACAGTATTTGCTAACGATGTAACCATCAATGTGAACTGTATGATTATTTGCAACTTCATTACATAAAATAGAATACTATTTTTTTACAGTATTTTCTTATATTATATTCTTTTGTTAACTGCCTAGCGGTATCCTAGTGGTAGCCTAGTGGTAGCAGGCCACTACTACGACGCTGAGGTCCTGGGTTCGATTCCCGGGTAAGGGTTTATCAGAGATAATGGTGTAAAGTCCTTTATCTCTGGTTCTATTGGGATTTTTCCATTTTCTGGAAATTTCCCAGTACCTCGAAGTTTGGTAATGTGCCCGGAGATGTCAACAGGCTCGCCACTTGTTACATGGGCCAAAACGTAACCGGCGAATCGTGGGTGTTTGCATGTATGCTTGAATGCATGCATTTACCTCTGGCTACCCCTTCGGGGATTACAGGCGTGAAGTTACGTTTATTTTCTTATATCAGAGGAGTCCATGCAAATGTGATACATTACGCACCCTACATAGAAAAACAATATTTGGAACTCACTTACTTTAATAGAAACTCCCTAAGAAGCTATTATTATACACGAACTTTATTACAAATATATCCCTACAATCCCTATCCCTACTAGTCCCTACTATAATATTATAAATGCGAAAGTAACTCTGTCTGTCTGTCTGTCTGTCTGTTACCTTTTCACGTCCATGAAATTTGGTATAGAGATAGAGCTAACTTTGAGAAAGTAAAGTAGCCTAGTCGCGGGCGAAGCCGCGGGCAACAACTAGTAAACCTATACTTTTTAAATTACAGATATCGGGACGTGACGAACCCACCAGCCACTACTTGAGAAGAATTATTACGCTTGTGCAGTCAAATCACCGTGCAGCCAACAGAACAATAGCAGTCAAATCACCATGGCACCAGCGTACTGCGATAATACTACCGCCAATCTGGATGAGAAGCGTGGCGATTATGGCATATTCTCCCCTAATAACGCACAATACTGTTGTGAGCATCGTTGGGGAAAGCTTAGTCCAGCGGTGGACGTGTTTCAGTTGAAGTGATGATACTACCTATAATGATATTATGATTGCAGGGCGTCTGGACTTATCAGTAGTGAATTACCCATAGATTTATAATACTAGTAGATAATAAATCTATGGAATTACCAGACAGATAGCCAAACAAACAAACGCGGTTGGCGTCTTTGTATAACAATATGTAAAATTTTATATAGGTACCTTGAATATATTTTATATTTAATTACGATAACAGAGTAATTAAAATAAATAACAATCGAACGTGATTAAACTCTCGATTGTTATTTATTTCGATTCGATCTCTTATTACGATTGGTATTGATATACGCCCCAAGTAATAAATATTTTACACTTCTCTATGCAGCTTCTTTAGGATTGTATAATGTATTGTTCTTACTTCATGCAGCTTCTTTAGGATTGTATACATACACTAATATTGTTTTTTCATGCATTTCCCATACGCGCATGGCCGTGGCTGGCATGGCATTGGCTGGTGTAGATCGTAAGCGATCTACTCGGTTAAGCACTACGGGCGCGGTCGGGTGGTGTGATGGGTGACTGCTAGTGGCAAATTAAATGCGAGTTTCCGTGCTTCGGAAGGCACGTTAAGCCATCGGTCCCGGTTGCTATCGATAGATAGCAGTCGTTAAACCGTGTCGGAGGCCTTATGGGCGGTTTGAAAACATCCGACACCAGGTTGACCACTAACCCGTATCTCCACCAATCCGCATTGGAGCAGCGTGGTGGAGTAAGCTCCAGGCCTCCCCCCAAATAAGGGAGAGACTCGTGCCCAGCAGTGAGACGTATAATGGGTTGCCATTATTATTATTGTTTTATTTTCCCATATATTTATGAGTGTTGGTGCATTATTTTATAAAAAACTACACATCATTATGGATAAATAAATGCAGTATAATTAGTATCATTTCCATATAAAAAGTGACTCATATGTTGTTAGATAGTAAAATGTTATAGATGAACTCATTGAAATTAATAAACAAGGATATAAAAATTTTAATACAATTTTTATTAAAAGTTCTAATAAATCTCAATTAAGACTACAAATTAAATTGCGTAATAACACTTCAAAATTAAATTAAACATCTATCATAAAAAGTTTAGCAGATACTACATCTGCTAAACTTTTTACTTATTCCACTTTTTACTTGTTTCATGTAAAAAAGGACGTGCTTAATAAAAACATTGATATCCTATCTGTCCTGCAGGACATGATCATCGATCAGAAAACGCAACGCATATCTATAATTTTATTAGAAACTAGCTGTTACCCGCGGCTTCGCCCGCATGGATGTCGTTTTCTAAATAACTAAGTAGCCTATGTTCTTTCCCAAAGTCAGCTCTATCTCTGTACCAAATTTCATTAAAATTGGTTCGGTCGTTTGGACGTGAAAAGGTAACAGACAGACAGACAGACAGAGTTACTTTCGCATTTATAATATTTAAGTAGGGAAGTAGGGATTTAATGTAATATCTGCACTCACTTTGACTGTCAGCATCTCGCAATCAACCGGCTCGTCAATGAGATGTCTCTTCACCGGTTGTAGAAGGCAAGACCCCAACACCGCGTGGAACGCCAACGCTCCCAATATAACTACGGTCCATCTGAACCCGAATTCCCCTAATAGCAGAGTAACTAGTTGCGGCATCACCATCAGCCCGAAGCCTGTTCCAGCCATAGACAAACCTACAGCCTGACCTCGTTTCTTTGTGAAATAATGGTTGAGAGAAACAAACGATGACGATGACGCGAGACCTACTCCGAAACCTGAAAACATAAAATCAATCGTTATTGCCCAGTCTTATCTCGTTTTCTTCTAAATCGGCTCACACATATGACGTATCATTAGTGTATAATTTAAAACTACTGGTGTAAGAGTAAGATATTTTAGATGTTATTGTGGAAATAAAGCCACCATCATAATACATTGTTACTAAGAATAATTTATTTACAATGAAAACGTTTATTCTCGTACGTAATTTTCCTCATGTTTCGAAATTAGTTCCGAGTTCCATTCCAACAAGTGAAGTATGTTTCATCTTGAAGATGGAACATAGATATGTTATACACTTTCCAATTTGTTAATAATCCTTTGTAGAGAAGACTAAGATTATGTACCTATGCCCGTCATAAAAATGATATTGAGACTATTTGAGACCTCGAGGCAAGCAGTGAACTTGAGAAAGCCTTGATCGTGAAATAATTGATTTTAGAATTTAGTTGGTAAAGAAATGATGCGAAGAATTTAAAGCGGTTTAGTCGCTCTATATGAGTCACGGGAGAACTAATGCTAATCGCAATGGCCTTCGTCGTGCAGTACAAACGATACCATGCCTACCATGGTAACTATAATGGTCTGAGTACCATATATTATCTGATCTTAACCTTCAAACTGCTCTAGGTCGAACTTTTCCCTAAAAAAGCGTAAAACCAAAGACTCATTACAATGCAATTTCAAACTAAATGTAGGTACGTTGTATAAATTGAGCAGTTCAACCTGTTCAAAACTTTGTATCACATTTTAAATCAGAGACGTGTGAAAAGTCACGTACCTACCTAAAGTTTATGACAGCGAAAGGACAAATTAAATCAGTTTTTAATAGATTTCTATGAATTGCTTACTTTTTATCATAGATTTTGTGTTATGGAAAAGTCCACGGGACAAATTTCGGTCGTATCATCACCAAGTCAACAACTCTGTAATAACTATATTTTTTGTCTGAACGAAATTTACTCGAGGAAATAATACAATCAGATATTTAAAATATATCATTGTGTAATATCTTTACATAAAAAATGTAGGATTCAAGAAGATTAATAATGCAAATCATACTTGAACTTCAACTATCAAGATCAAGGTCAAAGAAGAGCTGAGCACTATTATTTATCTTAATACGAACTGTCTATGCTGTTATCGTGTAAGTAAAGGTCAAACAGGTGTAGTTAGTTGACCAGCTACCTCTCAACCAAATGATAATTGGTTTTGTTATATCATAAGGCTTCACAAAATATACGAGTACATTGATCGAGAACTCTCTGCATTCGAAAACACAGAAAGTTGCTCAATCGTGCAAAATTCTTTTTTTGATCAAATTTTGCATACTTTGGATTTTATCTTGAGGTATCAAAATTTATTGTTATCCTGGTGAAAAACCACGCTGCTACCCTCTTATGTCTCTTTCGATCTTACGCAGTTGACAATGCGACTGACAAATGCAAAGCGTACCTATTATATATTATGTAGGTAAACGTTACCAAAATATTGTAGGTTTATGAAAATGGGGGTTAGTTTTTTAGGTCTTGTGAATTAGCATATTCAAATTTAAAATGAGAATGTCGCACATCGATAAAATGACGTCAATCATTTTTGCTTGTGTGACTAAATTTTATGTTTGTTGCATAAATAAGAATCTCTGTAGGTGATGTATTACGCAAGCATAAGCATTTTCGTAGAAAACATTATATTTGTCGTGTTAGTAGACAAGTTTCAATTTTGTGAGGAAAAACTTTAATTATTTAATGTTGAAAATAACTTTTATGTAATAACAGTGGAAGACAAGTACATAAAAAGGTGAATCCTACAGCCTATTGACTTCTACATAAAGACTAGAAGAATAAATTTCCATTTCTGAGACCTATTGTGTATTTAAAATTTATTAATATTCTTCTACCAGTCTAAAATTAGGTTAGGTGGTTAGGTATAGGAGAAGTTTTCTCATAGGAAGTATATAGGTATTTACCGGTATTAATTCCTATAATTGAATTCTGGTATTTCAGGGACTGTAAATTTCCGCTTAGTACAAATATCATTTCATTCAGATTTCGCAAATCGTTTATGAATAAGGTCAATCTTTGAAGGATGAAATAGATCATAAGTAGCTACTTTAGGAATCAACATTTTCAGTAGATACCTAATGCGTTTTTTATCATTATTTAAAAAAAAAGATTTTGGAAGTAGATACTTAATTAAACCACATTAAGAAAATATATTCTCGAAACCGGTAAAACATTTTTTGTTCAGCAATTATGTAAGTCGGCAATTTGTTTCCACATTGAGATATCAAATTATTTCGCTATCGGTTGTAGTAGCATGTTTTTCGATTCTCTGCAATAGTGCCAATCCCGCGCAGAACCCCGTTCTCTTTATGACCAAGATTAGTGCCGCTCATAACATGCGGGATCCGGGAATTTCGCGATTCCAGCATCTCGATATTGCATTCTCTAATCTCACGTGAAGCGGCCTTACGGAATTAAGTATAAGTAAGAAATTAAATATTCACTTACCTCCTAAAATACTATAGGTGGTCAAAATATGACCCATGCTGTTAGCTGGTGCGGTGAATAGAAGGCCCAGGGCGCATATCGTGGAACCGACGACGCATACTTTTCGGTAGGAGAAAGTCTTTATGACAGGCCCAACGAAGAATCCAGAAAAATTGACAACAGAATCAAGTGTGCTGGCGATCACAGAGGCGCCAGTTGTGTGCACCCCAAGGTCGTCCAGAAGATCTTTGAAAAGTAAACCGAATGACGGCTCCAAGGAACGTGTCGAAAACTGGAAATAAAGACAAATATATATTTATTATCAAATGCCACGCTGAGATTACAGATTTCAATTTTGTTGAAGCTTTCTAGTGCCTCTCTTGGAATTACGTTAATGTCGATGGAAATGTCAATAGGTTCGCAACCATAAAATGAATGAACATTAAAAAAATGATTTGTTCGTGTATCTCAATTTAAGGGTGTATGATGCATCTTACGCCAAATCCCTTAAGGGGAGATCCCTTAGAGTGTGGAGCATCCTTGCACACCTCCCGTGCTTCTTCTAGCATCATCATTCTCTTCATACATGGACGCCGATTTTTTTTATGATATGAAGTGGCAAACAAGCATGCAGCTCACATCGATGTCAAGTGATGACTGCAGCCCATAGACACCGACAAAAACACCAAGGTCAAATGCAGATGCGTTACCACTTCTGAGGCCTAAGGTGTTATGCCCCTGAGCCGGCAATTACAGGGCCGTACATTACCACCGGAACACGATAGTGCTGAACACTACCATTTAGCGGCAAGTATATTAGGTAATGCGGCGGTGCCTACGCTCGCGAGCTCCGTCACTGGAGCTCTACCATCAGTAAAAAAATAACGATTTCTCTGATTTTTGATCCCACCCTCAGATAGTGAATTGATATGTACCTAAGATGCCTTAACTATCCTTTAAAAAAATGCTCGGAGACGGAGGTGTCAATAGGTTCGCCAGTCTCGCCACTAATTACCTAAATGGGACAAAACTTTTTTTTATGTTATGAAGGTGACAAACAAGCATACAGTTCACATTGATTTTAAGTGATGGCTGCAGCCTATAGACACCTACACAAATACCGGAGGTCAAAATGCAAATGTGTTACCACCCCTGAGACCTCAGTTATTATGTCTCTGTGGTAGTTACTCGTATTACGGGGCCTTACTTCAATGGGAATAACAATACCGGTGATTTATGGTCACCAGGTTTCGATAACTAAACCCCATTTAAATTATCTTTCATTGTCATTTTCAATGGATTTGTTTAGTCAGTCTTTGTCGCAATAATATCGGTAGTCTATAACCTCTTTACTGAAAACAAAACGATCCCTAAACAATCGCAATTCCAAAGTCCTCTTTGAATGAATCATCATTAAACCGAGTAAACATATCAAGTACTTACCAAGTATGCTCATTGTAGCATTATAGCTTCATTGAAACATTCTATCAACAAGAGTTCCATGAACTAATGTTTTATCTGGTCCGAGAATAATATCATGGTCTGGTACATCCTCCAAATAACGTAAAATGTAAGCAAGTACGCAACATATAGCAGCTAAACTAGGATTGCAAGTATGGTAATCCGGGAATAGAATGGGCCCGTAATAACCATCACAGAGGCGAAAAAATTGAGACCTCAGGATGGTAACGTATTGGTAACGCATATAAATTTTAACCTCTAGTCTTTGTGTAGATGTCTGTCTATAAGGTGCACTCGTCACTAAGTATCCATGTGAACTGCAAGCTTGTTTGCCACCATCATGACATAAAAATTAAAAAAAATATGTCATCAGAAATTCATTTATTCATTTTAGGTGACAAGCACCGCTTATGACACGTCTAAAACAAATAAAATAATAGCATGTTGTTTCGTATCCAGTAACTTACGAGATTGTTATCCAGGATTTGTAGTTCCTAATTATTCTTATCACAAAATTGGAGTTGCAGTATGCAGCATTGCATTTGCAACAAAATTCTGTGAAAAGCAGCAGACCCGTGGCGTAGCTATGGTGGGCGGCCCGCACCGGGTGCCACCCGTTTGGGGGTGACACCCTCTCCAGTGATCATCTATGTCTAAATAACCAAAAATTGGTTATCTATTTTAGAGCAAAGGCAAAAGAATGGGGAGTAATTCCTCCTTTTTTACTCATCCGCCCCGGGTGCCATTATCACAGGTAAAACAGAGAAAAATATGTTTATTTACTTAACCATAAACAAATGTCTCTCTCTCAGTAGAATCGAGTTGATCATCATAGTTCCAAATAAAAAATAACAATGAAAAGTACCTTTGATGCTTAGTCATTTTTCATAGCATTACTTACCTTGCATGAAGGTCACTGGTTCGAAGAATTGATGAAGTTAGAGTGAAATCAGTACATGAATAAAACAATGACTGATAATTCAACAATTAAGTATAGTTTTTATTCGCGAAACAATTTACAAGCCGATACTAATGTACGATGCTCTTGTTTATCATTTAAATAAAATGTGCATTATCATTTATGTAGCATTCATGATTGTTATTAAAATGAATAAAAATAATAATTAATTCGTTTTATCCTATCGATAATGAGTTTTTTTTTTCATACTTAGAAAATTTTTGAGAGATAACATTATATCACTTAATTCTGTTCTGCCTTATTCATACAAGTAGTTACGTTAGATTCGTTTTATTTAAATGTTTTTTCCATTGTCAATTTCATGTCAGGTGTAATTTTGGGGGTGGTATTATACATTTTTGTTTGCAAAGTAGACTCCTCGAGATCCTCGAGACGAGCCGCTAAGTGAGTCCGAAAAAAACAAGGTATAAACTTGTGTCGTTGATGCCGTACTGCCATACAAATATTTGGGATAGAAATAGAACCCGTGTCCCTCAGTTTAAACGGTCGTCACAAACCGCTGGACCAAGTGGCACGTCAAAAAAACTAGTAATATGTAAAATAACTATCCGAACTATGTATGCCACTAATCCGTTCAGTCGTTTTTACGTGGCTGAGTGACAAAAATCCCAAAACCAAACAACTTTCACATTTATCATATAAGTAAAATTATTTCACTAGTTTCAAAATATTAGGTTGGGGAAAAAGTCTTTTCGCATTATAGTATGTACGAACTTGTAATAAAATCTCTTTGGCTACAGTATTTGTATCTGGCTGGTTTTGGTATCATTGAAAGTTAAAATTTTAAAGAATATTATTCCAAATTCAAATTAGGCAAATTTGTGATTTTCATTTGTTTTTCGTACTGTCAAGATGAGTGAATCTAATGAAGAAATTCGATACATTTTTAAATTATACTAAAAAAAAGGTAAAAATGCAACGCAAGCAGCGAAAAAAATTTCCGATGTTTATGGACCTAGTGCAGTGTCTGTGAGAGTAGCACAAATTGGGTTTAAGCGTTTTCAATCCGGAAATTTTGATGTCAAAGATGCACCTCGCTCTGGTCGCCCTATTCCGGATAAAATGGATGCCATTTTTTAAAAAGTGGAGCAAGTTCGACATATCAGTAGTTACGACGTAGCTGAAGAACTGAGAATTGATCACAAAACAATTTTGGCGCATTTGAAAAAAGCTGGGTACAAAAAAAAGCTCGATATTTGGGTACCTCACGAGCTCACTCAAAGAAACCTAATGAACCGTGTACTCATTTGTGATTCTTTATTACGACGTAATGAAACCGAATCATTTTTGAAGAAGCTGATAACTGGTGATGAAAAGTGGATCACGTACGACAAGAACGTGCGAAAAAGGTCGTGGTCAAAGGCCGGTCAGGCTTCAAAGACTGTGGCGAAACCCGGGTTAACTCGCAATAAGGTGATGTTGTGTGTGTGGTGGGATTGGAAGGGCATTATTCATTATGAGCTATTACCACCAGGCAGGACTATCGATTTTGAACTCTACTGCGAACAACTGATGAGATTAAAGCAAGAAGTTGAGAGAAAGCGGCCGGAATTGATCAACAGAAGGGGTGTGGTGTTTCATCATGATAACGCTAGACCTCACACATCTATAGCCACTCAGCAAAAATTAAGAGAGTTTAGCTGGGAGGTGTTAATGCATCCGCCGTATAGTCCTGACCTTGCACCTTCAGATTTCCACATGTTTCGGTCTCTTCAGAATTCTTTATGCAATGTTAGGTTAACATCACGAGAGGACTGCCAAATCCACTTGTCGCGGTATTTTGATGAGAAGTCCCAAAATTTTTATAGCAATGGGATCATGTCCCTACCTACAAGATGGCAAAAGGTTATCGATCAAAATGGTACATACATACTTTAGTTAAATTTAAATAAACTATATTAAAAAATGTTTGAATTATCTTAAAAAATGCGAAGAAACTTTTTCCCCAACCTTAGAAAGATCATTCTTTCTTACACTGCAATTTTTTATGCTTTGATTGTGACAAATAAGGATGCAGTTCAACTATAAGCAGCAGTATTCACTTACCATGAATGCGACCGGTTTGCATATTTGCCACTTGCCACATATCATGACATAATAAAATGACACGATAAGTTGTAAAAAGAAAGCTCTTCTTTAAGTTGCATCTGTAGTTCATTCAATCTTAACACAACGAAGGATGATGAGATCTCTTCTATCATGCAAAATTAACTCTAGCCATGTTCAATTAATCACATGATAACATTGATAATTTCCATTCTTCAAACGATTGTCTTCTTATGGGACAATGAATCTGCGAAAATTTCCACGTTCAATGATTCATGTCTGCCACCAAAACAGGTTTGTATTCTTTGGTCGACTTAGCTCATATTATCACGAAATTACCGAGTGACATACATTATACTTAAAGGACCAGCAATAAAATGACACGACAAAATATAAGTTAACATACAATAGCCCCATTATTCATAAACGTACATTAGATACGTTTTAGCTATAGAATGCTTTGTCTTTGTCAGTTGCATTGTCAAATGTGCAGGATAGAAAAAGACAAAGGAGAGATTAGCAACACTTTAGCTAAAATACGTTTATGAATAAGGGGGTAAGTATTTATCTTAGTGACATGTTAATATAATCAGGAAAAGATTTCTTTATTTATTACATTATATTTTTTCTTACAAGGAACCATTTTGTCATGACCGTCCGTCCGTTAGTCCGTCCGTCTGTCTATCCGTAGCTATGGTCGTAGACTATTAATAATGGAAAGCTGGTATTGGCACGATTATACATATAAAATACTAATAATCTGCATCTACTGAGGTTGTTTTTATAATCGCAGATTTCAGATGTTTTGCCACATCTACAACGAAGATGAACCACCGAGAAAAGCACTTTGCCCACTCGTCCTGAGGGGTCTCTTCGACGGCATTTTGAAACGCAGCCACTGCTTCCGCGGCGCCCATAAAACGTTTTCCTCGAAGGTTTTCCTTTATCTTCGGTAATAAATAAAAATCCACGACAACGCCTCGTCGCACACCGCCAGGCGATCGACCGACTCTTTGTCGACGTTAGACGTGGAATTACTACCCGCCGTATAGCCAATCTAAGTCTATCATAACTCTCTTGTTGACTTAAATGACATCGAAAGTCATAAAACATCATAGTACGAAAATTTTCTCGCGTCATATTTATGCTGACGTGACATAGACAATTTTCAATTTGCCGCCAAAGCGTTAAACAAATGACAAATGAATAAAATAAATCTATACTATCTCTACTAATTGCTAATATAAAGCTGAAGAGTTTGTTTGTTTGTTTGCTTGAACGCGCTAATCTCAGGAACAACTGGTCCGATTTGAAAAATTATTTCAGTGTTACATAGCCCATTTAGCGATGAAGGCTTTAGGCTATATAACATCACGCTAATATGAATAGGAGAGGGTAGGTAGCATTGAAACCCCGCGAAGCCGGGGCGGGCCGCTAGTACTCAATAATTTTAGCATAGAGTTCCATTTTCAAAATGTAAACTATTTTATTTTTTATATTGTTTACAAGTGGCCAGTTCTAAAAACTTTTCTTTGTTTCGTGGTCCAACTTAACCGAAACACTAATTAAAGGACCCAATTTTATTTTAAAGCCTAACCTAACTTTAACATGGTAGCGCTAAAGACTAACAAAGCGACAGAGCACTTAATCTATATAGGTCCGTCATCAGTCAGTATCATGAGGTTTAAATAGGTCTAATCGGCAACAAAAAGTTACACGTGCTTCTTTAAATCTGTCTGTCTAGTCATAAAATAGTAAAAACTTAATAGTGAAACCGACCCTTGGCAATTAATATCCTTATCGATAATTGGCAATCAATATCGCTATGCTATGTATATATTGCTCATTGAGTAATCCTTACGATAGTGTCGATTAGTATGTAGATAAATAAGCCATCCCGATACTCATCGAAGTTTATTTTTTTATGCCACCGAGACTCGTTCAGCGTTCGTAAACAGCAATTGTGATTGTTGTCTCATTGGACATGAAGACATGTGACTGGCTTAGGGTCGCCGCGTATTTTTTTTTAAAGACAAGACTATACATTTATAGAAGCAGTAGGTACCTAATTGTTAGTTTTATAGCACTGAAAACAGAGTGCCTCAGTAGCCTAGTGGTAGCAGGCCACTACTACTACGCTGGGGTCCTAAGTTCGATTCCCGGGTCGGGCGATATTAGAGATAACGGTGTAAAATCCTTTATCGCTCGGTCTATTGGGATTTTTCCATTTTCTAGAAGTTTCCCAGTACCTCGTAGTTTGGCAATGTGCCTGGAGATGTCAATAGGCTCGCCACCCGCCAACCGGCGAATCGTGGGTGTTTGCATGTATGATTGAATGCATGCAAACATTGCATTTACTTCTGCCTACCCCTTCGGGGATTACAGGCGTTAAGTTACGTTGAAAACAGAGTCAATAAAACAACTAACTATGTAATAGAAATCACATGTTTCATGGTAGTTCATAGGTATTCAGGTCTGTTGCTGGAAATAACTGATTTCTCTCTTTTGACCATTGTTGTTTATAAGGTGGAAAATCCTCTATACATTGTATCCCGGGCTACTTTAACCACCAATTCTACGTATTGTTGTTCGGACACGCACTGTTTGAAATATTGGAGTTCTAGAGAATCTAAATTTTATCTAAAGTTTAAAAACTCTTAACGATGCCTTAATGCCTAAAAACTATCTAGGACAGCCAAGGACACCCCGAAAATCAGGACATGTCCTGAGAAAACAGGACGGTTGGCAACCCTAGACTGGTTAAGCAATGATAACTATTACATTGCGCTTCAACATTCTGTACGTACTTATATTTTATGTTTATCTTGTTGCTAACCACTTGGGCTTCGTATTTTTATGTCGATTTCTTCAAAGCAGATAAATAATTTTTGCTTTTATATGGAAGCGAGAGCTGGGTATGCAGGAAAGAGCATGAAAGTAAGTTGAACGCGGTCGAGATGAGATCTTTGCGCAAGATCTGCGGTGTATCACTCACCGATCGCGTTCGTAATGAAGATGTAAGAAAGAGACTTTGTGTGAATGATAGTATCGGTGTAAAAATGAAAAAAGGCATGCTCCGATGGTTCGGGCATATAGAAAGAATGTCGAATGAGCGAATGACTAAACAGATATACAATGCGAATGTGGATGGTTGCAGAGGCCCAGGAAGACCAAGGCTGACCTACCATGACCAAATAGGTCGAGTTCTGTCTGATGGTGGGGTCAAAAGTCTTAGGAATCGGCGTGCATGTATGAAGAGAATGATGAAGGTAGACGAGGCACGAGAGGTTTGTCAGAACCGGGATGTCTGGCGCTCTACACTCTCTGCCTACCCCGTTAGGGACCTGGCGTGAAGATACAGATAAATAAGCTAATACTTATCTAAAACTGTCTATATTTTTATATGTTTGTTTTTACTATTGTTGTCTTGAGATCAAAATCCCATAAAAATATTTTACTAGATGTTGTCCGTTTCTTTCCATTTCATATGCGTCTTTAATCAGTTTGATAGAATAACCAATTCAACGGTTTAACTTTTATGATTACAAAAACACAGACAGCTACTTTTCGAATCATATGTGTAATTATATGGTATACTTATTTATTTTTAAACTAGCTATCCCGGCAAACTTCGTATTGCCTTACAATGAAATTATGTGTCAAAGGTTTGATATAGGTATACGGACTATTTGTATGGGAAAATGAAATTGTCGTTTTTACTATTTCCTTTCAATTTCTTCATATTTTCTTTAAACCTTTTAAACCTTCCCTGGACTTCCAAAAATCATTCAAAACCAAAATTAGCCAAATCGGTCCAGCCGTTCTCGAGTCTTAGCGAGACTAACGAACAGCAATTGATTTTTATATATACCTATAGATAGGTTTAAACTTGTTAGATGAAATGGTGTCATTTAATTCTACTTCTTGCTTACACAGTTATATTCAGTTTAAAGCTATCTATTGTGGACATATTTATATTCACTTAGTTCCTTTAAAACTGCAAATGCAGCCCATTATTTTTAGACTACAAGCCCATGTTAAAAAATTGATGGGTCATTTGAACCACCAGGTGACCTATCTAGAGCGATATAAGAGCATAAAATAATAAGATTCAGCACTATGCCGTCACTTGTAAGCTGTCCAACTGAGTGCAAGTGAGAATTCAAAAGTACAGGTAGACTCAGTACATTTTGGTCACATATTTTTGTACGGCATTCTTACCAACGATAGACCCATTAAAAATAATAAGAAAGCGCACAGTGCCGTACAAAAATGGTGCGCCACGAAGTCGGATTTTTTTTTTATTTTCTGACAATTACCGGGGTAAATTTGGTCATTTGATTTTGTACGGCATCTGTGTCATACTATTTCAATAATGCTTTCAATTCATTATTCCGCAACGCCGTACAAAAATCATGCGACAAGGGGAAGAAATCGAGAGTTGCAACCCCCTCTCTTTCCGTAGTCCAGGGGGTGATTTGACACAACATGAAATAAACTTATTTTGAAATTATTTTATGCATAGATAATATTTTTTCATGTGCCGTACATTTTCGTTGGTTCAAAGGGGAAAAAAAACCGAAAAAGAAAAAATCAAAAAGAAAAATTCCATATAACGAAATGTAAGGTGAATTTTTCTTTATATTTTGATAATAAAATATGTGAGGGTAGTTTGTTAACTTTGGTGTTACCATACGGATTTGTATGGTGTTGTGTAATCCCTGATTAAAAAAATGAATTAAGAAAGTATTCGAAATAATGAAATTTGAATTATTTTTAATATTTTTGAATATTTTAATACTTTTTAATTCTTTATCTTATGGAGAATTAACATTGTCAATATTTTTGAATACTTTTTTTTAACCAGGGATATTATTATATGTGAGACAATTGAATAAATTCGTGTTAAATGTGCATTCTAAACTACTGTGCAACGTTTAGCATTTGTAGGGAATAATAGGTCCTCTTCAAAAATATGTTAATACCGTACTGTATCAGATGTAAAGTACCCTCAAAATTGAAGCGTTGATTTCATCAGCCTAAAAGATATGGTTTGCACAAAAATGTACGGCATCATTTTTTCCTAATTCATCTATGTTAATACTATTTAAAACAAGAAATAAAATGTATAAAACTATTATATTTCATTAATCAATGATATTTAAATTTTTACAATTAAACAAACTTTACAAATTTTGCAAATTGCAAAATTTCAGTTTTTGCATTTCTCTATAATTTTTTTTAGAACGGTTTCTTTTGAACGGCAATACTATATAACAATTGTATTTTATAATATCATGTTAAAAAAAAAGTTCCCGTACAGGTTCAAATGATTTTACAGCTTTATAAATCAAAAATACGATGAAATTAAGATAATTATTGATATACATTCAAGGGAACAATCATTTTTTGACGGCATTACTTTTAATAGTACTTTTGAGTGCTACATAATGTTTTGGAACCGATGCCGTACTTTTTCAAATCACCCCCTGGACTACGGACAGAAAGGGGGTTGCAACTCTCGATTTTTTCCCCTTGTCGCATGATTTTTGTACGGCGTTGCGGAATAATGAATTGAAAGCATTATTGAAATAGTATGACACAGATGCCGTACAAAATCAAATGACCAAATTTACCCCGGTAATTGTCGGAAAATAAAAAAAAAATCCGACTTCGTGGCGCACCATTTTTGTACGGCACTGTGCGCTTTCTTATTATTTTTAATGGGTCTATCGTTGGTAAGAATGCCGTACGAAAATATGTGACCAAAATGTACTGAGTCTACCTGTACTTTTGAATTCTCACCTGCACTCAGTTGGACAGCTTACAAGTGACGGCATAGTGCTGAATCTTATTATTTTATGCTCTTATATCGCTCTAGATAGGTCACCTGGTGGTTCAAATGACCCATCAATTTTTTAACATGGGCTTGTAGTCTATTTGTTTCATTGCCAGAAATAATAGGTTGGGGAAAAAGTATTTTCGCATTAGAAATAGAAATAGAAATAGAAAATATTTTTATTTCGAATAGATCTTTACAGATACTTTCAAAACGTCAATAAATCATAAACTACCTAGAGCGAATAACCATTACATAATTATAGTAAAAGCAAAATCATATATTAATAGTAAATTAAAAATTAAAATTTAAACTATTTGGTTAAAACATAATAATCATATAATTTTTCAATTCCTTCAATGATAATAATAAATGAAGAAAAAGAAAAACTTATTCGTCAAGATCAATGTTATTCACTTAGCAGAGTTCCAAGTGCAGTCACTACTGAGAAGAACTCCGCTACCCAACAAACTCAGTAAGAGCTCTTTTAAATGAGAGCTTAAATCTAGTACAGATAGATTATCGTGAAAAATCAAATAATGTCAACGTCCATAGCATAGATGCAAATAAACTGCTATCTACTAAATGTGATGTAGCCCCTGCAAACCAGAACAGACCAGTCCCCACCAACAGCACCCGTTCACGAGTATGACGCATGTGACAGCCATTGCCCTCCTCGACCATTTTAGAGGGAAGTGAGCAACCCGCCACACGACGCCGCCAAAGGCAAAGACTATAAGCGTGCATGACTGTTCCGGATATGCATACGGCAAAATAAAAGATGGAATTCATTTTCCAGGGTATTCACATTATTCAACCCTTAACAATAGTAGATACTAATTACTGAATACACGAAATCACAGTATCATGAAATAGCCTGGCAGCGATCGCTATAATCCCAAGACGTATTATCATTAAGATAATCACTGGTCTTATAGTAATTACATTTATATAAACGTTCTTTCATTACTTTCTTAAATTTATTGATCGATAGACTTTGAACGTTTTTGGGGATTTGATTAAAGAACCGTATACATTGACCTCTAAAAGAATTACTGACCCTATTCAGCCGCGTTGCATGCATGGACAACTTGTATTTGTTCCTAGTATTTATAATGTGATTGTTACCTATTGTAGGAAACTCATTAATGTTTTTACAGACATATAATACCTTTTCATAAATGTATTGCGAAGCTAGTCAGAATATTTATTTCTTTAAATTTATCTCTAAGAGATACCCTCGGACTCAACCCGTAGATAGCCCGGACAGCTCTCTTTTGCAGTACAAAAATAGTGTTGACGTCGGCGGAATTTCCCCATAGCAAAATGCCATAGGACATTATACTGTGAAAATAACTAAAATAAACAAGGCGAGCCGTCTCGACGTCTGTTAATAGTCTAATCTTTTTCACAGCAAATGCTGCCGAGCTAAGTCTACTAGCTAATTTGACAATATGGGGACCCCATTGCAATTTAGCATCCACGGTAATGCCCAGAAATACCGTGGACTCTACGATCTCCAATACTTCCTCATTTATCTTAACATTGGTTTCAACCTGTTTTACGTTAGGAGTAGTAAATTTAATACATTTTGTCTTACTGCTATTTAACGAAAGGTTATTGGCGCTAAACCAATGTACTATATTAGAGAGAGTATTGTTTACACAGTCAAAATCTACCTCCTGTCTTTTAATTTTGAACACTAAAGAAGTATCATCAGCAAACAATACCATCTCTTGGCCATCATTGATAATGTAGGGTAAGTCATTAATATAGACTAAGAAAAGAAATGGCCCTAAAATAGAGCCCTGTGGGACCCCCATATCCATTGAAGTCCCGGGAGATCTTGTCCCATTTACATCAACACACATATTATAGTATGTATGAACTTGTAATAAAATCTCTTTGGCTGTAGTATTTGTATCTGGCTGGTTTTGGTATCATTGAAAGTTAAAATTTTAAAGAACATAATTCCAAATTCAAATTAGGCAAATGTGTGATTTTCATTTGTTTTTCATACTGTCAAGATGAGTAAATAATGAAGAAATTCGATACATTTTAAAATTTTACTACAAAAAAGGGAAAAATGCAACGCAAGCAGCGAAAAAAATTTCCGATGTTTATGGACCTAGTGCAGTGTCTGTGAGAGTAGCACAAATTGGGTTTAAGCGTTTTCAATCCGGAAATTTTGATGTCAAAGATGCACCTCGCTCTGGTCGCCCTATTCCGGATAAAATGGATGCCATTTTTGAAAAAGTGGAGCAAGATCGACATATCAGTAGTTACGACGTAGCTGAAGAACTGAGAATTGATCACAAAACAGTTTTGGCGCATTTGAAAAAAGCTGGGTGCAAAAAAGAGCTCGATATTTGGGTACCTCACGAGCTCACTCAAAGAAACCTAATGAGCCGTGTACTCATTTGTGATTCTTTATTACGACGTAATGAAACCGAATCATTTTTGAAGAAGCTGATAACTGGTGATGAAAAGTGGATCACGTACGACAAGAACGTGCGAAAAAGGTCGTGATCAAAGGCCGGTCAGGATTCAGAGACTGTGGCGAACCCGGGTTAACTCGCAATAAGGCGATGTTGTGTGTGTGGAGGGATTGGAAGGGCATTATTCATTATGAGCTATTACCACCAGGCAGGACTATCGATTCTGAACTCTACTGCAAACAACTGATGAGATTAAAGCAAGAAGTTGAGAGAAAGCGGCCGGAATTGATCAACAGAAGGGGTGTGGTGTTTCATCATGATAACGCTAGACCTCACACATCTTTAGCCACTCAGCAAAAAGTAAGAGAGTTTAGCTGGGAGGTGTTAATGCATCCGCCGTATAGTCCTGACCTTGCACCTTCAGATTTCCACCTGTTTCGGTCTCTTCAGAATTCTTTATGCAATGTTAGGTTAACATCACGAGAGGACTGCCAAATCCACTTGTCGCGGTATTTTGATGAGAAGTCCCAAACTTTTTATAGCAATGGGATCATGTCCCTACCTACAAGATGGCAAAAGGTTATCGAACAAAATGGTACATACATACTTTAGTTAAATTTAAATAAACTATATTAAAAAATGTTTTGAATTATCTTAAAAAATGCGAAGAAACTTTTTCCCCAACCTAATATAAGCCCAGTTATGTTCTGTTCGTATATTCAATGTAAAATAGAGAAGAACAAAATAGATTGATTTAATTATCGCAATTTAACAATACTTATCGATTATTCCCATTTGTGGCAAGTCATTTATCAATGTAAATCAGGTGCTACTAATTGACAATTTCTGTATTGATCACGCTTGTTTTGGGTGAGACACTTTTCGGGTTTTCTAATCTCCGCGAGGAGAACATGAACGAGGGTCACGCAGATCTGTTGTTTCATCAAAAGCCGTACTATAAAGAAGAACGAAATCGCTTGTGCTAATTGCATGATGCTGAACGGATACGCCTGGTAATTTGCAAGCATTACATTAATAAATAAATAAAATACGCTTACACTCACAGCCCCACACTAGACATAAACCCCCGCTGATTATAGTGTGTGCTATATTCAAACATTATACAACAAACACCTAAAGCCTAACGATAGGATACATTTTTTTCCTCGAATCGACTTCCCTTGGGGATTTCTCCGCGAAAATAGGTCATTGCCTAAGTTTATCTCTTGTTATGTTACACTATACATCAATATTTGGGTATCACTTGTTTCTTGTCAAGGCACGTGATAACTCTTTCGAAATAAAAATAGGTATAGGTATACTAGGGTATGCGAAATATTTAATTTTCATTGAGTGAATTTAGCTGTGTAAACTTTGCACTGGTCTCTTAGCTCGCGACCATCATGAAGACGAGAAAGAAAGCGAGTTTCAATGACGTCTTCATGAAAGCGAACTACTGCCACATTTTCGTCTTCGTGTTTTACTCCTATACCATATAATTGCCTTCTTCGCAGCGACTAGTAACTAACTTCAAGGACGCATATCAATTTGCGCGTACTGTAATCAAGTTAGGTATAATAGTTTTGAGCGGTAAAGAAAATTAATCTCTGAGTTCGATCACAGCAAATAATTATGTTATATGTATTCGTATCTAACGAAAGATTAGTATCAATCAATCGTAGTACAATGTGCCATAGAAAACCGGCGAAGTACGAGGCAAACTCGCACAATTTCCAAGTCAAGAAGATCAACATCTCCCCAGATTCCCCTTGTAAGTCAATTATCGTCTATTTTCTTGAATAACTTCAAAAAAAATATGGTAAAATGATTTAAAAATATATTGTTGGGAGCCTTACATTAAGACCTATCTCACGATATTAGACACACAATATAGAATGTAATACTTTTTAGGGTTCCGTAGCCTATAAGGAACCTTTTTAGTTTCGCCATGTCCGGACAGACGGACTGTCCGCAGCTGCGAGTATGCTCGTAGACTATAAGTACCTACTAGAATAACGGTCTGTAAGTACGACCGACTACGTCAATCTGTTATTATACGTACTTCTATCTGATCCTTCATTATAGTAGTGACACAAGACCGGATTCGGCCCGGCGGACCAAATACGCCTACGAAATCCGCGCGAGCGGCCCTCATCAGACTAGAGATTAGGTTATCGCTCAAAACTACTGCATAGATTAACCTAGGTGTAAAATTACAACCCTCAAATCGATAGTCTAGTCTATGGAAATCAAGTCTTAACGAGAGCTATTGACCACGTCATAAAACGGGTAAATAAGTATGCAGTTTCCTGTTGCAGCCTATAGACATCTACAAAATAATCCCTGAGGCACCAAAGTTGTTCATATCTAACCGTCACACGATAATGCTGAAAACTACCATTCATCGGTAGAATGATAAGCTAATGCCATGGTGCCTTCGAGCTCCGACCCTGGCACTCTAGCACTAGTCAGTACCACAGTTTTTGTAAAATTGAATAAGGCAGGAGTAGTGCTGCCAATTCGTACTATAATTTAGAAATTGACGATGTAAATCTGCGACAGACTGTTTCTTTTTTTCTTGTATGGACGAAGGTCATTACAGTATTTTTACCTACTTACATTGCACGTACGACATTGAGGTATACGACGAGAGGTCCTGGACTGGCTGGCGTGCCGCACGCCACTAGTGTTGGTTGGAGCCGAAAGGCGGCGAGGAGGGCTCGGCAACGAGCAGCCGCCGGTGGGGTCACGGATGTGTGCAATAGCGTTCCCATGACCCCGCCACTGATGGCGGACGAGTTGGAACACCCAGGGGTTTTTAGTGCGTAGACGGATGCCTTTCCCGGTGTCCCACATAACTCACCCCTCTCCCCAAGGGTGTAACCACCGGGTATAAAAAAAAAAGTTGATGCAACGCATCCAATGCGACCTGCTTCGGAGACACCCGGGAGTCTCGTTTGGAATTAGAAGGGCTGGCGACTCTGAAACTCTGAATGTCAAAGAGAAAAAGACCAAAATATGGCGCGAGCCTTTTTAAATATGTAATAGAAGTGGCAAACAAGCATGCAGTTCAAATTGATGTTAAGTGATGACTGCAGCCTATAGACATCCCGCACAAAGACTAAGGTCAAAATGCAGATGCGTTACCACTCCTGAGGTCTAAGGTGTTATGCCTCTGTGCCGGAAATTACAGAGCCTCAGTAATAACCAAAAAATACTCACATTAACTAAACTGACTCCCAAGCAGACCATCCACGCCCAGCCGCCATCCGGGGCGACCTTCCGCGTGGCAGGCACCTTGGGTGTTGAACCTTTACTCTTCTCCACCGTCATCTTGGCCCTTTGTCACCTCCGTGCCTGGAAATAAGACTTGGATTAATTCTCTCACAGTCCCTTAACACATGACGTTACCCATTCGTAGTTCAAATTATTATTGCGTTTCTTTCGAGGACAATGAAAGAAATAACGTAGCATAAACTATCTATTCGACCATGATAAATTTCTTCATTTGGTTAGACTGTTTGGTTAAAAGGCAAAATCTCTTATAGAATGAATAGAATCTATGGTTTTTGGCCCATGAATAAGACATTCTTCATATAAATAATCTATATTCGGCGGCGTCGTGTGACGGGTTGCCCACTTAAAATGGTGGAGAGCAATGGCTGCCACATGCGTCATACTCGTGAACGGGTGGTGATGGTGGGGACTGGTGTGTTCTAGTCTGCTGGTGCTACATTTCATTATAGTTGTTGATTTGTACTTATACAAATACATATACTATGGACGTTTACATTTATTAGATTTGAATGACTATATTCTGTATTAGACAAAGTTAAAAGTTTAAAAAGAGCTCCCGTTGAGTTTGTTCTTCTCAGTAGTAACTGCACTAGGAACTCTGCTGAGTGAATAACTTAGATTTTGATTTTGATGGTGGTTATATCCATTCTTTTTATAATCGAGCATAAACTTCATTGAGGTTCAGTCCTTCTGTGTTGGTATATTATGTTTTATCAAATTGTTATTAAGGCACATAGCTCATGCTCCATCATGCGAGGTCAAGCGGATTAGTGAAATTTTATCTTTAGGTGAATGAAATCGCATTTCTATTTAAATGTATATTTTTATACTTATATACCATCGCAACAAGTCCCTAACAGTGATGGCACAGTGTCTATATAAAAGAGATAAAGTAATTGGAACTACACCCATCAATACAACCCAAACGCAACTCACACGTTACGAATAATGCTCTATTTCCAAATGAACTAGAACATTTTTTGCTGTAAAAGACAATATGGAAATAGAAGATTTTGCTTATCGAAATCAGCTAGTTCTAACAGATATATCAATATATCATCGATAATTGGTCCGGGTCGTCATTTATCTAACATGTACTCATTGCAACCGTTATTATGAAGCTCTAAACACGCTACACACGCATGCTGTAAGTTGCCGAGAAATTGGGTTTTTGAAGCTATAGCATTATCATTATTGATGGATATAGAAAATACTCCATTACATAAAAAATATGTATATATACGCGATAGTTTTCCTCTTAAATTTGTTTTATTATGTACTATCACAATGTTTTTTTTTACACGTCCAAACACCACCTTTTAGACTTGACTCTAACAAAAATTTGACCGACGTTGTGATCGGCGCTCAACAGTAGTTCGTTTGATATTGTAGTCTATTTCTACCACCGGGAAATTTTGATATTGTTAAATATAGAAGAGACTAGACTTATAAAACGCGTAACCAAACAAAGCATAATCCAATGTTATCGTAAAGGTGTGTACTGTGTAATATTATATGTTGGGTTACTCAACTCAACATTAAAATTGTATCAATCATAAGATTATTGGATTGACAAATATGAAAATGTGATAGAAACTTGAATCATCACCTTCATACAATCATCAACCTACATCTATAATCAAATGAGAGCATCGATCAAATATCAGGCTCTCCCGAGTTATCAGCACTCACGATACGGACCGTCATGTTTTGATTTGATTGCCGATGCGCATGGCCACGCCTGGTGTACAAGCTTCTATAAATACATGTCGTGTGTAAGCACGAATGGGACAGAGATCACGCAATAACCACGTGCAGTGAGTGATAGTGTTGCCAGACGTCCAGTATCACACGCAACGTCCCATATTTTAGGTGTAATTTTTAATTACCCGGCGGAATAGACTGGTTTTGACTATTGTACACCAACCAATTGTTGTTTTTTCAGGTGATATTTTTTATGTTTTAAGATGGCAAGCAAGCATGTAGTTTACACGGATGGTAAGTAACTACTGCAGCGTATAGACATCTACAGAAAAACAAATGCATATCCGTTGCCACATGAAAGGCCTAAATTGTTTTTTTAATTACCTCTGTGTTAGTAATTAGAGAATATGCCTATCACAGAGGCAACACCATCTAACCGGAACACGATAGTGTTGACGATAGCAGATAGAAAGTAATGCGGAACCTTACCAACAGTTACCTTTATTCTTTTCGAAAGAAAGTCATGTCCTATTCTTCTATTTAATGAAAAGCTATTGCAACGACGAATAATAAACGAACTTACTAAATTAATAGGTTAATAATTTTGGCTAAGATGTAGAGATTGTAGTTCATAGAGTTACTGTATAAAATTAGGAGATTGTTTCTCATGAAATCTGATCACGTTTATAGTGCAAGCAAGATGTAACATAGTAGTGTTTAAAATAGATGAAAGTGTTTATGGAGGGACAGTTATTATTCTTCTTGGATAAAAAAAATTAAATCCTGATTTATTTATGATTAAGGATTTCGTTGCAAATTAAATGGAAATAATTGTAGCCACCCTAATCATTGTAGCCAGCCGAAACAACGTGACGCCACGTCTCAACGCTCGCGAGGTCAGCACGAAAAGAAAATCATTATCAACCCACAGCCAGGCCACGCGCTTTTGCATATAGCCGGAGAGCAATGACTCTTTTTACGTCGGCTCTGCTGCTACGGTGTCAAGAGTAAACATTATGCCAAGTGGTATACTCAATGATTATTTTATATCGACGCTTGCGTTCCTATTTATAAACAAACATTGGTGTCTAAGTTGGTAAAAAAATAAACATACCGCGACTATTTATTATAATATGTACTCATACACGCTCGACACGAAAATTAATTCCGCGTTCTCCTAAATTAAGCTCATTAGAGACGAGAATTAGTGCCGTATTATTTGTTCGTGTTTCATAAAAACTATTTTCACATACACAGTATAGGGGAGAGTCTGGTATATTGTACTGCCTGATAAATTGTACCACCTCAAAATTTTACACTTACTGAAACTTATTTTCTTTTCTGGCAACACGAAACTGAGCGCTTACAGCGCCCTCAACTACTTGTCTTTTTGTAAGGGCCCCCGGCAAGTACATTCGTTGTTAGAGAAAACAATGTGTTTTGAAAGTCCTAAAAACATACAAATTCTGACGTGTGTAGCTAAGGAGATTACACAGTGAAAATGTAAGTTACAATTTTGTAACATTTTTTAATGATTAGATCTATAATCACCGCTTCAACCATAAAGTTGCGAACGTATTATGTTCAGCGGTTATTTTGTGACAAATATTTATTTTTTAAATCTCTTAGTTTGGTAAATTGTGCCACCAACAGTTGTTTTATTTGTACTGGTACAATTTACCCAACTTGTTGCTATATTTATTATTTTGTATTTTTTTAGATTAATAATTACCATAAATAGTACTTTATAAACGGAAGAAGGAGGTCTTGGAAAGGTATTGTTGGCTCTGGAAAATAAGGAGATGAGCTAGAACCAGATATCTGAAACTAATTCACTTTCAAAACCAACAATTTAACGTCACGCCAGAATGCGAAATAAGTTGAGGGTCAAATATTGACAAGATAAAGTGCGATTGTTTTTGGAAATGGGTTCACAGAACCTGTACATTGAATCAAGATATTTACGAAATTCTTTATAATATGGTGAAAGAAAATAAAGAGTTTGATCTCAGTACATACAGATAAATAAATAATTGTTGACTAACGGAAATAATATCCTAAGGTTAAAGTGATTTTTTTTTCATATATTATTTAATTTATGGAGAATAATGTATTTAAGTTTGATAAATGTTTAATATTTTTAGTGTAATTATAGACTAAAAAAAAAATATTTATCAAATTTCACATTTACAGTTATTATTAACGAAATTTAAAAATGTTTGTAAGATTTTTTTCATTAATAATTAAAATGTAATCAATTTGTTTTGTCTATTTATTAAACCTCTTTATTTCATGTATTATCATGTCATAGTGGTACAATTTACCTAACCTGTGGTACAATTAAGCCGACTAGTTGGGTAAATTGTACCGAAGGAAAGCCTTCAGAGAAACGCATATTGTGTGAAATCCAATAAGAGTATGGTGTTGACGTTGCGGTCCATGTTAAATGAGATTCTAAACTATTTGAATCAAGAAAAAGAACTTAGTTAAATTAATATCAAAAGAAGATATTTACCAAAAACTGAAAACTGGTACAATATATCCGACTCTCCCCTATATGTGAATGAATAAAATAGTTCTGTAACCTATTTTTTCTCTTTTACACATCAACTGATTAGCCGAAATCATGTGTCGGTTTCGGTACTGTCCCGTCTCGAAAAATTTGTAACTACCTACGACAGTATTAATCGATTACCCTTAAATTAACCTTCCATTTTATAAATTGAAAAAGTGTAAATACCTATTCAGAAAAAGAAAATTACTCACTTCTCGTTTGCGAAATACTAAAATCGCACTGAATGACCTAAAACATACGCAATGATAAACTATTGGGCGCTATCATGTTATTATGCGGTCATATTACATGCTGACATGAGAAATGTTTTAATAAAGGAATTTGTAGACATCAATGTCATGATAATATGGTGCCTATAATGCGTTTATATGTGAATTATGTTGACCCATTTTCTATACACATAAGTAATAGGTTGGGAAAAAGTCTTTTCGCATTATAGTATGTATGAACTTGTAATAAAATCTCTTTGGCTGTAGTATTTGTATCTGGCTGGTTTTGGTATCATTGAAAGTGAAAATTTTAAAGAACATAATTCCAAATTCAAATTAGGCAAATGTGTGATTTTCATTTGTTTTTCGTACTGTCAAGATGAGTGAATCTAATGAAGAAATTCGATACATTTTAAAATTTTACTACAAAAAGGTAAAAATGCAACGCAAGCAGCGAAAAAAAATTGCGATGTTTATGGACCTAGTGCAGTGTCTGTGAGAGTAACACAAATTTGGTTTAAGCGTTTTCAATCCGGAAATTTTGATGTCAAAGATGCACCTCGCTCTGGTCGCCCTATTACGGATAAAAAGGGTGCCATTTTTGAAAAAGTGGAGCAAATCGACATATCAGTAGTTACGACGTAGCTGAAGAACTGAGAATTGATCACAAAACAGTTTTGGCGCATTTGAAAAAAGGTGGGTACAAGAAAAAGCTCGATATTTGGGTACCTCACGAGCTCACTCAAAGAAACCTAATGAACCGTGTACTCATTTGTGATTCTTTATCTCTTCGGCATATTTTTACAATTTTCCATAATTTAAACAAGCTTAAAATTAACAATATAATATCAACATTACACTTTGATTATTACATTTAACACCCTTGTGGAGCTAGATCAGCATTTAGCCAAACATTTCTATCCTTGGGATCTTGTTATAAAATTCTACACTATATTTTAGGAAAGATGTATTCGTTTTCGTCAGTCGAAAACTTGGCAGAGACAACTTGTTCTTATTCCTCGTATTATAACTATGCCTATCGGATATTTTATCAAAGAGATGTAAATTTTTCCTCGCGAAAAGTATATTTTCATAGGTGTAATGGCAAGGGACTAAATAGTTATTTCAAAGAATCACGGCTACGTAAGTTATACATCGCTCTAATGGCCCTCTTCTGTAATACAAAAATTGATTGTATGTCAGCCGCTCGACCCCACAATAAAATACCATAGGACATGACACTGTGAAAATAGCTAAAATAAACAAGTCTTGCAGTGTCTATATCAGTTAATTGCCTAATTTTTCGAACAGCAAAAGCTGCGGCACTCAGACGTTTCGCTAACTGCCTAACATGTGGTCCCCATTGTAACTTCGAGTCAAGCGTTATTCCCAAGAAGGTAGCGTCATCAACAAATTGAATTTTGTCATTGTTTATAAAAATGTCTCCTTCTTTACTTTTTACATTAGGGAGGGTAAAACGGATACATTTGGTTTTTTTACTATTCAGTGCAAGATTATTGACAGTAAACCATTTATGTACTTCTCCTATGACCTTATTTACAGTATCGTAATCTGGATTTCGTCTGTTCATTTTAAAAACTATTGAAGTATCGTCTGCATATAAAATTGTTTTGGGCATACTGTTAAGCATCAAATGAAGTAAATCATTAACGTAGACTAAAAACAGAAATGGTCCTAATATTTGTTCTACGCAGTCAAACGCCTTTGAAAGGTCGCAAAATATACCTATAGCATCTTGTGAATCCTCCCAAGCTTCAAAAATATGTTTTAATAAAGCAACACCGGCATCGGTTGTACAACGTCCTTTTGTAAAACCAAATTGCTGTTCGTTTAAGATGTTATTTGTATTGAAATGTTGCAGCAATTGAGTAAGCATCAGTTTTTCGAACACTTTACTGAGAACGGGCAGAATAGATACCGGTCTATAATTATTAGGGTTTTTATTGTCACCTGATTTAAATAACGGTATAACTTTACTAAACTTTAATAAATCTGGAAAGACTCCCTGATCAATACATAAGTTAAAAATTGATGCTAAGTAAGGAGCTAAGGTATCTATAATCGACTTACATACCGTAACAGACATGTCATAAATATCTTCTGTAGCTTTTATTTTTAGTTGATGAAAAGCTGATCTTACAGACTGTGGGCTAACATGTTTAAACCTAAATTGAATAGTACAAGCTTCTACGTTATTTTTCAGAATATCAATGGATAATAAAGAGGATGAGTTTAAGGGTTTTGTAATTTCAAAGGGAATATTAGCAAAGTATTCTACAAAGTGCTGCGCAATGTCAGGATTCGAACTCACAGTACCCTGAGATGTCTCCAAAATCACGCGACCATCACTCCGTTTATTTTTGCCTGTTTCACTATTTATTACTTTCCACGTAGCCTTCATCTTATCGTCTGCATTTCTTATTTTCCTACTCAAATATATAGACTTTGCCTTTTGACACACAATTTGAAAATTTTTGATTATGTAGCAATATATTTACTAAGTTTTTCATTTTGCATACAATTCTTAAGGCCATATAATTCGAATAATCTCTCCCTACTTTTACGAATGCCAGTTGTAGCCCAATCACAGAAATAAATTTATATTTGGTAGATTTAGTTTTAATTTTAAATGTTTTATTAAATTGTGTATTAAGTACTTTAAAAATTTGCTCATAACAATTATTTGCACTATCAAGTTGCTGAGGTTGGACTCACTCGAGTGGGTTCCAAAAAAACAGTGTGTATTTCCTCGCTGTGCTGGAGAATACTCAGTCTCTAGTGATGGAAGATGTAGACTGAGGTTCAATATATGAACACTCTGCTTTGTCATGCACAATACAATTTGTAACATTTATGTTACTGTCCGACAAATAATTGTTTTTAGTTACATTTTCCATAACTATGTTAATATTATAAGCTATCAATGTAGCTAGTAAAGTTCTACATTTCTTAGGAAGAAAGTGAAAGAAAAAAGTGTTTTCGTATGATCCAAAATTAACCAAAACTTATATACAAAAAATGCTGCCCAATGCCATTTTTCCATGCGAACGAAGTCGCGGACACAGCTAGTTTATTAATATGGTCGACAACACAGTACATATTTAAAAAATAGGATTCATTTTTATGTCCATATTCTAGAATAACTGTCAAAATAAATTTAGCAGGTAATATATTGGTACTTCTTCTGGGTGTACATTCCTTCATATCACTTTTTACTTCACTTTTTTTAGTACATTTAAATCAAACAGGCACAAAAAACGAACAGGGCGATAACCCGAAGTGATGTCGGCTTCGATAACTCGATAAAATATTAAATTCTTTCTTTGATCATGTTATTATACAAACTAATTGTAATCTCATAAAATCAGTTTATCTAGGAGATGAAAATAATAATTTTATCTGCGTTTGTTTTATTTGTGAAACATTTTTAAAACTTTTAAGGATTAAAACACAAAGTTGAGTTGAAACATTTTTATTGCTACGATAACACTGCAAAAAAAATCAATGACTGATCTACATAATTGAATCTTGTGTTTTAGAACTAGTAAGTATTATTAATGAATTAATTTAATTATAATTAAACGACGCTTTTAGTTATTTAATCATCTGCCAAGTGGGTAGGTAGGTATAACCTAGACGTAAATTGTGAGTCTGAATACCTATGAAATAGAGATAAATCGATTACATGTCCAAACAAATCGACCGTACGATATAAATACCTAATAAAAATACCTCTTGATTGTTCTTACATTTCACAAAAAGTATCTTATAAAACTAGGTCAAAACGATACTTTATTGTATGTGCATTTAGATAACTAGATGGATAAAAATTCAAACATTGCAAGTTGCATACTTATTATAGGTAGGTACCTAGTTACCTAGTATACCTACTTTTAGACAGGTTGAAATACTTACTAGATATTAAGAGTAAGAAAGAGGCTTTGTGTGAATGAGAGTATCGGTGTAAAAATGAAAAAAGGCATGCTCCGATGGTTCGGGCATAAAGAAAGAATGTCGAATGAGCGAATGACAAAACAGATATACAATACGAATGTAGATGGTTGCAGAGGCCCAGGAAGACCAAGACTGACCTACAATGACCAAATAGGTCGAATACTGTCTGAGTGTGGGGCCAAAAGTCAAAAGTCTTAGGAATCGGCGTGCATGTATGATGAAAAGAATAATGAATGTAGATATGTAGAAGAAGCACGGGAGGTGTGTCGGGACCGGGATATCTGGCGCTCCACACACTCTGCCTACCCTGTGATTTCCGGCACAGAGGCATAACACCTTAAGTCTCAGGAGTGGTAACGCATCTGAATTCTGAATGGTTGCATCAAATAACATCAAAGAGAACTGCATGCTTCTTTGCCACTGTCATTAAATAAAAAAAGAACCTTACCGTCACATAGGTAAAATACTAGGTATAATACCTTTTATGTTATGAAAAGTACACAACAAGCATGCAGTTCCCATTTGTAGCAAGTGAATACTGAATACTGCAGCCTAAAGACATTTAAGTACACTAAAACCAAAGGTCTAAAATTAATATACATTTAATTTTTAGCTATGCTTTAATCATTCCTGTTGCTTAAATTCTTTTGTCTCTGTGCAGAAACAACAGAGCAATACGTTCACCTCAAACCGGAACACGATAACACTTAATACTAGCATTTATCGGTAGATAGATTAGATCAGTCTCGGGCTGGCCATGTAGGCATGGAGTTTATCAGATGGGCCTCAGCCAACTCGAGCATTCCCTGATTAGCGAACCTTGCCACTAGCATCTGTGCCGGATCTACTATCCAGCCTAAGGCCCCACCGAGCCTCCAGGCCCTTCCGATCCAAACAAACAACCGAAAAAAACTTTCGCTTCGCACCATAGCGAACATCTGCGAGACCCGTTACCATAATACTAATAATTATAGTAAAATTCACAGTTTTTTTTTTGTTATTCTCAAAAAAACTACAGCTAGGTATTTAAATATACCTATATACAAAATAAGAAAATGTTAAGTTAGATACCTACTTAATATTAAACTATTAACTTAGTAAGCATTTGGTTACAGTCAATGTCAGATCAAAAACTTAGTTAGCATTTGGGTACAGTCAATATCAGTGATGTTTCCGCTCTTTCAGTGCCGGATTAGCCTATAAGCAAAGTAAGCAAGGTATCCCGTTCGTGGAGGGTACCAGGTACCAGAGACAGAGAATTCATCATTTTTTCTCTTGGTATCCAAAAAAAGGAAACACCTCTGTAATATACAAAAACATATACATTTAGACAATGAGCTTTTATATACTAGAGAAGCAATGTCATACAAACGATTTTCACAAATGCGTAACCACTTAATAGTTCAAAAGACGTAGCTTTGAAACCGATACTTATGTACAAAGTAAACTATATTTGTCTCGTTTCTTCCACTGGTTAACAAATTACCGTTAAAGTGAGACAGCAATATTGTTGCCATGGAAACGGACAGAGTCGGTCAGAGTTGCCAGTGGTGAGATAAGATATATATGATTAAGTGTCCACAGCTATTGTGATCGATGGTAATGTACGAAGGTAGAGAGCTTAAATTATAAAGCTCGAAGCCGTGCAAACGGTGGACAAAAGTCCGCGACAGCATATGTCTATCTTTTAACGTTAGCTCACTATAAGCTTTTTTATACTAACCAAAGTTGTTCCAAAATAATACATTATTTGCGAAGGTGTTTTTATAAATATGATATTAATCCAGTAGCGTACTGATAAGAATTTTTCAAATCGGATCAGTAGTTTCTGAGATTAGCGCGTTCAAACAAACAAACAAACTCTTCAGCTTTATAATATTAAGTTTAGATTTTCGCACGGTCAGTTACATGTGACTCTGTCTTCGCAATACTAGCAGCCTATATGCTTTCATCTCCGATGGCCATCAATGCGTCACAACAGAGAAGCGTTAATGTAAACCAGTTTTTTTTTTACTTTTGGTTAAAAAGTAAAAAAAAACTATCCAAAATTGACCAAAATATATATCCAAAAAAGGTGCCCGAAGTCACTTTTCCACGCGAACGAAGTCGCGGGGACAGCAAGTAATTATATATTATTCATCCGGTCACTGGCAGTCTAGAATCAGTCTTCATTCATTAAATTTACTCCCTAAAAAGTAGGAAAATTTCAAATTGTTTTACTAGCAACACCGATGGAAAAAATAATGCACGATGTATTTATTTTGTTTTCTGATGTAATATATGCAATATGATCAAAATTATGCGAACTTATTCGTGAAAAGTAATGCCACTTGCATTACCATTCTTTTCGGATCATGATACATATTTTTTAACAACACATTTCGCCATTTTAAGTTAGTTTGACGGACGAGCGTGACGCGTCTGTCGCACTTCATGTCAAGCAGAAAACTGAGGTCAGATATGCCCGTGGGCATCTTCGAAGTGGCAACACATCGCTGCTGTAAACTTCCAATCTAGTAACATATAACATCATTGCATTTAGATGAGGAAATTGATATAAACCTACTTAGTAAGAAATGAAAAATGGAGGGTATTTTCTTGTTTTATTTGCTCATCAAAAAGAAAACTTGGGAAATGTAACAGTTTCTTGATAAGTTCGTTACATGTATATTGACAACAAAATCGTGACAGTCTTTCTTACAAGGCGATGTAGAACAAGGGCACTGATCCGACACCCTATAGTTGCCGTGACGTCACGTACAATGAACCGACACGTTGAACAAAGCCGATAAGTATCTGCATTGTTAAAAATACTTAAAAACGTTTTCGACAACAATAACACATGTTCTGAATAAATAAGGAATATTTTTTCTTTATGCGAAGTAGCAAAGCCGCTTCAAAAACACATTGATGGTAAATGGTAATAACTACATCCAGACATTCACAAATGGCCTGTGTACAAATGCGTTGCAACTCCAGTGACTAAAGATGGCATACCTCAAACGTAACCTACAAAGCCACAGTTCTATCTAACTAACCGGAACAATATAACGCTGAACAGTGAACACTCCATTGGGGCAGCAGATACCTACGTAAATTGAGTGAGGAATTTTGCTTATAAAAAGAGATGCAGCTCATGATGATAGTATGTAGTAGTGATAGCACCAGATCAACGACCTCCGCTAAATATACAGATAGTGATGTCAGCTGCGTAAAGCCATCGATATCAGATTGACCTGAGGAATGAGTAAAGCGTGCATTTCCTACGAAAATATACTCGTCAATTCCTTCTGAAGTAAAGTGCAGACGCAACGTGAATCTTCGATATACATTAACCCCTGTCCGAGTATATCTGGAATACTTAGAACAGTAGGTACTAAGTTCCTACAGGAAAAAGATAGGCCAGAATGCGCTATATATTCTATTGTCAATTGAATTATTTTGCATTCCATCAGTAGCAATAAGTACATTTCCCAATTCCAACAGCATCAGGCTTTCTTCGATCTATATTGTAGAAATTTATAAATACTATCGTTTGTTGTTAACGAATATGTTTTTGAAATATCTACAGGTGTTAGAAATTGGAACATGGTCATTATTCTTAGTGATTTATCACTGACTATACATTACTTAATATAACTAGGTATATTCTTCTTAAACCTCGACGTATCGACTTTGTGCCGCTGAAAATATAAATTGGTATGTTTAAATACCAATTCGTTTCATTAACAATCTTCAAACAAAATAATTGGTTGTACTTATATCATAATTATTATTGCCACATGTTCCTAACATAAAAATTTACAAACTCATCAGTGGAAACAATGAGACTCAATCAAGGTAATGAATGTATCCTTTTTGTGACACGATTGTAGATTATAATTCTGAAAATACGTATGTTAATTTTCATAGACGTATACTTTTAAGAACTACTTCACAATTGGCCTCTAACAGTAGAAATTAATAATCATTTCATCATCAATATTTCAGCCTACGAAGGACGTCCACTCCTAGACAAAAAGCTCCCAAAAAGTTTGCTACGAATATCAGTCTTGGGCCGTTCTCGTCTAGCAATAACCTGCGACCTTTACCAGGTCGTCGTTCCACCTCGTGGGCCGCCTTCCTCCGCTTCATCTTCCGATATACGGTCGCCACTCGAGAACTTTTTTGCCGCGGCGGCCGTCTTTTTTTCGAGCTAAGCGGCCTGCCCACTCGGTGGGCTTTCTCTTCTCATGCGGATCATTTATGATTCGATCTCGCAAGGACATGCCTATCCATTGCTCTCTACGCGGCCTTCTTATGCGTATCATCTGCGAATCGGAAGTGGGAAATGTAACTGCTCGGCGGTAATGTTGGTACCTTGGTACCAGAAGCATGAAGACATCTTCCAATATAGCGGAACACTTTCGGAGATAAAAGGCATTTCGATGTACATAAAATAAGGACACAATAAAGATCCAGAAAGGCTTGATCCAGGATTTCGGTTGGAGAAGGATTTGATCCTGCTAAACGCAAATTTTAAGGTAAACGTTAACAACATTTCATATTTTTAACCTACAAGTTTTATTACATTATTTAAAAGTTAATCTAAAACTAGGACACCCGTGTTTGACCATTTTTCGAAATTTTGTACTTTTCATTCATAATTTCTACTTTGAAAGTTAGTGTATTCTAAAAAGACGTATGCGCCATTTGACGTCACACATAGGGTGGAATGGCGATAGAAACATTACCTTGTGCCGTGACCCTAAAAAAAATTGTAGATGTCACTGTCTTGTCGTTGTCAGCTTGTCAAACTCGATGTAGGGCTGTTGATCTTTTAATTTTAAAAATATCAGTATATCGAAAAAATGATCGATATAGCAATATAATTTTTAAAAAATTCTTTGACCCTGCGTGTCGTCGATTAATCTCTTCCTTGATCCAACTACAAAATTATAAAAAGACGAACGAGCAAAAGAAACACAGCGTAGCTTCTCAAAATATAAAAAAAAAATCAAATGTATAAATCTACATTTTAATTAGTTTTTAATATCGACATATCGAAAAAATATCAATAGCCTGAGGGCTAAGTCGTTGTTTAAAACTTTAACACTTGTTTTTTTTTTAATAAATAAGTTCGTAGCAACTTTTTATATACTTCGTAGTAGGGATGGCGATTCCATTTACGATTTCGAAGTGTCTAAAATCCATCCACGATTAAATCGACATTGAAAAATCGTACTTCGATTATCGATCTATTTTTGATTTGGGCTACGTAATACTAAATTTCTAGGAAAACAGACGACCGTATAAAAGAAACAACTCAACAGTGTTGAATGCTGGTATAATGCTTCCTATACTCACGTTTAAACGTTAAATCTTATGATCTGTATGTTTCTTAAGTCCCTATGTGAATTAACCAAAAAGATCGATCTTCGATTTTCCAGTGTATAGTATCGATTCACTAGATCAATCCAGTACTGTGGATCGAGTTACATAAATTATTATAATTATTTAAATAAGAATCGATTTTTTGGGTCCTAAAGATCGCTTTTCCCATTAATCGATCTAAGGTCTCGGATCACCAACCCTACTTCCTAGTTTTATACTTTGACATTGACGTATCCGTATCAATTTGACACATCTTGTCACAGAGTATGTAACAATAATGTTTTCATCTAGAGATAGGCAATGGTAACTACTTCATTCCACCACAAAAGTGACGTCATCACATGTTTTTCCGTTTTATTTTTTTTTCACAGAAATTAAGAAATAAAAAAATACAAAAAATATATACTTATTTGAACTCAGAAAAGAAAAATAAAGAAACGGTATTTTTCTTTTAGGGTCGTGTCAATTTTGAAATGTTGTCAATAGTCTAATAAATTACATTCAAGATTTGACAGGGAAAAATAAGAAAGAGCCTGAGAGGTAAAAAAAAATTACAACTTTTCCAATACTGGACGAGTGGTGGAGTAACTGAGTGACTGGTAGATAACACGCAACCGAAATTGTAGAAAGTTACTAATTGTAGAAGGATAAAAGAATCATGGCAAGTTTCATACAATGATTTGTACAAAAAAAGTTACAAAAAGGTACAAGGTAAAACGGATTAGAAATATTATCTAGGGAACTTAAAATATAACTAGTACTTAAAATATTTTTAAATCATCGAAATAAAAATCGTCTTTCCTAACAACAGTAGAAGCACTCCATACTAAAGTTCAATTTCAAACTTTTTATTCCGGAGAGTAAAAAATATTTTAAGTATCAGGAAATGTTGTTTAGGTTCACTGGATAATATTTCCATGCTGTTTTACCGCGTACCTTTTTTTCATTTTTTCTGAACAAATCTTGCCATGATGCTTTTTAGTGATGGTTTTTTGGGAGTGTAGGGTAACACTGAGAGAGGATTTCCCAATATTATTACCAAATCCGAATTTAAAAATCCGGTTTTAAAAACTGATATCTTTCACCTGTTCATACACAAATTATTGTAAAAAGAAAACGAACAGTAACAATTTATTATTAGAATATGGAATTGACACAGAAACATGATATAACATATTGAGTCAGCTCTAAAAGGTTGAATATTAAAATAATACTGCCATAAATAGTTAAGTATGTCAAAGTTGTTTTTAAGTCTATACCAAGTCTGCTTTTAAATTGAACTATATAATTAAAAACTATACCTACATGAATGTTGTTCGATTTCCAATAGACTTGCTGTGACATAATAAATTATAGATAAGCTGGGTATTTAAAAAAATGTGAGTAACGCATGCACAAAGGGATTCTATATCACAATTCTTATCAGTCAAACAACTCTTAAGAGAATGGACAGTAAATTCAGGCAGGATGAGAACAATAAAAATATTACAAAAACAGGTAGGAAATAATGGAAGATGCTAATGTCTTATATTATTACTACTTAATTTATTTATACAAAAAATTAAAAGATATAAAGCTTCAAAGCATAAATACAGAAGTTATTTGATAGATATATTACTATCAAAAAGTATATAGAAATCTGAAGAATAACACACCTTATCCTGTTTTAGTAAAAGTTAAATTAATTGACTGATTTTGTATAAGTGGAAAGTTCTCTGACTGTACCATATGAACATGTACATTTTTATCAGCATTTCTCATAGAGCCACGGGCCACCGGCCGTCCGGTCCGCCGCGACCGATGGCCCGTGTTGTTCTATGCTCTTTGTCTTATCAGCTAAGTATAGGATTCTATGCTCTTTGTCTTATCAGCTAAGTATAGGAAGGTACATAAAACAGAGTTTTTGGGATAGTATTTCAAATCCATCTGGTATAAAAGTCAAAATGTTTCATTAAAATATAGATAGAGAGATCGAAAATATAATTTTAGTAACATATAAACTAGAAATCAGCGTGAAACTGCAAATTTCATAGTTTTTTTTATATCTGGACTTCCCGGATACTTGAACAATTTTTTCCCGTCTGGACTAAAACTAAATTTTAGGAGAATTCCCACTTCGAGACATCTTGATGAGAAACTATTATTATGACAGTCATTTCCTTATAAACAATTAACTCTTCTATACAATAATCTTTTATACTTATAATACAAAAAATAGTAAAGTCTTGGGTTCAAGTTTCAGGTCGAGAGATAATTTAATATTGGAATGTACTTAAACATGTATTTCCACTTTTCTAAAATTTCTCAATGACACCTTCAAGAGCTTGTTTAGATGACTGTATGTCTACTACAGTAGTACTTAGTTAGTACTTTGCAATCTCGCCCAAAGATGATACTCTCCATCAATTGTATGGGACTAAATGTAAACCCTAATGGTATATATATAATTTTTTTTTTTGGGTTTCTATTTGATTTGCAATCAATCCTAGGACTATAAGAAAATTTGTTAGGTGACTGTAACAAAAAAAATATGCACATATTTTTACATTTTTCGTTCTTTTTTAATCTTCATTAAATGAAAAACTAAACAATGACACTTCAGACCTCTACGAGATTCGGTCAGGTGTACCCCAAGGTAGCATACTGGGACCAGTGCTTTATCTCCTGTTTACTGCAGATATTCCAACTAATATGAACTCCATAACAGCCACCTATGCAGATGACACTGCATTACTGTCAAATAACAGTAGTGCTGAACTAGCATCCACGAATATCCAAGAGCACCTGATTGAAATAGAGAAATGGCTCAAGGTATGGAGGATGAAGGCTAACCAAACCAAGTCCACACAAGTCACATTTGCACTCAGAAAAGGAGTCTGTCCTCCACTAATACTTAATGGAGAGAATATTCCTTGTGCCAATTCTGCCAAATATCTTGGAATACATCTCAATAGAAGACTGACCTGGCGGACACATATCTAGAGTAAACTTAAACAACTAAAATGGTAGTCTATAAAGCCATACTTAATCCTGTCTGGACATATGGTATAGAACCCTGGGGAACTGCAAGTAATAGCAACATTGACATCCTGGAAAGGTTTCAGACCAAAGCTATGAGATCGATGTTTGGCATTCCAAAATGTATAAGTAATAAGTATATCTTGCATGACCTTGGGTTGGCAACAGTGAAACAGGAGATTAACCTGCGAAGTCACAAATACCAGAGGAAGCTGGCTTCACATGCGAACACTCTAGCAGCCCAGTTAGCAGGATCGGGAAGTAGACAATACACAAGACTGAGCAGGAACAGTGTCCCAACCTTACAGTATAGATTCCTAACAAAATAATGAGAAGAGGTCAATGGACTCTCAATCTCAGCTCATACCACAAATCCAGACGAGTGTCGGTCAAGATAACAGCTAAATGTTCCAAAAACAGATTGCTGAGCTTAGCAGGATATAAAGAAAAAAAAAATTAAATGAAAAAGGAACTTTTGAACACATGTCAAGTTCACACCAGTTCCATCGTACCTTAACCATTATTTAAACATTTCAATATTTTGTCATTATTTAAAAATTTCTATATTATAGGAGGTATATCATATATCCTTCTATTCAAGTGGGTTAAGCTAGCATTTTTTGGTTGTGCTTTATTTGCTTAGTATGAAAAATGTTAAATAATTAAATAAATTACTAAATATTTTATGAAATTAAATAGATTAATAAATTGAGCCCATTATAGTTACAAAATTGACCACTTGAGGATCGAGAGGACATGATGGTCTGCATAGCAACATTAAATCTTTTGTTATATTTTTTTCTTGAGTACAGGTTACAAAAATAAATATATACTTTATTACACTTAGCCACCAAGATATTTGTTAAAGTTAAAGTTATTGTAACATTTCACCTCCTTCTCTAACATAAAGAAATCTGTGTTAAAGTTAGAGAATGAGATGAAATGTTACAATAAATTTAACAAATATGATGGTGCAACCCAGCATTAGAATAGACTAGCTATGGCCTGCGAAATACAGATGAAACATCTGTAATGCCCCCACTTTTCATAAGACCTGTGTGTAAGACAAAGAAGTATGTCTACAAATGACAAACCTTTTTAGCCTGTTAGAATCAGAAGAAAGAATCCTAAACAGGTTATAGAGACTGGCATGACACCAAAACAACCATATACATATCATCAATCAACACAACTGCATTACACTACTTATTAATAAAGACATACAGACATACATTCATCTGTATGAGATTTCCAGATACTTTTATTGATTATATCCAGATAGAGAATAATTAGTAAGTTATCTGGTCCATCCATTACAGCATTTTGTATATGGGTAACAATCATAAGGGATCTGCAAAATTATTTTGCACAGTCTTGGTAGTATTTTCATTTTCAAATAATGTTTATAAGCTGGTAAATTAAGTAATTTTATTAGTGATAATTGTTAATTAGAATAAAAACTTTTACACAGCTAGATGATAATATGTTGTAATTTTCTAATTTTATCATATAACAAAGAAAATTGATAAATAATCAATTAAACACGTACATAATTAAATGATTTACTATAAGTTGAAGATGTGCACTCAATTAAGATCACTAGTGCGAAAGCAGGTTATTTCACATAACTTATTCTACTACTTTAAATCGAATGGCTTTAATGAAACAAACAAAATTAGAAGTAGTATATAAAACAACTATTGAAAGAACTTACCGTTTCAAAGTGATTTCCCATAAATTTTATATTACGAAATTCCACGATTTTATAATTTCATAGCAAATTAAAGTTATAAAAAATATTCGGAAGACACTTCACTTTCAAAGATCACAAATACAACAAATAATATTATGCCACTCTTCGATTAGAATTTAGTTGAATATTTCCAAAAATATTGTTCGTATTGTAAAACAAAACAATAGAGGTCATGAAGCAGAAAGAAACGGAAACAGACTAGTGATTTGACAATTTAACACTAGCACTAGAGTGGGAAGGATTGTAGAAATATCGAAGTATCGAGATATTCTAATATGTCGATATTTCGATATAGTAGAGCATAGAGCAACGCGGGCCACCGGCCACGGCGGACCGGAATGGAGTAGCCTTATTATTATGCACTATGCAGGCTTACCCCTTTGTCAAAGTACAAGCACAAGTATTCCTATGCCTGTCGGCCAGATGTTGAAATGTGTGCGTGATATTGTTTAGTATTTTGTTAAAGTCAAGGTGTGAGTTTCGTAGTAATATACGATTTTCGTAGTATGTGTGTGTGTGTGTGTGTGTGTGTCACACATACTTCCCCTCGCAAAAAAAGACAGACTTTTGCATCGGTAGTAAACGCTATAGCTACTCCCCTCAGGTCCGCGGGGGGCCAGTGGCCCGTGTTGCTCTATGTAACAAAGACTAAACGAAAGGGCTGCAAGATCGAAGATCTCCCGGGCGTGATGGCTTCATGGACAGACGTGCAACAGAGCGGTCATGCCAGCGCGGGGGCGGGCGTCCTTTTGTCTTCTCGTTTAGTCACTGGAGTGAAAGATTATGGTATACTTGAGAACAATCTAAGTCCGAATTAAATTGGGCATCATTAGGGTGTTTTTGGTAGCAGCATAGCACCGGTTAAAGCTTAATAATCCCGAAGTCACGAACATTTAACTAAATCAAAAAATGATATTGGCACACCCCTAATATTTTTGAAAGACCTATCCAACAATATCCCACACTATGTAGAAAACGAAAAAAAAATTATCCGAGCGTTACATGGGGGGTTACAAGTAGCGAATTTCATAAGTGGAACGCACATCTTAAGCGCTGTGTGCTCGCAATATGGTGGCATGGTGAAATCGTTCTTTTTTCGAATTCCCGCTACGTTTTGATGAAAGCCCACTTCGACCCACCAATATTTTGATGGCGAAGGAGATGCGATGTGGTCGCGAACTTGCGAACAGTGACGTTTATAATTATGACATCGTACGATCGCTCGCCACGACCACTCCAAGCGCCACGGGCCTTAGGTGCAACGATACAGAAGGCGTTGTACAATCGTTGCGCTCACGGCCAATGACTGATTTTTTGTAGGCGAAAAATAGAACGTACTGATGGCAATAGTGCAACCAACACGTCCTACAAAAAGTCGGTCAGAAATAAAATCGGTGCATCCCGACCGATCCGATAATCGGTGAAAATGGTACGTTCAGAAATGTATGCCTCAACGCATACTACTCACCGACAGTCGACCGAATAGCCTAAAAACCGAACCTAGGTCGCCCTCTACCTTTCTGTTTACCAACTGAAACATTGATTTTTATTCATTTTCTAACCAAGGTTTTTTTGTATTTGTTAACCAACCAATTGTGTTCGAAACTAAAAGTTTTAAACATATAAATTTAATTTACTGGTGGTCGAGCTCCAGTGGCGGAGCTAGCGGGCGTAGGCACCACCGCATTACCTAAACTTGCCGCTAAATGGTGTTCAGCACTATCGTGTTCCGGTCAGGTGGTAATGTACGGCCCTGTAATTTCCGGCACCGAGGCATGACACCTTAGGCCTCAGGAGTGGTAACGCATCTGCATTTTGACCATTATAATATGGCGGATATTATATGCTCGATTCGCCGTATTGACAGAAACCCCTCGCCTTATATTAGGCGTCTAGAGTCTCTATTGTCGATGTATTTTTGCCTCATATCTTATGTTTGGAACCTTCTTTTTTTATGGTTATCTTCTTTTAGTTCAAATAAAAATAAAAACATTTTTATTGTTTTATTTTGTGTCCACATTTAGTTCAAACTTGTATTCGTAATATAAATAATTGATTTAGTTCATTAACCATAATACAAAGTTGGACTTCAATGTGGACTGACATCCTAATTTGATTTTAAAAATCAAAAATACAAAAAATACCGCTGGCCATATTAAACATTTCTATCAATATCGATAAACAATAGCGCACTCGTAGCCAGCCCAGCACTATATGTTTCGTTAGGTTGGTACTCCAGTTATTTGACGTATGAACGTATTATGTCTTCATGTTGGTAATGGAATGCCATGTAAATTGATTCTATTGGCTTGTATGATGTATACATCTATGCTTGTATAGGTGCCCGTCTCATAAATAAACGTAAAACGTAGTGGTTATTATTCTCTTTGGTGGTGACCGTTGTGTATGTATGTAACTTGGACGCGAGAGTCAGTGGCACTGACCAGTGGTTTGCCGAGAGGTATACGGTTATAGCTGTCACTGACATAATCTTGTTCTATAAATTAACTTGTTATAAAATTTTATAAATAGGTACTAGCCTCATAAAATATGTATTTTGCGATTAAGGGTGAATTTCCATGAGTCATCGCCATTATTTCAGCATAAAGATGTTTACAGCTGGAGAACCCCCAAAGATTGCCATGATGTAGAATCTTGGTATTTCTTGGTAATCTTGTTTTTTTTAATGTAGTTAATTATCACATTAGGCCAAAATAGCAGTAAACTGCAAAGTGGCTATTGAGATTATGTCAACCGAGATAAATACACAATACGCCTACCGGGCCGCCTTCATCCAGCGATGACCCGCAACCTTTACCTAGTCGGTCGACCTCATGGGGGACCTATCTGCGCTTCATCTTTCGGTACGGGGACGTCACTCGACAACTCTTCTACTACAACGGGCGCCATTTCGTACCGCTATATACCCTGCCCACTACCACTTAATTTCGCTATTCGAGGGGCTATGTCGGATACTTTTGTCTCCTGTTGATCTCCATATTTTTGATTCGACCTCGAAGGAAAAGCTGAACATTGCTTTCTCCACTGCTCTCATTGGTCCATAGTGGGTATCACGTTTCAGTTCTACTGGCAACACACACTGATGAAAGACCTACAGCTTGTCTCGCATAAACACTTCTAGCGTAATGGCCTCGACCATGACAGGAGTGGGTGTAACATAGGCAATTGACGTGATAATCTTCTTGTCCATATTCACTTTAGGTAAAAGGTACGTCACTATCGACGGCACTCTCTCGATCTTGACAACATAATTTGAAAAGATAGGCCAAAGAGTATACAAATACTAGAGGTAGGCAGACAAGCGGACGAACCTCTTGATGGAAAATGGTGACCGTCACCTATGAACATTTGCAATACCAGGCGAGTGGCCTACGCGCTGCCATGCTGCCAGTCCTAAAGGACTGTTTTGATGTCAGTTTTTTAGACCTCCATATTCACAAAGAGGAGTGGACGATGCACACGACACATCGTCACATCGGGACGTGACAGCTCCGCTGCCCACTTGTGGAGGCGAATTCTTCCGCTAATGTAAGTCAACTGAACAATAGCGGTCAATCTATTCGATTGGGTGGTAGTGAATATAATAAAGCGAAAGGCGCAGCAGCGTTTTTAATTTGCGGCCGATTTAATTTAGCTCCCGTATAACATAATAATGAGAACAAAAAATAGCTTTAATTTGATATATAAATAATACATGTACGTCATGGACGTAAGAAGTTATCGGGGCGGAACGAAAATACGTAGGAGCGGCCAAGTGCGCAACGGCAGACGTGATTTTTCAGACTATAATAATATACACATTGCCGTGAGTTGGACAATAATTTATTGAAAAAGACAAATAAAAAAAATCATTCTCAAAAAAAAAATATTAAAAAATACTTGCGGCCATGATTTGATTGGCAACTTAGTGGATAAAATAATATATTGTCTAGATCAGTGATTCCCAAAGTGGTCCATATAGACCCCCTGGGGTCCATGGGACTCGATGGGCGTCTACGTAGGCGTGAATAAAATTTGGAAATATGGGAATGTGACGTAAATATAGCAAGGAGGTCCACGGAAACCAGAAAAAATAGTTTGGGAACTCTGGTCTAGATTATAAATATGCGTAAATAATAGGTTTGCAGCATATCTGGATGAACGAAATGATTCTGCAGTGTGATCTTAACCTATTAGGTACACATTTTATACAACAAAAGCGAATTCAAGGAAAGGAAATAATTTATCAGCACCTGGTTCAGCTAATGGTGTCTGGTTGCTAAATTCGTGTCTCAGCCAATTGGTTAACGATGTTTTTGTTGTGTAAGAATATTGTTGCGCTGTCTTTCCAAGTAGGTACCTATTACCTATTGTTTAACATCTCAATTGTTCCTTTAAAACTAGCAAACAGACGCTTATTAAGAAAAAGCTATGTGTATTTAGATTTATTTTTTAACGTCTTAAGATATAATTGTAATAATAATAATATATTGCTGCGCCTTACATTCCAAACCATACTATAAAGAGTTAAACACAAGAAAGAGTATTGCTATGTTATTATTAGTTATCGTTTTTCACACTAACGTCGCCGCGTCGATGTGATGTTGTAAATTGATAAAAATCTTAAGATTAAAAACTAGACTCTCAAAGAGGTTTAGGTAATGTAGTGCGTAGGGTCCGAATTGAGGTTTTAAAAATGTATTATATTCATTATTATTGTACTTTTGTGTTCTATCAAAATTTCTTCCTCGTAATGTCGTATGAGTCGTATCTATTTCGTATTTTTTGTTATTTGAAGGTGACAAACAAGCAGCTCACTACATCCTATAGACACCCACACAATAACCAGAGGTCATAATACAGTTCTGTTGCCACCTGCCAAGGTCTCAGGCACAGAACTGAGGTTCTATCAATCAATTTCTTCCTCGTAATTTCGTATGAGTCGTATCTATTTCGTATTTTTTGTTATTTGAAGGTGAATAACAAGCAGTTCACTACATCCTATAGACACTTACACAATAACCAGAGGTCAAAATACAGTTCCGTTGCCACCAGAACCTCAGTTCTGTGCCTGAGACCTTGGCAGGTGCACCTTAGATTTTATGTCTCTGTGATAGTTATTACGGGGCCCTACATTATCATCTAACCTGCCGCCAAATGGCGGTGCTGAACACTACCATTTGGCGGCAGATTGTTTAGGTAATGCGGTGGTGCCTACGCCCTCGAGCTCCTACACTAGAACTCTGCCACCAGTGAAAACAGATACATGGCCTAATCAACACACATTCGTTACGTCCAATAAAAAAGCGCTTCACACATAGTTAACAGTATTTCTAACGATGATCACGTCATTCCAGTTTTATTATAACCTAGTTAATAATTTTATTTTGGTTTTTGTACCAAAACAAACTGAATAATTTGAGACAAGTATGAATGGTGTAGAAACGACAAATATGCGTCGACGTTTTTAAAATGATCGAGCAAAGATACCATAGGTATGTAGGTATCATGTGATTACGTTATGTCAACCAAGTGAATTCGTCATTTAACTTTGTCTATAAATTAAATGTAGATATAGGTAACGTAAATATTTAATTTACCACAAGTCCTAAGGATATTTAAACTTGCATTTTGATTTTACGCGAATGCTGAATAAAGGAAAGCTATAAAAATATAGTAGGCATGCGGAAAGTTAATTTTAAGTTGATTTTAAAACCTGACTTACATCATGTGACAGACCCCTAATTTTCTTTTGAATGAACTCAAGATCATGGATTCAATAAATATTTTTGTTGTTTTACATATATTTGGATAAGACAATGTGTGTTAGGACAGCCATTGTAAATTTAGGGTGCCTTACAACATACGCTTGTAAATCTTATACAAATATCGCAGTAATAAAAGTATGATAAACGTATTGGAACATTGGAACCCAGTTTATATACGTTTATGGCATGCAATAAGTGTGAGTACTTATTGCACGCCCATTTGCCACGGTGGATTTAATATTCTTAGTTCCTACGTGTGTCGTTTGTGAACACACGCATCAAAGTGTTACTAAAATAATACACATAAAAATATACATTTTCTTTAAATAAAATCTCGTTTACTTATTGAAAAACGCGCTTAAGGTGATATATTTATTGTAAATAAAAGGTTAGTGTCATTTCAAAGCCCTCGCAGTTTAAGTTTCAATTAAAATCTTCCATCCACGTGAGGACTCATGTGATTGAGAGATAGAAATCAATTGGTATGTTTCAATGAATCAACGTCAGTTCATATTCATTCAACACAATATTTTATTCACTTAATCATAACCACCCTTATTACTTTCATACGTAAAGCCAAAGATAAATAATTACCAGACACAGTAGATACGTAATTAGAAAACGCAATACTGCTACTTCGTTTTATACTCATATCATCATATCTTCGAGAATCGCAACTTTACGCTTTTATATCTCCGAAATAATAGACAGCGCGTGTACGTATACACATTAAAATCCAAACATTCACCCGCAAACTACCAGTTACATCTTCTGAGTTGCATATAATATCGGTCGATCGTACCAACCGACACTGGTCTGATGATAATACTGTTCTAATACAAGTCTTCAATTCAATTTTTTTATGTAATGAAGGTGGCAAACAAGCATGCAGTCAATATAAAATTGATGAGTGCAGCCATCTACCTACACAAAAACCAGAGGTCAACATGCAGATGCGTTACCACCTCTGATACCTTAGGTAGTTGTTATGTCTCTGTGATAGTAATTATGGGACCATACATTACCATAATTACCACCTTACTGGAACACGATAGTGCTTAACACTACCATTTGGCGGCAGATAGATTAAGTAATGCGGTGGTGCCTACGCCCTCAAGTCCCTACGCTGAAACTCTACCACCAGGTCCACCAGTCAATTAGAAAAGATCTAATATTTTATATGTAGGTATCAAACGAGAATACTGTACCAATAAACATATTCAAGCTGCGTTGATTTAACAATGCGCCTGACAAGTAGTGTAAATAAAAAAATATGTATCACAGTTTTGTTCTGTATAAGTTTACTCGGATCAGTGTCCACATCACGTTGTCGTTAGCTGACCGAAAGGGCGTTGCTTACTAAATACTTGATATGATAAGGCGATAAAACGGGGGACTCTTGAATGCAACTACATTTTTGAACAATCACGTGTATCATGGTGCAACGCAGACGTTTTTTTATGCAGAAATAACGTAACTTCTTAAAGTAAATAAATGCTTGTCAAGAAACAATTAAAGCAACGTTTAACATTAATCGGGCCAATAAATATTAATTAATGCTCTCAAGATAAACCAAGCTTATCACGTTAGCCATAGTTACAAATAAATAAAACATTTATTTATATGGGTGTTAGTGAACAAGTATGTCATAAAACTAGCTAAATAGGACGCGCTGTCTACCATAGCAGATAGCGACTCTAAAGATCATTATAATGTTTATCTAACCGACTCCAATAATTCTTTTATTAAGAGTGCGTGTAGTTAGGAAAATGTATCAGTTGTAAACACTCATAATGTGTTCATGGAGCGAAGTGATCTGTCGTTACAATAGTAGTCCATCCAAATTTAATGGGATTTAATCAATTGTGTAAAATAAAACTATTTATTTCAGGCAATGAAGTCTAAAGAGATAAAATCGAAAGTTGAAAAAGATGGAGACTTCATCCCCCCTGATGGCGGATGGGGTTGGATGATCATATTTGCGGCAGGATTCTCTAATGTAAGTTATGTAGATACATCATATTATATTATTACTAGCTGTTACCCGCGGCTTCGCCCGCGTGGATGTCGTTTTATAAATAACTAAGTAGCCTATGTTCTTTCTCAAAGTGAGCTGTATCTCTGTACCAAATTTGATTAAAATCGGTTCAGTCGTTTGGCCGTGAAAAGGTAACAGACAGATGACGTGAAAACGTTTCACATAATCTGTCAAAACAATTTAAAATTTGGAATTCGGCCGTTTTTTGAATAACTTTTTAGATACATAGTTTTTTCTGTTCAGGTAATTTTAATTTGTCATGATACTGAGAATCATCTATTTGCACTTTAAACAACTTATATGTTATAATTAACACGTTCGTTTTCTTTAGACTGTGATATTATTATGTGTCTATAAAAAAGAAAATGCTTATCGCGTAACAAACAATTGACCAACATATATTTAAGTAGGTATGTGTTTACTTTAAACCTGCAAGTAAAACTGTATCGCTAGCATATCTGATTTATTGTGTATACCTACATAAGGCGGCCAACCGTCCCGGATTCTGCGGGAGTTGCGGGACCGTCCCGTAATGCTGGATGTAATCCCGCTTTGTAAGAATTAATAAAATAGTCCCGCAAAACGTTGGATGCGTCCCCCATGTCCCACATTCGATGGATTGACGTACCATGCCTATTTTTTTTCATGCTACTAGGTAAATTACTACACAGTCACACACATAAAACATACACTACACTACACCCAAACACGCATACAAACAACAGCGGAGCATCTACGTATATCAAGACGTATTGTGTGAAATCAATTGAAAATTGTTTGCGTGTGTATGTATGTGATCAAAAAAGTGTCACTCTAGTGATATATACTTTTTTTAAAATAAACGACTTCAGTATGTAAGTTTTGTGCTTTTATGTAATTTTGGGTACGTAGGTATACTGACAAAACTTCATACTTCGCATTCAATATCTATACACAAAAAGTCCCGCATACTATTTTCAGAAAGTTGGCCGCCTTATGTATACATATTTGTTTTACTCGTAGGTCTGTATCTATTCAAAGAAAATATTTTGTTCTATACGGAAATTGAAGAGAGTTATTGTTAGTAAATTTGAACGTGGAAGTGAATATGCAAGTATTTACTTACACCTACTTCCAAAAAATATTTCACCAATATTTTAAATGTTCCTTCAGTGTAGAGTTATATCGCAAAAGCTTTTCGTAAAAAACAGGTAATTTTTAAAAAGTTGCTACAATTTTTTCGTAGATTATTCATGAGAACCATCTATATATATAAAAATGCAACCCGTTTTCCTTGGTCACGGCATCACGCGTGAATGGCTGGACCGATTTGGCTAATATTGATTTTTGATAGTCCAGAGAATGTTTAAAAGGTAAGAAAATATGAAGAAATTGAAGGGAAATAGTGAAAAACAAAAACATTTCATTTTCCCATACAAATAGTCCGTATCTATCAAACCTTTGACACATGACATATTTTCATTCTGAGGCAATACGAAGTTTGCCGGGTCAGCTAGTACTCTATAATTTATTACTTCAATATTATAGTTGAAATGCGAAAGGTTGTATGTGTGTTTATTTGTTTGTTACTTACTCCTTCATGCAAAAACTGCTCAACCGATTTTCATGAAATTTGGCACACACATAGAGGGTAACTTGGATTAACACATAGGATACTTTTTATCCCGTAAAAATTTTCCTGTGGGACGCCATGGGATGATTTGATGAGTTTCCACAGGTTACGCGAAAAGCGACCTACACGCGGGCGAAGCCGCGGGCAACAGCTAGTGATTTATAAGAAATGTACTTGAATTATTATCATAAAAAGTTTGCGACGACATACCAGACCTACTTATTTATATGATGAGGTTAATTAACAAACTGATAAAATATGACAACATACTCATACACTGGTAGAATATTAAAATTAATTTCATTGAATCAAAGTTAATAGAGTAGTAAATAGGTGAGTAAAAGTAAGTTCATTATAGTACAATTTATTAAATTTACATTCATTTTCTTATAGGCAACTATTGGGGAATTTTAAAATGTTAAGAATGAGTAAATATGATTTTACTATCGTGTTTGTTTGAAATTAATTATTTATTTACTATCTTAAATTAATTAATTGATTGGTTAATAATTCATTTTGAGTAAAAGATAAAAATTTGCGAGTAAAAATATTTTAGATTCGTCAAGTTCTTGTACGGCCCCATAATAACTGCCGCAGAGAAAAACAACTTTGGTCTCAGGGTACGATTTTGTATAAATATCTAAAGATTGCGATATTCACTTGCTCATAATTTTTTTGTATTACTACATAAAAACAAATCAAATGTCACAAATGGAAATATTAAGCAGGGCATAGAAAATTTAATAAACTTAACAAATACTTTCAACAAAAAAATCAGAACTAGGAATAACTAGGAAAGAAAATAGAATGAGAACTTTCTTATAAATAAACGATTTATTTTCGGACGAGCTTTTCGGTCAGATTCATTAATTTATAGAACTTCGGCTACGGACTACGGCTGTGCTACGGAAAGCGGGCGTAGACGCGGCGTACACTTGATCATATTTTGTTTGAACTGAAAAGGAGATGTTGCAAAAATGTATGGACCTCCGGCCATGTATTGTACACAATATCATTAAACAGGCAAAATCAATATAAAAACGTTTTTTACTGCATATTTTCACTTATTTAGCTTTCTTTGCAGTTACAAAACATTATTTGCAGTTAGAATTGCAACTCAAAACCAACATGGCGAATATGGCGGGCAATGTAATTTTGACATTTTCATTTTTTAAATTGTATTTTGATTATATAGTACTTGGAGAAAAAAGTAATATTTTTTTAATACTATCGAAATCGATTGATCCCAAGTGTCGGCTGTATCGCCGCCATGTTTAACATAGTTGAAAATGATAACATCGTTTGAATTAAATGTGGTTGTAACTCTAAAATATATTCTTGAATAAATTAATTGTATTTTTTTCGGATTCTTCTTTAATTTACCCAATTTTTGAGGACGTGTACGAACCAGAGCCGAGCTCGCAACATCTCCTTTAGTTTTATTGTGGAAATACGATATATCAGCTACGGCGTAGAACCTATACGCATTAAATGCTTTCGCCAATTATACTTAAAATCGCACTCAAGCGAATGTGGGGATACTATCAGGTGATACCAGCTATATTATACCTACTCAAAGCAGATAATACAGAACAGAACGTACTTTGTTAATGTGCATTTTAGGAGGTCATAAATAAGATTTTAGGAGGCCGTCTTGGTTTACATAATACTACAATATGTTGACAGAGCCTACTCAACATTTTTTGTATAGATGTGTACACGTAAGTTACTTGTCGACTGTAACACCAAAATATAATAATAGAAAAATCGAGAAATACCGACTTCGAAAACTTACAACAAAAAAAAAACACTAAACAAATTTAAACGCAAAGAGCAATGTATGTAACTATTTAAAAAAATGGGATTAAGATCTTTATTGGACGTAACTGGCGGCTTCTATTATTATAAATTATATAATAATAGGTATATTCCAAAATTATATGGTGGATTTTTGAAGTAGTGAGTATGTGTTAAAAAGTTTTATATTCATACTTTGCCAAAACGTTAATCATAAAAAATAATTAAGTATATTTCATACACTTGTTATGGAATTGGGTAAAGATTAGGTAAGTATTTTTTTAATAATTACGAACTGGAACCTTTGACACAAACTCTTTGATAACTGTTTTATATTATTTCGCATTTACACATGTTTGTGAAATATATTTTATTTTTAAAGAAACTAGCATAGTTGGTAATAGATAGCGCTGCTGCTACCATAAAGCAATGCAATAGATGTGAAGGAAAGATTTGACAAATCGGGCAGGACTTCAGTAGCTCAATTGGAAGAGCGGCTGGACTAGATTCCCAGTAGGCCGCGAGTTCGAGTCTCGCCTGAAGTCAAATTTTTCTTTCCATTTTTCTTTGATAACTGTTACTTTAGATGAACCTAAACGATGCCAGCCAGTGTTATATAATAGGTTGGGGAAAAAGTCTTTTCGCATTATAGTATGTATGAACTTGTAATAAAATATCTTTGGCTGTAGTATTTGTATCTGGCTGGTTTTGGTATCATTGAAAGTTAAAATTTTAAAGAACATAATTCCAAATTCAAATTAGGCAAATGAGTGATTTTCATTTGTTTTTCGTTCTGTCAAGATGAGTGAATCTAATGAAGAAATTCGATACATTTTAAAATTTTACTACAAAAAAGGTAAATGTGCAACGCAAGACGCGAAAAAAATTTGCGATGTTTATGGACCTAGTGCAGTGTCTGTGAGAGTAGCACAAATTTGGTTTAAGCGTTTTCAATCCGGCAATTTTGATGTCAAAGATGCACCTCGCTCTGGTCACCCTTTTACGGATAAAATGGATGCCATTTTTGAAAAAGTGGAGCAAGATCGACATATCAGTAGTTACGACGTAGCTGAAGAACTGAGAATTGATCACAAAACAGTTTTGGCGCATTTGAAAAAAGCTGGGTACAAAAAAAAGCTCGATATTTGGGTACATCACGAGCTCACTGAAAGAAACCTAATGAACCGTGTACTCGTTTGTGATTCTTTATTACGACGTAATGAAACCGAATCATTTTTGAAGAAGCTGATAACTGGTGATGAAAAGTGGATCACGTACGACAAGAACGTGTGAAAAAAGTCGCGGTCAAAGGCCGGTCAGGCTTCACAGACTGTGGCGAAACCCGGGTTAACTCGCAATAAGGTGATGTTGTGTGTGTGGTGGGATTGGAAGGGCATTATTCATTATGAGCTATTACCACCAGGCAGGACTATCGATTCTGAACTCTACTGCGAACAACTGATGAGATTAAAGCAAGAAGTTGAGAGAAAGCGGCCGGAATTGATCAACAGAAGGGGTGTGGTGTTTCATCATGATAACGCTAGACCTCACACATCTATAGCCACTCAGCAAAAATTAAGAGAGTTTGGCTGGGAGGTGTTAATGCATCCGCCGTATAGTCCTGACCTTGCACCTTCAGATTTCCAACTGTTTCGGTCTCTTCAGAATTCTTTATGCAATGTTAGGTTAACATCACGAGAGGACTGCCAAATCCACTTGTCGCGGTATTTTGATGAGAAGTCCCAAAATTTTTATAGGAATGAGATCATGTCCCTACCTACAAGATGGTAAAAAGTTATCGAACAAAATGGTACATACATACTTTAGTTAAATTTAAATAAACTATATTAAAAATGTTTTGAATTATCTTAAAAAATGCGAAGAAACTTTTTCCCCAACCTAACATTATTATCTTAGGTAATGATCATAACATACAATGTTTGTTGATTACTAAATGTTGAACACTAAACATCGAAAAGACGAAAGTATTTCACGGCAAAAACATAGAATAAAGATGTGTTGGACAGTTTTACCCACGGATTTAGTATTTACCGTAGGTATTCGTTATCAGCACCCCAAGAAACCTAGAAATTGATACCTATATCATACTTTGAGAAAAAAAAACCGTCAGCAGTCAACCATCTTGGATCTGCAAATAGATGCCATTTTCGTAATCAGAACCCCAAGAAACTATAAATATAAGACCCATAGAAAAGATAAATATTCTGTCCGCCATCTCGGATTTGAAAAAAATGTACCTCAAGAAACCGTACATTTCGGCTGTATTGCATTTTTTTATTTCAACCTCTTCGTTTAGGCCCTGTATGTTTAGGAGGCTTAATTTCATTTTAACATATTGCTGTTATTAAAGAATGAACAAAATTAAAGCCATCAATTTCTCTGTCAATTACAGCTATCGGCGCTTCCGACATTGCAGCAATTCGGGCTTCTATTTCGTGACAAGTTCGAACGCCTCGGCATCTCCAGCTCGGAGACGACGACCATCATCAACATGAACTCCGCCCTGACCTCTTGCGTCGGTGCGTGAGCCGCCCCGCACGGTAACTCCATGATACCATACCAGCCGATGCTTGGTATACCTTTATACAGGATTCCATTTATTAACACTGTTAGTAAAATTGGAAGACGTCATTGCCCGTCACTGGCGGTATATAATAGCACTATTCCGTGATAGCACCAGTTAAAGAGGTCGATGGCGTACACATCACTGCATTACCTAATATATTTACCGATAAATGGTAGTTCAACGTTCTGTTTTAGTTATCGTTCTGGTCAGGTGGTAATCTACGGCATCGTAACAATCGACACAATGGCATAACACTTTAGGCCTCAGCAGTGGCAACACATCTTCATTGAAATCTTTTGTTTTTATAATGATTTTTAACGACTAGTACTACAGTATTCACTATGCGCCACTTTCATCACATAAGAAATAATTAGTCCTTTCACTCGGCCTATTTTAATTGATAATCTTATAAATGAAATATAAATAACATCACTGTTTCAGTAAAGGAGGAAAGAGAAGTAGGTCTCAGACAAAACACTTAACTCATCAAGCTATAATATGAAGTGGGGCGAACGATGATTTTGAACACTGTCATCAAAGTGCTTGTTGTGAGCACTCAATCAGTGCCAGACAACCAGACTTGTGACATTTGAGTAGTATTACTCTTAGTATTAATACTCTCGAGGTACAACATCATTTCAACAATAATATGCCGCCGTATTACCGCCGTATTCGCAGGTTGCATCCCTTAAAACATGCTCTTCAAAATACATTCATCATGTTTCTAATTAGATTAAACATATTTCAGGATTAGCAAATGGACCGGTCTTCAAAACGTTTAGCTATCGACAAGTATCATTGACGGGCGCTATAATTGTATTCACATCGCTAATTTTTACTACATTTTCCTACAATTTCCTAACTTATCTTATATCATTTTCGATCCTTTATGGTAAGGAAAAAATGCTGTTTTGTATTTTTATATTTTAAAATGTGTAATACTAGTAATAATATAAGTATAATAAGTAATACTTTTACTTGTATTCTTTACATAAATTATTTCAAAATAATTTTAGGTGCCGGATATGGAATAAGCAGTTCTGCTAATGCATTAGCATTAAATACATATTGGAAAAATAGAAGAAGACTAGCTACAGGCTTATCATGGACTACGACAGGCCTTGGACCAATGCTGTGGCCGCATATTATAACAGCATTATTCAGTGTTTTTGGTGAAACCGGTACTATCCTTATTATAAGTGGATTCGCATTGCATGCTGTCGCTTGTGCTCTTTTATTGCAACCTGTTGAATGGCACTGCAAAAAACCAGAGGCTCAAGATGAAGAAAAGCTTCTTACCCCTGAGTATCCAAATACAAATTTCCTCAATGGTAAGAAACATGAAGAAAGTGGATATTTCAGTCAAATGTCTAAGATCAAAAACTTAAGTGTATTTTCAAGTCAATATCTTTATAATGAAGATGACCCTGTAAATCCTGGTTATGAAATCACAGATCCAGGCATACCTATGATGGTCAGAGCGAATGATGGCTATTTTAGTCAATCAAGGCAGTCGAGAAGTAGAATATCATCAAGAGACGGTTCCACCAAGAATTCTCGGCTTAACTCTAAAAAGCCTTCGATGTCTAATTTATTGGAAAATAGATCACGTAAATCTTCAACACTATATTTAAATGAATCTAAGAAAAACTCTTCGGCTAATTTGGGTGCATTAGCTCAAGAACGTGAAACGCATAAACCCAAAAGAAAAACATCTATAACTCTAAATACGCAAATTCTCGAATCTGAAATAGAAGACTGTCCAACGCTTAAAGCCCCACAAGATTTAAAAGCTGAAGAAAAGGTAGCTGTAGAAAAAATTGACCCCCAAATAGCAAAAAATATAGCCGATAAAGCCGAAAAACATTTAGCTGGTAGTAAAAGTCTTAAATCTTTCAAAATGGATGGCCAATACGGTGAAAAATATAGTAAAGATAATCACAGCAATATATCACTTAAAAATCAGGATGATAACGAAGAAAGAAAGTACTTAAAGGATAATCATAGTAATCAATCTTACCGAACAAAGCAAAGAAGGAAATCGAATAATTTCAATTATGAAAGTGAAGTATTAAAACAAGCATCACTTAAATTAGAACAATATTTACAAGAAAGCGAAGATCGAAAAAAATATGATAAAATCAAATTACTAATCAATGGTCCATCTGAAGAAAATATATTCCACGAAGAAGAGGAGAAAGATATAAAAGAAGAAAATACCGAAGAAAAGTTAACATTTTACGAAAAGCTTGCGTTATTCTTTGACTTAGATCTACTGAAAGATTTCACTTTTATCAATTTGATGTTGGGCATAACACTTGCTAACTTTAATGAATTAAATTTTTCAATATTAACACCATTTATATTAGGAGACTACGGTATGACTATGCCGCAGGTTGCATTTTTTATGTCCCTTTTAGCTGGAATTGACATCTGCGTCAGATTTTGCATCCCATTCGTAGCGGGAAAAATTGGATGGGATAACAACTCATTCTTTCTTTTTGGTGTCATGTCCATGGCTATGGGAAGAGTGGGTGAGTGTGGTACATATGACGAAATTATTTGAAGTATCTATCGATCCTAAATACGCTTTATGTTTATCGTTTCAGTTTTAGCACATTGTCAAAATTACAGCGTAGTTATTATGGTAGCGGTTATTATTGGATTTGGAAAAGGTTTAAGAACAGTTTTCATGGCTCTGGTGATACCTACGCACGTACCGTTACACAAACTGCCTGGAGCAACTGGCATTCAGCTTATCACGGCTGGAGTCGTGTACCTCACGTTGGGACCTGTCGTTGGTATGTCTGTTGATGATGTACGTGTTATGTCTATATTCTATATGTCTGGAAACGTACGCTTATCATTTCGTTCTTAAGATGAAACTTATTTTACGTGAGCTAACACGTATGATACTTTCTTATTATACGTAATATTAAGAACTATGTCTTGAATTTACTGGTGGTAGAGCTCCAGTGACGGAGCTCGCGGGCGTAGGCACCACCGCATTACCTAATATACTTGCCGCTAAATGGTATATATATAATATATATATATATATAAATTGCCGCTATATCGTGTTCCGTCGTCTTTGTGTGGGTGTCTATAGGCTGCAGTCATCACTTAACATCAATGTGAACTGCATGATTGGTTACCACTTCCATTACATAAAAAACATGCATTTTTTTCGAGTTGGTATTTTGTTCAGAGCTGAGAATTACTGTCAAATGGTTTTCAGGTTGGATAAAGGACAACGCATCGACAGCAGTAACATTACATTGTTTAAACATATTCACGTGGTTAACGGCGATTTCATGGGGACTTGAGAAATATTTCACCGCCAGAAGACAAAATAAGAATGACGGAGAGTTAGACAAACCTTAATTATGTAGAGTAAATTTATGGTAACATTCTAGGTTTTATAGCAGTGACATAAAATATAAATAAATACTCTCCTTCGTACTACGAAAGGAAGTATTATCTTTGTATATATTAGAATAATAAACCGTGATGAGCATGGAATTTGTGCGTAATTAACTTTAATCAAAATAATTAAAATTTGAGAAGATGTCTTTTTAGTTTTATTTAATCCACCCTAACAACGATTCATATAACTACATACATAGCTTACACATGTTCAGTAGATAAATACCCTATATTTTTGTAATAGTTTAGCTCATAAAGAGACTAAACTACTAGGTATACACAACTATGTATTCGAGCATTTAAAAAGGTACTAAAGTCACAAAATTAAGAAAGTGAACAAGTAACATAAGAATATATCTAGTGAGTTTATAATTTAACAAAGAACTTTTTCATTGGTAATTGGCTATTAACAGACTAAACGGATCTTCTCGATTAGTGAGTGTCGACATGGGCTGACCGCGTTAGGAGGTCAACAGTTAACAGTGCGACCGACCGAGCGTGTATGTCGCTTGTTACGATAAGCACTTGTAAACATTTACACGTTTCTGTGTGTTTTTACATAAATTTGATTATAGTGTTACATCAAATGGAAGTTTCTGTGACGTTCTGATTGAGATCATTAGTTAATTGGTGAAGCCACCGGTATAACTGGTAAAGAATCTATATTTTTAAAAAATCTTATTTAAAATTCATCCCCAACTTACTGTAAAACAAATGTAAATCTGTGATATGATAGATAATGAAACGTTCTGACTAACGCCTGCCGAAATATTGAAAGCAAAACTAAAACTGCACGTACGATTACGAGTACCTATTGTTTGTAATATTATTATTATAATCATGCCTCATATTTGGTCCGCAATAATCAAGATCGCATATATTGTTGTTGTGTCTAGAAATACGTTAAAATAACATTTTTAAAACGTAAATATCATTGTTTGTTTCTTGTTTAAAGGTATCTTTCGAATATCATGGACCCAGACAAATATCAAAAACTTCTAGATAGAGGTTTTGATGCGGATCTAAGATATTGTTCACAGTAAATATCTCAAGGAAACATTAACCATGCTCTACTTGAATATTTATTTGTTTTCTACCGAAATAAGATAGAGGAAATAAAAAACATACAACATTAACTGCCTCGGTAGCCTAGTGGTAGCAGGCCACTACTACTACGCTGAGGTCCTGGGTTCGATTCCCGGGTAGTACTTCGAAGTTTGGTAATGTGCCCGGTGATGTCAACAGGCTCGCCACCTGTTACATGGGCCAAAACGTAACCGGCGAATCGTGGGTGTTTGCATGTATGCTTGAATGCATGCATTTACCTCTGCCTACCGATTCGGAAATTACAGGCGCGAAGTTACGTTACGTTAAAAACATACAGTCCACAATATAACAGTAACTGTTACTTCACTAAAACACTTCAAAGACAACACCGATAACACATCACGCTACTGGTGGTAGAGCTTCGGTTCTCACGGTCGTAGGTACTACATTATCTGTATCTTCCCACTAAATGGTATGTTTGTATGTATGTATCTTCACGCCAGGTTCCTCACGGGGTAGGCAGAGAGTGTAGAGCGCCAGATATCCCGGTCCTGACAAACCTCTCGTGCCTCGTCTACCTTCTTACTACTAAATGGTAGTGTTCCTAACTATCCTATTCCGGTCAGGTAGTAAGATACGGGCTAGTATTTTTCGGCATAGAGACATAAGAGCTAACCTCAGGAGTGGCAACGCATCTATATTGAAATCTATCATTTTACTGGTGGTAGAGCTCCAGTGACGGAGATCGCGGGCGTGGGCACCACCGCATTACCTAATATAATTGCCGCTAAATGGTAGTGTTCAGCACTATCGTGTTCCGGTCAGGTGGTAATTTCCGGCACAGAGGCATAATACCTTAGGCCTCAGGAGTAGCCACGCATCTGCATTTTGACCTCTGGTCATTGCGTGGGTGTCTATAGGCTGCAGCCATCACTTATCATCAATGTGAACTGCATGCTTGTTTGCCACTTTTATAACATAAAAAAAAATCTCTGGTTTTAATGTTGTTGTTTCTAGATATATTTATGCTAGTTTGTCACGTCATAACGTAAATAATCTTATCTACAGTACCCAACAATAAATATTGTACATCGAGCCTTCGAAAGAGACAATCGGCTACTGATAGTCCGGTTTTGGTCAAAACTTGATCAAAATGGTCGACAAATGTCATATGGGTAAGGTGCGAAAGAGATAACGCTCTTCAGACTCGCAATAAGCCGAAGTCTCCTTCCTAAGGTCGATGTACAATATTTCATGTTGGATACTGATAGTTAGTTAGATAGCAGATAGTTTTCACTTCTGACACCTATTTTTTTTTTTAATGAGACTTAGTTTTTGTTTAAAAGCATTTCATTGAGTAGCAAGGTCATCTATGTAAACACGTCACTTTAGTTATCTTATATTTAGAGGAAGATAAACAATGGAAAGTAAATAATTTATTAAGTATTTATAATTCTGATAAGGAACCAAATCGCTTAAGCCAGCTATAGGTAGGTACTTAGTGTGCTATAGCGTGCTCCGCGGAGCCCTGAGCGGTTCTCAAAAGCATCTGTGGGGGCTCCACAGTAATATCGGCCATGTTGAAATAAAACTACTAACAAAAATAAACCAATGTAAAATTAAAGATTAGGTACCCTACCCAGTCATGAATATGAAAAATAATCTGAAGCCGTATTTTGGTTGATAAAACGCAGCTTTATGTTAATTTTGCAAAACCTACCTAAAAAATACCCGTGCTAACCGTGCTGATTGACTAGATAAAGTTTTTTTTTATGTAATGGAAGTGGCAAACAAGCATGCAGTTCACATTGATGTTAAGTGATGACTGCAGCCAATAGACACCCACACAGAGACCAAGGTCAAAATGCAGATGCGTTACCACTCCTGAGGCCTAAGGTGTTATGCATCTGTGCCGGAAATTACAAGGCCATACGTTACCACCTGACCGGAACAAGATAGTGCTGAACATTACGATTTAGCGGCAAGTATATTAGGTAATGCGGTGGTGCCTACGCCCGCGAGCTCCGTCACTGGAGCTCTACCAAAAGTAAAAAAGTGACATGATTAGGTATACTTAAGGGTTTTTGTCAACCGAACAATATCAGTCAAACATTCCAAAAGGGCAGTATTAATAAATATACTATTCTACCAGATACAAATCTAGATACAGATCTATTGCATAAATGAAAGCTGCTGAGACTGAATAGATAGAGTTATCTGTAATTATTTAGTTTTATAATCCTTATTAGTGCCTAGTAGGTATTTGATAGGGTCGATATCACTTGTGATAATTATTTTAATCCATTGCGTGACTGTGTTTATCAATGATAAAAATTATAAACTATGCCAAATTTACACATATTGTACCTGATCCGTCTTTATAATTGGCAGCTGAGTTTTGAATTTATATTCAGTAGATATATTTAATGTTACGTAACTGCTGACTCACGAAGTAATAATAAATTACTTTTTTATTTATTAGGGTTGACAAACAGTGACACAGTTAATTTTACGTATTTAAATCAAATACAAGTAATTTTACTTATTGTAATATATAACTAATCTGTGGTTGACGGTACGATAAAGGATTTACATCTTTATCTCTGACAGCCTAGGAATCGAACCCAGGCATAGCAGTAGTAGCCTGCTACCACTAGACTTCTGAGGCAGTTGTATATTTAATGTTGGTAGGTTTTAGAATAGGTCATAAAGTATATTTCATACCACTTAGGCGACGAAATTCGCCAGGAGGGCTAGTTTTATCAAAACTCTCGATTTCGTAAAGTCGCAAACCTCCAAACAAATGGCAGCGGCCTAATTTGTTATCGCAATTACATACATACAACAAATAGAATATCATGGACGATAACTATTAGAGCTAAGCCACACGATCTGTCAGAAACGCAGAACGTTTGATATCCGACTCTAATCGAAGTCGCGGGTACAGCTAGTTGTAAATATAAGGAGACGGGTAATTTTGGGCATACAAATTCGTTACTGGTCAACCCATTACACAGTACATTTTGTAATATAGTTAACAATTAGCTAACAAACTAACCCAACTTTTACGTATATATATGGTACTTCAATTACTGGCAATTCAAAAAATGCCCGAATTTCAAATTATTTATTTCTTAGTTATCTGAAAATGACATAATTTGTACTGTGTTAACACCTGGGCCCAGAAATGTATGGAACAATATCATTCTCCTTTAAAGCTCTGATACCCGGCGTGACAGTGCCTAATTTAACATTTGACTAAACACCAACTGACAAAGACGATAGACGACGCGACGTGATAGCATGGATTGTATGAGGCACCATAACAACGTAAATTTTGTTACCTACATTATTTACTTATGTGGTTAATGAAATAGGTATATTTACTTACTTATTAGTGCCACACATTCATGGCAACCATTAATATGATACCTAATTATTATCAGTATCATCACTATTATGTACTTTTAAAGTAGGTATTTAAAGTGAAAAAGATTTTGAGGGCAACGACTTTTATCAGTTACCTATTACTATTGGTTTTCGTACACAGTTTATCTGTATACTCCTAGATATAATCCGCAAGGTATGACAGTCGAATATAGACACCCTAAGGATTGCCTGTAATTAAATAAAAACTATCCTTCAAAAATAAAAACAAATAACAGCATTGTAATCTCTCGATATTTATTTATAACTTTTGGTAGCAATTGGACTTTCTAATATTGCATATTTAGGGTAAGACGTGCTTTTCGGACGGGTAGGAAAAATGGAGAGACACTAGGTCATTTGAAAGGTACGAAGTAGGTATTTATTTAAATAAAAATGCAGAATTGTATTCTCATGCTTTTTTAAGTACCTAGTCTTTATTAATTTTTAATATTGTACCTACATAGTCGGTCCAATTCAGATGGGCCATCAGATCCTAACTTAATGGAAATGGGACCAGTCAGAGTATACAAAGGGTATAGAAACGACACAATAATTTTCAAAATTGGTCCACAATTTCCGGAGTAATCGGTGAACATCACGACATTCTCACCACGACGAATGTGATGAGAATGGCGTGATTAATTAATGCTTTCAAATTTTAATTCTGTTTTGTGATTTTGAATTGAGACAGGCGTTTAATATTATGCCTTTTCAGAGTACCTATTGCATTCATGTGCCGACTATGACAGTCGGCACAATGTGCTAAATTATAATACATTACATTTTTAATGAGATCCACTAAGTAAATGTGTCTGAGTCAAGTAAAACCTCCTACTAGATAACAGCGACATTAATAAAGTCAAACCGATAACAAGTCGGAATGTCTGCTTCTGTAGAAGTAGTCCCAGTAACAGTTTCATATGGAGTCGAAGTCAGGCCTACGGCACGCGATTCTCTTTTGTTATATTGTGAATATTTTAATTAAGAATACTTAGTTATCAATTGTATTTTAAATAGAACTTCATTTATGAAACATGTGAAATATATATCTACTTGTTTAGGTGGAACAGAATGTGAAACATGATTTGTGTCAACATTTGTAATAACTAAATCAGTATGACTAGTGCGGTGGGGAATAAAGTTCCACCAGACGGTGGCTATGGATGGGTGGTTACATTTGCCTACGCTTTGAACAACGTAAGTTATGTTACTATTTTATTTATATTAGACTAGCTGTCCCGGCAAACTTCGAATTGCCTCACAATGATATAATGTGTCAAAGGTTTGATATATACGAAAATGAAATTGTGGATTTTACTTTTTCCCTTCAATTTCTTCATATTTTCTTACCTTTTATTTTAAACCTTCCCTGGACTTCCAAAAATCATTCAAAACAAAATTAGCCAAATCGGTCCAGACGTTTTCGAGTTTTAGCGAGACTAACGAACAGCAATTGATTTCTATCTATATAGATTTCCTTTTAGCTGCACGTGATCATTTGTTTTAAAATTGTGCCGTACCTACAAACTTATTAGGCAAACAGTAATGACCTACTTATTTTCTAGGTTGTAGTTCTACCTCTAATTGCTGGTTTTGGTCTAATCTTCCAAGAAGCCTTCAGTGAAACCGGTTTATCAGCGACACAGGGTACTCTAGTCATAATTTTAAACCATGGAATCGGCATGCTTTTGTCCTTTTTCGGAGGCCCTGTATTACAACGTTTTGGGTACAGAAAAGTGGCAGTCGTTGGTGCGATATTTATATCAGCCGGACTCATGTTGACGGCCTTCGCTTCCAATTTCTGGGTGTTCATATTATCTTACAGTATTATCAATTGTAAGTATGAAGAAACAAAATGTTTACCATGGATTTCCTTTTTGCTCTGAACTAAAGTTATTTTAAAATTAATTACAGCAATGGGAGTAGCCGCAGTGATGGCAGCTTTTTCGCTGGCAATAAATTCATTTTTCAAAGAAAAAAGAGGAAGAGCGATTGGAGTTGGCATGTCTATAACTGGACTGGGAGCTATTTACATGCCCCTAGTAATGAGCGCTCTTATGTATGCATATGGTTGGAGATATGCAGTTCTCATTTTAGGTGCAATATGTCTGCATTCACTATTAGCAGCATGTTTACTTAGACCAGCTAAATGGTACTTAAAAAATCCTACTGTATCAGAAGAGATGGTTCCTCTGAAAGAAGATGGAGTAGAATTAATCAATGGCAGTCTTATAGGTAATTTCCTTTTTATATTATATCTATCTCATATTAAAGCGGTGGACGCTAGACAAGAGCCATCCTCAAAATGCCTACGTCATTAGGGGAGAATATGCTATAATCGCCACGCTTGACATGTGGAATGGCGATCGCAGTGCCGGCAATTTTATCGTGAGACGCTGCTGCTCATCTTACAATATTGTACTTACTGCCGACTACTGCAATGGACCGCCATTATTCGGCTGACTGTCTGCACTCGAGATCATCACACCAGATTTACGTAATAGTACCAATTTGTTATTATAAATCACACATAAGTAAATGTTCACAGAATGAAGTTAAATTAAAGATTACTTAATATAAAGTACAGTAAAACCAATACTGTATTAAGTCTCAATTGCCAATTCCGGTCAAAATAATAGTACGATTTTTTTTTCTCTGTCAAAATTGTGTGTGTTATGAAATCGCTAGTCAATTCTATCCGCCAGCGTTTTAGAAACTATATTTTGTGTAGATATATCATGAAAGTGGCAAACGAGTACACAGCACATGCTAATTATTATTGGCCATAAATATCTAGAATCTAGATTATAACTAGAGATCTCAAGAGAAATGTGATGCAAGTCCTGAGCCTAGGTTCTCATGTGACCTGATTGGTAATCGGTATTAAATTTGGCGAACGCTTTTAGCGGCAAATGCACGTGCGTGATCTGAACGTACGTGAAGTCTGGTCGCATATTTTGAGTATGAATGATACATAAAAATTATAAAATATCATAGAACAACACAAATATAACAGGCATGCTCAGTTGGTTTAAAATGTAGAATCAGAAGAAAAGCGAAAGAACGTTAATAACAAATACAATGCGAATTCAATTGCGAGTGCTATTTCAAGGTTCAAGGGAGACAAAAACTGAATACTTTGAACTTGTGGTTGTCCGAATGTAGTCGACCGTCTTTGAAATTGACGCATGTGCAAATTCGTCAATTTCAAAGACTGTAGAAAGAGAGTAGTTAATTGATTAGATGCCAGATGCACGATATTTTTCTAAAGATACAAAACCAATGTTTGCATTTCCACATTATACACTCTCTATCGTACTCTCTATTCTACGTCTCTACGTTACGACTTGGCGTGAAAATACACTCACAAATTGAGACATTTACCATTTCATTTGTTTTTGTTTTCTTTTTCAGAGATTCAGTCACTGCCACGGTTAGAAGATTCTGTTGAAAATGGCCTACCATCTCCGAAGAGTCTTTCCATGCGTTCACTTAAGAACAATACGAGCTTCGAAACAAGAAACGCAATTTCACATCCAGACGTAAGCAAAAAGACTCCTGAACCACCTTTAGCCGAATCAAAGTACAAATGGTGGGAATCTCAAGAAATAAATTTGGGTAGTTCTATAAATATTTTTACTGAACTCGATGACTTGAAGTACAACCAAAAAAATAGAAATGATATTAAAGAAAAAGAGTCGCTGAGTTACATGCAGAAGTTTGTAAATTTTTTTGATTTGACTCTTCTCAAGGATCCTATTTTTGTTAACATTTTATTTGGACTGTCCATGGCATCTTGTGTCGAGACAAATTTTTCTCTTTTGCTACCGATCATTCTCAAAGATATGCTAGAGTTTGAAACATCGGACATTGCAAAGATTATGGCTGTGATTGGATTCTCTGATACTTTATTTCGATTAGTGTCGCCATTTATTGGAGAATGGTGCCATAAACCGCCAAGGGTTATGTACTTGGTTAGTTTGATTATTATCATTTTTATTAGAACAAGTGAGTATTTTATTGTTTATTTCATTCATTATATTTACTAAGTGTCTTTACAACACCTACAAAACCTACAACACAAAAAACCGCCAATCCACTATAAACTTAGTTTTAAATGCAGTTTTTCTATGCCTCGTACGTAGCTGGTTCATTTCTTTTGCTGGATATCTACAATTAAATACATAGCTTATTTACTGTTCTTAATTGGCAACTGATATAATATGCTTAGTCGATAGGCACACTTGTTGAATTCACGAATTCATTTCTTTATTTACTTACTAGCTGGCCCGGCGAACTTCGTATCGCTTTAAAGTAAATATTTTAAAATAAAAAGTGTACGTCATAATAGCGGGCAATTGACATTTGAATTTATAAAATTATTGATTGTATTTCAAGAAATATCAAAAGATACGAATTTTGCGGATACATGTTCTCGACTCAGAATAATAATTTCTTTACGATCTTTAATTGTAAATAGGTTTTGATCGAGTCTACCGTAGATCTGTGGCAGAAAAAATTACATGTAATGTCTGTGCTTAGGTTCATAATGGCGGATGTTAAAAATTGAATATGAACATTGTGCATTTTTAACCACTGATGTCATCAACACTACCACCACCATTACCACCATCGTCACCACGACCACGACCACGATCACCACCACCACGATCACCACCACCACTGTCACCGCTACCACCTCCACCACCGCCACCACCACAAACGTCACCAACGCCATCAACGCCACCACCAACACCAACATCACCATACACCTATGCCACCAATGCCACCAAAACCACCATCACTACCACCACTACCACCACAACCAATTCCTCCAAAACTACCAACAACACCACCAATGTCACCAACGCCACTAATGCCTCCATCGCGACTAAAAACCACCACCACCACCAACGCCATCAACACCGCCACCAGAGTCACCAACAATACCTACGCCACCAACGACACCAATGACACCAAAGCCACTAACGCCACTAACGCCACTAACGCAACTAAAGCCACCAACGCCACCACCACCACCACCACTACCAACACCACCAATGCCACCAACACCCACTAACTCCACCAATACCTAAAAATTCAGTGCAAATTTGAGGCGTCTACTTACTACCATTATTATTATCGAGCAAAAAATATATGAAAAAAAACACGTTTATTGTAAGCCTCCTTGAACCCCTAAATATTTTCATTTTCTTATTTTTTGTATGTTTGTCGTTATAGCGGTAGCAGAAATACATAATTTGTGAAAATTGTAGCTTTCTAGCTACCTATCACTGTATATGAGATACAGCCTGGTGACAGACAGACGGACGGACGGACAGAAAGACAGACAGCGGAGATTTAGTCATAGGGTCCGTTTTTACCTTTTAGTTACGGAAGCAAAAAAGATAGAATATAGAGAATAGTTTCAAATGAGCATTTATTGAAATGATTAATTATTCAGTACACATTTCTGAACGCACGCGTAATACTTTTCAATCTTTAAAAAAAAACAATTCACATTATAGTTTATTCATACATTTTAAATAGTTTATGAACGCATCCATAAATGTCAATAATTACTTACAGATTTTGACCAAAAAAAATTGACAGTTCCGAAACTAAATAACTTTTAGGGAAAATAACGCATATTTCAAGTATTTATCAATTTTTCTTATTTTTAAGATGTATTCTGCTATTCAGGGTAGAGACAAATCCAACAAATTAAAAACCATGAAAATTGGTCCAGCAGATCTCGAGTTATAAGTGTTGTAACAAACCCGACTTTGTTTTATATAATATAAATATAGATTCATTGATTAACAAACTTGCTTTTACGATTCCTAATTTAACATATTTTATTGCTATTTTTAATGTATAATTTTCAATTGTTTACTTTGTAATTGATAGTTTATCATAAAGTAGGTATTATTTTAAGTGCTTTCTTATATTTTTATCTTAAAACGACATTATTACATATTACTTAGATATTCATTCACAACAAGAATATGCAAAAGAATGTCAGTACACCAAAAAGTAAAACTGATATTCACAATTTTCCTTTTTTGGTTACCTGCATGTCCTTTGTTTTCGCTACCTTACCTACGTACACTAATCTCATAAGCTAATATAATATCACTGCTGGTAGGCTAGTATGTCACATCTAAAACTTATCAATAAGGTGTTTCATATCATTAACATGTATCAACCTAATTTCATTAATGTTATTCACGGGCTCATTTGCAAGTACGCTGTTTGTGCCGTTACCTATGGCCATGACGAAATTCACCTACTGTTTAAAATAATACCTAATCATTCTTTCTAAAAAAAATGGTATTGAATTCATATTCAACATTCACATTATTCATATTGGATGTAAGGATAAGACGAACCCCAACACCGTTTATTTATAAACCATAGTAGACTGTGGTAGAGATATCTACTGATAACAGCAGCAAACTGTGCAATAAATGTTTTAAAAATTGCTTGTCATCCTAAAGTTTCCCAAATTATATTTATTGCAATTTTACAAAACATAAAAATATTATCAAAGTCTTCCGTTTCAAATAAGGATTATTCTGAAGTGGTAATCGAAAGTAGAGTTCCTATTTCCAACATTTCTCAATTTTGTAAGCTAACTCGGCTGGTGGATAAATACGTCACATCGAAAAACTCGACTATGCAGTGTCGCATATAATTAACAAGTATCAACCTAATTTCAGTAATGTTATTCACGAATACATTCACCGGGATGCTGTTCGTGGCGTTGGCTATGGGCATGACGAAAGGCGTTCGCACTGTCTATATGAACATCGTTATCCCGAGCTACGTGCCTCTGGAACGTCTGCCGTTCGCCTCTGGTATTCAGATGTTCTTTAATGGCATCGTCATCATTACCATCGGATCTCTTTTAGGTAAATAGTCTATGTTTAACGTATCTATACATTTATACAAATGAATAAAATTGGAGTGTCTGTTTGTAATATTAAAATAACCGCTTTTTACTAGTCTGTTTGTTAAGGGTAATCTCGGGAACGGCTGAACCGATTTTTACAGGTCTTTCACTGGCAGATAGCTGTTGTAATAAGGAGTAATTTAGGCTATCTATACATACATACATACAAATAAATAGAATTGGCGTGTCGCCGATTTTGAAGGAACTTTTACTGTCATGCCTCCTCGGGAGAGGGAGAGAAATTAGAGGCGAAGTCTCTTACTGACACAAACCGAAACCCACGTGGGCGAAGCCGCGGCACAGCCAGTTTGAAAAAATATTTTAACGTGACTTTAAGCCAGTTGACCTCGATACCCTATCGGCCGTGGCAGATGTAAATATACATTTTCATGCATATTCCGATTGGGATGTAATGTTTTTGTTTGAGACACATGTAATTAGTGTAGCGACCCAATTCATTGGAAAACCACCAAACTCCGAGGATGACAATAAGAATCATGATAAAAGCGAAAAAAACTGATGTTTATCGAATCCGGTATATCAGCGTAATAGAGCTTAGAGTAGTGACTTGCTACAACTGTGCCCACGGGGCAATCAAATACTTTTTAACATGATAATGTATATTTACGCAAAGTCCCTCAGGAGGAAAGTAGAGAGCGTGGAGCGCCAGATAATCCGGCCTCAACATATACCATAACATCTCTTATAAATAATCTTCAGCGAAACCCGGATAAGTGAAATCTGAAGGGAGCTAAATTTTTTAATTAATAATAGAGGCTTTCTTCTATGCCTTTTCATCTAAAAACTTCGTGGCCTATAAAATTTTATTAATCAAATTATTATGTATAGTACTAAGTTAACTTTTGTCCGCGACTTCGTCCGCGTGTATTTAATGCAATTTTACAAAAAAATCCTAAGGAACCTCTGAACCGGATAAAAAGCATCTCATGTGTTACAGATATATTAGTGTACAAACTTTCATCTAAATCTTTCATGTTCACTAGTGGTAGAGCTCCAGTGACGGAGATCGCGGGCGTAGGCACCACCGCATTTCCTAATATACTTACCGCTAAATGGTAGTGTTCAGCACTATCGTGTTCCGGTCAGGTGGTAATTTACGGCCCTGTAATTTATACATTATACATTATTTCATAATGAAATGTAGCTACTTTAATCTTTACATCTGATGTAATCACTATTTTCATGGTCATATTTTATCAATTTAGTATCAACATACATCCGTTGTCAATGTAGCTTATACTTATTATTACTCGTATATCAATAAAACAGTTGAATGTTATACCTGCACACAAAAAACAACGAGCTGCACTCCGGGAGTGCCGGGCATAAGTGAAAATCGTTGTGCATGTTTTATATTTAAGTATAATTTTGCACAAATTGCTTTAATTGTCAGTATAAAAGTTCTATAAATTATGTGGTAAAAATACAATATTGATTTATTGCCCTAGCGTACACAAACATGACAATATAAACCTACCGCTGTAATACAAACCCACGCGCACGTTCGCGCAAACGCCCTGCGCCGCCTAAACGAAACAGCAGGCGCGCGCGCATATATTTTCGCCATGCGGTAGGAAGAGACGGGGATACTTCCTCTACTACGCCGCACCGGCAGTCTACTCTCCCTCTGTCTTACGAATTTTCGATCAGGTCACATGTCCTGACGCGAGTTTAACATTTTTTACCCATCACAAAAAGTGCACATCGCCGCTAAAGCAGTTTTCACTCTAAAAAAAATCGACAAACATGGGCAGGTACATATCCGATTAATAGTATCCTTTTTTTGAAGTCGCCTTAGACGCGCTTCAGCTGTCGGATAATATTTGTAAATGATGATGATGATGTAATAGTTTTGTGGCACCAAATTGTTTGTATAAAACAAATATTTTGGTGCAACCTTACAGGATAAAAGAAACCCCTGAGGGAAAAATGAAAGTAGCGTTTGAAATAAACAAATTCGACTCAACGGTAACAGGGCCTTAATTTCCGAAATAGAAACAACTTCATTGAAAAATATATTTAAATAATCAATAAAAATATTTTTCTGCTGTCTATCGATACTGACGGGCTGCTACCTGATGAAAAAAATGCTTACCAGGATAATTTCTAATTTTTCTGTCAGCTCGGATGCAATCTTTAATATCCAGTTGTCAAGAGAAACCTAATAGTAAGAATGCTCTTTAAATTTTCATGTCTGGGTATTCTTATCGCTTAACAACATGTTTATTTTAAGTGTGTTTTACTGTCACCATCTCAAACTCGATAAATTTAGTGCAATTAGATTGTAAACTAGATAAGATAACTACAGGCGTCAGTCCTCTAGAGGTAGCTACTACTTTTACGCTGGGGTCCTGGGTTCGATCACGGGTCTGGGCTATTAGAGATAAAGGTGTTTCCTTAATCCTCTCGTTTTTGGATTTTCCATTTTCTAGATGTTTCCCAGTGCCACCATATCAATTGATATCAAGGGTTGTCACTTGATACATGTCACAAAACGTAACCGACCAATCATGGGTGTTTTCATATACCTATTCATTTACCTGTGACTACTCCTTCGGGGAACACACGCGTGATAGTCGTGATACGTTAGACAAAATATGCCATATAAATCTCAATAAAAAGATAGTATTCATATTGCTGTGGCATATGCCCTGAAATAGGCTTGCAGAATAGATGTATGGTATCCTCCATCTATCGAAGCGTAACACAACGTTACATCTACCATCTATACTACTATGGGGTCACAAACTCTTACCACGGCTAACCATTGCACTAACGATTCCGGAACCTCATGGATGACAAATTAATTTTGAAGTTTATAGACATCTGAGACATAAAAGACTAGATATCAAAATGCAGATAGATGTTACGTTACCACTCCTGAGTTGTTCAGGTATCTGCGTTAGAAATTACGGACACATATGTTATCATCTAACTGAAATGGTAATGATGAATACTATTTCGTGGCAGATAGATTACATGCCACGGAATATACTTAAAATAATACGATACTTACCTACGTGCCAAAGACATAAGTTGATTGCGGACGAAAACTGCCCATCCTGGATGTGCCTCAAGGAGACGTTCTCGAAGTAAATACTCATCTACTCCAGACAAATAGATATGCCTATATAGATTTCCAGAGTAAGAGCTCGATAGTATAGGCACCACTACCATTACTTAATTAATAAATCTGCCGCCAAATGCTAGTATTCAGCACTCAGCTATCGTGTTCCGGTTAAATGTTAATGTACGGTAATAACTACGAGTATAACAGAGACATAACAACTAAGGTCTCAGGGGTGATAAAGCATCTGGTTTTTTTTGTAGATGTCTATAAGCACTTAACATCCATGTGAGCTGCATATTTGTTTGTCACCTTTGTTTCATAAATATTTTTTTAAAGAGTTAGTCTAGCGGTGATATCCTTCAGTTGTACCTTGTCTCGTATTATTATGTTTACCATTATTGAGATTATTCATTTACAGTTGCCTCAGGACTGTGACAAGCCATGTCAATTTTTCCCTCCAATAAACTAGGCAAAATATATGTTAGTATAAACCCTTCTATGACATCATATTCATTGAGAATTTTACACGTTTCAGGTCGCATACGTGATTCTTCTGGATCTTATCGAGTTCCTATTATAGTACTGAACTTGGTTACCATGGTAACAGTGGTTTTATGGAGCGCAGAATTCCTGTACTTTCGGATAAAGAATAGAGGAGCAGAACAAGCAGAAAATAATTAAGATCTTGTGATGTAATCGTAAGTGCTTATAAGCTTCCTTCATTGTTGTAAAATTCGTTTCAATTGTTTGTACGAATGTAATGTAAAATGTTATGAAATGTAAAAAAAATAGTTTTCTAATTATTTTGTAAATATAGATGAAATAATTTATATTATTTTGTAAAAGTCATGAATAAAAATAATTTACAAGAGAAAGAATACATTTTAATAAGAATAATAATCTTATGACAATAATCTCTAGCGATACATGAATGTATCAATGATCAATATACTCGTACATAATGATAATAATAAATTTATTATATTCTTATTCTTACTAAGTACTTATTAAGTAACAATAATATAATCTTATAAGTAAGTTTTTACTGATGCTAGAGTTCCAGTGTTCCTACACTGGAATTCTAGCATCAGTAAAAACTCACTCAAGGACGTAGGCACCACGGCATTATCTAATCCATCTGTCGCCAAATGGTAGTGTCCAACACTACTGCGTTCCGATTAGATGGTAAGTTATGGCCCCGTAATAACTATAGAGACATAAGAAGTAAAGTATCCGGGGTGGCAACGTATCTGCATCTGGTTTTTATGTAGATGTCTATAGACAGTCATCACTTAACATCCATTTGAAGTGCATGCTTTTTTGCCACCTTAGATAAAAAATAAAACGTTTTTTACTTACTCTACTGTCCGCTTAATGGTAGTATCCAGCGCTATATTTTTCCAATGGTGGCAATGTACGACCCCGTTATTTCCGGCACAGGCGTTACACAGCTTAGGCGTCAGGAGTGGCAATTCATCAAAATTGTAATCTCTAGATTTTAAGGTGGAGAGACCACTTGGAGGATTCGCCTGTAATGTAACGTTACAGAGTCGAACATTACATCAGTGAGGGAGGAGAACCTAAAATTACAGTGCTCAAACTGTAATGTTACAGATTCAAGCATAACGTTGATGAGGGAAAAGCACCGAACTTTAGAACAGATACAATCTATACAATGCGAATGTGGATGGTTGCAGAGGCCCAGGAAGACCAAGGCTGACCTACCATGACCAAATAGGTCGAATTCTGTCTGATGGTGGGGTCAAAAGTCTTAGGAATCGGCGTGCATGTATGAAGAGAATGATGAAGGTAGACGAGGCACGAGAGGTTTGTCTGAACCGGGATGTCTGGCGCTCTACACTCTCTGCCTACCCCGTTAGGGACCTGGCGTGAAGATACATACATACATACATACAATCTATACAAATAAATAAAATTGTAGTGTCTGTTTGTAATATAAAAATAACCGCTTTTTACTAAATGCATATATATGTATACATGGTACATATACACAAAACAACATTTTTTACAATTTTTGTCTGTCTGTCTGTTTCGCGGGGCTAATCTTGGGAACGGCTGGACCGATTTTGACGGGACTTTCACTGGCAGATAGCTGATGTAATAAGGAGTAACTTAGCCTACTTTTATACTAGCTGTGCCCACGACTTCGTCCGGGTAGATACTGAACAATCATAAAATCCACAGAATAGATAATTATCTATTCCGTGATAAATTCTCACGCGGGCGAAGTCGCGGGCACAGCTAGTGTGGAATATAATGATACAACTTCTAACAACAGTATGCATCAATTGTCATAGAGCATTTAGAGGACGCGCAGCACGTCCTGCTCGGTGATCAGTGGCCCACGTGATAGTGAAGTGAACGCACTTATGCTGTTGGAATTAACTTAATTCTCAAAATGAAATCTAATATTAGTACACACGAATGCTCTTCAGTCAGGGACACAATACTGTAATATAATGCTCAATTACACGCAGATGCTCGTCAGTCAGGGAGGCAATACTGTAATGTAATGCTCAACATCGAATTTAAACCGATACATTACACGCGAATGCTCGTCAGCCAAGGAGGAAATCACTGAGGCAATACTATAATGTAATGTAATGCTCAAAATCAAATCTGAAACATTACCGTTACGTGCGTATGCTCCAAGTGAGGCACCACTTTTATACAGATGTTTATAGGCTACATTATTGGTTAACACCAATCGAAAAACTTGAATATTGTCGAAGTGACACCAATATGACAATGTGACGATAATATCACGCGCTCACAGTACTTCTATTATTCATATTTCTATAACAAAGAACAAGAAAAATGTAAGATATAAACGAAGATAAAAGGGATTCACTAAGGCGGTTAAATCGCTGATTCATAAAATTATAGGCCACATATAGTAGCCCATAATTTCTGACACTTCCAAAAAATAAGTATGAGCTTTGGCATAATATGGCAACATACCTATAAGCATTTCTGCCTAGAAATGCAAAGGAAAGAAAAGGAATAATATGCAGCACATCTGCTTAGATGTGCTTCATAATTTTATTTCTTTCCCCGTAGGCATGTGTTACATGTAACCTACTATATACTTTTCTATATAGTAGGTATATCTACCTAGTATTTAAGTATTTCTTTTTACTGATATGTAATTGGCTTGATTGCCAATTTCTTGCCAATTTCATATCAGTAAAAAGAAATAGGAAATACCTAAATACTAGGAAGATATAACATGGGGGTAAAAATATTAAACATTTTTCAATTATTAATTTATTTACAATTTTAAAAATATTATATTTACAACATTTAAAATTGTGAAAAAAAACTACAGCTTTAATACATTTTGGATACCAAATAAGTAAATTAAGCGTAACCACTAAATTAATTGCAGACACCGAACTACTCGTATAAGTCTGCTTAAAAAACACCAAGAGTTTGTCAAAATAAACAAACTACGAGTAAAATTGTAACTCGAATCAATTCAAGAGCCTCCGTGGAGTTTTAATATTTTGATCAAATTAAAAAGAACACTATGTATGCTTGCGTTCTTCTTAATTTGCTCGTTTTCCCGCTACATACCTATTATGTTAGATTTAATAATATGATACTAAATATTATAAAATACTTTTTACACAAAACACAAATCAGTTTCTAACTGTACACAACACAACCAATACTCTGAATAAGCACACACATCACTTAAATGTTTTCGTTTTAGGTTTTTGATTACCTTTTCACTTCATTCACAATATTCATTCAGTCACTTCGAATGAATGACGAAATGTTGAATGGTGAGTTCAGTTCGATCACAATATTGTTCACTTACGTGACTCTACAGTCCTTGTAGCGAAGGGATCCTGAAAAAAATAATATTATGAATAAGAAAAAAAACATACGCATTTCCGACGAAAAAATCGTGCCAGCATGGTTTGGTCCAGTTCACGGAATTGGGCATCGCACGTATTTTTGCAACCAATATCTCAGGTTCTTTACTATTTTCAACTTGCGAACTAGTCTGTTCAACATATTGAAGAATTACGTGACCACACTAAAGTTTACAACTTACTTATTGTAGGAATCGTCGTGCACGTATAAAGAGAATGATGAATGTAGAAGAAGCACGGGAGGTGTGTCAGAACCGGGATATCTGGCGCTCCACACTCTCTGCCTACCCTGTGAGGGACTTGGTGTGAAGATACATACATACAATCTACTAAAAAGTGACATCCCTTGTTTATGTGAAGAATATTGTGCGACTTAACAAAATCTGCGTGCAATATGATAAGAGAACTCAAAGCTTTTGGATCCCCTCTGAGTATCTGACATACTTGTATGAGTAATTGTTCACTTGCACATTTTTCCATTCGTCATGAGTCAATAAAATGAGGATATATATGATACCTCTTATATGGAGCAAACGAGGTACCACAACGAAATCCCTTTACATACATTATTCAAGATATTTACAAAGAAATAAAAGGACAAGAACTTGCAAATTCGGAGATATGAGATCGTTATCAGTATAGGTAATATTACCTGATCGAGGAGTATAATATTAAGATTTTATCAATGTTAGAGAAGGAGTTCAAAATTGTAAGAGAGTCCGATGAATGTCAATTGGTTTATTCCTTTTACCCAAGTTATGTACTGGTAGTAGAGCTCCAATGACGGAGCTCGCGGGCGTAGGCACCACCGCATTACCTAATATAGTTGTCGCTTAATGGTAGTGTTCAGCACTATCGTGTTCCGGTTAGGTGGTAATGTACAGCCCTGTAATTTTCTTAAAGTGATGACTGCAGCCTATAGACACCCATACAAAGACCAAGGTCAAAGTGCAGATGCGATACCACTCCTGAGGCCTAAGGTGTTATGCCTCTGTGCCGGAAATTACAGGGCCGTACATTACCACCTGACCGGAACACGATAGTGCTGAACACTACCATTTAGCGGCAAGTATCTTAGGTAATGCGGTGGTGCCTACGCCCGTGAGCGCCGTCGCTGGAGCTCTACCACCAGTAATAGCATTACCTCTTATTATACTTAACAGTAAATCATTAATTAATTAATATAACCCCAGGCAATATTAATGTATCTTTTGATAAGTGCGATATAAGTTTGAAAATGAAAAATTAGTAAAGAAAACTAAACCTCTTCTATGCTAAAATTCTGTTCAGGACCTTCGGGTGACGGAGCGTTGTCGCTTTGATCTGGACTTCTCAGACTGTTTACTGTAAATAAAAATATATTATATTATTTTATAAGTAAATTTCTTAAAAAAAAACTTGTCAAGCACATGTCGAGCCACGCGCAATGTAGAGTTCCGTTGCTCCAAGAAGATTTTTTCAGTTGGTGGACGTATTACTCGTAAACTTGTTAAGATTTCTTATATCTTCTACTACCGTAAATTTAAAAAAACACCATTTGGCTGGACGAGGGGAGGGGTTGGGTTTTCAATTAAATATCGTCCACTTCACGGCAATATAATGAGGATCCTAACCTATCATATGATAGGTACCTATTCGAGAAAAAAAAAACATCCTGACTTTAAGTATTTTTTTCTCGCTTCACTTTAGGTACTTTCACTACATGGTCAACATGTAGTGAATGTGCCTAAAAATATTTTTTAAGACTTTGTTCTACTAATGCGTTAAAGAGACTTATACTCATTTATTACATTCATATTCATTCCAAAATACAGTTTTCCAGTATACTAAGGGTACACAGGTACGCTGAGAACTGTCAGTACAGTATGAGTTTTAACAGTTCTAAGTGTACTCAAAGGATAGTCGTAGTGCGGTCTGTGTATCTCATGCTAAGAGTCACGAAGCTAAGCTGCAGACAGACGGACGAGCGGACGGACTAGTTCAAACATTAAGGAGGAAACCTTGTAGGCTACAGAACCCTAAAAATGAAAAATATTAGGCTCTACAGTTTCAATACTTACTGTTTTCGTACCAGCTTTTTGAAAACCCATATGATTCATCCAATGAGTCAGATTCAGCCGTACCGGCTGTAGAAAATCCAATAGAAGGCCTATTCGAAAACCTTGGTGATTTAAATGGCATGTTATCTGAATTAGACTCATGATTGTCTGGATGTGTCTTTTTAGATTCAAATTTACTATCGATTGTATATTCATTAGTCATATTTGGCCTTTCTCGCCAAGGCTTGGAAGTGACTACATAAACTTTTTCTTTTGTAAGAGGAGATATGGATGTTTGTATCTGACCCCAAGGTGCTGGTGTCGTTGTGGATGTTGTAGTTGTCGTTGTAGTTCTAAATGAAGATGCCGCCGTATAAATATGTAATCTCTGTACATCATCAGACACCTCATTTTTACCACTATTATAATTGGATTTTGTTCTTTCTATAACGTTATACTCCTTACGTGGCTTCGAAGAGTTATTTTTTCTTTCAGATATAGAATGTTGGATACTACTTGAACCCTCATGATCAAAAAGTTCATAGTTATAATTATTTGTTTCGGTGACATAATTTGCAAAAGGACTTATAGTTGTGAAAAATTCGTCTGGAATCTGTTTAGCATAATTTTCATTGGAACGTGTTCTTTGTGGTGGTTTATAATGTTTAGAATATTCTTGTTCCGTCCAATCGTCTATAGTATGCTGAAGTTTAATGATATCAAAAGGTGGTTCTTTTACATCGTATAGGTCATTTAATATTGCAGGCGTATTTAGTCGATTTGATTCATATTGTTCTGTTGATGTTGTAGCTTCTTCTGTCGTTGTACTCAATGTTGTATAACTTTCGGTAACCGTACTAAATATGTTTGTTTCTGTCTCTGGCTGAACCTTCCTCGCTTGATATTCTTCATTTGTTTTGTAAGACCAATCTTGTTCCAAATTATTTTGCTGGTCTTTGTGACCAGTTGTATATGGTACAATTATTTGAACAATTTTTGGTTGCTTTTGTTTTTCTTGTGCAGCTGGTGGTGATATGTCTTGTTTGAAGTAGGTTCTACTTTCATCCCACGCACTTGTTAAAGTGGATATTTGAGGAGCTATTGTTGTCGGTATATCATCGTATAGTTCGTAATCATTTACAGTGTGTGGAGTAGAAAAAGCTAACACAAAGTTTTCATAATTTTTGTGTGGCGCGCTTGGTTTGAGGTATAAGAGGGGCGAATCAATGTTTTGTAAATTACTCTCAGTGCGATATTTATCAACATCTACATCTTTCACTCCTCTTAAATCAGCAAAATGAGGTCTGTGATTTGATGGAACATTAACATTATTTTTCAAATCAATTGGTCCAGCACTGTCGTACAGATCATTTCCATATTCTGCACCGGTTGTTTCGAAACTTGAGTCTTGATTTGATGTAGCTGAAACGTGGTCTTCTGAAGCTTGCGAAGAAATATCTCTGACATTGTCTATAATGTAACTATTTGGTATGTTTCTATACGCTTTAGTTTGATTCAATATTTTTGAATCATCAATGTCAATAACTGGAGACTGGATGATTGTAGTTGGATATTCTATAGAGTGCACAAACTCAGCAACAGGTACACTTTTTTCAACGTTTACCTTCACAGGGTTTTGTTGTATGTGATTGACGGGTTGGAGAATATTCATCGGGAAATTTGGAGGAATTATCGGCCGAAAGGGTCTAGCATTAAATATAGGTGGCAATGGCGATACGCTTAAGTTTGGTAAGGCAACTGGTTGCAATGTATGAATGTTTCTTCCTCTATTTAACGTAAATGGCGCTGGATTTGCTAAAGCTAAAGACATATTTGGAATAGCAGATTTTAAATCATCATTCGGCAATACTTCCGTTTTGACTTTAGTAGACTCCGCAGCGGTAGCAGAAACTGGATAAGGTATATCTAACAAATAAGTATTCGATATACTCTCTCCATATGAATTTTTAAACCCTGTTGGATTTGAAACTTTCGGTAGTTGTAAATTATTAGACGGTTCTATTTCTCGGTTTAACGTTTCAAGTACAGATTTTGTTGGTGGTATTGTAGTCAAAAAATTGCCTTCATCTGGTACGGGCGATGGCGTCACATATACTGATATAAAGGGCCTGTAGGAAGAACTGGGTAAACCATAAGATATACTCGATATTTCATGAGATGGTTTCGATCCACCAAACCAAGTATTAGGTATATTATCAGATGTCGTTGAACTAGGTATGCCATATTGTGATATTGAAATGGTATGCGTTGGACTCGGGGGACCATAAGTGGAAACAGGAGTTCTTATTGTAGTACTACTAACTTGAGACTGACCAGGAGGTCCATAAACCAGATGAGGTACACCAGCATCCAGATTTTGTTGTTTATATTGTTTGAAATTAAATGGTTGAGGATGGTATGGAATAGCATTTTGTATATTAGCAGTCGGACTTGGAGGACCATAAGTCGGATTCATAATTTGTTTTATATTTTGATTTCCTACGTCATATCTAATTACTGGTATCCATGGCACTAAATTACAAGGGTTACAGTCCTTCTTCAATGGGGCTATATTATAACTACTTGATCCAGTTGATCCGGTATCATATGACGTTTGCTGCGAAGGAAACAGCCATCCAGAAACCTTTTGAAATATTGTTGGAGAAGGCGTTGTGGTAAAAGGCTGAGGTGGTGGGACAAAATTAAAATTGTACTGTTTGTAAAAAGGTGCTGGGAATTTGAAGTCAATGTTAGGCTGAGACATGGGTGACGGTGGTGGAGGTGGTTGGTAATTGTATCCAACATCCACATTCTGCCGTTGTAGTCTGTTTGCTCCTCCGTGGAATGGCACAGGAACAATAGATAGGCGGGGTGGTGGCGGCGGTTTCAATAGTTCTCCAAATTGCGACCCACTGTTACCACTGTTGTAGTTGTATCCATTAGCAGGTTCGCATTTATATTTTGCTACTACGGTAAACAGTAGGACCGGAACTATCTGAAAATATAAAAAAACAATCATTGTAATCATCACTGTTATTACAGATTAATTGAAAAAGTAGTATCATAGATGTTCGTTGTAAGAATTTATTTTGTAATTGGTTAGAAAATACGGTGAAACACGCAGCGTGACATATCTGAGCTATTGTAATGTATTCTCACGAGCTACCATTCTTTGCACTTTTCTCTTTTCTCATAAAATAAGTACCATCGATGTTTAAGATCGGAAGAAGGTTTATTTGAACATTATCTGCCTAAAACCGTGCAACATAACAAATTATTTTTATATGTTATGATAAACAAGTAAGTATACAGTTTACATTGATGAAAAAGGACGAGAAAGCTAATAATACTGCAGAAAATTCTCCAAATTAAAGGTCGCAGTACAGATGCATTACATCACCTGAGACCTAAATTATGTATGCCAGTGGCAAAAATTATGAGGTTTAAAAAACGCGTGTATAAATAACAACATCTATTTATATAAAAATCAATAGCTGTTCGTTAGTCTCGCTAAAACTCGAGAACGGCTGGACCGATTTGGTTAATTTTGGTTTTGACTGATTTTTGGAAGTCCAGGGAAGGTTTAAAAGGTAATAAAATATGAAGAAATTGAAGGGAAATAGTAAAAACCACAATGTCATTTTCCATACAAATAGTCCGTATCTATCAAACCTTTGACACATTATTTAATTCTCAGGCAATACGAAGTTTGCCGAGTCAGCTACATATTATATATTTTGACTCATATACCCGATAAAATGTTTTTTTTAAATTGACAACTCAAATGATGCTAAAAATCACCGTGCTGATGTTTTTCGATTTGTTGACAAGCAATTCTTTGTGTAATTAGTGTGTAAGGCAGGAAATATGTAGAAGACACGGTTTACGTCATCCTAAGTATTTCCAATTCATCTCCTCCTCCTCATTCTTCTTCCTCTCTACATGCCACATATCTTTCGAATGCCGCTACCACGAATATTACTTAAATACGTATTAATATTTATATTCTTATAAATTAAATAAAACTTAGATAAAATGACGTTACTCAGTGAATAAATTTTAATGTTTATCTAATTCATTTAGAAGTAATTAAAAAAAATAGTTTTACCGTTAGAGGTTACGTAATTTTAACTAATTTCACGCAGCCGGTAGTGAATAATCTATACAATAATAAGACTGTAGAAATGCAGTTCACTGAGAAATGTCATAATGTTCAGCGTCATCGTAATGGTTAATCCGGGCTTCGTAGGTAATTTCCGGCTCCGAGGCATAACAACGGACGGACAAAGCATCTATAGTGACTTCTAGTTTTCAACAATACGCAGAATGTGACGGCTTGTTTCCCAGATAAATGAATTAATAAAAAAACTGACCTCAAAAACTACATTCAGAGTTTCTAAATAACTTTTTAATTAATTTTTCACATATTTCAGGGTGGTTTTTACAGTGTAGCTCTCATATACTCATACCTATATAACGACTTGTGGACTACGTGATTGAGATGAAGCCTGACCGACATTCCAAATTTCAATTATGTACACAAGATTACAACTGTTTGCTTGTTGAGTTATAAAGGCATGAGCTTGAGGCTATTGCACATACCTATTTTCTTTGTTATGAAGTTATCTATGTATCAGAATAACGTAGGTACGTAACGTAATATCACTATTTGTTTAGAATAATTAGGCATTTAAAAAGATAAAGAGAGGATGACGCAGAGGATGTTATGTAATGTTATTAGGTATTTTATTTATTTATTAGTATACATACCAACAGATTTCGTGTCTCATATAAGTATGTAAATAAAATAAGATACAGTTAAATAAGATGCTAATTACCGTACAGGCCAATTACCTAAAGATAAACACATCATAATTTGATGTAAGTAAAGTTCTAAAAGTAGCAGTTATTTAAATATCTGTTTTCAACTTTGTCTTAACCAAATACCTCATTATGACTTAAAATTTTGTTTGAATTTCAGTAAATGTCTATTTCAAACTTGCTATAAATCCTAACAGCTAGAAAAGTTTTCGAGATCGGTGCAATAATTTAGTCTAGATAGGTACCACCTTCGTTAATTTTAAGATCGTCAATAACAGTATTTTTTTAATAATTTAATTGCAACACAAATAAAATTCTCGAATTCTCAAATTCTCTTCAAATAAAAAACTCAGTGTACTTGCACCATAATAAATTTTTTTAAAGAAGTATGTACTTAATTCATATATCGTATAAGGTGTTGGTATGGTATCCAGTTTCGAAATTCCTACACATGCCTGAACATATTGAAGAATAATTCAAATGCGCAAAAGTGAAAACGTTTTTGTATTCAAAAGAACATCTGTCGGCAAAAGATTGGAATACAAAGTTGTTTCAGTTGACATTGATAATAGAAAATAACATTCTGTATCTTAAAAGTTACACAATAAAAATTACATATTCTTGTCCGTTTTTGCGGCCCAATTGGCACAATGCCTAACCTTTAAGGCTTCGATTTCATCATAAATTTCATCATCATCGAAGTCACCTACATCCTACATATCGTAGTTTTTTTGTTAATTATAGCCCAGACTTCAAAGAACGTATGTTGTGATTTTAGTATAGATATAATGTAACAATTCAAATTTTACTTTCGTACTGATCAGAGTGGGGATGTCGACGAGAAGATAGCGATCAAAGAGATTTTTATAGAGATACCTGAAAAGGTATCTCTATAAAAATGTTACACCGTCTCTACATTGGTGGGTGCTTTGCTGAATTGTTCGAAATGGTGCCACTGTCTTATTTCCTACATCGTACTACCCGCCCCGAAGAGAAAAATTCCACCCTCACCGACCGGACACCTGGCAGTGCTCAACGGTGCGGTTTTCACGTTCGATTCTGCCCAGAACGTGTGAATTGTGGAACGAACTTCCCTCTTAAGTGTTCCCTCGGTACTACAATATGGGGTTGTTCAAAAAAGGCGTCACTAGAGTCCTTCAGGGCTGACAGCGCGTTGGCAACTCCCCTGGCCAAATGTTCATAAGCGATGGTGACCACTTTCCATCAGGTGGCCCGTCTGCTTGTCTGTCAACCTAATGACATAAAAATAACGTTTCCAGTCGACGATCTAAAAAGGGGCAGGATGATGATGGAGTTTATAAGTATCAATATTATTTAGGCATACATTTTTTAGGTAAACACTGTAAAAAAACTGCCCGAAGTCAAAAATTTTCTCTCCGTTTTTTCTTTAATTTCTAAGCACTGTACTTTATTTAACTTATGAAACTGAAAAACACAAAGATAAACGGAATATGAAAACTCATTCAACTTTACTTAACTTCCTACTATACGTTAGCCTTTAACGTAAACATAAAAATAGGAGAAAGGAGAGAAACTATGTTGTGTCTGTATCGGAACTATGTGCTATCTATATCAGCCTCCACCAACCCGCATTGGAGCAGCGTGGTGGGGTAAGCTCCAGTCCACCTCCCAAGAAGGGGAGAGACTCGTACCCAGCACTGGGACGTATTCTAGGGTTGCCATTATTATTATTATATATCAGTGGTTCTGCCTCGGGGGTCCGTAAATCATTGATGTTCCCATATGATATCGGAAATGGTCTATGAAACCACGATAAAATTAGGGCGAGATTACAGATTTACTTTGAATTCGAGTCGAACTTTCAATGCTTATATTGTTGTACAGACGAGTCAAACTTTTATTTTACACAAGTTAGTATAAATGGAGTTTGAACACATTTGTGATTGTCACATCTACTCCGACAAATTTTAAAGTTGCATACTTAGAAAATTTATTTTACACACCATTTTAAATATCAATTTAATTTCCACGATAACTTTAAAAGCAATCGAGAACTAATATATAGGTACCTATTTTCATACTTCTAAGTCCAGAAATGAGAAAATTCCATGTAAACTTCACTCACCTCAGGAGTTGAATTTCTGAAAATCCTGTCTTAGTGCTCACTTACATCATGAAAAAAACTCTTGTACCAAATTTCAAGTTTCTAAGTACAGTAATTTCGGCTGGGCGTTAATATCTAGTTATTGGGTCAGGCTTGCCTTTTATTTAGGTATATAGATAGTATAAAAGTCGCCGTCAATTTGTCCTGTATGCTTTTAACCACTCTCATTACGTAAGAACTAAAATAGACAGCTCACTGGTTGTAAAGCACCACTCAAAGGAGCAAAGAGTATTTAAACATTACCTAATCTACGAGTAGAGTGTTACAGATTACAACGGTAGCCATTACAACGGTTTAGCAGTCAACGATAGGCTGCAACGATCACCTACCAATTACGTACAACACACTCCTTAGCTACTTAACCCATACAAAAACGTCTGTTGACCATAGGTCATCCATTAGCAAAGAGCAATGCCCCAGTCAGTTCGCACGCTGCTCGCTCTAACTTTTACTTAATTGCTCGACAAAACGCAATGCTTTCTTCCGATGTCATAAGGTGCTTGAGATATTTTCTCACGACGAAAATATGCGAAAGTGAAAACTGGGTGAGCTCGTGCAATTTCGTATTACGTTAAATAATGTGGACATTATATGAGTAATTATAAGCAAATTATCAGAAACAATAGCGTATGCATGTGCCACATGGCTCTACTACGCAATTTATAGTAATAAATATGTAATAAATTTTAACTCGTGATAGAGTTCCAAGTACAAAAGTTCGAGAGTGTAGGCACCACCGCATAATCTATCTGCCGCCAAATGGTAGTGTTCAGCGCTATAGTGTGCCGGTCATGTACGTACGACTATGTACATGATGGCCCCATAATAACTATCACAGAGACATAACAACAAAGGTAAATAAGGTGTGTAAAATATATTTAATTCCTACTTACAAGATATGTTCTTAGGTTTTCGCGAGCTACATTCATTGAAATAAAACTATTTTTACGGATTTATCTCGCGTATATTAAACTAAAATGATTTTTAAAATCAACCCGACGTTTCGGTCGCTTTTCAGCTTTCGTGGTCCCGGGCAAACTGAGGTGACATTTGTCTGATAGAAGTTTGAAAAAATTATATGTAGCTATCCATCGATTTCGTTAACGCCTTGCGTAGCGTTCAGGATTAACACAATAATTACTTATGGTATCTTGAGGTCTTGCAGACTGCTGCGGCTGGGATTTGATCTTGCTAAGTATGGGATCCCATGATGTTGATAATCGCCATCCATCTTCTCTATTGAAATTTGGGTGTTTTTTAATTTCAATAGCCTCGCGTACCATTCGTGGAATGGGTTTGTGTTCTCTAGCGAGTATTTGAATTTTATCAAACCGGATGTAATGATTCGGCTTATCCGCTATGTGTTCACAGACTGCAGACCTCCCTGTTCTTCGGTTTTTGACATCAGCAATGTGCTCTTTAACGCGGGTGGATACAGCTCTCTTTGTTTGACCAATATATGAGAGTAAACAATCACAATCTAATTTATAAATGCCAGAATTTTGTAATGGAATATTACTTTTAATGGGTCTTAAATACTGATGAATCTTTTTATATGGTTTGAAAACTGTTTTAATGGAATTCTTTTTTAAAATGTTGCTCATTTTATCTGTGACACCCTTAACATAAGGTAGTATTATAGGTAGTATATTAGAAACACCAATAACACACTTAGTCACACTGTGTTTAGGAAGTCTACCCATACTCTTCAGGGGGAGCTGAAGCACCTACGCCAGGTGCTACATAACAACAAGCTCCATGTACCACCCGTCCGTCACAGAGGCCGCGTGAAACCACCTACAGTAGAACGACAACCAGCTATACTACCTTACGTTAAGGGTGTCACAGATAAAATCAGCAACATTTTAAAAAAGAATTCCATTAAAATGGTTTTCAAACCATATAAAAAGATTCATCAGTATTTAAGACCCATTAAAAGTAATATTCCATTACAAAATTCTGGCATTTATAAATTAGATTGTGATTGTGGACTCTCATATATTGGTCAAACGAAGAGAGCTGTATCCACCCGCGTTAAAGAGCACATTGCTGATGTCAAAAACCGAAGAACAGGGAGGTCTGCAGTCTGTGAACACATAGCGGATAAGCCGAACCATTACATCCGGTTTGATAAAATTCAAATACTCGCTAGAGAACACAAACCCATTCCACGAATGGTACGCGAGGCTATTGAAATTAAAAAACACCCAAATTTCAATAGAGAAGATGGATGGCGATTATCAACATCATGGGATCCCATACTTAGCAAGATTAAATCCCAGCCGCAGCAGTCTGCAAGACCTCAAGATACCATAAGTAATTATTGTGTTAATCCTGAACGCTACGCAAGGCGTTAACGAAATCGATGGAGGTAGCTACATAAATTTTTTTCAAACTTCTGTCAGATAAATGTCACCTCAGTCTGTCCGGGACCACGGAAGCTGAAAAGCGACCGAAACGTCGGGTTGATTTTAAAAATCATTTTAGTTTAATATCCTACTTACAAATTTGATATCTAAATTAGGGGTTTATGATCTTAATCTTAGCGATGTTTTGCATGATTTTACCATGCGGAAAATTTTTAAAGTGATAATAAAACAAGAACCATTGCGCTTTGTAAACATAGCTCTACCAGAGATAAAGAAATAAGGCTGAGAATCGCTTAAAATTTAATTTATTCCATCTAAAGTAAAACTTTTAAATGTTGAAGAATTTTCCAAATATCGCTCCTTAAACCAATAGGTATTATGTAGAAAAGGTTCCATATAAAATATATTTTAAAAGTAAATTGTGTAACAAATCTTAGACGACAATATTATGGTTTCACTGCGTCGCTATCAGTAGGTATTTTGGAGTGCATAGCAAACACGTGAAACTACTTTCACATGTATTACCATGAACGTTAAAATACATAATATTTACATTGTGTTCATGATATATTATACATTTTTTACATTCTAGTCAACCTAGGTCGAAGACATTGTTCAATTTGAACAGTTCGTATTGATCGTGACTTCAAACATTTATCAGACAGCGACGGTCGTGATCACAAGACAAACATGTTCGAACGTTCTATGATTATCTCTTTGTCACTATTTGATAGGTTCAATTTGTTCAACAATACAAACACTGAAAACAAAACAACATTATCTTTAAACTAACATATGGCAGTTATAATTATAAGATGTTCATTCTTTCACATGTCATAACGTCTATCACGTTCTTTGTTCTCTACGTGTCCTGTGGTATAGGTATAGGACAGTGACAAAAAATAATTGGATTTCTGTGCATCACAAAAAATATTTTTTTGTAAGAAAGTTAGCAAAGAAGCATGCAGCTCACATTGTTGTTCAGTGATGACTGCAGCCTATAGACATCTACACAAAAATCGGAGCTCAAAATGCATATGCGTTGGCACCGTTGGTTATACGGGGCCATACATTACCATCCAACCGGAACACTTTAGGGCTGAACACTACCATTTGGCGGCAGATAGATAAGGTAATGCGGTGGTGCCTACGCCCTCGAGCTCCTAACTAGAACTCTACTACCACAACCACAAAGTAGTTTGATACAACCTTTGGGATGGTTAAAATCTTTTTTTATTGAAATAAAAAGTTGAGCTGCCGGTCGCTGTCTACCTAGAGCCAGGACGTTATTAGTAGGCAGATTAAACACTTATTTAATGTAATCTTATATACTAGTATATAAAAAATAATAAAAATCAATCGCTGTTCGTTACTCTCGAACTAAACTAAAACTCGAGAACGGCTGGACCAATTTGGCTAATTTTGGTTTTGAATGATTTTTGGAAGTCCAGGGAAGGTTTAAAAGGTAAGAAAATATGAATAAATGGAAGGGAAATAGTAAAAACTATAATTTCATTTTCCCATACAAATAGTCCGTATCTATTTTTTTTATTTAATCAAACCTTTGACACATTATTTCATTCTGAGGCAATACGAAGTTTGTCGGGTCAACTAGTATTCTAATAAAGATAATCAGGTTAACGTTATTACGTGGTTATTACTCTCATAGGTGGTGGTTAGGCGGTCGACCCACTCATTCAAATAAAATGAGTTTTCGGATTTATCTCGCGTATATTAAACTAAAATAATTATATAAAATCGAACCGGACGTTTCGGTCGCTTTTCAGCTGTTCAACATACTCTCGATGCTTCAAATCTTACACGGAGTTGTCTTCGATCAAGCTTGGAGTCGTGAACTGTTAGACTCTACTGAGTGGTTCTTTAGTTACTACTCAGGTATTTCGTAATGGATTATTTTTTTATGCCATGAAGTGGCAGACAAGGATACAGTTCGCAATGATGGTAAGTAATCCTATAAACATCTACCGACATGAAACCAGAGATTTCAATGTAGGTACATACATGCGTTTCCACTCCTGAGGCTTCAGGTATTAGATATGTCTATTTGCAGAAAATTAAATAATGATATGATATATTTTATTTGACGATTCGTAAGCGATTTTTGTAATCTTTAATGAAAATAAATATTTCATTTCTCATTTGCATTGGCACTTTGGCACTGATATTGTACATACATAATTAAACTACTTTTAATATCAAATGGAAAGCTTTTGTCATGTCATTAGTAGGCTTTTATTATTAGTAAACATAATTTTTGTTATTTTCATTAAAATATATCATGTACGTTATTATAATATATTTTAATTATTATACATTATAAAAAAACAATTGAATATAAACTTACATTTACTTACTAAATTATTAAAATAACTATTTTTATATAGGTGCGTGACGATATTTTGGTCAAGAAACCAACTTTACATAGATACATAAATTGTTCCTATTTTTTTTTTAATTTTCCATTGAGTACATAAAAAAACTAATATTCATGCATTATGTTTAACACTGCCTTTATACAAAACACGTTATTTAATTTTCTGTATTATAAATAGGTAATTTTAGTTATATTTGTTTAAGTACGTAAAGTGAGAAAATTGAAATTCAGTGAGAGTTTCAAACAAAAAATACTGTCACAAATTAAATTCATTACGTAGTAATAACTACATATTACAAGACAAATACAGATTATGATTACCGTTACTGACTACCAATGTGGTGATATAATAATAATAATAATGGCAACCCACGTCCCACGTTATACGTCCCACTGCTGGGCACGAGTCTCTCCCCTTTTTGGGGGGAGGCCTGGAGCTTACTCCACCACGCTGCTCCAATGCGGATTGGTGGAGGTGGGTGGGTTAGTGGCCAACCCGCTGTCGGATGTTTTCAAACCGCCCATAAGGCCTCCGACAAGGTTTAACGACTGCTATCTATCGATAGCAACCGGGACCGACGGCTTAACGTGCCCTCCGAAGCACGGAAACGCGTATTTAATTTGCCACTAGCGGTCCCCCATCACACTTCCCGACCGCGCCCGTAGTGCTTAACCGAGTAGATCGCTTACGATCTTCACCAGCCGCTGGGCCATGCGCGCTTTATGTCTGGGCCATGTGGTGATAGGTACAATGGAATTATTATGTACAAGAACAGCTAATAAAAGTAGACGAGGCACGAGAGGTACGTCAGGACCGGGATATCTGGCGCTCTATACTCCCTGCCTTTTTTTAATGTTATGGAAGTGGCAAACAAGCATGCAGTTTACACTGATCATAAGTGATGACTGCAGCCTATAGACACCCACACAGAGACCGAGGTCAAAATGCAGATGCGTTACCACTCCTGAGGCCTAAGGTGCTATGCCTCTGGCCTTTGGGGAATACGGCTGTAAAATTACATTATCATTGAAGTACTTGTATGAAACAAAAAAATAAAAAACACTATTTCCTTTTTTTTATAAGTTATACTTTAGCCCCATTGCAGTTCATTCAAGTGAACATGAGTCACAGTTTTCATTAAAATCCATTATGGTTTGTATCATTTGATGAGCATGTCATAATATGTTTATGCGGTCTGTCGGATATCATTACTTTGTGGGGAACTAGTGTCATCATCACGTACGGACGAACCAGGCAGGCAGTGAAAGTGTATGATGTTCGGTTAGAATGTGAGACGGACAATTATCTTCTATAGTACAATTGACATGTTGGACATAGGCTCAGCCCATGCATTGTAACCCGCACGTAGGGTCAACGCCTACTGAGACATTGATATGTTTGTAAACGGTTCCCAGCATAGTGCTGTCACGTAGCTAGCTTTTTATAAAAACCAAACAGCAGGCCAACCAAACGGCCCTGTAATTTCCGGCACAGAGGTATTAACACCTTAGGCCTCAGGAGTGGTAACACATCTGCACTTTGACCTTAGTCTTTGTGTGGGTGTCTATAGGCTGCAGTCATCACTTAACATCAATGTGAACTGCATGCTTGTTTGCCACTTCCATGACATAAAAAAGGCAGGTTTAGATAAGTAACATGAAAACTACCCATTTTAAGTTTTGTTGGTGACAAATTATCATGCAGTTCATAGTGATGAGTGATTACTGATATAGCCTATAGATGTACTCGTACATACACATAGAAAATAATATAGGGGCATTGTTGGGGAAAGAAATATACCTAAACGATTAGCGGACTGCAAGTGTCACTGCCCTTTATGACCAGCGACTTGGCTTTAGTGTGCGTGTATCTTTACTTATGCAATATTATTAACTAAAACACGATACACATACAAAGGCGCACCCATTACACATGCTGGACAAGGAACAATCTCATATGTGTTACTAATGTATTATAACAATGGGCATTAAAGAGTTTAAAGACATTTATACAATACACTTTCTTGAATAAATAAATGTACATATCGCACCTTTAGAATTGAAGTGGCATATCTCAAAAAATTAAGAAAATGACTTTCATACATCAAACGACTTAAAACATGTAATCTATCAAATTATTAATAACTTAATAGTAGTTATTAATAGTTTAACATGTAGTCTATCAAAATATTTATAAATTATTCCGTAATTTGATAGATAACATGTTTTTAAGTCGTTTGATGTCTAAAAGTAATTTTCTTAATTTTTTGAGATATGCCACTTTAATTCTGAAGGTGCGATATTTATTTTGTTATTTCTTTATTGTGAGTGAAAGAACTCATTTGAATTTGACATATAGTATTTAACTTTGCATACGTTTTTGAATGGACAGTTTTTGTTTATCTTGATTGTAACGAAATAACATTTGAATGCCTACCTACCTACTTTTCTTATTATATTGTAAGTAGGTTTTGGTACTGTTTTCACCATCAGTAGATTCCTTGTATACCTATTATAAATAACAGCTATTGTTTCAACATCTTTTTAAATTGTTTCCCGTAAGATAATCATATCACGTTCACTTTATGCATAATGATTACTCTTCTCCTAGGTATCTATTATAGCGTGATGTTATGTAGTCTTTTGAGTCCGACTTTCCTAATTTAAATCAAAATTGATATAATTTTTCAATTCTGACGGTTAGTGCCAAAGACCAATTTAAACAAATAAAAAGCTGACAGGTATTTTATTGTTATGGAATTGAATGTAAATAAATTATATAGCTAATAAATCATTTATTTAAAAAAGGGATGTTATACTTATTTTGTAAATAAAGAAGAGAAGTAAATTATCTTGTCAGGAAAATAAAGAGAGACGCGTAAATATGGGCGTCCGTCTCTAGGACTTTTCTGTTATAATACCTAATGGCCAAACTCCAAACATGCTCAACTGAGACTTGCCAACTGCGCAAGAGATATTAAAGTATGTACACAAGAACAAGAAGTGTATGCGCAAACGTAGGTGCGGTGCACTGCACTACCCATCTCTCACTCTCAAAGCCCGATGGGACGGCAATCCGACATGCGACACGACCGGGGAGAGATTCGCAGGACCGACGCCCGACGGCTTTTACGTACTCGCCGAGGCCCAGGTACCAGCTTTCGAGCTACTACTGGGATCTTTCTAACAAAAAGAAAACAAACAGCTTTTCTCACCTGGGGATTGAACCCGGGACTTCAGGCTTCAGCACCGCAATCGTGACTATTGAGCCAACGAGGCAGTCAACTGACAGTCATGACTCTCCTGTTTATATAAATTATTCCCTTCGAATTAAACTTGTTGCTCCGTAAATTAAACGTATACACATTGTTTAAAGTAAAAGTAAACGAGCGATGAAAGGATAAACAAGGTGTATTCTAGTATAAGAAGAAATTACAGGGGCAACGACACCATAAAGCTAGTTAGTGTTGCAAAGATAGCGATATAGGACCAGTTCTTGCAGCCAAAGGGTATATTGCTGTTGGCTCCAAATGTTGCCACTTACAATGCATTTTATGTCCATAACTGCATCATTTCAGTAAGTAGGTAGGTATGTACCCGTACTGTATTATAGTACTGTTATTACTGTCTTTTTAATATATTTTTTTGCACCTTTATTGCTTCTTCTCTCTACAACCCAATGGTTGACTGGGAGAGAATGCCATGCGGCATTAAGTCCGACATATGTACATATGCTCAATGTGCATTAAAGAGTAAAATAAATAAAAACCCTTACCAGCCCTTACCTAACACAACAGACATACAGGCGTGAAGTTATATTTGTTTTAATGAGAAGCAGAAAATTCAGTTTTTGTCATGTCGTCATTTTAAAACGAAAATCACGTATTAGGTACAAAGAAAATTTTGGACTTAATACCACATAGGTATTAGGGAGTTGAGAAAGGTCATCAGTAGGGGAGATTTAGGCAATGGGAGTCAGTTGGCAATGGTGATCACCTCAAAATAACAAGAACCGAATGTGACTAAGCGATGCTAATACACCTATACGATAGCATTAAGTCATTCCCGTTCATGACCAGTGACTGGCTAAATTCTCGCGATGCGTTTTGAGAGCAAAGGGAGAGTGAAGGTTTCGCGCTGTTTTCATCAAATTTTTCGAGTTGGTAAATCTAAGACAAGTCACAAAATAACAAATATTTATTTCTGTACTTGTTTTATGTAATAAAAGTAGCATTTAAGCTTGCAATTCAATAGCCATATTGTTATTATAACTTAAAATTGGGATCACCTGATCCTGATTATTACCTACATGGCTAAAGAGACGGAAAAAAAATCCTGCCGATAAATTTCGTAGGTACCTACATGGTGATCTCTATGGTGTACATTACCTAACTTTTACAAAAAACAGCATTATTGTTTGTTTGTAGATGGCGAACGTTCCTTCTAGAAAGAATCCATATTTTGTCCCACTACTTCTGAACCAGTGACTGCATCGTTGTCTCAATTTGATATACCTACCATCGACAATTAAAAATCTGCCAAATATGTATATTTGAGCTCAAATATTCATTCAGACAGATGCATAAGAAAGTAAAGTCCGGTAAGTCCAGTCCAGACATGACAAGAAAAACAAAACCAGTACGCAGAGATTTTAACCCCTACATCAATGAAAGACGTCTAGTTGAAAAAGAAAATAAAAGAAAGGTAAAAGCTGTGAAAGACAAAAGAAAAGGAATAGGAAAGAAGAGCAAGCCACAAAAAGTCAGCCGTGAGAAGGTTAAAAAGAAAATTCTGCAGAGCTTCAATGTTACTTCGACGTGACGAGTTGTGCCAGGATGACGATAATGACGATTCAGAAGATGCAAGTAATTTGTATCTTGTATGCTGTGAATTCGGACAAGACAATGAAACAGGGTACCGGTGCACTTCTTGAGCTCATGCTCAAGCTGTACTGGATGGGACTGCAAAATTATGTGTGAGATATGTGTTAATCACATTGCCCACATGCTGATCACCATTGCCAACCGATGTTGACAATGGTGATCAAACTTCCTTTTTTTAATTTCTTTTATTATACCAAAACTAATGAACCAATGTGATAAAAGTTGATTTCAATAGATAGTCAATAAAGTAAGGTTTGTAATAAGAACGGAGCAAGAAATAGTTCATTAATAGTTTTGCTATTATTTTCATTCTCGCTTAAGTGATCCCCATTACCTACATCTCCCCTACCTACTATACCTAGGATATCTAACATCACTATGACCCTTAGCCCCGGAGTAGTCATTCAAGTGAAAGCGAGGAGATGAATACAGTCGGTAATAGGTATTACAAACGTTACACATTTATAATTCTTTATTTACCGCGGGCATACTTTACCAAATTATTTTTTACTGCCTGAAATCTCAGGGTCGATCTCTACAATGACAAATAAGTGGTAGTCGGTTGTTTCTATATGATAGAAAGAAAGAAAATGTGTGTAGGCGCCGATCGTAAGTACGAGTAGGTACGCATCATCTCTGCCCACCGTTTCAGGAAAAGGCTCGCAGAGTTTTTTTTTATTCAATTAAAGTGGCAAACAAGCTTGTTCACATTGATGTTGACTGCAGCCCATAGACACCTACACAAAGTCCAGAGATCAAAATGCAGATGCGTTACAACTGCTGAGGGCTAAGGTGTTATGCCTCTGTGCCGGGAATTACAAGGCCGTACATTACCACCCGACCGAAACACGAAGTGCTGAACACTACCACTTAGCGGCAAGTATATAATGCTAGACCTTACCTTTTAATGTTGGAATCTGAACATACTTTGATTGAAACTGCCGATGTAAATGATTTTACTAAGGTGCTTATTCTAATAAATAAAATTATACACCCGCAGTAGAGCAATCAATCATTTCTAAAATTCTGCCTTAAATAACTCTACATGCGGCTTTATTTACTGTGACAACAGTTAGTTATACATTATAGTAAATAAGTTAAATATTTATTTATTGCTTATCAAATTCTATATTCCCGTTAACCCCATAGACGCATAGATTTCAAGACACTTGTTTGCGCAGATCACTTAGTTTGTCTGCCCGCCAGCGGGCTCTAGCCGCTTGATAATTCAACGCGTTACAGTATTTGTTATTTCACACTCGCAACCTATTTATTGATTGCCCTTGCTCAAGAACAGTGGTTGTAAAAGTTATAAATATTGAATGGATTATAATTTATGGATATGGTTAGAATCTGTTTGGCAGAGGGTCGCCCACAACTTCATACGAGAATTATGGAGTAAGAAATATGTAGATATAATAGGTATAGCTCAATTAATCAATACGACAACACAATACATACTACAAATATTTGTGTAACGTATATGTCAAGGCAACAAATTTTCAAAAATCTGATCCTTACCCAATAGCTTCAAAACCTTTCAGAAATTAAGTCCAAAATGGTTATATTTTTTATTAACATGAAGGTACCTATATAACTACGATGTAATGATTATTGCCGCTGTGTTTACGACAACTGCCGCTTAAGGTTTTTGAAGTCATCTTGGACTGTACATTTTCTTTTTATTTCACAATTACTTCTTGTTAGATTATCTTGAATCTAACCATTATGAAACCCATCAAATACTTATGCTTGTTCCTTAGTACGAACATCAACACACCGGACAAAAAACAAACAATAAAGAATCAGTTAGTGAAGTTTTTAAAATATTAAGATACATATTTTATCATTTTTTTATTGATTCATTGAATAGTAGAAAGCTAGATTCGAATTAATTAAAATATCGTTGTAGACATCAAACTTATATGATATCAATATATATGATTGTATTTTAATAACTCATGACTGTGCTTTAAAAAAATCGGGCAAATTTTTCGAGGCACCGACCGACATCATGGAGTCATCACGGATGATGGATAAAGTAGTAAGAACAAAAAGCACATCCTTTACTCTTATCAAATTATGGTCTGCTATTACTAAAACAATTGGTTGATTGTTACAATCCTTTTGTATGTGATCGCATGTTTACAATGACATAAGAAGTCCGAATGTAAATCAACAAAGGTATGGGAAAGATCAGAGAAAGCTCCACTCGTGACTGAGTTGGAGAGGCGGATGACTTCGCTCATGTCACGCCAATTAATCTACACTATGCCACAATGTCATTACGTTTTTAGCTTGATAAGAAAAAGAACCGATCTTCAATCTCTGTAGTACTGATCTTTAATTTGGCACAAAGCGGATTAGGCCTGGCAACACATCTGTAGTGAGTACTCTGGGGTTTACGTAGATATCAATATATAGCGTATTAACTTATCACGGAAGATATATTAACTGAACCAGCGAACTTCGTACGCCTTAATCTATCCAGACACGAGAAAAATATGACAATTGAAATTCAATTGTGTCTCGCCGCCTGTGGCCGTACGATCCTTGAAGGATTAAAAAAGTATAATTTGTCAAATATTTGGCAATACGAACTTTTAATATTACATACATACTTTTAACATTCAGTTAAATTCTCACCACTACCCAAAGGTTGACTGGTAGAGAATGCTTTTTAGCATTAAGTCCGCCACATGTACCAATTTGTGCAAGAAAGTTTAAATAAATAAAAGAATAATAAACATTAAGATGATAATAATCACAGAACAGAAAAAAAGGCAACCCTTGAAGCGTCCCACTCCGAGGCACGAGTCTCTTCCCTTTTAAGAGGGAGGTCTGGAACTTACTCCACCACGCTGCTCCAATGCTTGGTTGGTCTTGAAATTAAATTGTCGTTTTTACAAAAATATATTCCCTACTTTTTTTCATATTTTTTCACCTGGACTTCCAAACATAATTCAAAACCAAAAGGATCATGGCAAGATTTGTACAGAAAAATGAAAAAAAGGTACACGGTAAAACCGCATGGAAATATTATCCAGTGAACCTAAACAACATTTCCTGATACTAAAACTTTTTTAACTCTCCGGAATAAAAAAATTGTAATTGAACTTTAGTATGGAGTGCTTCTGCTGTTGTTAGGAACGACGATTTTTATTCCGGTGATTTAAAAATAATTTACATACCAGAAAATGTTTTTTAGGTTCCCTAGATAATATTTCTAATCCATTTGACCTTGTACCTTTTTCTAACTTTTTTAGTACAAATCAATGTATGAAACTTGACATGATTCAATTGCCAAACCAGTCCAGCCGTTCTCGAATTTTAGCGAAACTAACAAACAGCAATTAGGATAGGTATAGATAAAACCAGTAACAAACGAATTCAATCGAAGATTGATGAGCTAAAAAAGTTTTCTTTCTTCAAATTAACTTTTTTACGTTAAAGAAAACTAAATATCAATTACGATAATTAACTGCTGCATGTATCATGTCGGTGTTTCCTATGTTACAAGAAATAATACAACTATTTTAAAAAGATTCTATAAAATACGGATATATGCAAAACAGCGAATCATCCATAAGCCATTAACCTCGATTACAGCCGCTTTTATATCACTTCAAAACAAGTCGTTATTGTTATACTTACCTACTGATCTTGTTCTACACGAATCGATATAACTAAAAAGAACATTTTCGGAACATATCAATTATTTCGATCCCATAAAAATATTTGAACGCATCTTTTTCAAAAACATAAGTTCTCAAACATGAAATAAATATCACTTTTGAAATACCAACTTAAATTACATGCATCGGCATTACTCATAAATTCTGGTATTATAACATCTAAAAAGACCTTGCATCTATAAATCATGTTGTTCATTGCACGGGTAGGTATAATTCGGTGGAAATCGAAAGTAATTGCCTTCAATCGTCTTTGTGGGTCTTTTAAAAAGCTTTTTTATAACCAGCTTCAAGCTATAGTCAGATAATAAAGCTTATCCTCACAATAAAATCAGTATTGACTACCGGATTCAAAACTAAACATGATTTCAAATGCACTTTTACTCTACACGTGTACATTTGTATCATTAAGTAGGCACTTAAGATGTCCTAATTAAAAATCTCGAATTTAAATCATTAAGTTTAGGAGAACATAAAGAAATTTTATTTTTATTCTAAAACTCAACGATAATGACATTGAAATTAAACATAATGATTAGATTATTTTGGAAGATAATTTTAGTATAAAATATACTGATAGATCTCCAGTCAAATCGAGAAACTTGAGTTGAGAATAAAGCCTGAACATATAAGACCAATGATCACTAAATAGTGGTTTTCCCTAATCAGCTTTGAATCAGTGACATGAGTGACCTGTCACTCATATTTAATTTCAGTTATGTTTAAATTACAATTAACTTCACTTCTTCATATAAGAGGGTCATATAATACTCGTAGATCTCCAGTCAAATCGAGAAGCTTGAGAATGAAGCCTGAACATATAAGACCAGTGGTCACTAAATAGTGGTTTCCCCTAACCAGGTTTGGATCAGTGATTTGAGTGACCTCTATTAATTCATTTCACTGATGTTCAATGTACGATTAACTTCACTTCTTCATATTAGAGGGTCATAGGTCAGGACTCATGACCCTGATTGGTGGTAGAGTTTTACTGTCGGAGCTTTTTTTAATGTAACGGAAGTGGCAAACAAACAGTTGCAGTTCATATTGATGTTAAGTGATGAATAAAAACCCACACAAAGACCATGGTCAAAATGCAGATGCGATACCACTCCTGAGGACTAAGGTGCTATGCCTCTGTGCCAGAAATTATAGGGCCATACATTACCATTCTACCGGAACACGATAGTGCTGAACACTACCTATAATAAGATTAGGTAATGCGGTAGTGCCTACGCCCACGAGCTCATACACTGGAACTCTACCACCAGTAAAATATAAATAAGATCCAGATCCAGTGGAGCGAAGTCGTCGTGCTCTGTCATTCGAGCTGTAAGTGTACCATCATTAAAAGTATCTCTACTGAGACCTCTGACTTTCTTGTAGATGTCAATGGGATAAAGTAATCACGTACCATCGATGTCGACATACTGAGTTGGGTCCAGTTGGGTCCCTTCATTACTCACTAAGTCAAAAGTGCGAGTCGAACGCGCGCAGAGGGTTCCGTGAAATTGGGAAATCTTTTCCGATACTTAAAATACACTTTTTGTCGGTTTCTCTGTAATCTATAGCTATAGTAGTATTTTCAGTTTTTTTTCTTTCAATAGAGCCCCCTTCATCGCTAGTTCGGCGATCAAGGGTGAAGAATTTTCAATTTTCTTTAATAAGTTGGACGTTGAAAATATAAGAAAATCATAGGAGATCCTACCACGTACTATAAGCCCTTTGATTCCAGATAGTAACATATTATTATGGATTGCCAAACATTTTCTTTTTTTTTTTCTTATTTAAATCTACCAACGCTGGCGTCGGGACGTGATGCCCCCACCGTCCACTAGCAGAAGAATTTTCTTCCACTGGAAGATATTTTTTCTTCTAATCCAGCCAATCAACCGAACAATGGTTGTAAACCATTCCAACAGGGCGGTAATATAAATAATAAAGCGGGATGGGCAGCAGCGTCTCGTGATGAAACTACTGTCACTGCGATCGCCAATCCGCCTGCCAAGCGTGGCGATAATGGCATATTCTCCCCAAATGACGCACAACACTGTTGGGGCGTCTTTGGGGAAGACTGTCCAGCAGTGGCCTACCAAAAGAGTCAAGCTTAAAATTATTTTATTTACATTTCACAATGAGTTGTTACTGTTTTTAACCGACTTCAAAAAGGAGGCGGTTCTCAATTCGCCTGTATGTTTTTTTTGTGTGCATGTTATTAGGTCACTGATTTGCAATATGTGTATCAAACTTGATGTTTATCAATTCAATCGACCCGCACAAGTGATCTTAAAGATTTGATTTCTCCTTTTGATTTCCGGAACCCTAAAAGATATTTAAGATGAAACTAAGGTTAATGTTGAACTTGCTCAGCCGGTACTATACTTAATTGCTCTACACACTCCAACAGACTGTGTTATACTCGAAATTGGACTTCTAATTGCTGATTTGTCGGATAATTGATGAGTTGAGTTACAGCGTTTAAGTACCTAACGATCGTTAAATATTTATTTGTTTTATGGAAAACATTCTGAACTCGAAACTGCCCCAATAGTCTAATGGTAGCAGGCCACTCACTATTGCTACTTTGGGGTCCTGAGTTCGATCCCCGAATCGGGGAGAAAGTGCGCTTTTATGTCATGAAGTGGCAAACAAGCCTACACTTCACATCGATGGCAAGTGATACTATAGCCTATAAACATCTTCATAAAAACCAGAGAGTTATGCCACTGTGCCAGAAATTACAGGATAGCGCTGAACACCACTACTTAGCGGCAAGTGGTAATTTACTTGCCAAGGAGATGCGGTGGTGCCCACGACTACGAGCTACTCACTGGAGCTCTACCACCAGTAAAATGCTATTGGGATTTAACAATTTTTCGGAAATTTCCCAAAGCCACACTCGGAGTTTGATAACTGGCCTGGAGAGGTCAGAAGGCTCGCCACCTAATTACATGGGATAAAAAAGGTGACTGGCTTATCGTGGATGTTTACATGTACAGTATTCATCAAGAAATAATGCATATCGAGCCTAAGACAGAGACAATCGGCTAGTTTCGGCTTTATAGAGCGTTATCTCTGCTGCTCACTGAAACCGAAATAACCCGAAGTTTCTGAGTTTTGTTTTGGCAGGTTTTTTCTCAGTAATGTGGGCTTTGGAACTCTGCCAGTGAATGACAAAGAATGTCCCATATTCTTTTATTTAGTCTTATCTTACCGTTTGTAAAAGAGTGTATGGAACATTCTGTTGATACCTATTTTTAAGTTTTAATATTTTTGGACCATTATTTATTTTATTTATGTTTGCTTCGACATATTAATCAACGTATCAGTTGTTATTCGCTTTAATTTTGTATTTTGTAATTTGACTTATCACCAGTAAAATTCTATTATTTCCAAGTGATTAAATGAATTTTTGAATTTTGGAGTATGCTGCAGAGATAACGCTCTACGAAGTCGAAATTAGAAGATCGTCTCTTTCGTAGGCTTTTCGTTGCTGGGTAGGTTCTGTAAAATGAATACGTGACAAAGTATAATCAAGACTTAATTGGAATATAGAGACGAAATTACTAACTATTAGAGTTAATGTACTAAGATCATTTTAAATCGTGCGTGGATGATTCGGCATCAGGGTTAAAGGTTCACGGGTGTTATATATTTCACAGCAATAAAATAAAATTCATATGTCGTAATATTAGACACACGAAAGTAAACAACAATAAATATTATGACATGTAATAAAAATATACTTCTTAAAGTTACATAACATTACCATAACATCTATGAGCATTGGTTTTTGTGGCGATTTTCATATTTAACTTCATATCGACTTCGTTTCCCGCAGTTTCAACTGCATTTTAATTTTTTTCCCGTATTATATGCCATATTACACTGTCGCATAGATCCACTGACCACTGTTCTGCTCTTAGGGCGAGATTCACAGACCGCACTACGACTTTACTTTCGAGCAAAGTACGCTTCGAACTGTCAAAACCCATACATTACTGACAGTTCTAAGCATACTTTGCTCTAAGTAAAGTCGTAGTGCGGTCTGTGAATCTCACGCTTAGATATTAAAGCATGATATTATGTCGCCTATAAAATGCACAACGTTGATAATATTCAAGTTTTCACTTCTGCCGGCACTCCCGGAGTGCGGGTTGTTTTTTATATTACGAAGGTGGAAACAACCATGCATTGCAAATGGTGACTGCAGCCTATACACATCTACATAAAAACCAGAGGTCATGTGCAGATGCGTTACCACCCTGAGACCTTAGTTTTTAATTCTCTGTGATTGTCATTACGGGGCCATACAATTATTAACTACTCTTTAGGTTTTATTCAACACGCAATGCAATTTCAACTCATTTCACTAAAATGTCGTGCGACATTAGGCCATCTTCTCTCGGTGAGACCATGAGATAGCAATTTTTTTTTTGAGAATCATCATTTTTATTATGTAGGCGACATTTGTAGAAAGTTAAATTTCTTATTTTAAGCTGTGATATGATGTCCTGAGGCATATTTTTATGTCATGAAGGGGCAATCCCCTTTTTTAGGGTTCCGTAGTAAACAAGGAACCCTTATAGTTTCGCCATGTCCGTCTGTCTGTCTGTCTGTCCGTCCGCGGTTTAGCGCAAAAACTGTTAGTACTAGAGACTTGAAATTTGGCACAAGTATACACCCTAATTACGCCGACAAAGTGGTAGAATAAAAACGTGAAAAAAATTTTTTTAGGGTAACCTCCCCTACTAGTAACGCGCGGATAATTTTTTTTATTTTCGATTTGCATATAATGTAGCGTATCGTTGGATAGGTCTTTTAAAAATATTATGGGTGTGCGAACATCATTTTTCGATTTAGTTAACTGTTCGTGACTTATTAAGCGTTAAAGTGCAAATTTTCGTTAGACTCAAGTGTTCCCCCCCCCCCCTACAGACTAAACGGTTGTTGTTAGAAATTCGAACGTTACGGCGATAGTAGCTACATATAACGAAATTAAAAGGAAAATTATCACACCTAAGTTGGCCCTGCAAGTTTGCGAGTAATAGTCGACCAAACGTATTTTATTAGAAAATTTCGAACAACTCCATAGAAAATATTTATTTATTTTTTTCATTACATTTCTTACTCTGCAACTACGGAACCCTACAATGCGCGTGGCCCGACACGCACTTGACCGGTTTTTTTTATTTAGATCCTACTACGCTACTGCAATAGCTTACTCAGTGCTGAAATTCATCAACATCAAAATTTCAAGAAAAATAATAGATATTAATATAATAAGTAATCTTTTTAGTTCTTGATCAATTGTTGTTATTATTATTATTACTACATATTGTATAATCCCATTCATTCTTTTATAAAACATAAGTAATAAAATATTATTTTTTTATTTAAAATTTGATATCATGCGTACCAATATTTTAAATTAAAATTATAAACGTAGCTTCTTTAAATTAAGCCTCATACTTACTTGATTTTAGAATTTCAAGATGATTAATTGAACTAGAACTATTTTATTCCATAACAAATCCCATTCGTAGCGACCGCTATTAATAACTAAAATACATTTACACAGCACAAACCTTACTTGCGAACCGCAGTAAATTAAATTTAAACATTAATTCTTTGTCTATTAACCGGTCGTTAGCTTCAAAGTGCAATTTCCATGTACGCGGTTCCACTTATTGTTGTGCTCAGCATTTATTTAAAAAGGAAGAACGAGAACAAAAACTGGTTTTATCATTATTAAGTAATTTATATATATTTCGTGGGATTAAAATAACGATTATTCAAATTATCATTAACGTGGGAGTGTTTTTTAAAATAAACCTTGACATTGCAAAACAAACTATGGCCTATAGAGTCGTAGAGCCTATCGTTGGTGAGAACCACGCTTTCACGAAGACCGAGGAGCTGTAAGTTCCCATAGTGAACAATTACTTGGAACAATGATATCGGTTCAAGAGCACTGACTCTTTCAGACGTCATCCTAAACACGTTGATGTATTCGACGGGTTGATTTTTACTTACTACGGTATCGTAAGTTAGGCTTAAACGCTGGTTATACGAGTAGGTAGTGGTGCCAAATGCAACGGTTTGCGCGGGACGTTCCGATTTTCAGAGGTTAGGGACACGTCCCGATATGAACCTGTTCGGAACGGAATGTCCAAGTAAGTACTCTTTACGCATCCATGACCTTTTATTAAAAACCACGGATTGAAGTTTTAATAAAAACAGCTAACTCACTTCTCTTGTTAAATATGGATTCAATAGTAATCATTATTTGTCTAGAAATCAAATTTTAAAATTTTAAAATCTTTAAAATATGCACACACTAAATATTATTTTATGCAAAACAGAACAAATATTTATTTAAAGCCCGCTTATTCGATGCGACATTCTTTGATAACAAAGCCGGTCTTGAGCACAACTTTTTTTCCCCTCACTAGCGCTCTGTCACGCGTCCGAATTTTGACAACTGCTTCTAAATTTAGATAAAAGTTTACTTCAATTCAATATATAAATTATATCGCTTTACATATTATTATGTGTAAAGCGATCTTATTTGTAAAATATCACAACAGTAACAACGATACTTAGTATAGTTATAGTTGTAGTTATGTTGTATCGGTATTCGCTACAAATGGTAGAGAGCCGTGATTCAGTAATGCAGCTGCATGAAAAGATGGGTTACTGGCATGAAGTTATATTTTGACGTTTTTATGTTTATCTGTAACTTTCCTTTCCCCTCTTGACACTGGCCCAGAGATGGACATGATCACATCGACGTCTAAATTATCCAAATTACGAATATACAGACCTGCGATAACGTGCTTTGTCACAAAATGCGATTCAAATGTGAATTCTTAAGTCACAGCGAAATTATAAAAAACCATTGAACGCAAATTTAATGTTCAGGCGTTTAATTTTATTCATTTTGGTAGCGTAACACAATTTTCGAAAGGACGTAAGAAGAATTCCATTTTGAATTCTGTAATTGATTTATTTAATTCTTCTTACTTCTATTCTATCCTATAAGTGGCCAGATCAGACAGAGAATATTAGTATGCCCCACGTACCTACTAACTACGCAATTTAACGGTTTTAGTAATAATATTATATCGAAAATGTCTTTTAGGTAGGTAGGTTAGGTAGTAAAATATTATAGTAATAACAGGCAGGTGAACACAGGAAAAAAATTTGAGCCGAAAATCATAAAACGCCCACGACATAAAAATACGAGTAGTCGACCATAATATATTGAAATAGTAATAATAATCAAGGGAAATCATGTTTATGATCGTTATGACACGCGTATCACTATCAGACTGACTTGGTATTAACTATTGATCGATTTTGTGTTTCGAAATCACATAATAATATCATGTTAAAGGCACACGTATTTGAGTGAAAATGTAGTAGAATATAAGTACTACATTTTCACTTATAAAGGAGTCAAGTAATTTTGGGCCTTCAAAATCGTTACTGGTACACAGTACATTTTGTAATAATTAAACTTAGTTAACAATTAGCAATGTAACTCAAATTTTACTTGATCATAACTTCAATCACGGGCAATTCAAAAAATGCCCGAATTTCAATTATTTTATTTTAAAGTCATTTGAAAATGACTTATTTTGTAGAGTGTTAACACCTGGGCCCAGAAATGTATGGAACAGTATCATTCTCCTTTGTGTACAGTTGTGTTGTCAAATTGTAGCATTAGGTACGTCCATAGATTTATTATACTACACATCAGTCTAAAGAACGTAACTATTTATTATTATCTCTGTGAAATATCAACATTCCTACATTCATATAGCAATACCACAGTAAAACCTTATTATTTGAGCTGTACCTAGTAATTAAATAGCGTAAGTAAAGAACATACTAGGTACCTACATGGATTCGTTTTAAAGATTCTCTTAGTTAAATTATCCTTGTATTACCTAGGTAGCAACTGTTTCATTTGCAACTGTTTATTTAGACAAAATAATTTAATTTTAAATGAACTAGAAAAATTTTTAGGTTTTTGCGTCGCAATAAAAGATCCTGAATCAAGAAATAGCGTCAAAGCAGTTTGAAGTTTAATTAATTCTCAAAATGAAATCTTCTTCAATCAATAAACCATTGAACTTGTCTGTGATTAAACTCCTCATATCAATAGAATAGCTATGTAAGATCATCATTTTTTATAACAAACGACCGACACCGACCTGTTTTATTAACATATAAAATAACAACTTTAACTACACATCAAAGTTTATGATTTCAAGAACAAAAAATATTTTGCAATACTAGCAGCCTTACTAATAAACATTTATACACAAGGTATAACAGAGTTATAGCAGATTCGCTACTAATAAACCAAATTTTGACATTTGTGTGTTATACGCCTGTTATAACAGTTGTATAAATACTATGATGTCTTGTATAACATTTACACAGTCTGTGAACGTTGTATAACTTGAAAATAACCTACAATTTTGATTTTTATTTTGTTCTAAGTGTGCCTTAAAATGGATTATTTAAGTTATTTTGATCTGTTTGATGAATTGGACCGCGAGGAACCACCAAGAAAGAAAAAACATTACAAAATTCGCTACGATCCTTTCTCATTAGAAGATAATGAATTCATGAGTAAATATAGGTTTACAAAGAAATATGTGAGGGAAGTGGTGGAGTTAATTCGCAGCGACATCCAGCAGAGAACCAAGGGTGGCGGCTTTACAGCAGAACTTCAAGTTTGTACAGCTCTGAGGACATGGGCACGGCAGGAAGTTCAAGATGATGCAGCTGATATTCATGGGATGAGCCAGCAATCTGTGACCAATATATGTCGCAGAGTTGCCATCGCACTGGCAAGTCGAACCGCCGACTTCATCTATATGCCACGAACGCTGGAAGAAGAGGAGGAAGTAATGGCTGGATTCCGTAGCATTTGTGGGTTTAGGAACGTGGTGGGTGCTATTGATTGCACTCACATTAAAATAAAAAAAGTCAGCGGAGATAATGCCCAATATTATGTAAATAGAAAAGGTGTATATTCTATAAATGTGCAAGTTGTTTGTGACTCAAAGTTGCAGATCAAGGACATTGTAGCCCATTGGAGAGGCAGCACACATGATTCTCGAATATTTAGAGAAAGTCAAATACGGTGCAGATTTGAAAATGGAGAATTCCATGGTCGATTGTTGGGTGATGCCGGTTATGGCCTTACAAGTTTTTTATTTACTCCCGTGCAAAATCCTATGAATTCCCAGGAAGAGGGATATAACAAGTGCCATATCCTGACAAGAAACCCTGTAGAGAGATGCTTCGGACTATGGAAACAGAGATTTCGCTGTTTGCTTCATGGCTTTAGTGTCTCTCTAGAAAATGTCAAAGTTTATATTGTGGCACTTGCGATTCTCCACAATATTGCTTTAAAAATGGGGGAAAATTTAGAAATTATAGAGGGCAATATACCTAGACAGCCCCGGCAACTACCCCAACAGGATATCCAAGATCACATAACTGGACAGGCTGCAAGGCAATTATTCATTAGAACATATTTTTAAATAAAATTATGATGTATGCTTAAAGGTCTTTTTTATTTAATTTCTTAATTAACATTTCATTTTCTAATTCTAAATTTCTTATTCTCAGTTTCGTTTCCTTTAATCTCAGTTCATGTTCTTCTCTTGCCCATTCATGGGCTTCGCTGATATTTTTCATTTTTATTTCATGTTCAGCTTGTAGTGTATCAACAAGAATTTGGTTCCTGTGTTTTGTCAAATCATTTTGCTAAAACAAATATGTTGTATATTAATAAAACATAATAATCAAAATAGCAAACAAAACCAAAAAAGTTAGAAACCTACTTCAAATGGCAATTTTCTCTTTAAATTCGTGTATTTAGGCTTTTTCATAACTTCCAAATTTAATTTATCCACACTTTCCTCCTCTTTATACTTATTAGGGTTGCTTGTAGGTGTAACAAGTATCTGAAAGAAAAAAACATTAAGGAAACCATTTACAAGCAACAAAACGTGAAAGAAATTCAAAAACAGTATTAATTTTGATATCTTATACAAAAGTTTAAAAATTAGCTTTAAAGCAAAAACTTTGTAACCTAATGATTTCACACCATCAGAGGCCGTTTTTCCCTACTAACTATAATAAATAAAAAAATAACCGGCCCATTTAAATAAGACACTTTACACAGCCTTTTGGTCGTTATCAGTGGATATCATAGCTCTGATGGATTAAATTTGATCTGCAGGGCATAATCCCAGTCATCAGACAGTGATCAGTTTAAGAGCTGATTAAAAACAAATCCCAGGAGAATTAATAAAAGGTTTACCAACCTCTTGCATGTTCTCAACATGTTGTATTGGACTGAAGACAACTTCTTGTACTACCTCTACAGGACTCATTACAAATACTCCTTTATTGGTCGCATCATTTTTAGTTTCCTATAAAATGTAAAGTAAATATTAAATCAAGACAAAATACTCAATAAACTGAAATACTCAACCAAATAATCATATCTAGTATTCAAAATGTAAATAATTATCATTTCAAAATAAGGTAGGTATGTACCTGCAAAATAATACCATCACTATCAAATTCATTACAGTCCACTTCAAATTCCTGCGGGATCATTTCCAAAATTTCATTTGTCACAACGTCTGGGCTTGGAGGCTTATGTCCTCCACCAGTTGCATTCCGTTCCCTTTTATAGTGGGACAATTTGTTCTTCGCATCCAATTTTGTCGTCCGCCACTGTTGTTTTATTTCCACTATTGTTCTCGGTCTGCTGTTAAGTTCATTATATCTATGACCAAAGCAAACAAGAGAACATTAATATACTGTAAACGATGAGAATCATGGTAGGCAATGAAAGAAGTCAATTTACTAAAATCACTATTCCATAGGATACAGATGTACTTACATGTATGTACATCTTGAAATGTACAGGTGTGCATTTTAAGCACTAGTCGTCGTTATATTTAAAAAGGGAGCATCTATGGTACACTACAGTACGACTAATTTAGGTGGCGGTTAGAATGAAAAAGATTGTCACAAACCTCTGAGTTATTTTCTGCCAACTAGCATTTTTCGCTTTGTTCGTGTTGGTATCTGTGTTCTTGTTTTCAATTATTCCCACAAATTCCTTAATGCAATTACGTAGTAAGTCCTAAAACACAAAAGAAGACGTTACATTTTACCTAGCTAGTTCATTTAATTTAAGTAGAATTTCTTTTCAACATAAAAAATAATTACACTTACCTTTTCCAATGAGTTTGTTGGGTAGCGGAGTTCTTCTCAGTAGTGACTGCACTTGGAACTCTGCTAAGTGAATAACATTGATCTTGACGAATAAGTTTTTCTTTTTCTTCATTTATTATAATTGAAGGAATTGAAAAATTTTATGATTATTATATTTTAACCAAGTAGTTTAAATTCTAATTTTTAATTTACTATTAATATATGATTTTGCTTTTACTATATGTAATGGTTATTCGCTCTAGGTAGTTTATGATTTATTGACGTTTTGAAAGTATCTGTAAAGATCTATTCGAAATAAAAATATTTTCTATTTCTATTTCTATTTCTAATGAATCCCAATTAGCGGAACGTTTTCTTTTTGTGATAATATTGATCATATTATTATTTTCTTTATTCATCTTTAGAAGTTATTTCAAAAATAGATAAACTTTTCGCGCGAATTAAGTTTAGAAATGTCAAGAAAGATGACTTTGACATTTATCGATACATTCAAAAACATATTACATACAAGAGATAACTGCTATAAAAATAATATTTGTGAATCGCATTTATTGCTATTATAATGTTTTTCCGGGTAAAAAACAGCACTTATATTATTTTTTAAGTTAATTGTAATTTTAGCTTAGAAAAAATGTATAGAAACATTAGTGGTAGAATTACGATTTTAGATTTCAGAACGCTAATCTTAATGTTGCTAGTAATCAGTTGTGAACCGAATGAATAGTTATACAAGGCTTACCCATGGTTTATTAGTAACAACTTGTGTAAATGCTTAATCACTCCTTATTCAATGCATAAGTATTATGGTGTTAAACAATGGTGTAACAGATTTTTATTAGTAAGGCTGTAGGTGTATATCATAATTTTAGCGGAACTTGATATTTTTAATGGAATCTAGAGTCGAAATCGAAAGTAAATGCACGCACAGCACGAGACGCGTTGACTTCTTTCACAGTGTAATTTGCCAAGTTGTATTTGAGAAAAACAAAAATAAGATCCGTAATATAATCCGTAATAAGAGTAAGATCCGTATTACAATGTCGTTTCTGCAAAAAGAGAGTTTTGTTAGTGGAGAAGTTCAAACTTAATTTTAACGATTTAAAAATACTAAGACACTAAATACTTATATCTAATTTTTAAATTAAAAATGCACAACTTTAATATTTAAGTTTTAATTTTTGCCAGCACTCCCGGAGTGCAACCCGTTGTTTTATTTTGCAATACTGATTTCGTAATTTACACCACCAATTACAATAATTGGAAAACAAACGTCAAGTTTGAATGATACACACCTGTCTACACCCCTTTGTAATTAATCATTTGATAATTAACTATGTAGATATGATGAAGGGGTATGCATCAGAAAGAAAAATAAAACACCAATTATCTAAAACAGCTAATTTTTTTGAAGTTATACTTCTTTTCTGTTAAATCAGTAGGTCGTTTTCAACGTGTGGTCGTCGCAGATGATCCATGAAGGTATCCGGAAAGGCCACTAAATCATACTAAAAATCCCATAATTTCTATAATAGAGGCAAATAATTTGGACCCCGGGGGTGGAAACGCATCTACATTGTTTTCTTGTGTGACTGATTTATAAGCTGTAGTACCTATTCAATTGCCCTTGATGTGAGCTGTAAACTTGTTTACCATTTTCATGGAAAGGCACTGGAAGATGGCAAAAACACGGTGGTCCGCGATATTGGTGGTGCGAATGTATTGACGTTGATCGCACACAAATTTAATTTCACCAATCAATAACCACCAAATAGCATGCGTGACTTCAGTAAACCATGGATAAAACCATTTGAAGCATTAGGAGTTATTAAGATTACTTTAAAAATAGACAAAATGACTTCAGACTGTTAAGTAACTGGAACCTTTATAATCCAATCCTGAAATACATAGTTTGCGCATTTGAGTCTTTGCCACAACGACACAACTACAAAGAACTCTGCGTTGACTCAAAAAGAATCATATATAGCTTTTATTACCGCCGTATTAAGTGCCCTTGTGTGTAAGGAGTTTTTTCTCTGATAGTGTAACTACGTAGGTACACTCTATTACAACATTACTCTGTTGTAGTGGCGGTCGGATGCGTCGACCGACACGCACCAGCAGTATTACACTACCGATTTTATAACACTTACTGTCTCCATCAACAGCAATTAACATAAATTCATATCGGTGTCGCGGTACACATGTTCCATTAATGTTCTTTGCCAATATAGTATCAATTTTTATTAAAACCGCCAATCAAACGTAGTTTTTCATTATTATTATTATAGAGCAGACCGCCCGGGATACTAAAAAGCGACCTAAATGTCGGATCAATTTTAAAAATCATTTATATTCACGTTCAGGCGATCAATTCTTTAAAATTGTTCAATTTCAATGAGTGGGACGCTCAAAAAATAAAGTACAAAACAAAAGTAAAAATAAAAATCAATTAGGTAATTATTTGAAAACTATTCTTGAAAGCTAAACAGCTTTCCTAGAAACTTAATAGGCCATAGGTCAATGGACAGGATGAGCAAGTAGTAGTAGGTATAGATTATTCGATAGATAAACAAACACGAAACTATAAAACTTAGCTATCGATCATACTTGTTCAGATTATTTATAAGCCGGGTCTGTTGCGACAAAAATGCAAGAACATTTAAAATACAACGAAATGGGATATTGTTTTGATAGGTCTGTCACTGTAGCTTCTATTTTGTATGTGTTTTGTATTGACCCATAACATGACATCGGCCTCATGTCGTGTAATGGGTCTGTATCGTAGCTGCGAAGAACTGGGATATGCAATCTACAAAAGAAACGAAGTCTTTTATAAAAAAGAGAACTAAGATTTTTTAATCCTTCAATGAAAATTTTGAACAGCTACTACGAAACAATTCTCTTTAACTTAGATTTTACTAAACAACTTTTTTTTCTTTTATTCTAAATCTCATAAAATCTTCTTTCTTTCGGAAATTTTAACAAAATCTTGTAGCAAGGCAAGGCTTGTAAAGGGAAGTGTTAATATTTCACAATTTTCGCAATGCGTGGTAGGGAAAGGGCTTAAACTTACCATAGCTTATTAAATAATAATAGTAAGTAAATACTCCTTTGGGAATCATTAAATTATATTATCTCAAATGAGTAGGCCCACCTGGGCCTTCACACCCACGATTCGTCTACAATGTTTATTACTCTATGTAGGTACCATACGGCCCATATATAGGTGCATATTGCCTAACTATCGAACTAATTGCCAATCTACAAGATTACTACTAGGAATCTACGTCATCATCATCATTTCAGCCAAAAGACGTCCACTGCTGAACAAAGGCCTCCCCCAAAGAATGCCACAACGAACGGTCTCGGGCCGCCCTCATCCAGCGATTGCCCGCGACCTTCACCAGGTCGTCGGTCCACCTCGTGGGGGGCCTGCCTACGCTTCGTTTTCCGGTACGTGGTCGCCACTCTAGAACTCTTCTGCCCCAACGGCCGTCAGTCCTGCGAGCTATGTGCCCTGCCCACTGCCACTTCAGTTTCGCTATTCGGTGGGCTATGTCAGTTACTTTGGTTCTCATGCGGATCTCCTCATTTCTGATTCGATCTCGCAGAGAAACTCCAAGCATAGCCCTCTCCATTGCTCTCTGAGTGACCTTGAGCCTTCTTATGAGGCCCATAGTGAGCGACCACGTTTCGGTTCCGTATGTCATCACTGGCAACACACACTGGTCAAAGACCTTCTTCTTCAGACACTGCGGTAAATTGGACGAGAAGATATAACGCAGCTTCCCGAACGCTGCCCATCCGAGTTGGATTCGGCGATTGACCTCTTTCTCGAAGTTGCCTAACTGGACCGTTTGTCCCAGGTATACATAATCGTCAACAACTTCGAGTGTAGTACCCTCGACCATAACAGGAGTGGGCGTAACAAGGACATTCGACATAAACTTCGTCTTTTCCATGTTCATTTTAAGGCCCACTCGTTGGGAGGCCCTACTGAGGCCATTGAGCATTGTGCCAAGGTCTTCCAGGGTCTCAGCCATGACTACGATATCAATCGGAGGTGGGAGATGTACTCGCCGTTAATGGCGATGCCGAGTCCGTTCCAGTCCAGAAGCTTGAAGACATCTTCCAATGCAGCGGTGAACAGTTTCGGAGATATGACATCTCCCTGTCTCACACCTCGCTGCAGTTGGATAGGTTTCGAGCTCTGGTCCTGAAGGCGAACCGACATAGTGGCGTTTTCGTACAAGCTCCTGAGCACCTCAATGTATCGGTAGTCGACTTGGCACCTCTGGAGAGACTGTAGCACAGCCCAAATCTCGACCGAATCGAAGGCTTTCTCATAGTCCACAATACTCTTCTGTCTTCTGTATAACCTGCCGCAGCGTGTGTATGTGGTCTATGGTGCTAAAACCTTTACGGAACCCGGCTTGTTCGGGAGGCTGGAAGTCGTCGAGTCTGCGAGATAGACGATTCGTGATTACTCTCGAAAACAGCTTAAAGACGTGATTTAGAAGTGCGATGGGCCTATCGTTTTTAAGAAGGGTATTGTCACCATTCTTAAAGAACAGTACCACCACACTTCTGTGCCACGCCTGTGGCGTTTTGCCCTCGGATATGACGGAATCGACCATCAACTGAAGAGCTTCTAATACTGGCCTTCCGCCCGCATTCAGGAGTTCAGCAGTGATTCCGTCATCACCCGGCGCCCTGTTGTTTTTCAGCTGTTTGAGTGGCGTACTAATCTCGTCTAGACTGACGTCCGGGATATCTTCGGTGTAGTGTCGGGTCAGTCCGGCTCTAGGATCTGCTGCCGGACTGTTAACAAGTGGTCGCGCTGTCGCGTACAACTGTCCGTAGAACCGCTCGATCTCTTCCGCAAGCTCAGGTTTCGACGATACGATTCTGTCGTCCTCTGTCTTCAGCTTAGTCAGGCAGCTCTGCCCTATAGACAGATCTTTGGCGAACACTTTGGAGCCCTTGTTCCGCTCTATGGCCGTTTTAATACTGTCAGTATTAAACTGCCGAAGGTCGCGAGTCAGTGACTTCGAGATCTGTCTGTTGAGCCGCCTATACACTAAAGCATCTTCAGAGGACTTCAGAACCATACCGCGCCTCTCATCCATGAGCTTGAGAGTTGAGTCGGATCTTCTTGGTCTTGCTTGTGTGGCGGGTCTTAAAGCACTTAGACCCAGCCGTACGGACAGTTTCCACAAACCTGTTGTTGTATTCGTCCACATCGACGCAATCACTCAGGCATTCGAAGCGATTTTGAAGTTCGAGTTGGAAGCTCTCGGGGTTTTGGGCAGGTGCTGGTCGGAGCGTAGACTTCATTAGCCGGGATCTTTCCAGCTTGACATTAATATTCAGTGTGCCTCTAACCATTCGGTGATTGCTGCCGGTTTTGACCGAATTGATCACAGAGACATCACTGAATATATGTCGCTTCGTGGACATAATGAAGTCTATCTCATTTTTAGTTGCACCGTCAGGACTGATCCAGGTCCACTTCCGGCACTTCCGCTTCCTGAAGAAAGAGTTCATCATGTAGAGGCTCTCTTTCTCCATGAAGTCAGCCAGAGTTTGGTCCCTGGTGTTTCGTCGCCCATATCCAAATCGTCCCACTTTCAGCTCATGATCACCTCGAACGCCCAATTTTGCGTTGAAATCCCCCATGACAACGTTGTAGTGGGTCTAAGAACTATGTATGGCTCTGGAAATATCCTCATACATAGTATCTACCTCATCATCGGAGTGTGCGGAGGTCGGGGCGTAGACCTGTATGACCTTCAGCGAATACCGTTTGGTTATTCTGAGTATAAGGTACGCCACCCTCGACGACACACTCTCGATTTTGACAACGTTGTTCACGAGGGACTTGCGGACGATGAACCCGAAACCACCCTGGGACAGTTGTTCGCCCTCCCGGAAATAGAGCAGGTTACCAGACTTGAGGGTTATCGAGTCCTCCCCCTGTCTTCGGACTTCCGATAACCCTATAATGTGCCATCGTAACCCGCTCAATTAAAGTTAAGGAGCGTTTTCTCGTCAAACATCCCGCAGTCCTTGAAGACGAAAGTCTTTAACCAGTGCGTTTTACCGGTGATGACCTACGGTGCCGAGACGTGGTCTCTCACTATGGGTCTCGTACGAAAGCTCCATGTCACTCAGCGGTCAATGGAAAGGGCTATGCTCGGCGTTTCCCTACTGGATCGAATCAGAAATGAGGAGATCCGTAGGCGAACGAAAGTCGCTGACATAGCCAAGTAGATTTCCAAGCTGAAGTGGCAATGGGCAGGGCACATAGCTCGGAGAACCGATAGCCGCTGGGGCAGAAAGGTTCTCGAGTGGAGACCACGTACCGGCAAACGCAGCGTAGGACGTCCACCTGCAAGATGGACCGACGACCTGATCAAGGCTGCAGGTACCCGCTGGATGCACGTCGCTTCCGATCGGTCGGCATGGAGGTCCTTGGGGGAGGCCTATGTTCAGCAGTGGACGTCTTATGGCTGATATGATGATGATGAACCCGCTCAATTCTTCCTCCAGTTCCATGACTTTCTCGTCAGTCCGCAGTGTCCGTACGTTGTATGTTGCCAGGGCCAGTTGTCGTCGGGTGTGGTACCCTGGCATCTCCCGGTGATTCTTAGCACCCCCTGCCCCGCCGTTACCATGACCGATACCACCATGGTCAGGAATAGCGGAGCTACCGGAGACTAGGGGCCGTTGTGTTTTAGTGTGACTCATTTGGGGTGATTTGCCATAATCGCCACGCTTGGCAAACGGATTGGCGATCGCAGTGGCGGAAATTTTATCACGGGACGCTGCTGCCCATCCCGGATACTCCTACCGCCATGGTTTGACCGCCATTGTTCGGTTGACTGACTGCACTAGAGGAAGAATTCCCCTCCACTAGAAGAGAATTCTTCCTCTAGCGGGCGATGGGGTCGTCACATCCCGACGCCAGGGGAATCTACGTAACTGGCAAAAAATAACTATTTTTATTTAATAGCTCAGCATCTATAGACTTAAAGTTCTGAGCTTAAGATACTTTACTAAATATACCTACAACTAGAGTTACTAGTTATTAGACTACGTAAATTTATTCCGTCAATAACAAACGTTAAAGAGCAAACAAAATTGTATTATTCTCAAATTTCTCTCGGCTGTTCAACAGTGCCCACACTCGTCGACATTTGATCTGAAGATGTCAAAATAACATCAAATAACCACAGATATCTCACACTTTTCTTCAGCCGCATAGGAATAACCTTTTAAACACATGACGTGTAGACTATTTGCCTTTACAGTTTACTTTGCTTCTCAATTGTTGGTTTTAAAGCTTTCGTCCATAACAATTTCACTAAAGAAACTTACATGAATCATCAATAAGCGTTTTCAACACAGGGTAAGTGGTACTACAACTGCATATAAAGATTAAGTAGAGATAGGTATGAATAAGCTCAAAAAACAGACTTTGATTGGATGGATTGGTCAGATGCCAAATTTCAGCCGTGGTGGCCAATCTTAAGGAAGAGCCAACTACGAAAGACTACTAAAGTGTACAATTGTACCTATATGTAAATTCCGGTACACTGAGTACCGGTAAGAGTAAGGACTCTTAAAGCCTCCGAAACGATCCTTAAGCAATCCGAAACGATCTTTAAGCAATCCGAAACGATCCTAGAATGATCAGGCCCAGGATTGACGGTTTTATGAGCTCATCGAAGCACAAGGCTCTAGTGTGGAAATTCTCAGTAGTAGGTACTGAGAATTACAGCATAAGAAAACCGCAGTACATAGTCCGAACTGGGGATCAACGAGACCTTTGACTCATATTGATCATTGCGCTTGCAATCGTTATACAAGCAGTCGTTAGGTAGGTTTAAGCTATTCCTCTATCAAAACAGTAGACAGGTACGATTATAGACACAGTCGTACTCACAATGAAACAGACCGAAATTTCTTTTCGGTCCCTCATTCTTTTCTTGCGCTCTCTAGTTCCATGATCAGAGCTCTACCACTATCCATAAATTAGAAATCAATTTAAGTTTAAAGGAGTCCTTAACGAAGTTGCTACGTAGGTACCTATAAACGTTGCTACGTAACTAAACGTATCAACAGGTAAACAAATTGTTTTATTACGAAATATCTCGATCTTTAATTATTTTTATCACGTACCTAATCAACAATCAAGTAGAGTAATAAAATAAAGTGAAAGAAAAAATAATGATAGATAAGAGCTTTATCAAAAGATAAGGCCCACGCAGGTAACGAACGCGAGCGCTAGCGCTTTAAAAGCTCAAACAAAATTTTAATAAATTATAAATCGCTTACCGAAATAGCCATTTTTTCCACTGATCAACGAGGATGATGATCACTGTGTCTTTTTAATCATCACTCAACTTTCACCAGGCACCGAACCAGGATGACCTTACATGCCGGCAATCCTTATTTTGTGTCACAAAAAAAAATCGAGTTTATACACAAACCGCGCACTCATATCGTTTTACGTGCTGTCGAAGCAGTGGTCGATGGAGAATAAGGCGGCGGGTAAAGCACGAAAAAGTCAATGGTTCCCACGTGAGAGAAATGCGCGCGTGAACAATAGTGGAGGCTGCGCGCGAGTCGAAAGGTGGGCAAAAAGCGAATGGGCGCAACCGCGGCGCGCGCCTTCTACGACAGGGGAACGCCGCTCTTTACCTGCTGACCCATTTCAAACGCAACTAACGACAATGGCCGTGTCAGGAATTCCTAAATCTCACTTGACCGACGATCTGATCATTTCCAAAAAAATCGTTTGAATAACAACATCGATAGCATCTATAACCTTATCAACATCTTTCATTTCATTTACCGATTTCTGATTAATATCATGAAAATATTTTCGAATGTATTAAAATAATGAAAATACACTATTTTAACAGCATTTTCTTTTAATGGTCGAAGATAAATATCTTAATTCCTCAATAAAAACAGGTATGTTTAACGGCGTAGGAACGTCCAAAGACATGGAATGTGATATAATTACGTAATGTGCCTTGCCTTAAAATTACTAGTGTGCTTCATAGGACTGCCCGACAAAAACTTCTCAAAAGTCATCGGATTATTCTTAGATGTTACAGTATAGAGGGAGCCTGTTCTGCTAACTATATGTCTGTAATTAGATACCTATTGTGACTTTATCCTTCTGGATACACAAGAATAAACCCTGTAGGTAACCAGTTAGTAAATTATACTTATTAGGGGTATTTACGTATAATTGCCAAAATAATAATTTTTCATGTAATTCGTGTAAAAGGTATATTCAATATATTATAAACTAGCTGTGCCCGCGACTTCGTCTACGTGAGAAAAAATATGATTGTTCAGTATCTATCAAAGTCGTGGGCGCAGCTAGTATAAAAGTAGCGTAAGTTACTACATATGACATCAGCTATCTGCCAGTGAAAGTCCCATCAAAATCGGAGACACTCAAATTCTGTTTATTTGTATGTAGATATGTATGTATGTATGGTTGTATGAAGATAAAAGTAGCCTAAGTTACTCCTTATCACATCAGCTATCTACCAGTGAAAGACCCGTCAAAGTCGGATACACTCCAATTCTACTTATTTGTATGTAGGTATGTATGTGTGTATGGATGTATGGAGATAAAAGTAGCCAAAGTTACTCCTTACCACATCAGCTATCTGCCAGTGAATGTCCCGTCAAAATCGGTCAAGCCGTTCCCAAGATTGGCCCCGCCAAACAGACAGACAGACAGACAAAAATTGTAAGGTATATATATGTACCGTGTATACATACATATGCGTTTAATAAAAAGCGGTTATTTTAATATTACAAACAGACAATCCAATTTTATTTATTTGTATGTTTATAGATTTATTATGGAGGCTACAATACAACATAAGACCTAAAAATTCTGTGAAAATTTTAAGCGCCTACATTATAGCGGTAACAGAAATACATAATTTGTGAAAATGTTACCTTTCTAGCTATCACTATTTATGAGATACAGCCTGGTGACAGACAGACGGACGGACGGACAGTCAGATAGACAGCGGAGGATTAGTTATCCGTAGGGTCCGTTTTTACCTATTAGGTACGAAACTCCCTAAAAGATTCAACTAAGATACAGAATAGCTTAAAAATATTCGATACGATTCTTTAAATTGACATAACTTTTTTATTTTTGAACCGATTCACATGAAACAAACACTAAATCTTAAGTGAAACCGCAAATCGAATAAGCCGTTTTTTATATTAGCGTGCACAAACACACAGACAAACATACATTTTTCCGGGATAAAAAGTACCTAGTGTTGTGCGCCAAAGGTTAAAGTATAATCATGCCAAGTTTCATTGTAATCGGAATGGTATTTTTTATGTGATGCTTGAACAAACAGACAGACAGACAGACAGACAAAAAAAAATCTAATCACATATTTGTGTTCGGTATCGATCTAATAACATCCCCTGGTATTTATTTTTTCAATATTTTACAGTATTTTACGTACAGAATTTACACTTCTACAGATTTATTATAAGTATAGATTAAAAATATCAAGTCTTCTTTGTTATATATTACAAGCTGTTTATTTTAGGAGGATTTTAAAACTCCTCAACACCTAAACTTCCATTTAAATTATATCCCTCAAGAGTTTTCTTGAGAGGTTCACTTGAACTTTCAAAACTTATTTCGTAATGCCATTAGTTTTCTAAACTATCTTGTATCAATGAATAGAGAACGCCGCCAGTTAAGTTGTAAGTACTTTATCTATCAGATAGTTGTTGGGATCATTTTATGTACATGGATAGAGTAACAAGATCTACAAGACATCATAATTTAATATTATTTCACTCGTCACATTAAACTTCGTCTGGCCTTTCAAGGATCAAAGTATTTAAATTAAAGTCAGAACAACACTTGAAAGTTAAGCCATCGCAATTAAGGCTCATTTCATCCATTTCTTACCCTTTTCCTATTAGAAATGACAGGAATGCACTCGCGTGAATCATACTTGACCTTTAAAACCGAATCGTGGGTCGCGGTCGTTTCATTGATCATAAAATAAATACCAAAAAGTTTTAAGTGTCTCACATGTAACAGAGTCAACAGACATTAATTTTAAGGATCTTATGCATAGTCATATAAAACGTTTTAACATAAACATACAGGTAGGTATGTTCATTGTCATTATTATAGTTCACATTTATCTACTTTCATAAAATCGTTAAATCTTCAAATATAATGTTCACAAAATCCGTTCTAAGCACTTTGTCTGTAATTCATAGCCTGGGTTAACGTAACGTAACGTAGCCTGGGTTGCACGAAAATATTCGTTTAAGTTAAAGTTATTGTCACATTTCACATCCTTCTCTAACTTTAACAGATTTCTATAAGTTACAGAAGGATGTGAAATATTAAAATAACTTTAACTTTTACAAATATCGTGGTGCAACTCAGGCTTAGAGAACGTCTACTACCTGCCTGCCAAATTTCCTCTTTGTAGTTAGCAGATTTTTCGATTATCCGTGATAGGTGACCACTCGCATAAATGTATACTTATATTTAGATTAAATTTGCAATGTTTTTTTATTGTACTAGCTATTAACAAACATTTTTATAATCATTAATCCCATTTCACCACAGGAATTCATTATATTTGGTCGCATGAACACAGTATAGTACAGACTACATACCTACTCTACATTAGGTATTTATGTATTCCGTCACGAAATGATTGGACTGTAGAAGAAACTCATTACGTAAAAACTGCCGCCGCTATTAAATATTTAATTAATGAGCCTTTATTCGACAAAAAAAGACTGCGGAAATATGTCTTACGTGTATACAACATAGGTATTTACCCATAATTCTTAGAAATAATTTTGGCGTGTCTTTAACGAACAACGACTTCGGATTAAAAGCGTTCAGTCGCTAAATGGTAAAAGTGATATCTTTATAATTTTGTCCAGTCTGTTTATTTAATTATTTTAATTTTATTCTTCAACTACTCACACTTTGTGAGTAAACACAACGTATAAAAAAAAACAAATAAAGAGCGTGGTTCCCATAAAGGGTAAAAAACAGAAAATCATTAAATCCTGTAAAATATTATAACGATTGCCGAATACTCGTTTTTTTAAAAAACGAGAAGGTTCTCAATTCGGCCGGTATATTTAAATATTTTTTTATGTATGTACGTGAAATTCGCCGAGATTTCTAAACCGATTTACGTAATTCTTTTTTTGTTTGATGCGGAATAGTTTCGAATTGGTCCCATAAAAATTTGATTCAGATAGGCCCATCAGATTTTATTTTATGAGCATTTTTTTACTTACTTTCATCTCAGACTAAAGGATTATGAATAGACGGCGAGTTGTCATAAGTCGGCGAGACGTCCTAGATAGTCCTAATGCGCATGACAACAGTAATAATTTTGTATCGACACACCTAAACAATTTAAATAAGGTATCTAATTCACGAAGCTAAAAGAGTCAGATTTTACAAATTAAACAGATGTGAACATTAATCTAATTGGCAATAAACTAAAAAGTATTAAATAAATATAACTACGTTGTAGAAATTAAACTTGCGGATTTTCTCGCGTATACAACACTCCCAAACTTCTTACACCCGACGTTTCGGTCGCTTTCCAGCTACCGTGGTCACGGGCAGTCTGAGTAGTCTGCCCGTGTACCTATTAGTAAATAGCACATATAAATAATAGGTAGTATATAATTACAATTAAATCTTTACTATTTTTTACTTTTCAGTTTTGAAGTCGGTTTTTCTTAACGTAGTTATAACGTTTTCGTAGGTTTTCGCGAGACTGAGTAGTCTGCCCGTGACCACGGTAGCTGGAAAGCGACCGAAACGTCGGGTGTAAGAAGTTTGGGAGTGTTGTATACGCGAGAAAATCCGCAAGTTTAATTTCTACAATGTATGAAGCTCGCGAAAACCTACGAAAACGTTATAACTACGTTAAGAAAAACCGACTTCAAAACTGAAAAGTAAAAAATAATAAAGATTTAATTGTAGTTATCTACTACCTATTATTTATATGTGCTATTTACCAATAGGTTTGAAGTCGGTGCCAAGCCAAAATCACTAAAGCAGGCATTTCATTGTATTAAAACGTAACTTCACGTCTGTAATCCCCGAAGGGGGAGGTAAATGCATGAATTCAAGCATACATGCAAACACCCACGATTCGCCGGTTACGTTTTTTTCAGTGTATTAATTTGCTCGTATTCATATTTAAGTGATTAAAATATGATTATTTGTTTAAAGCTTGGCACCGAATTCAAACCTATTAGTGAATAGCACACAACACATATAAATAATAGGTAGTATATAATTACAATTAAATATTTATTATTTTTTACTTTATTTTTTTTTTTTGTTATAAAAGTGGCAAACAAGCATGCAGTTCACATTAATGTTAAGTGAAGACTGCAGCCTATAGACACCCACACAATGACCAGAGGTCAAAATGCAGATGCGCTGCCACTCCTGAGGCATTAGGTGTTATGCCTCTGTGCCGGAAATTACAGGGCCGTACATTACCACCTGACCGGAACACGATAGTGCTGAACACTACCATTTAGCGGCAAGTATATTAGGTAATGCAGTGGTGCCTACGCCCGCGAGCTCCGTCACTGGAGCTCTACCACCAGTAAAAACGTAATATACGCAATCATTGACAAGTATAACATTTCAAGCTCTGCAGGTTGTTTTTAAATATGTACTGTAGACTGTCTGGAGAGCTTGCAATTCAGCTCTACCTACATAATTTTTGTATAAGTAAGTTGAGGTCATAGAGCAACACGGGCCACCGGCGCTGTGTTGCTCTATGGCTTCAATTTGGGACTAACTCATAAAAAATTATTGATTACAATCCCCGGGGCTATCCCGGGGTTTTCTGTCGCCAATCTCCAAATCCCGGGATTAAAGAAAGACTCAGAATCGAATTCCCCACGCAAAAAAAAATACCTTTTTCCTTATAAAGTACGGAACTCTTAAAATAAACAGTTTAGATACAATTACAAATTGACAACTCTATAAACCGATTTTTAAGTGCATATTATTTGGCACAAATCTGCATAAATTCATAAAATCCATATTATGGACTTGCTGTCATTAAGTATGCAAGTCCCGTTCAGATGACGAATGAAGTTAGTATTCGATACGTTGGCCAGTTATTCAGTGAAATTGTAAAATTTCGACGGCAAACGCCACTTATTTACTAAACAAGTGCTTTCGCAAGCTGCTGCCATTCCGTTCACGTCGTATTAAGAAACTTTTACCCGAGAATTCGTATTTGTCCTGGTGCATAATGTTTTATTGTTAACTTGGAAATTGGATCAAGATTCTAGTATTATGTAAAAATGTTTCGTGGTCACATCTTTACATTCTTGGTTGAAGATATTGGCATGGATTTGAGGTAACTTTTTAATTTTTGTGTGAGTAGGTAATCAGTGATATTTAGATAACTTAATTTCAGTGATTGATGACTATTCGCCTCACCAAATGAGTGATGAACAAAAGGAGAATTGGTCTTCCACTCAACGATACTCAAAAGACTCACAACTCACAATGGCTGGTCCTGGACCACCCTCATCGAGCTATATATGTATATGAATCCCTGGAATAAAATTTACCTCCACTTATTCGTATTATATAAAATATTTATTTTATCAAATCGTCCTCCAAAGATTCATTTTTTGATAATGTTTTTTTTTCTACTGGTGGTAGAGCTGTCACTGGGACGGAGCTCGTGGAAGTAGGCACCATCGTATTGCCTAATCTCCGCTGAACGATAGTGATCCTGTACGGCCCTGTAAATGCCGTCACAGAGGCACAACAATTTGGACCTCAGGAGTGGCAACGCATCTATATTGAAATCTCTTCGTTTCATGTTGATGTCTATAGGCTACAGCATCACTTTATATCAGTTTTGATACTGATGGTAGATTTCCAGTGACGGAGCTCGCGGGCGTAGGCACCACCGCATTACCTAATTTACTTGCCGCTAAATGGTAGTGTTCAGCACTATCGTGTTTCGGTCAGATAGTAATGTACCTACGGCCCTGTAATTTCCGGCACAGAGGCATAACACCTTAGGTCTGAGGAGTGGTAACGCATCTGCATTTTGACCTTGGTCTTCATGTGGGTGTCTATAGGCTGCAGTCATTACTTAACTTCAATGTGAACTGTATGCTGCCACTTCCATTACATAAAAAAATTAATATAATAATGTATGTTCGTTTGCCACTTCATGCAATCTAGTATATAATAGGTACCTATACTAGTGTGTGATTTTATGATGAAACTTTCATTTAAGTTGGTTATATTACGCTAAAAAAGGAAAATGCAATTGTTTTAGAATACACAACGTGTGTACAAACGTTATTATTATTCAAATTGCATAAGTTGTATTGCACCAAATCGCAAAGAAGAATGTGATGCGAATAGACAATCGAGGAATCATCGAAAGTTTCTAGATATTTCGATCGATATTCACGTCTTATATAAGCATACAACAGTGTACAGGACAAATTCTAAAGATTTATTCGGATTGCCTAATTCACTGTGCCAAATCTGGGGAGATATATCGTAATCGCCACGCTTGGCATGCGGATTGGCGTTGGCAGTGGTGGTAGGTTTAAACCAGGACGCTGCTGCCTTTCTGTGTTATTGGCGTTATTGCACTTATTAGCGTCTTATTATTGGAATGGTTTGACCGTCATCTATACTTATAATAAAACTGTAGAAGTGTGAATTCTGAACATTAAAAATATTTTTTAAAAATACCAGGGGATGTTACTAGATCGATACCGAACACAAATATGTGATTAGATAATTTGCAAGCAATTGGCTTACCGATTTGCAGTTCTACTAATATATTGTGGTAAGTTTTACGAAACATTTACGGTCTTATTCATAAAAATTTATAACTCCTCTAAGAGCTCGCTATAGTATGCTATAAGAAAAAAACGGGCGTCCCGACGCCCAGCGTCCCGACTCCCAGCGTCCCGACGTCGAGCGTCCCGACACCCAGCGTCCCGACTCCCAGCGTCCCGACGTCGAGCGTTCCGACGCTAAGCGTCAGGTGCCAGACGTCCCGACGCCGAGCGTCCCGACGCCCAGCGTCCCGACGCCCAGCGTCCCGACGCCCAGCGTCCCGATGTCGAGCGTCCCGACATCGAGCGATCCTACGCCCAGCGTCCCGATGCCTAGCGTCCCGACGCCCAGCGTCCCGACGCCCGGCGTCCCGACGCCCGTCGTCCCGACGCCCAGCGTCCCGGCGCCCATCGTCCCGACGCCCAGAGACCCGACGCCCAGCGTCCTGACGTAGAGCGTTTTGACGTCGAGCGTCCCGACGTCAAGCGATCCGACGCCCAACGTCCCGACGCCTATCGTCCCGACGCCCAGCGTCCCGACACCCAGCGTTCCGACGTCAAGCGTCCCGACGCCCATCGTCCCGACGCCCAGCGTCCCGACGCCAAGCGTTCCGACGCCAAAAGTCCCGACGTCGAGCGTCCCGACGCTCAGCGTCCCGCCGCCAAGCGTTCCGACGCCAAACGTCCCGACGTCGAGCGTCCCGACGCCCAGCGTTCCGACGCCCAGCGTCCCGACGCCCAGCGTCCCGACTCCCAGCGTCCCGACGTCGAGCGTCCCGACACCCAGCGTCCCGACTCCCATCGTCCCGACGTCGAGCGTTCCGACGCCAAGCGTCAGGTGCCAGACGTCCCGACGCCGAGCGTCCCGACGCCCAGCGTCCCGATGTCGAGCGTCCCGACATCGAGCGATCCTACGCCCAGCGTCCCGATGCCTAGCGTCCCGACGCCCAGCGTCCCGACGCCCGGCGTCCCGACGCCCATCGTCCCGACGCCCATCGTCCCGATGCCCAGCGTCCCGGCGCCCATCGTCCCGACGCCCAGAGTCCCGACGCCCAGCGTCCTGACGTAGAGCGTTTTGACGTCGAGCGTCCCGACGTCGAGCGATCCGACGCCCAGCGTCCCGACGCCTATCGTCCCGACGCCCAGCGTACCGACACCCAGCGTTCCGACGTCAAGCGTCCCGACGCCCATCGTCCCGACGCCCAGCGTCCCGACGCCAAGCGTTCCGACGCCAAACGTCCCGACGTCGAGCGTCCCTACACCCTGCGTCCCGACGCCAAACGTCCCGACGTCGAGCGTCCTGACGCCCAGCGTCCCGACGCCCGGCGTCCCGACGCCCATCGTCCCGACGCCCAGCGTCCCGACACCCAGCGTTCCGACGTCAAGCGTCCCGACGCCCATCGTCCCGACGCCCAGCGTTCCGACGCCCAGCGTCCCGACGCCCAGCGTCCCGACGCCCAGCGTCACGACGCCCAACGTCACGACGCCCAACGTCCCGACGCCCAGCGTCCCGACGCCCAGCGTCCCGACGCCCAGCGTCCCGACGCCCAGCGTCCAGACGCCCAGCGTCCCGACGCCCAGCGTCCCGACGACCAGCGTCCCGACGCCCAGCGTCCCGACGCCCAGCGTCCCGACGCCCAGCGTCCCGACGCCCAGCGTCCCGACGCCAAGCGTCCCAACACCCAGCGTCCCGACGCCCAGCGTCGCGACGCCCAGCGTCCCGACGCCCAGCGTCCCGACGCCCAGCGTCCCGACGCCCAGCGTCCCGACGCCAAACGTCCCGACGTCGAGCGTCCCGACGCCTAGCGTCTCGACGCCCAGCGTCCCGACGCCAAACGTCCCGACGTCGAGTGTCCCGACGCCCAGCGTCCCGACGACCAGCGTCCCGACGCCCAGCGTCCCGACGCCCAGCGTCCCGACGCCCAGCGTCCCGACGCCCAGCGTCCCGACGCCCAGCGTCCCGACGCCCAGCGTCCCGACGCCCAGCGTCCCGACGCCCAGCGTCCCGACGCCAAGCGTTCCGACGCCAAACGTCCCGACGTCGAGCGTCCCGACGCCAAGCGTTCCGACGCCAAACGTCCCGACGTCGAGCGTCCCGACGCCCAGAGTCCCGACGCCCAGCTTCCCGACGCCCAGCGTCCCGACGCCCAGCGTCCCGACGCCCAGCGTCCCGACGCCCAGCGGTCCGACGCCCAGCGTCCCAACGCCCAGCGTTACGACGCCCAGCGTTACGACGCCCAGCGTTACGACGCCCAGCGTCCCGACGCCCAGCGTCCCGACGCTCAGCGTCCCGACGCCCAACGTCCCGACGCCCAGCGTCGCGACGCCCAGCGTCCCGACGCCCAGCGTCCCGACGCCCAGCGTCCCGACGCCCAGCGTCCCGACGCCCAGCGTCCCGACGCCCAGCGTCCCGACGCCCAGCGTCCCGACGCCCAGCGTCCCGACGCCAAACGTCCCGACGTCGAGCGTCCCGACGCCTAGCGTCTCGACGCCCAGCGTCCCGACGCCAAACGTCCCGACGTCGAGTGTCCCGACGCCCAGCGTCCCGACGCAAAATCTATCCAATAGAAAACTGAAGTTTATCAAATAATCTACAAGTCCAAAAGTCATTACTTAACTTTCCTTGCTCGAAAAAACAAAGGGTCGAAATAAACTTAGAATCGATAAATCGGGGTTGAACAAGAGACACGCGAGTGAAAGCGTATATCACACGCTAATCAAAAAAGCGGAACCAAAGCAATAGAGTCGCTATTATAATTCAGTAATTAAAGCAATGTTCTAATCTAATAAAAACTTCCCATTCAATATAGTGGTCATTTTGTTATCGTGCAAGGTTAACTCTGTCGTTTTTGGACTTGCATATACTTACTAATGTAGCTAAGCCAACATACTTCATCAACAATATTACATATTTTATGGGTTTTAAAATAGAAAAAAATTTGCAAAAACTGAAACTAATACACCTAGTATTAGTTTCAGTTATCACCTTGGTAGTCGTCCTATTCATGAGTAAATTTCAATAATTCGATAGAGAAGCTCTAACTTATCCGACGCTTATGTTGTTTACTACTGGAAAGTCTATAAAATTATTTGTTTGTCATCAGCTTTAATGTTTTGTTCTAGTAGTTTTAATCAATACTACTTTCGATAAAGAAAATTTATGTAACTACTAATAACAATATTATTTTCATCGACGCTTATTAACGTCGTCGACTCTACAGTTTCTCTTATTCATTTGCGGAAGTAGCAATTAAGAAGCATGTACTCAGTGGCATTGAAAACAATAACTCCATCGGGAACGGTCTCAGACTCGTTTCCCCAACCTTTACACAATGAAGTGCAAAGCATCTAGTCGATTAAAAATACAACTTATTTCAAGAGAACAAAACGGTTTATCCATTGATGGTGCGCAAGAGTTGCGGCGTGTATTTGGATGATTTGCCAGACAAATTTGACCTTGATTCTAGCTGGGAGTTAACTCTCAACGTCCATTGTACTGCTTCATTCACTTTTTACTAGTCAATGGTGTGATAGCATCAAATGATAGCTATAAGCTCAACCACCTATCAGCTACATCTGAAAATACTAAATGTTTTGTAAAAATAATTCAATTCTATATTTAAGGATAATCTATGAATAAAAATACTATCTAATATCACATCATCTCTCTAACATAGCAAATATCAATCTTCCACGTGGGACAGAAACGAAACATAGGGTTCTAACCATTAAAACCAAATAAATTATAATTAATAGTATCCTTGCAATTCACATGGAAACCTTTCCTGTCTGAATGAATAACTTTATCTACTTGTTCAGTTACCATTGTTGTCGACTTGACACTATCCAATCGAAAACCCAGTGGTCACAATGTGCATTTACTGTTAAAGATAAACCAGACTAACTCGACGTTCGATCTCCATTATCAACGGGTGGTCCCGAACATTTTTGATTTGACACGTATCACCTGATAGACAAGCGAACGACGCGTTGAATGGAATGTTAATATAATATCATAATCAGTTCGATCAGGGATCCTCACTGATCCTCATCTTTTATGAAGCCTGACTATGTTCAACAAATCACATATGACTGTTGGTAAACAACATTCAATCTGACAAGTTAACAAGACCTAAAAATTTCCGGAATTACAGCCAATGTCAATAAATAATAAATATTTTTATTTACAGTAATATTATAATGACAAACCTGGAGATGGAGATCTTACTCCATTGTATCAGCTTTGTGATTATAATATTATTATTGTAATTACAAAATATTTATTTATTGCCATAAGTTATAATATAGCTGAATAAGTGAAGCACCTACTAACCTATTTCTAATAAGTGAAGTACTTACCTATTTCTAATAAGTGAAGTACTTACCTTATGTAGATTAGAAATATGTAAGTACTCATGCAAATACCAATTTTTTATAGCACCTTCAAAAGAGCATAAGCACTATTGAACGATCATTATTGTTATACTGTGGTATTAGTCATGTATTAGGTAAGGTCGTTGTAGCAACAGTGAGTCACACTTTTTTTAAATCACATGTCTCCGAAACTCTACAATTGACATCAAACTCTAATATAACAAAAGTATCATTTTGTTCAAAAACTGTATCTCTATTCCGATAGATTTTGAAGTGAGTATACAGTGAAGTAAACCTTGGCACAGCACAGTGGACCAGAAGAGAGAAATCGAATAAGAGCGGCATTGTAGTTAAAATTATTAAAATAAATTAATGTGTGCGTAAACCAAACTATTTGTGATACTTTCATGAAAAATTTTTTTTACAAGTATTTTTTAATAAGACGGTATTCAAAAACAATATAAAATTCAAAAACACTTATTGTGGAAATTTTAATCTCTATAATGTTGTGGTTTTCATTATTGGGAAAATTAAAATCAAATAAAAGAAATAATGTATTAAGAAAGGTTAATGGCCGAATACTCAAAAGTCACTCAATTTTAAGCAACGCTCAAATGTGCGCGTTGTGTATCTCTTTCGTTTGAACGTGTTTTTTTTTTTTTTGTAATGGAAGTGGCAAACAAGCATGCAGTTCACATTGATGTTAAGTGATGACTGCAGCGTATAGACACCCACATGAAGACCAAGGCCAAAATGCAGATGCGTTACCACCCCTGAGGCCTAAGGTATTATGCCTCTGTGCCGGAAATTACAGAGCCGTACATTACCACCTGACCGGAACACGATAGTGCTGAACACTAACATTTAGGGGCAAGTAAATTAGGTAATGCGGTGGTGCCTTCGCCCGCGAGCTCTGTCACTGGAGCTCTACCACCAGTAAAAAATAAAAATAGTTTTATAAAGACAGAAGACTTTTAAGTCCCACTTAGATTTAAGTGACGTTTGAGTATTTGTCCGTTAGAATCACCACTGTGGCGACAAGGTCGCGCTCATGGCACTTCTATTGTCTATAATCACAGTATATTAACACGTTCGTTTTCTTCAGACTGTGCTTTAATAGTCAATATATATTAAACTTATTCATATTTCTATGGTAGGTACATAGATACTTCTTCTATACTTATCAGACATCATAATTATTAGTGATGCGCCGAATAGTGGTTTCACCGAATAACCGAATACCGAATAATATTCGGTTTAACCTATACCGAACCGAATATTCGGCCGAATTATTCGGATTACCATTTCATAATTTTGCCGCGTAAACGCGGTTCAAACATGTCGCTGCTTGCATTCGAGGACTACACTAAAAGTTCTTAGAAAATCAAAAACTGAGCAAACGAGCAAATTATACGTTTTAATAAATCTTTTTAAAAATAGTCGCCATTCACTAATAATTGTTGACTGCATGTAACTACAGGACTAAAAGGTTTAAGAATATGTTGATTTGAGGTTTCAAAATAAATGTTGATTTGTAATTTAATGGTTTTATTTTATTAGCTTTATTCAACAAAATCTTTATAGGATTTCTTTGGCTTAGTAAATAACATTAAAAAAAATATCTTGTAGTAATGTAAGTAGATACTGTGTCGTAGAGCCAATAAAATAGAAATATTCGAACCGAATATATTCCGCACCAAAACCGAATAATTCGGCCGAATACTAATAGTGGAAAAGATGCCGAATATGCCGAATACCGAATACCAACCGAATATTCGGCGCATCTCTAATAATTATAAATCAATATCATAAAATATTTTTTGACAGAATGCAGAGTAATGTTCATGTTTCTGCTCATAGCACTTAGAAATTTAAAAAAAACTGTGACATCTGTTTATGTAACGAATAGATGTTTATACCAAATTATGATCAATAGCGAAAAATATTATTTTATATAGGATATTTCATGATTCTGTTATATGTGAGATTAAGTCTGTTTACTCAATGTTTTGTTGCTTGTATGATTTCTTCAAATGGTGTAAAAACATATCAGGTACGCCGAATCAACGAATCGTCATACTTAGTTACAAGTTTTCCTGAATTCGATGATATTTTGATGGTAGATAATAAAGATAAGAATCAAATAAGCATTAACGATAATAATCGGTTCAGTTCCTCAAAACTAGAAACTTCTAGTGCAACAGAGAAACGGGATAAGTCAAAATCTAAACTTTCATCTGAGGCCATCAATAAAGCCCGAGAAAACTACTTCAGACACTATTACGCCACTATGAAAGCAACAAATATATCTTTAGTACCAGAAGTGACTGAAGAAAATGTATCAAAAACATTGAGCAGTACCAGTTTACTAGCTGTCAACAAATCTAATCGTAATATATACACAGCAAGAAAATTAGCAGCTCTACTTGTAGGTGAAACAGAAAGTAAAAAGAATACTTACTCAAACAGAAAGAAAAGAAAAGCTCTTCAGCAGCGTTGGCATAAACATATATTAAAATGAAATAAAACAATTTAATGGCATTGATTCTATACTGGCATGTATTTTATTGACATTGTAGTAAAATTTATAATGATCAATCTCCAGATATTTTACAGTTAGAAGTGTAATTTGTGGTGCACAGTTTTTTTAATGGACTAAAAACAGAAACTGTGGGACACGTATAATTGTATTGATATGAACAAGAACTAGCAGTTTTTCACATGCTCTTGGTAGATTTGTAAATTCAAAATACAGAACAGAATGCTCTAGCGTAGACAGCTGATCGCCACTATTGTGGCAATTACATCTAGGGTGCGTTCCACTAAGCGTTCACAACGATCACGCTCACGACCGCAGTTTTTCCCGTTCCACTTGCTTGTGAGCGTTACTGTCGTAAACTCAAGTGGAATGGATTATAGAGCGTTTTGAGCGTAGAGGTCAATAATACAAATGGCGTGTTAATAAAAAAAATGCAAAAGATTTAAGAGGTTAGGTTATAATCTGTAAGCCTTGAAAATAAACTTAATTAATTATCGTTTAAATCGATTTATATTGAAAAAATTTATAATTTAATTTTTTGATATTTAATAACAGTGGTGTATTTAATTAATTTATGTTCAAATGTAATTAAAATGTCTTTTGCGGCGGCACTTGGATGTTTGGTATACATGTATATTAATTATAAACTACAATTAATTTTTCTAAACTTGTTTTACATAATTATATTTACCTGTGGAGGCACGTTGAGCATCCGCTGCAGAAACATTCACTTCTACTAATATATCTTTTTCGGCATGAAATAACGTAAGCTTTACGGTCGCCATTTTTTATGTTTTGACTTTTGAAAATGCCGCTAATTTTCTCAACGATCACTTCGACCCACCTTTTTAGATGGGTCGTCGTGAGCTTCGCGTGAGCGTAATTCATGACGTCATGAGTGACGTTTACGCCGCGACCACAACGACTGCGGTCGTCATGTGGAACGACTAAAGGAGCGTTTTGATCGTTGTGAACGCTTAGTGGAACGCACACCTAGTGAGCGTGTTGGATTGGCTGAATAGCAGTGTATAGTCTGTGATTCGCGCGGTAGTTTTATTTTCTATATAATCTGTATCCTGTATGTGCCTTAGATAATAGATTTTTAAATATTAAGACGCACTAAACGCTTCAACAATTGTCAACATTATTATAAGAGTGCACCACGCTCTGGTTTTTTTATTTAAAACAACTTCCTACAAGTCCCGAACATGGTCCTACGAAACGGATATAATAAAAAATTTAAGAGTCATTAAAATTCTGGCGAATTAAGAAGACTTCAAATTGTGGTCAAATGTGGTCGTTGTGTGCCGGCGTGGTTGCGTGGAATCAGTGGAATGTGGATTAATATACCTACTTACTTACATAAAAGTGGACAAAATTAGTATAAAAACATACTGAATATAGTATAGTAGCTTGATAAGTTACATTTTTTAGCTAATTTAATGTTATTCACATAAAGTGGTAGGAAGGTATTGTTACACAGTGAGTTGTTAATGCGAGTTATTTGTTTGAGAGTTTACACATATGTGTTATTAAACGGCAATTAAGTATTTATGTACTTGAAAACGTTACTGTTATTTAATGGTATTACAATGAGAAGTTGGTATGATCATAATTGTATTGGTTAGGCATACAGTTTGTTAAATCGTAATTAACTATAAGAGGCTGTCATTTTTATTATTGTAGGTATTGTCTCATTGTAGTAGGTGTATTCTATTGCTTAATTGTACAACATAGGGAGCACTGAGACCTGTTAGTTGTATTTTATTTTTATAATTTGCCATTGTATACATTTCAGGTCGACAGCACTCGTTTCCCAGTATGTCCGACGAAAAGGAGTTAATTAAGAAACGAGGTAGTTATAAAGGCCGATTAACGTCATTTATTAACTATCTTAACAGCCTGGAGGACAAAGACATAAACATCTGTGATGTTACGGAATTACAGCTACGCATGGGCAAAGTCGAGGCGTTGTACGAACAATACGATGAGGTACAGTTGCAATTAGAATGTATTGTCAGTGATATTACATCTCAGTATTCTGAGCGTTCTGAGTTTGAAGCATTATACTACAAATCATTATCTAGGGCGAAAATTATAGTGAATAGTTACAATAAAGATAACCAGTCCGTTACTAGTGATAAAAATACTCATGCCAGTAATGTTAAGCCAGTCAGGTTGCCTACTATACAACTACCTAAATTCAATGGGTCGTATAATGGCTGGTTAGAGTTTCGTGACACATTTTCCAGTCTGATTCACACAAATGATCAAATTGATGAAATTAATAAATTCCATTATTTGCGAGGATCCCTGCAGGGAGCTGCTGCTGTGGTTGTTCAGTCGATTCAGTTCTCAGCCAGTAATTATAATGTTGCGTGGAAACTTATATGCGACCGATTTGACAATAAAAAGATGTTAATTCAAAACCATGTTTCCGCTTTATTTAACATTGATATTATAAAAAAGGAATCTTCTGTTGCTTTGAAAAGTTTAGTGGATCAATTAAATAAAAAATTACGATCATTAGAATCTTTAGGTGAACCTGTTCAACATTGGGACACGTTGTTAATTTATATTATTACCAGAAAATTAGACCAAAGTACCTATCGTGAGTGGGAGGAGTACAAGGGTAAATTAGACAGCGAGGATGTCATAACATTTGAGTTATTTATAAAGTTTATTCGCACTCGCGCCGATTTAATTGAAACAATAGAACAGTCACATAGTAGTCCTTCTCATCCCGTACACAAACCAGGTCCACGAATTAAATCTATGGTAATGACTCAAGGTTCTAATTACCGGAGCACAGAGACACACATACACGCAAAAGTATGTCCGCATTGTAAGGGTGACCATTTATTAAATAACTGTCCACAATTTCTCGCTATGAGCAATGAAGCTCGTGTTGAAATAGTGCCAAGCTATAAAGTGTGTTATAATTATTTCCGTAAGGGTCACTTTTCAAACAATTGTAAAAAACCTGGCTGCAGGTTATGTAAACGTAAGCATAATACACTAATTCATTTAGAATCGAAGAATGTTCATCCTAGTGAACGTAGGTATATAGCGGCTGATAACGAGCCCGAGTCATCGTGTTCACCGCTTGCTAAACCAGACTCAAGTAATTTAACGTTGTCCGCGAGTATTTTAGATTCTCGTAATAAAATAAGAGTACAAGGTGTGTTATTGTCAACCGCTCTGATCAAATTATTAGACAGTAATAATTATGAGCATGTCGTGCGTGCAGTATTGGATAGCGGTAGCACATCGTGTTTTATTACTGCAAACCTTTGTAAGAAGTTAAACCTGACAAATACTCAGGTAGATGGTTTTATTTACGGCATTAATAACGTGAAGTCTCACGTAGGCAAAGCATGTTGTGTTAAAATAATGACACTCGATAACAGCTATGTTAATGACGTTTATTGTTTTGTTTTGCCATTAATTACTAGTGTTGTGCCTTGTCAAAAAATAGATATATCAAGTGTTAATATTCCGTCTTACATTTGTTTAGCTGACCCTACTTGTTATGAACCGTCCGAAGTTGATATGTTAATTGGTGCAGATATCTTCTGGGACATAATAGGGTCGCAACAAATAAAGTTAGGTTTAGGAATGCCGGTGTTATGTGAAACCAGGTTAGGCTGGATAGTTTCCGGTCCCGTTACTTATTCTCGAGTTAAATACCAATCAAATGGTATTCAATGTAATTTTACTCAAATAAGTTCGTCTGGTGATAATAGTATTGAGAAAATTAGAACCGATCTAACCCGGTTTTGGCAACTAGAAGAATTAAGTTCACAGAGTTCAAACTATATGCCAGAAGAGAAATCATGTGAAGAGCATTTTGTAAACAATACGACACGATTAGATAATGGACGTTTTTGTGTTCGTTCACCTCTTAAGGAAAGCGTATCTGTTTTAGGAGGTTCATTTAATAGGGCTTCACATTGTTTATTCTCTCTGGAACGTAGGCGGAGGACTAAAGTAAATTTTAGAAATTTATATTATAATTTTATGTCCGAATATGCAATGTTAGATCATATGTCAGAAAATAAGGAATTTGATATTAGCGCGAAAGGATATTTTATTCCTTATCACGGTATTTTACGGGAGTGTAGCCTCACTACAAAACTCCGTGTAGTATTCAATGCAAGTTCTCCTACGTCATCTGGTGTTTCATTAAATGATATACAGATGGTGGGTCCGACCGTTCAGGATGATTTAATGTCTATACTACTTCGATTCCGTATGTATAAATACATTTTGTCAGCTGATGTAGAAAAGATGTATAGACAGATATTAGTCCATCCATCAGACAGACACTTGCAACAGATAATTTGGCGTGATAATCCACACGATCCCGTCAAAATCTATAAATTAAATACTGTGACATTTGGTACCGCTAGTGCACCGTTTCTTGCAACGCGGTGTCTCAAGCAAGTCGCATTGGAGTGTAAGGATCATAGGATTGCTGATGTCATTCAACATGATTTCTATGTTGACGACTTGTTAACTGGAGGTAATAATTTAGACGAAGTTAGGTATATTCGCAATGAAGTAACTAACGCACTTGCGTCAGTTTGTATGCCGTTGAGAAAGTGGCAGTCTAATGAACCTCAATTAATTTCTGAGGATTTTCAGTCATCATTAGATTTAAATATGGGGTCAAGCGAGCCCAACAAGCTGTAAGGTCTTAATTGGTTCACTAAGTCAGACGAATTAGGTTTTATTGTAAGTTCTATGTCTTGTGAAGGCAACACTAAACGTGATTTGCTTTCATTAATTGCGCGTATTTTTGACCCCTTAGGTCTTTTATCACCAAAATATTATTACAAAGAATGTGGTTAGATAAACTTTCATGGGATGAACCGTTCAATTCAGAGTTCAATAATACCTGGAGCACAATTATTAGGACATTACCTCTGTTAAATAATTTCCGTATTCCGAGAATTGTTGTATGTGATTTGTACAAAACGTTAGAACTCCATGTATTTACTGACGCATCTGAGCGCGCTTACGGTGCATGTGTTTATGTGCGTTCTATCAATGAGACAGGTGTGTGTATGGTTCGTTTATTAACGGCTAAAAGTCGTGGTGCGCCGATTAAACCAACCACAATTCCAAGATTGGAACTGTGTGGCGCTGTCATAGGTGCTCGTAGTAGCGGGATCACGTTAACAGTGCCTGAGTACATGCGTAGCCGCGGATGTAATCAGGCACTGTTAACGTGATCCTGTCTCTAAAGAAGGACAAGTCGAAACACATTTCAGCGAGGTTTTTATTAATAGACGTCTACCCGAACACTTTGACGCCGTATTTTTTTTCGTAATATGGATATGCGGACCTATACCGAACCGACGGCTCTTAGTAAAAAAATGATGCCTTCTCGACTTCAGCCCTTTGTGCGAAATCGCGTAGCTGAAGTCCTAGACAAGGCAGGTAACAGTATATGGCGTCACGTACCGACTGACAAAAACCCAGCAGACCTAATATCTCGTGGTGTGGATATTAGTGATCTCCAAGGTTGTGACTTGTGGTGGTCGGGTCCTAACTTCCTACAGTGTGATCAGTCTAGTTGGCCTTCTCAACTGAAATATTTAGAATCTCAATCGTTACCTGAAATTCGATCCAACGTGTCGTTAAATGTTAATGTTATGAACGAACCTATTAAAAATAACACACTCATTGATTTCAGTCGATTTTCTACTTATTTACGGTTTGTACGTTCTGTAGCGTTTGTTTTACGATTTATAAATTTGTGTAAAACAAATAAAGTTTCTAGTAAATATTTATTACATGATGAATTCCCCCCCGGAAACATTCCCCGAGTATAAATTACTCATTAAGAAACAAAATTTACCTAATAAGAGTCCGCTCCTTAAATTCAATGTTTATTTAGATAGTAAAAATATAATGAGAGTTGACGGACGTCTCAATAATTCAAGTTTTTCTTATGATAAAAAACATCCCATAATTACAGTCCACTCACATCTTCACAAAATTATTATTTGATTTTGAACATAAGAAACTGATGACTGCAGGATCTCAATTATTATTAGCTTCAATAAGGGAGTCTTATTGGCCCATAGGCGGTCGTAACTTGGCAAAAACTTGCTACCACAAATGTGTTGTTCGCTGCCAAAGAATGAAGGGTAAAGTTGTTACTCCTCTAATGGGAAATTTACCACAGCAGCGGCTTCTTCCCGGTTATCCTTTCGAAAGCACAGGCGTTGACTATGCTGGCCCCTTATGTGTGCCAATCGTCAAGGTCGCGGTTGTAGATTATTGAAAGTGTACATTGCTATTTTTGTGTGCTTCACTACGAAGGCAATTCATTTAGAGTTAGTAGGTGACTTGACTAGCAATAAATTTTTACTGGCATTGTATAGGTTCATTTCGCGAAGGGGAAAACCCGTTAATATTTATTCAGATAACGGTACCTCATTTGTTGGTGCAAGCAACGACATTTCAACATTTTTAAAATCTAACTCTGATAATTTAGGTCAAGATTTAGCAAATGCGGGAATTAACTTCCATTTCATTCCTGCATATACTCCTCACTTTGGCGGACTCTGGGAAGCGGGTGTCAAGTCGACGAAATTTCATCTCCAGCGAGTGTTGGGCAATTGTAATCTTACGTTTGAGGAACTATATACTACATTAGCTCAAATTGAAGCAATTTTAAATTCCCGTCCACTGACACCACTGTCTTCAGATCCTGCCGACTATACGCCGATAACGCCCGACCATTTCCTTATTGGTCGTCCTCTCACTTCGTTACCACAGCCAACGTATAAAGATGACTCAAGCTCTTTAAGTCGCTTCCAACGCATTAAACAACTTCGCCAGCATTTCTGGGCAAGGTGGAGCAAGGAGTTTGTCTCGGAACTGCAGCCGAGGACGAAGTGGCGCACTCAGCAGGAGGACCTGAAGCTGAACCCTTTGGTTGTGATAAAGGAGGATAATTTACACTCAAGTGGAAACTGGGTAGAGTGATAGCGATCCACCATGGATCTGATGGTCCGTGTCGCCGACGTCCAGACGTCTGCAGGAGTTATACGTCGAGCCTTCAATCGCATATGCCCGTTACCTGTCAGTTAGGATTTGGTTGAAAGCGTGAGACTTTCAACGCCCGGGGGCATGTTAGACTGGCTGAATAGCAGTGTATAGTCTGTAATTCGCGCGGTAGTTTTATTTTCTATATAATTCTGTATCCTGTATGTGCCTACTAGATTTTTATATATTATGACGCAATATACGCTTTAAGAATTGTCAACATTATTAAAAGAGTGCACCACGCTCTGGTTTTTTTATTTAAAACAACTTCCTACAAGTTCCGAACAGAGCGAGCGTAGAACTCTGTTCTCAGAATATCTTAAAATATCTAGGAACAAAGATAACAAAATAATCTGACATTGACGGTAGAGCTCGAGTGATAACACGAGGCATAACACGTTAGGCCTCAGGAGCGGTAACGCATCTGCATTTTGACCTTGGTCTCTGTGTGGGTGTCTGTAGGTTGCAGTCATGCAGGCACTTAACATCAATGTGAATTGCATGCTTGTTTACCACTTCCATTACATTAAAAAAATAAATTGTAAATACTGTGGCAATTTGATGTAGCAATATTAATTTTGCTAACCAGAACTGTATAATAAGATAGGTAATCATCAGAAAAGGTTATAGGCAGAACAAAATAATGAAACAAACAAATAACTTTAATTCTCAACAAGTAATATAATATTGTTTGATTAACATAAAGCAACAATACCTACATTAAACTAAGGTTCGCTGGCTAAATTAGACATACTACATCGAAACATGTCCACATTTAGGGTCGTCTTCGTGGTTACACTGGTGTAACTATCAGTGTAACCACGAAGAACGAGTGTCTTTATCATCAAGATTCTTGATCAGAACCTATTCAATTCTTTTCGATATGGTTTATCAAAAGTAGTTTTGAGGGATGAGGTTCCAATTCGATTATTACAACCAGTGACATTCAGTGCTTGAATGAAATTTTTGGATCAAAATCAATAATAATAATTTACGAAATCTTTTTATCCAAAATCTTAACACAAACGTTGTGACCAGACATTTTTGTTAAGAAGTAGTACAAGTATAAGAAGTTGTACACATACTTGAAGTCGGACTGAACACGGACGTTGTTGGACATGTATATTCATACTGCAAGTACGTGCCGTTGGACGCCAGTACACAATAATAGTACGTTTGGCAAGTAGTATCAGCCGTATTTGCGAACCTACCCGCAGATGAACACGTAAATGTGGTAGTACTAGTGCAGTTGTAATCCGATTCACAAAGCGTGGTATTCGGGTCGAAGTATGTATCGTCCGGGCAGCTGTAAGTCGTTTCAGTGTAGTTTCCATCAATCAGTACGCACTCAATGTAGGTTGAGCAATTCGTAGACGAAGGATCAGCGAAGTATCCGTCGGCGGTGCACACTGAAGTAGTAGTGTTGGTCGTGGACACGTTACACACGTAGTTACTGGAGGCAGTGCACTGAGCAGTATTGGGGTTGAACACTGAGGTAGTGGGGCACACGTAGTTGTAAGAGAGATACGAACCTGTTGAACTGTCGTACACGCAGTAAGTGTAGTTTTGGCAGGTCGTGTCGTCAGGGTCTGCGAATCGTCCGGCGCTCGTGCAGTTCACTGCGCCGTGCACTTGCCATGCTATACATAGAACCTGATGAAGAAAAACACGTATTCAAGTTTTTTAAGTGTAAGTATGTTGTGTCTAAGTTTAAAGACTTCGCTGATATCGACATTATTATTTTTCTTATAAATTGAATTAAATATTATTAATATTACTTGTTCTATTTTTCTTTCATCATAAATATTGTTTTACTCACCAGAAATAAACTGATACCAAACTTACTGTCCATTGTGACTTTCTCAATAAACTGAATTGCCCACTTGGCGTATTTATACCCAAAGATAATAGTAATAATTGATGAATACTAATCTTTGTTTAAGTCCATGGATTAGTTTAAGTGGTGCCTCTTCGTATTGATATTTTCCACGGTGATATCATTATCTTCACAATATGACATGATAGTCCAATAAAATGTATCACATAGAACAGGACAACTGCCTGTTGCTACATGCGCTTTAATTAAACCTGATTTCAGATCGATGTCAAGATATAGGTACGCAGTCAATCTACTTACGTATCCATTGTTGTCTAGTTTTTAGGTTTAAGGGTTAGTGTAATAAGTCAAATAATATTCGCGTAGGAGTAGAGTACATACGAGATAAATATGAACTCATAAACAGTTATTTTTAACCTACAATATATTATTACATAAAATATTAAAACATCATCTAATTTCCACGAATCAAGTCATCGTCATCATCATTTCAGCCGAAAGAACGACCCACAGCTGGGCAAATACCTTCGCAAAGATTGCCACAAAGATCAGTGTGCCGCCCTCATCCAGCGACTCGTCCGCACCAGATCGTCGGTCTACCTCGTGGGGGACCTGCGTACGCTTAGTCTTCCGGCACGTGGTCGCCATTCGAGAATTCTTTTGCCCCAACGGCCACTTGTCTTTCGTTATTAGGTGGGATACGTCGGTTACTTTGGTTCCTATGCGGGTCTCCGCATTTCTGATTCGATCTCGCACGGCAACTCCGAGCATAGACCTCTCCACTACTTTCTGCGTGATCTAGAAACTTCTGCCATTGTTGCCAGCCATGAGCCTGGCATCACACACTGGTCAAAGACCTTCTTCCTTGAGACACTGCGGTAAATTGGACGAAAACATGTATCATAGCTTCCCGAACGCTGCCCAACCGAGTTGGATTCGGCCATTGACCATTTTTTGGACAGTTTGTCCCAGGTATATATAATCGTCAACAACTTCGAGGACCCTTTGCCCCAACGGCCATCAGTTCTTCTAGCTATGTGCCCTGCCGCTGCCCACTGCCAATTGAGTTTTGCTCTTCGTTGAGCAATGTCGGTTACTTCGACTCTGGTGCGGATCTTCTCATTTCTGATTCGATCTCAACGAGAAAAAGTAAGAATCTCTTTAGTAGGTACCTACGTAGCACTCTAAAGGTATTTGAACCATACACTCAGCAGCGAAAAATGTTAATGTACTTACATATTTAATAAAGTTTACTCCGCAGTGTACAAATATGTTTAAGAGTAATTGTAGAGTACAAACAAACAATATCTCTTATCTAACGCTAACGTAGTGACGTATCTCTGTCGACAGTTATTATTTTATAGTCTAATTACGATTTATGAAAGCAATGGACATTTCTCATGGTCTTAACCATTTTATAGATATGACGACAATAACATTATTTATACAATGGCTCTCAAGCTCGTTTATTTCAGTATTGCTTTCTTAGCATGTGTGTAGTTGTCGATACCTAGGCGTCCATTAGGTATCACTTTCGATTATCAAATACACGAGTGAGTAATTAAAGATTTAACTAGTTTCAACCTATCAGGACTTATTAATTTTATTGATAAATTGCCAATCGACAGACCTACTGTTTTAATTTACTGTAGCTATTAAAACTCTTCCGTTACTAACTTGTTCGTACACGTTACTTGTTCGCCACCATGGAATTATAAGCGTTATTCCTCTATGTTCGCCACTCAGACTCTGAACCACACATGGAGAGCCAAATATCCCGGTTCTTACACACCTCCCGTGTTCCTTTTATATACATCATTCTCTTCATAAATGCACACAGATTCCTTTGAGTCTTGGCCCCAACTTCAGACAGTACTATCTTCAGTGGAATGTCGATATTTTTGTACAAGTAGTCACATCTCTAGATTAGCCCTGCATTACTCTCAAGAGAATATCTAATTCAGTTTCCACTGTTATCTCGGTTACAATGTGAGGCTTCGCAATATTTTTAACATAGAAACATTCACTAGACTTGAAAATATCACAATTAGTAAAATATTAGTGTGACTACATGTTTCAAGTTGTCTAATAGTATCGTGGTTAAAATGATTAACATTTGGTTCATCATTATTTTTGTTGTAAGTATATTTTCAATTTCTCTTCAATCCTTGTTTTGATTATGTTTACGAATTGATCGCATTATCGACATCTATATCTACCTACATTAAGTGTGCCTATACTACTATCGTAGTCTGATTTAGCCTTAAACAAGACCCTATTTATATGAACTGGACTAGGATGATTTTAAAAGAATCTTGAATACATTAGCCCTCCTCTCATTCGGTCGTATGTGTATCCCCACAACACCCTGAGCCGAAGATCGCAGGGGTCTCCCTTCGACAGTTTTGTAAATTTATTTAAACTTTACGCTCGCCACTTGCTAGGTAAAGTAGACTAGTGTCATCTCGAGTGTTGCTTCACGTACAAATTATGGCGACACACCTAACTTAACAGTAGGTAGTTATTTCTGAGATTAATCGATAGGTAATTATTTTTTTATATTTTTTACGTAAATTTATAAATACGAATTTCAATAGAACTCTTTAAAAGTAGGTAACCTACAAAGTAAAAATTAGAAGAGATTTTAATTTATTAAAATCAAATAATAACTTATGTCTTTTGTTTACAACTCCGTAATAATAGTTTTTTTTTATATTTAACTGCATCAGTAGCGTAGTAGCTGGCCACTACTTCTACGCTGTGAATCCTGGGTTCGATTCCCGAGTCGGGGACTATCAGAGATAACGGTTTAAAATCCTTTATCTCTGGTTCTATTGAGATTTTTCCATTTTCTGGAAGTTTCCCAGTACCTCAGAGTTTGGTAATATGGCCGGAGATGGCAACAGGTTCGCCACCTGTTACATGGGGCAAAACGTAACCGGCGAGTCGTGGGTGTTATGCTTGAATGCATGCATTTACCTCTGCCTACGCCTTCGGGGATTACAGGCGTGAAGTTACGTTGTTTACGTTGTAACTAATTTTAGGTTCATGAACAACACCTATAGGGACACTATTTCAAGACGTAGGTACCTCAGCCACCGGATTTTTTTCCTAGATTAATAAAATGATATAAATGACTGAAACAAGTAAGATAACTTGCTGTTCTTTAGCTGTAAGATCCGGTATTTTATCAGGAGGTAATAAACGACTTTGCTCTTTATTTAATTAGTGAAGATTGTCACTGTTTGTTTCAATGACAATCTTTATTCTACCAGCAAGGGTAACAATAAAATAGTAAGTAGGAATTGTACATATTTTGGAATAAGTACTTAGGAGGTACCTTGTAAAAAAGTAGATTGTTGTATAGCATTTTACTTGTGGTAGAGTTCCACTGTAGGAGCTCGGTAGTGTTCAGCACTAGATATCGTATTCCGGTTAAACGGGGATGGGGATGTATGGCCCCGTCAGGGGTGGCAACGCATATCTGCACTTTGACCACTGGTAATTGTTTAGATTTCTATAGGCCACAATCATCACTTAACATCAATGTGAACTGCATGCTTGTTTGCCACCTTCATTCAGGGGCGGCTCAAGCTCGTGTAGCGCCCGTGTTCAGTGAAACCCTGGCGCCCCCTAGGTCTGACCGTGATGATCCAAGACGATGCTCTGAGCTGTCTCAGGGGGCGCCGCGGCGCCCGTGTGCATTGCACACCCGGAACCATAGGTTTTTTTTTTTATTTAATGAAAGTGGCAAACAAGCGGGCAGTTCACATTGATGTTGAGTGATGACTGGACTGCAGCCTATAGACACCCATACAAAGACCAAGGTCAAAGTGCAGATGCGTCACCACTCCTGAGGCCTAAGGTGTTACGCCTCTGTGCCGGAAATTACAAATTACATTACCGTACATTACCACCTGACCGGAACACGATAGTGCTGAACACTACCATTTATCGGCAAATATATTATGTAATGCTGTGGTGCCTAAGCCCACGAGCTCCGTCACTGGAGCTCTCCCACCAGTTAAGCCGCCCCTGCCTTCATTACATAAAAAAGCATATGTACCTAATATTATATAGTCCTGGCTGTATGCGACATACAGCCAACATGCATAAGACAATAATGATATTATGTTTAGTAGTGGCAGAAATTCTCAGTTGCGAGATAATATTTTTTTATGTTTAATACCTACTTTTATTACAGGGATTATTCCAAGGTGCGAGCAAGGCCAGCCAATGTACAGCTCGCGGGAGATTCCCAAATAACATACGAGATGATTGTAGAGGTTACAGCATGTGCTTGAGTGGTGCAACAGGCTTCACACAATATGACCTCGTCTGCCCCGAAAACTCTATCTACAGCCACTTTGAAAACCAATGTACCAATGTTACTTCATACAAATGTTGGACAGGCTACAATTGCACCACCAACGGCCAATTTGAAAATACACAGGTCGAAAATTGTTCATCGTACATTGCATGTGTGGAAGATTTAAATGGCATTATAACTGCAAGAGTCATTGAATGCCCGATAAACACATTATTCAGCGCGATGGAAGGAGTCTGCATTAATGAAACCTTAGTTGATTGTAATCATAGTACAGAAACACCAACTGTTTTAGAAGTGCTAGACGAAAATGTACCGTCAATTTCTCCGAATAATTCGCATAGTAATGCTGTGTGTTTCAGGCCACTTTATTTCATTTTATTTTTTTGTACGAGTTTAATAATCTTATAAATAAAATAAGTTAAGTATATTTTATGAATGGTGTTTTCATTGTTAAGTACTTACGATTATCATAATGTGCATATTTATACCTCTATTACTTCAATATTAAAAAATAAATTTACTTTAATAATAATAGGCACAAATAACCCCCTTATTATTAGTCTAAATACCCATACCAAATTCGTCACCATTCGTAACCTCTATAAACATATAAATGTTTAACTATATAAAAAGAAAAAAACTGAAATTCAATTTTAAAAAATCAGAAGAAGGTAACCAAAAACCTGTTCATGTACCTATTATTTTTCCAAGTCCACCCTCTAACACTACACGCCCTAATATTACAATCCCCAACTTCACAAACGCCACACCGTAGCCTTAGTCAAAACAAAAACAAACAACCACCAATATTTTAAAGGGTTGGCGGTAAAGGGGTGGTTGTACTATTTATTTTTCGCATTAACACATGCGAGTGAACTTCAGAAATTATAGAAATACCGGAAAGAAAAATTTGTCTTCTGGTAGGAATCGAACCTGCAACCTACCCTATCGAACCGACCCTAAATCAGTTAAAATTCAAAAAAGGAAACCATTTAACGCATTAGTGTGGGACTTCGGAAGCTTAGTGGTAAAGCGGCTGGAAAGGGATGATTCCCTAAAAAAGTCTGAAATTTCAAAGTAGTGCTTTTACGTAAGTGTATAAGAAAATTTTGAGATCTATTGATATGCATCAAAATAATTTGAGAAAGTCTCATACGACTTGTATACTCTTGTTTAATGGGTTAGGTGGTAAAAGTTCAAAGTTTGAGGATGCTTTTTTGGTATTTGTGAATCAATCTAGTATTGGTATACACTGCACACTCGGCTTGATAAGACGAGCAAAAACCTTAAACATTTTGATGATCATCAGAAAGTGAGTGAGCGATTGACGAAACTTTGGGTTTTTAGATGAGTATACATATGAATATACATTACCATTACCGCAATACCTAATCTATCTGCTGCTAAATGGCAGTGTTAAAGATTATACATTTAAAACAATACACACCGGCCGCTGAGCGTTTGTTTCAACTCGCGGACGATCAGCACAGTCTCCACAGTCAGCACCTGTTCATGAGCAAATGAGCATGTGGCAGCTATTGCTCTGCTCGACCATTTTCAAGGGAAGTGAGGACCCCATCACACGACTACGCAATTATTTTGACAAACAAGTAGGTACTGCTAACCTACAGCTTCTCATAGATCACACGAAAGTTAATGACTACTGTAGCCAGGGGCGTCGCCATGGGTATATAGGTGGGCACCTATAGGTACCTAGAGCACTGGTCGGTCTTTCCTGTAAATTGCGCTATTTTTTATCTCTAGGGATGGGCAACTGCCCCCTCTGCCACTCCCGACGCGCGACGCCCATGACTGTAGCCTACATCAACATCACAGAGTACTATAATACGATCTACATGTAGGTATACCCATAGATACTAGAACGTCGCCAACCTACGAACTAGGGGGCAGGTTGATAAAGGACAAAGTGCACCTATAAGGGTTTTACTATATTCAGCTTCTTCAGTCTGATCACCTAAGTCTAACTAAATTAATAATTATCAAACTGTGCGTTAAACGAAAAACTAATCAGGTGACACGAATTTGACACAGTCTTTGGTGACTTTGACATAAAGTAAGGTTAAGTTCCACTTAACGCCCGCGATGATCTTGACACCTTAAAATTCGTGCAATCGTAAGGACCTTGCGAGTAATATCTTAACATCGTAAATATTCATGATTGTATTACATTGCACCGCATCTACTAATTTCATACTACATATAGCGTGCGTTGTTGTTTGCACCCTTTTACGAGAGCATTTTACTTTCTTTAATCAAAGGGGTTTTGTCGTCAAGTGGAACGTTCAACAAATCAAACTGTCAAGTGCTGTCAAGTTCACTGCCAGTGTGACCAACGTCGGCGATTTATCGCCATTTAGGCTACTCGAAACAAAAATCGGCGACGAAAAAATACGAAAGGCGACTGGTCGCCTTTTAGGCTACTCCCTAGGCTTGGCTAGCCTCCTTAGGCTATTGTTATGGTGAAGGGTTCAGTATCCGGTGGTTGTTCTCCCACCGACGAAGCCAAAAGAAATCCAGAGAGGAAGCGGCGTTTGACGTGAAACTTCCAAAAAATGGAAATCTCACAATAGAATCGAATACTTAACCTAGCGGCGTGCCTATTCAAATATTTTTGAACAAAAAATTATGAAAAAAAAAATAACAAGACTTTTTGTTTGTCGTGTAAAAAAATCAGATAAATATCTTTTGGCACATCAGAGTCATTCACAGCATGATATTCACAGGATTTCACGAATAAAAATCAGCCGTATTTTGTCACATGCTAAGTGTGGTAACGAAGATGTTAGCTAGAAAACTTTCTTTTGTATTATATGTGGCGCTGGCAAAAATTGACGTCTCCCCGCAATACTAATCAAGCTTGCGCAGAACAGTACATCAGTTATACAGTAATATTATACAGTACCAATAGATAAATAAGTTCATTTAAAAAGCGCTACATTAGGCTACTCAGCCTGGAAAAAATGGCGACATCTGACTCTGCTTCGTTGGCAACACTGTTCACTGCTGTCAATTGACAAACTTGACAATGATATGACAAGTTGACAATAAAGAAGTTTGGAGATTTTAGGTTATAATTACATAAAAAAATTAAACAATTTTTGCATAAAATTTATTTTATTCAACAGAAAAATAATGTATTCTAACTTAATTATATACAGGTACGTCGTGTGTCATTAATATATGAAATCAGATTCGTTTTTCTATTTTAAAACAAAAATGTATACATTGACAGGCAATGGTCGAGATTTACCGCGTTGTACCGGGCTTTGTCTTCAATAGAAGGGCAGAAATTGCCTAATAGTAGTAGATCTAGTGACGGCATATCACCGCCACCTCGCATTCCCAGGGGACCTACAGATATATTGCAAGCTTTGGCTGCGACAGTAGGACCGGATCCCACAGCCGCACATTACAAGTATTTAATAAATAACTGTTATTAATATAAATAATTAAACTATATTATTTAGTTGATAACTGATCTGTAACACTAACATATTCTACTTCAGATACCATGATGACCCTTACTTAATACCAATGTCAAACTATCGTAAACGTGCATATGCTCTAGCAGCGGAAGCAGGCAGAAAAGCTGCTGTATGGATCAGAGATGAACATGCAGAATTATTTACAACAAGGGAGTGGGATCCACCTGGTAAAATGAAAACACCACATTTCAATGCCGATCCACGCATTGAATCTTATGCTCCAAAGCCTATATATAATGATGAAAGTAATGTAAGTGGTTATAATTATTTAAAAATATTGGAATTATAAAGCCCTTATAGGATTGTGTCATAAGATATACTCTGTTCTCTGTATCTCTGTTAATGCAATGTAGCAAAAATAGATGGATCTATAAGTATATTGTAAAAGGTCTCCTTTGAGAGCAAAACATTTGAGCATGTAATATATGTTTCGGTTTTGATAAATGGACAGTTTGCTATTGTTGCTGTCCAAATTGGTACACTTCAGTAATAATATTCACATAAGTATGCAATATTATATAAGTATCACAAAAGAGATAAATTCACCTCTTGTAAAAAAAACCTCTTGAGCTTTGTTGTTGAGCTTGCAGTCTAAGTATTATTATTATAGTTTGCATGTATGATTAAATGCATGCATTTACCTCTGTCTACCCCTTTGCGGATTACAGGCGTGAAGTTACATTTAGTATTTAGTAGATGAGGTAATGCAGTGGGGCCTATTCCTGTAAGCTCCACCACTGGAACTTGTGAATAAACTTGAATTAATTTGGTTTTAAAATAATATAAATGACATACAGGTAACCGAAGAAGACTTAAAATATACAATCAAAAACGCTCTAATTGATGATGCAATCAAAGTATTTCAATTACTTGGTGGCACTGAGAAAATCAGTGAAGAACTGAAAATGGCATTTCTGCAATTATTATGCTTTTACAATGAGAAGGAACCTCTGCCGTTGGAATGGTTGGAAGAGAGATGGTTTTCAGCTGCCACTAGAGAGAGGCAAGCTTCTACTTGGAGGTAATTTTTGATGTGTATTTTAATAATGTAATATAAATTTTACTTTTTAGTTCATATAATAATCAGTTGAATAACCAATCTATATAAATAGCAAAAAATCTCCGATGGAGGTTCTAGGTGTACAGGGTCAACCAGAATGTATATATATAAAAATGAAATTATGTTAGTCCCACTTAAACTTGAAAATAGACCCGCTTAGCTAATTTTAGTTTTGAAATAATTATAGAAGTCCAAGGAAGTTTTCAAACAACAATAAAATATTGTATACAAATAGTTCAGCTAGTTTATAATAAATATTAATACTTATTTAAAATTTCGTTTCAGAGTGGGTGGCCTTGCTGACAAGATTTTCACTGATATGGAATCAAAAACGTCTGCAGCTTATTGTACAATTATTCAAGGCATGGCAAAATATTACCAGGTATAAAGATAATTTTGTTGTGCAGTATTATTAAAATCTTAAATAATGTATTTATGTGATATTGATGAGATTTGTAAAAACGCAGAAAAAAAAAACCTCACCAGGATAAAAAAGTTTGCTTAAATATTCCAGTGATTCTCAAGATAATATTCCAAAACTGTTTCATTTTATTTCATATATATATTTTTTTAATTTGTGTTTAAAATATATTTAAGGCTGAACAAGCTTATATGTTATATCAAGAGGCAAGAGAAAAGGGCATACAACTGTCTACAGGTGTTTACAATTCTCTATTGGGGTGTATTGGCTTCCTTAAAGAAGGCACAGCCCTGAGGATTGCAACTCTAAAAGAGTTGTTGGCACAAATGGAGGAACAGGTAAATTTTCACTAAAGTTATTTGTTAGAATTTATTTTATTATTCATTAAATCATTTTAATTATTATGTAATTAGGCACATGCATAAAAATTTATTGTTATTTGTTTTAATATACGCCAAATAAATAATAATATTAATTGAGTTATATAAAAAAATTGAATATCAGAAAGAATATGCTTTTTTTCAGGCATGTAGAATCTTAGATTAAAGAATTTTTATACTTAGTATCTTCACTGTATATATTATTAATTATATAAAAAGATAAATATGAAAAATTTAGAAATTAAAGAATAAAATGACTTCTTGGCATCGAATCTATTACCTCAGGATAACCATTCCAGCCAATTTACCACTAAGCTACCGGAGTCTTTTTTTGTTAATTTCTAAATTCACTCCACGTGTTATTGCGAAAAATATAATTATAAATGTTGCTAAAGTTACGTGATATACGTTACTTTACATTATTCACATAAAAACAGTTATTGCAATGTGTTCATCAAAATCATACTTTTAATATTATATGTTTTGTTTATTATTATACTTTATATAGAATAGAGCAACACGGGCCACCGGCCGCGGCGGACCGGAGGGGAGTAGCCATATGCAGGCTTTCCACTCTGTTAAAGTACAAGCATAAATGGTCCTACGCCTGTCGCCCAGATGTTTAAATGTGTGCGTGAAATTGTTTATGTATTTTGTTAAAATCAAGGTGTGAGTTTCGTAGTAAAAAACGATTTTTGTAGTGTGTGTGTGTATCACACGTAGTTCTGTCCGCAAAAAATTACAGACTGTTTTGCATCGGTAATAAGCGCTATGGTTACTCGCCTCCGGTCTGCCGCGGCGGTCCGTGTTGCTCTATGCTTTATAGAAAGTTGAAAAAAAAATATGTGCAAATCTTATATGTTATAAGTATTTTCAACCACCTTTCCATTTTATTTAAGCTACACATATAAATGTAAAATTATGTACATTTTTAGGGTGTAACACCGAACAGTGAGACTCTAACATCTTGCCTAAAATCACTGTCAGCATGGGGCGGTGGTAAAAATTTGCAGGACACTGCTAAGCAGATTGTTGCAGAGTTCAGAAAACTTAATATACAACCAGGATTGTCAGCTTATTATTATCTACTTTGTCTATTTTGTAAAGAAAGTAAGTTATTACATTTCTCAAATGTGGGTACTGAAGTAATTCGGAAAATACATATTTCATTGGAAGTCTTATTATTTGCATTTTTCTGATGAAACCTTTGTGAAATTTGATAACAATAACACGATTTTTTCTATATTATGTCTAGAGGAAGATTATGGTCGAAATACGCCATAACGCCATACGAAATACGCAATGAGCACAATAATATAACACAAAATAAATAATAATAGTACTCCAAAATTTGTAAACAATGAACATTTGACACAATTCAATTTTTAATTCACAAAAAACAATCTTAACAACTGACGGAATCATAATCAATCAGTATCCGTTCGTATTAATTTTTTCAACAAGTATTAAATGTTTTTGCCAAATTTGTTTTTAGTATGAATAACAAGCTTCCAACTATTAAAACAACTAATAACGTAAGTATCACTGTAACCTTCACAATTATTTTGTAGGGGGCCCGCGCATTGATATTTTAACACCAATTTTGGATGAATTGGAAAAGAGAGATAATTTGGAACCAAAAGAAGCCACAGATACAAACTTTTTCATCACCGCTATGGGTGTTTGCAGTGATCACTTACAGGTTGGTATCTGTGTTCAATAAATAACTATAAACAATATTAAGACAATTGCTAAATGGTTATATTATTTTTAATATATTCTGGTATTTGGTGAATTTTATAAATATGGATAGTAACTGATATAAATACCTAATGACTGTATTATTTAAATACATATGCCGCAAAATGGAAAAATATCCACTACATACTACTGCCGCGCTTCGATTGGATGATTATATTAGTTACATATAATAATATTATGACCCAAGAACTAGCAGAGAAGTTAACTTCCCTTGCAATTTTATCTTCTTGCTAGTTATATACCTATATAAATTTAGGGATTTGTTCTTTTGTAACTGTGTAAGAACTACATAAATATCTTATCATCCCCATGGATTGCATCTTTTTCAAGTTTTTCTTTACTTGATAAAGACACGCACAGTTTAAAGTATGTAAATCATAGTACACAAAAGCGTGAGTTCTACTCGCACATAATCAATTTATTCTATTTATTTTATATTATGTTCTCCATATTTCCAGAATGTGAACTTGGCGGAACGTCTACACGCTCTTTTGATGAAAGGAAATAATTATAAACTAGTTGGAGATGCGTACAAAGAGAGCATTTATTATAGACACCTTGTAATGGTTACTTGCCGGTAAGAATACAAGAATCACAATCCTTTAGTTAATTCTATCTTACAATATTTATTTATCATAGCTTGAATGGTGATCGCCCTTCAATTGTTATTTTATATGTATAACTTAGTATAACTATATAATAATATATAGTATAACTGTGCCCGCGAAATTCACCGCGTACAATATTTTTTTCCCGTTTTGCTGCATTTTTAATGAATCCTCCGCTCCAATTAGTTGTAGCGTGATGTTATATAGCCTACAGCCTTCCCCGATAAATGGAGTATCTAACGCATAACACACAAAGTTTTTTCAACTCGAACCAGTAGTCCCTGAGATCAGCGCGTCCAAACAAACAAATTCTTCAGCTTTATAATATTAGTATAATCCCACGGATGATTGCCAACAGAAGTTAAGACCGTCACCTTGCCAACTTAGGATAGGCCATTCAGGATTCCTTTCATGTAGTAAATTAAGTACTTACAAAACTGATTGAACTGATTATTATCATCAACCGAAAAAAAGCAGTTGTATGTGTTTATACCTATTTTTATTTGTAGTTGAAAAGACATCACCTAAAGAATTGTTTATATTATTTACAGACACGCATCATATGGAAAAGCGACGGAGTTATTAGATACATTGATACCAAACGTATATGTTCCAGAACCAACAGTCATGGACGAGGTGATTATAAAATCAAAGTACCTGCTCTCTGAAGTCGACGTAACAAAATGAGTGACCACGACACTTGTCTTTGATTTTAGCCAAGAATCTTTTTTTAACTTGTGATCGAATCGATTGAAGAAGGAAGGCTGATTGGTCTGTGATTGAAACAAACATCACATATAAGCTCATACTTGAACCGATTTTAAAATTAATATAAACAATCATTCTTCAAATTGAAATAAAACTATTTTTAGAGAATTTTGAATCGCGTTTATTAAAATAACATTATTTTTAAACGGAAATGCTGGATAGCAAACGAAACGTCGAGTTGATTAAAAAAAATATTTTACTTTAATGCGCGCGAGATAAATCCGTGAATATAATTTAATTACAACGAGTGTAGCTCGCGAAAATCTAAGAACATAATTCTCAACATTTTCGAAGGTTCATACATTCGCTACCGGTCCAAAAACCGCGCTAGTTTTTGGGCCAGTAGTGAATGTGTTAAATAAACAAAATTAAATATGTAACTAAGAATATTTTGCACAGATAATAAAGACTCTAGAAGTGGGCGGCGATGGCGACCGACTGGCGCAAGCGTGGTCACAGCTCGTCGTGTTCGATCTGGCCAAGCGGCCCCGTCTTGTCGAGCGACTATTGGCCGCCATCTGTAGTTGTTACTCTCATCAAGGTAATCACGTAACTTTATCATCATCATAATTTCAGCCGCTGTATGCAAATACTGAACAAAACCCTTCCCCAAAGTTTGCCACAGCGAACGGTTCCATCCAGCTCAGCCGCGACCTATACCAAGTCGTCAGTTCACCTTGTGGTGGGCCTGTCCATGTTTCGTCTTCCGGCACGCGGTCGCCACCCGAGAGACGTTTTGCCCAAACAGCCGTGGCTTCTACGAGATATGTACCCTACCCTACACACTGCCACCTGGATAACACTTCCTTTGGTTCGCATGGGAATCTCCTGATTTCCGATTCATTTTCTCAGAGAAATACCGAGCATAACTTTCTCCATTGCTCCATGCATCCAACAATACTTTTTGTGGCTTATAAAATTTAAAACAAGTTATTATGTGTAATATAATTTGTTGTTTAGAGGAGGAAGTGAAAGAAAAAATAAGAGCTGCTGCGATAGATATGTTGAAGTATGGACAGTTGATAGAGCAGCAAGCGGCAATGAATGATCGAAGGACACCAGTACAGAGGTAACCAACATTTTAAGAATTGATTATAATATTTTAGGAAATTGGTAGGTATATTTAGATAATATAATTATTAAAAATAAGGTCTTCAATCGTTCGTTAATTGTAAACAGGTTGTCGGCGACAGCGCTGTCGAATATAATAGAATTGTGCTCAGACACGAAAGATAAAGCGGATCCATGCTGGGATAGTATAAGTGAGGCACTGCAAAGACTGAGAACCGGCAAGACGTCAGGGGTGCCAACAAACCCGCAAGCATTGGCGGATGTGGCGCATAAAGCGGCGACGATTGGCAAGCCTGATGTGGCAGCCGTAAGTATTGCTCTATTATTTGGTACCCATTTCTGTACTTTGTGTTCGATTAGCAAACGGGAGTTTAAGAAATTTAAAGATTTTCTTAAAAATAAGTCTTAATGAAGTAGTCTCTTCATGTTCTAGAGACCTATCTTTAAGTTGATTGTAATTAAATGTGAAAGAAAGAATGAGATCGTCGTGGGATTTCAGTAACTTAGCCTGGGTTACACCACAACATTTGTTAAAGTTATTGCTACATAGCACATCCTTCTCTAACATACAGATATCTGTTTAAGTCAGAGAAGGATGTGAAATGTTACAATAACTTTAACAAACATCTTGGTGCAACCCAGGCTTAGTGTTCGGGATCGGCAGCATCGTAAGTTGCTGAGATGCGGCGTCGCATCGCATCGCAGTTTTGAGTGAGCGCCCTTAGTGAGCATTTACGTCCCAAAAAGAACCCCCATGCTAAATTTGAAACTCCTAGCATTTCTAGTTCCTGAGATTTCGTGATTTCGCTTTTACATATAAAGATTCAATGAACTAAAATCACCTACAGGCTGCCGTAGCGTACCTAGCGGAGTGTGGGTTCGAGGAGGCCAGCGCGGCTAGCGTGGCAACGCTCGGCGTGATGCTAAACCGTCCCGAGGCCGAAGTGCGCTCCCTGTTGGACAGACCACGCTCGGAACTCGAGCCTGCGCTACACCCCGCCGCGCTCGCGGTCCTCGAAGCCTACCATGTGTAAGTACTTTTTACGTGATAATATCTTAAATGTAGATGAACGCCGGCTCCGCGGTCTAAAAAGTGTCACGTTCCGCCTGAGCCGAGCATGCAAGCCAGAACACTGAACAAGCGACGTATCTAGCGTAGTGTGGGTTTGAGGACGCCAGCGTGTCAACGCTCGGCGTGATGCTGGACCGGCCCGAGACCGAAGTGCGCTCCCTATTGGACAGGCCACGCTCGGAACTCGAGCCTGCGCTACATCCCGCCGCGCTCGCAGTCCTCGAAGCCTACCGTGTGTGCCTACCCTTTTAATAGACTTTAAAAAAGGAAAGAAGGAATGGGTTTAAAGACATTTATTCTCAAAAAAGACAGCAAAGTCACTTACTTGAAAAGCATAGTTGCAAAGTTATTACAATTCGTTGTCGCATGCAAAAGAAAAAGAAAATCAACTAAAGATAACAGAAATGAACAAAACAGAAAAAAAATCAGTGGGTTAAAATTAAATGTAGTACAAATAAGAATAAACATACATAATTAATGTTTAGCTGTATGTTGCTTTTTGAAGTGAAAACTTCTTTAGCATGGTTGTGATTTGAAAGTCGATGAAACGAAAAAGCGACAGTAAAGAGAGATAAACAAATAAATTCATAAGATTTAAAGTGGGAGAAAATGTGATTGTGTGTCTTACGCAAATTTTTGAAAGTTTCACTTAGTAGAGGGTTCGATATGAGAAAGACCTTTACCTGTTTGATGGATTAAAAATATTTGATAGGTAATTTAGTAAATTAAAATAAAAATAAAAACTAGGGTTGCCACTTATAATGTTGTCCAGACTATAATTTATAATTACAAATTATTTTAAAAAATAATTTTACTAAGTAGTGACTTTAATAAAAAAATACACTAGCAAGTATAAAGCCCATAGAATATGCAAACGTAAGGGTGCCTATTTTTATCCTGTCTTACCTATTGAGCAGCCAGGTGTAAACAGGTATTTAGGTAGTAGTTAGTTTCACATACTTGTTTAATATATCAACTAAACATAATATTACGCACTGTTTAGTTATTATTGCAAATACGATTATAATAAATCTGTAGAAGTGTATATTCTGTACATTAAAAATATTGAAAAAATAAATACCAGGGGATGTTAATAGACCCATACCGAACACAAATATGTGATTAGACATTTTTTTGTCTGTCTGTCTGTCTGTTTGTCTGTTTGTTCAAGCATCACATAAAAACTACCGGTCCGATTACAATGAAACTTGGTATGATTATACTTGCGCACAACACTGGGCAACAAACTTGGTATGATTATACTTTTTATCCCGGAAAAATGTCTGTTTGTCTGTGTGTTCGTGCGAACTCATTTCAGAAACGGCTTATCGATCTCTTGTTTTCACTATTATATTGTGGTAAGTTTCACTTAATATTTAGTGTTTCTTTCATATGAATCTGTTCAGAAATAAAAAAGTGATGTCCATTTAAAGAAACGTATCGAATATTTTAAAGCTATTCTGTATCTTAGTTCTATCTTTTAGGGGTTTCGTATGTAAAAGGTAAAACCGGTACTAATCTACCGCTGTCTGTCTGTCCGTCCGTCCGTCTGTCTGTCACCAGGCTGTATCTCATAAATAGTGATAGCTAGAAAGCTAACATTTTCACAAATTATATATTTCTGTTACCGCTATAAAGACAAAATTAATTACTAAAAATAAGAAAATGGAAATGTTAAGGGGTCCAAGGGGGCATACAATGAAGGTGTTTTTTGTTTTCGTATATTTTTTGCTCGATAATAACGGCAGCAAGTAGACGCTTAAAATTTTCACAGAATTTTTAGGTCTTATGTTGTATATTACCTTCCATAGTAAATAATTCAATAAAAATTAAGAAACTTAAATATTAAACCCATATAACATACTTAATTTTTCTGCAATTTTTTGTTCGATATCCGACCCGGCGCAAGTTCGACTCGCCCTTGGCCGTTAGTGACATTAAGCATATCTACTGCATAGTAGCGTCCCGGTAAAACAATCACCGCTATGATCACCAATCAGCATGCCAAGCGTGGCAATAATGGCATATTCTTTCCTTTTGACGCTGTACACTGTTATGAGCATCTTCGGGAAAGGCTTTGTCCAGCGGGGACGGATGGACGTCTTTCGCATGTTGCTTATGATAATGATGGTGGTGGTGGTGGTGGTTGTGATGGTGGTGATGGTATTGGTGGCGTTAGTGGTGTTGCTGGCATTGGTGGTGTTGGTTGTGGTTGTGATGGCGTTGGTGGCGTTGGTGTCGTTGGTGTCATTGGTGTGATTGGTGTCGTTGGTGGCGTAGGTGTTGTTGGTGACTCTGGTGGTGATGTTGGTGGCGTTGGTGGTGGTGGTGGTTTTTAGTGGCGATGGAGGCATTGGTGACGTTAGGGGTGTTGTTGGTAGTTTTGGATGCGTTGGTGGCGTTGGTGGTGGTGGCGGTGGTGGAGGTGGTAATGGTGACAGTGGTGGTGGTGATGGTGGAGGTGGTGACGAAGGTGGTGATGGTGGTGGTGCTGTTGGTGGCATTAGTGATTAAAAATGCACAACGTTAATATTCCATTTTTCACTTCTGCCGGCTCTTATGGAGTGCATATTTATTATGTATAGATCTTTCATTCTTTCATTCTCTGTCAGTAGCACTAATTGACTGAAACTTTTAAAATAATTGTCTATAAAAAAATATTATGCACAGAAGTTTAAAATGGCCTTTTCGAAAATACGGTTCAGCGTAGGATGGACGTTTGTAGGTAGGTAAATACACGACTGAGTGTGTAAAACATAATTACCATTTTTTTATCCCCGATGGCCATACGTCTAATATCGTGTACAGAGAAGCATACTGTAAAGTAGACTTTTTTAACTACCCAAAATGTATATCCAAAACCGCTGTCCAAAGACTCAAAGTCACTATTCCACGCGAACAAAGTCGCAGGCACAGCTAGTTGCAAATACGATGATATAGGAGTAGCCGTAAAAAATCTGTTCCTAAGGACTAGTGCCTAATTAAAAAAAAAAAATTACCTTAACAGAGGTTGTTAATGGCTCTATTTATAGAGTTTGCTCGTTGCTGGACAAGCTCTCAAGATATATTCTGAACCGTCAAAATTATGCGTAATATGATATAGAAATATTTTTTTGGATGGCAATGGGTCATCTGATTCTGTTGAACATTTATCCTTTTACAGGCCACTGATAGACTTACTGACAACAAAGTAGTTCTATTTGTCATTATTTAGACTTTATAACAAACCTCGTGAAATTTGAAAAATGATTATTTCTTCCAGAGCAAAAACTGGATCAGCCGCGAGCAGTTCGGAGTCCTCGACGAGTTCAGATAGTGACAGTGAATCGACGTCTGATGAAGAGTAACAAAGTAATGTAATTTAGTATTTATTAGGAAATAAAACGCATTTAAGTATATACACAGATTTTTTTATTGGTCCAAAATATATGCGATATATTTTATTGGGATCTGTGTCAACTGCAGTCATAGCATGAGCTTTTATTGCGTACCTAAACTAAATTGCTATAAGATTTGTCTCGTTCCGTCGTATGTGTTGTCATATTAACAATTAGCCATGTTTTTCCAATTTTAAATTGAATGAAATTAAAAAGTAGAGCCCCTATTCTCTAATAGGTACTACTAGAATGCAAATTATTAAAAAAAATAGTTTATGAGTATGTGAACCTTCTAGTCGCTTCGATATAAGTAATATTTTACGTATGTAATCAATTGCCTAATTTAAATCAGACATGGTTATAACATAATATAATATTCTTGGTCGGTTCCAAACACGAAAAATTGTACCTATCTAATAGTTTATTTCTATATATAAATATTTTTTTATATTGTGTAATTAAAAAAGTATTTATATATAGAAATAAACTATTAGATAGGTACAATTTAATATCTATAAATATTTTTTTATATTGTGTAATTAAAAAAATATTTATATATAGAAATAAACTATTAGATAGGTACAATTTTTCGTGTTTGGAACCGATATAGGTGCTTGTATTAAAACAACTATCTTATACATTTAAAAAAGACAAGTGACCAAAAAATAGTGACACATTGTTCCAGTGACACGAACCCATTTCTTTACAAACCGCGAGGTGTTAAACATGATAATTGGCCGTGAATTGCTTACTTTTGAAGAAAGCAATGTTACTCCGTTAGTCGTCCTCAGTGAGTCTAACGAGTAACCTTGACTTTCGGGTATTGTTTCATTACATATAACTAATATTTATTGATAATTAAAAAAAAATGTATCACTTATATCTGGGACTACTTACGGTAAGTACCAACATTATTATCTTTGTGTACCCATAACAATAGGCCGTTTTAATCAAATGAATCATGTGTGTAAACACGGATTCATCTTAATAATATTTGTGTCATGAACACGTCATATCATGAAATGTATTCATTTCTTTGAAAACATTTGTTTAAAATATGAGGCATACTAACATATTATACATTCGAGTACAGTGACTATAACTTATGTTTTTCTTGATTAGTCCAAACAACTATCTCTGACTATATTTAATTGTTTTAATCTAATGATGGTGACAAATAGGTATGAAGTTCACCTAGATAGTAAGTGAATACTGCAGCCTATATACACCTACATAAAAACCCAGACGTCAAATGCAAATGCGTTGCCAGACCTGAGTGCGAGTTATTTTGCCTGTGATACTTATAACGACGCCATACAATTTGATAGACTTTTTACGATTTAAATAAGCCTGTTTTTTTCACAGATATTTGCATGCCTGAGACATATATCAACTGCTTATCTTACTACAAGAAACTTTGAATGCGGACCTTACGGTTTCATATGCGAAGCAAATTCAAAGCTAAGACTGTGCGAAGGAGACAATCTATTGGGGCCAGCATTTACCTGTCCGCCTAATACTGTGTGTAACGAAGATTCCAACGATGTCTGTGAAAACACCATCAACTATATTGATCCATCGCTGACTAGAACTTTTCGCTGCAGTCGGAATGAAAGAATCGCAGATCCTAGTGTTCCTGGTTGCAAAGGTTATATTCTGTGTATACCGAATAAAAATCGCTTTCAAGGCATCAAATTCAAGTGCTCCGGAAATACGATTTTCAACGGCTTCAGTCGTACTTGCTCGTCTCCAGGCAAATACAAGTGTCCACTGTCTAACGTAACGAAGTCACAGCCGCCGACACCTCACTTCTACGCCGACTTTAAACGACGAGTTGATACAAATTCAGATTCTTTGGACGTCTCCAATCCCAACCAAGCTGTACATAAATACAGACCTATAGATTGTAAGAATTATAAGTTCACGGTTACTGAAGACACGAGTCCCGTACGTGCTACATACTTCTGTCCTCCTGCACCGATAAGAGGTGAATCTACAATTCGTTGCACAATATTTTCTAATAAATTTTGTATTACGCTTGAAAAGGATAATGAAGACCAATTCATTCAAGGTACTGGTCCAGCCTTCCGAAGACCTCGCCTCAACGGTTGAGATCTTAATTTCAACTAGCCCATATTTACCTAATAAGACCTTATCTGGAAATTATATAAACTGTTTGAAATTAGCAAATTTTTGTCGATCAAAAAGTATGTGAAGACTGAAAACAGTGTAAATAAAATTTAATTTATTTAGGTTGTTTCTATGGTTCTATGTTTTTTTTTTCAACTAAAATCAGATTTGTGACATAAAATATCGATTGACATTTGACTATTCCTAATACTCCACTTCGGACATACTTAGATGCCGGTGTTGCCCAGAATGCGTTTGTACCACAGAAAGTTTACCACGTGTCCATCCATATATTAGAAGGAGTCTCAACTGCAGTTGTTATACTGTATTCTTCGCAATAAAAAATGCATTTCTTTATCTTTAATTATCTCCAAATGCAGTTACACATGATAATACCATGAATTGAAAGGATCCATTCAAAATATTATCGTACATTATCGTGTTCCGAATTCTTAAATGTTTAACAAATGTTAGCCAACTATCTCCTGGATTAGATCATTGTGTTGTATTTGTGTCGCATGTCTGGTAACACAATTATTGTAATGAAAAAAGATTTGAGATATTAAAAATAAAACAAAAGAGGAATATTAATTAATTACAAGTGTTTATTTATACAATTATGTATATGTTAGATCACCTTTAAACAGTGGGGGAATAAGGGAGGGAGGGGGCAGTGGGTTTGCCACAGGCATCCGGTTACTGCGTGGGCTTACCTTTTTTTTTGCTCGTGCGTCAGTCTCTAGGCCTCCAAATGCCAAATGCCGCCCTGTGCCCCTAATGACCTTAATCCGCCGCTGTTTTAAAACTAGCACTTAACTCAGATTTGTTTAAAAAAAAAATATTCTTAAATTAAATACAATTTCGGATCATCTGAATGCTTGCTTACAATTAAAAAAACATTGTTTCACTCATGAAACATTGCTTCATTCATAATTGGATGTTTGAAAAAAAAAAATTTTTTGGCGATAAATAGAAAGATTATATGTATATACCTAAGTTTTATAACAAAACTATTTTTTTTTTGCAATAATTCATAAGATATATCAAAATAAAAATAAGTTTTTGAATCCAGTACCGAAGACACGCCGACAGCTCCCGAACAAACCCGAGTGCATGTGACGTCATAATGTTAGTTTCCACTCATAGCAATTGATACAGAGACAATACGTACAGTGTTTTGATCTAATTAATTCTGTTGACATTGATATAAAAACACACATTTATATTGAAAATGTCGAATCATAAAGTTATCGTTCTTGTTTTGTAACATTATGTACGAATACTACAAAAACAAATGTTTATAAATGTTCCCCAAGATGAAAAACGTCGAAATAAATGGTTTCAAGCAGTGCACCGTGATAATCCAAAAACAAAATTGATTTTATTTTTGTTGTGAAGATCATTTCGATGTAAATACGAGTATTTCATAACATTATTTTTATTACTTACTAGCTGTGCCCGCGACTTCGTCCACGTGACAAAAAATATGATTGTTCAGTATTTACCCGGATGAAGTCGTGACCGCTACGCTAGTATAAAAGTAGCCTAAGTTACTCCTTATTACATCAGCTATCTGCCAGTGAAAGTCCCGTCAAAATCGGAGACACTCATATTTGATGAAAATGAATTGAAAAATTAAATGAAAAAAAAAATTTTTTTTCATTTAATTTCAGTTTTTCGCATGACACATCAATATAACGAAATTTTATAAAACATAAAAAAAATCAATACATTTTTTATTTTCAAATTCCCAATTAGTTATTAATTACTAAAGAGGTATTTGTACCATAACTACTTATATCTTTAAGCATTTATTCTCTCTCAATAATTTAATAAATTATTCACACTCGTAGCTGTCCTCATCTACACACTTCTTCTTCTCTGAATTAAATACTTCATCAGAATCACATTTTTTAGATCGTCTTCGGAAAACAGATTTAGAATTCCTAGAACAGACATAATATTTTTTACAATCATGTGGATTAGGAAATTTACCTTCATGTTCACATTCAAATTTAGTTTTGTGATTCTCTTGTTGCTTCTTTAGTTTCTCACCTTCTGTAGATTTTGTTTCAACCGTGCTTTGATCACTACTTTTTTTCGAAGTATCTTTAATAACAATTTTTGTCTTTTTAACATTAACGGAGTCATGAACACAATGCACTGATGTTTTATTGAAATGGTAACCATTTTGACATTGTAATTTAAAACGAACAAAGACATCTTTGTTTTTAACGCATATGTAATAAATATTTTCTTGAAGTAAATCACTAAATCTACCTTCAGTCATACATCTAAATTCATTATTTCTTATACAATGAGACATATCCCTTGTACATTGTTTCTTAATATCACTGAAAACTGTGTTTACTGGGCAAGCTCCAATGATTGGATACATTCTGCCTATACAAATATAAAATATTCTACAGTTATCTTTGTCTGCATATCTTCCACGATAATGATATTGACAATTAAAATTGCTACTTGTATTTATGTGATTACTATGTGCAACTACATTATTGTATGCATTACTTGATTGTAAAATTATAGGACTTTTCATAACACGTATTCTTTCTGTTGTAGTTAGTGATACACTAGCAATTTTATTCGAACTCATGTTGGTTTTAATGATTGCCGCATTTTGTTGAATATTACTTGCTGTTACACTATTATCATTGGTTTTGTACATTGTAAGCCCATGAAGATCATCCAGCATTTTATTTGCATCGTAATTCTTTTTCTTTGCTGTTTGACTACTATCCACAATAACATTATTGTTAACATTACTTGATTCTAATGGACTTTTCATAACACTTATTCGTTCTGTTGTAGTTAGTGATATACCAGCAGTGTTATTCGAATTAATAAAGGGTTTTATGATTGCTGGATTTTCTTGAACATTAGTTGCTGTAACTCTATTATCACTTGCTGTAACTCTATTAACATTGTGTATTATATGCCCATTAACATCATCCTGCGTTTTATCTGCATCGTTAATGTTTTTCTTTGCTAGGTTGAAATTCAATTTCATGATTTGATCTTGTTTTGAGTTAGAGTCATTGTTTGAAGACAAATTATAGAGATATTTTGTTACATGATTGGAAAGAAATAATTGGCCATGCGATTTATTACTAAACCGTAGTTTATCATTCGGTTCCAATTGTCCCTGATACTCATCGTTAACTTTAGCATGAAAACGTTGATCTGTTTGATTTGAAGTTGGTGATGTAGTATTTTCTACGTTTAAATGTAGTATTTTTGACAGATTACTGTAATTTTCTGTAATGTGGTGAATAGCATTCGTAATGTTAGTTAGACCTAGGACATTGGTATATGTTGTATCTTTAAACCCATTTACTGACGTGGTATTACTTGAAATAGACAATTTAACATTAGTGTCAAACTTCTTCGGAAGCGACTGTATATTTGTTGATGTATTATTTGTATCTGTGATAGTTATGTTTGGTAAGTTGACGTTATAAACTGGTGTTGTAGTGGAGATATTCACATATTTTTGATCCCGTTCAGGTGCAACATTCGATAGTGAATTTATGCTTTTCATTGACATATCATTGTTATAGCTAATAACAACCAACGATCTTTTGTCGTCAATTTTTGAGGTGGGCATATAATTAGTATTATTTACACTAGATCCTCTATTCATTTTTGTGGTGTTCGAATTTAATGTCACGTTATCCATAGATTGGACATTTTGAACTGATTGGACGTTCGGAATTATAGCTGTTGGAGGGTTAAAGTTCACTTCAAAATATTCTTGTGACTGTGAAATCAAATTATATAATTTTCTGTTACTTTCTTCGGTCTGAATATCATCATCTATTTTATATTGTGCCTGAGTTGTTACATCAGTGAACATGTTCTTGCTTTTCATAGAGTTGATGTCAAAATCCGTACGGTTATTGTGCCCAGTATTTATAAGATTCTCTTTATTTTGTGGTACATTTGAAAATTGGTCTTGTATATGTAAATTATTTATATTTCCAGTCGATTGTGTCGTATTAAGTAAAGTATCGATAACGTTACTTAATTTATTTTCCGTCTCATTAACGCGCACTGGTAAATACACTCTTTTTAGTATTTCAGAGTCAAGCATATCACTTAAATTATTTCTTTTATATTTTGATGACTCTGCAGGATTTATGGTATATTTGGATGCATTCACTTTAATGGTATTATTTAATGACGTTAGAGCTATATTATCAGGAAAATTTTTAATCATATTATTTATGTCTTGAAATTTGTTTATAAGATGGTCCGTTTCTGTGTTCAAAGTTGATATTACATGTGGTTTTGTTAAGACGTTTTGAGCATTGCTAAGAGCTTCATATGAATCAGATACTTGCTTCATATTTTCTGTAGTTGTTGTCGTTAATGACTCATAATTGTCATAGATCGATGTTTCAGATTTACTTGTAGTAATTTCTGCATACGTTGTTACTGGGATGTATTGGTCTTCCGATTGAATGTCTAATTTGGGTTTTATATATTTTTCAATTACCTGATCCCCTTTAGTTAGCTGATCAGAATGTAGTGGTCTTTTATCTATTATATCTGGGACAGTTATATTGATAATTAAGTCACGCATTTTTTCAGTCTGTGGTTCACCTAATACTATTTTATACATTGGAGTAGTTGACCTTACGTTATATAATTCTCGAATATTTGCACTGTTTTGAGAGCTCATTGGTATAGTTAATGCATTTTCTGCTTCAGTAATTATTACACTATTTGAAACAGTTGCTGGCTCTAAAGAATTATATTCAAGTTGAACTTGATGTGTATCTATATCACTCTGTGGCGTTGAAATTTCTGTTATTTTATAAGTTTCAAATGAAGAATTATTTTCAACAAGAGTGCTTAAAGTACTAGTTTTAATATTTGCATAAGAAGTATTGCTTATAGTTAAATTAACTCCTTCTATTACACCATTGGTTATCACAGTACTGTTATCTATTTCCATCTCGTTTGTAGCATACAGCAATGTCGCTTCTTTGGTTCCTGGAGTAGCTGTAGAATATTCTTTAGCATCTGGAAGTTCAGTCATATTTTTAATACTCTCTTTATCAATGTTATTATCTGTTGGCAATTTTGTGAATACTTCAGTTCCAAAAGCAGCAGTTCCGCTTTTTTTTGCGTGTGTAACATCAGTGATGTATTTGTTACTCTCTGTATCGTTGTTATATACTGTTGAATTAATTTCTTTATCAATGTTGTCAGCTACTTTGTTCCTTACTGGACCTGATAAAATACTTTCCTTAAAAAATAATTCCGTAGGTTCTGAAGATATAGTACTGGGTGTTGTGGTATAAGTTGAGGATATTTCATTATTCGGTATGATAGTAGTTTCCAGAAACATTACTGATGGACTAGTTACATCCGTTGAACTTTTAATTAGATCGCCTGTTGACATTATTTCCATAACTTCACTGTAGGTAGTAGGAATGTCGTTATGATGACTCGATTTTTCACTGACATTGTACTCATTTGGCAGTAAAGAATATTCTGTTGTTATTTTATTTACACTATCGGGAATCGTGGCGGCTGCTGTTAAAAACTCTTGTTCGTCGTCGAAATTATTTGGTACATTTTGAGATACTTTACTTACATTAATGTTTGGTTTTGGAATCGTGCTGACTAAAACAGGATCGTCAATAATCTGAGACGCTGAAGTAGTAGTTAAAATGAAAGATGCATTCTCTTGATATAGAATCGTATTATTTCTGAAGTCAGGCTTCAAGTCAGTGACTTCTAAGAATTGCATAGTTTCGGTTATCGTTTTAGTCATAACCTTTTCACTGGTAACTCTTCCACTGTCTGATGAGAAACTATCAACGTTGGTAGAGACTGCTTTATCGGTTGTAGTTAAATACTCAATTTCCGGATAAACACTTAATTTTAATGGTACATCCATATTTGGGTCTTTGTACGCAGTGGTGTACATAGAGGTGTGAGGATGAGTATTAGTGAAAGAGGTATGTGTCATTTCTATTGTAGAAGTCTTTTCAGTAATTGTAGTACTAGGAAATGATATAAATTTATGACTTGTTTCATTTACAAATTCATTTTTGATCTGCTTGCCAATAGAGTTATTAGAATTTGAGGCCGGTTGTTTCTTGTCTATGGATGAATCAATTGAATAAGAGTCCGTCATAAACAAATCGTTTGTTTCTGTTGTTGCATACGTGTCGGTGGAAATGAAAGCTTCTTTTCTTATTATTTCAACTTGAGTAGATATCGGATCAATCTCTGGATTTCGTATTAAATTAGATTTTCTGGTAGTTGATTCCGTATTAGGTACCTCAGAAAATGGTATTGTATCATTTTCGCCCACAGTTGTATACCGAATGCCGTTTTCAGTTACATAATATGTGTCTTTTAAATTACTGTCAAGTGGTGAAGTAAAATTTACATAAGTTTTATCAAGATCTTGGGAAGATACATTTTCTTTGGAAATGTTTATTTTTGTATCGATAATTGGTGAAACCACTGAATTTGTGGGTTCAGTTATTGATTGCTTTTCATTTACATCCCAATTGTTTTTAATTCCCGTAACAATCGAATTAGCAGGTGATACAGCCTCCAGATTAGGATTTATTCGTTTGTCAATTGTTTCATTTCTTACGCTATTATCACCGGCTGATGTCTGTTCTTCATGGCTCATAGTAGTTGTTTTTTCAGTAGTGATATTCACGTTTTGGTTTAATTTAGCTATTGAGTCAGTGTTTTGTACTTTAACCTCATTCTGTTCCAATATTTGTTTATTCGTTAAAACAGTTTTATTATTGTCTACAGTCTCACTATTTAATATGTCGTTATCTGTTAGTTTAGGAGCTGAAGTATATTCTGTTATCATATCTAAAATAGACGATATATTTTTTGTGTCGTCGGTTTTCGATTTTTTTTCATGAATAGATTCAATAAGTACTTGATGTAGGTCTTTATTTGGTTCATTTTTGTTATCAGTATACTCTTCTAATATTTGTCTATCTGTTCTAACAGTTGTATTATTATCATTTAATTTTTGGTTATCAGTTGATCCAATTGTATCATTAGTTGTAAAATTATTAAGATATATCTTTTCCAAATCGATACCCGTCATATTTTTGTTTGTTTCAGTTTTGATATCATTGACTAACCTAGTTTCAATTTTCTCTTCCAATATTTTTTGACCTGGTGAAACAGTGTTATTTTTATTGTTTAATGCGTCTATCAATTCCGGCGTAAGCATATTATCCAATTTTACTTCACTAGCGTTAATAACTTCTTCACGAGTTATCGATTTGTTTACATTTTGAACTAATGTATTTTCGTCGATAGGATTTGAAGATGTTTCAGAATTATCGATTCGTATTTCATTATCCATGGATATAGTATCTGTATCTCGTAAAGTTGTGGTTTGTTGATCTAGTATTTGCTCATGTGTTACTGCAGTGGTTGGTTCTGTAGAAATTTCAGTTGCAGTCAATGTTGTTGTACTCACAGTGTTAAAATATTTTTCCGATAATTCCAAAGTGTTTGTTTTTTGAGGAGGAAAAAATGTACTAACACCAAAATCGTCGACAGGGAGTGTAGATGTTTCGAATTTTATCTCGTTCGTCGCATCACTCTGGCTTAAAATCGATTGCTGAGTGGTCGTCACTAGATATTCACATTCAAAATGATTACTACCTTGGCATGCAGTCGTCGGTGGACAAGGTATGACGAAGTCATCAACCGTTTTTGATACACCGCCACCCAAATCCACACATATCATGAAGTGCGTGGAGTTAACACAATGAAATGCTTTTCCATTGCAATCCACATTTGTTGCTATTGCTGGCGAAGCCACCACTATCTGAAGTAAAGAAAAAATATTTATTACCATCTCTCACGTGATTTCCCCTACATCGGACTATTTGACAATATTAGTTTACAATAGTTAAATATTTTAGCAGATATGTACCTACATACCTCGTTGTATACTAGGTTAGTACATTAAGGTATGTATTTATAAAACGATTAATGTGTAAACAGTGACTGGTCTCATTATATTTACGACTAAACCGGTAAACTGATTAAGATTTATAAAAAGAGTCAAACTTTGTTTTATTCCTATTTTTTTATAACAATATCTTTTTGTCTCGCTCCAAAAAAATTCATGATCATAATTTCACCGGGGTTTTTAAACGACTTAACTTGATAATTGCTTTACTCACAAATTACCGAGGTCTCAATCTCAGTTGGTGTAGAAATGCTCTTTATTATGATTATTTTTAACACTTGCTTGATTCCAGAACACTATTGATATAAATCTAGTTTAGAATAAAGTCTCTAATCCCTACTTAAATATAACTAACATTAATATTACAAAAATAAGGAAATTTGTCAAAGTAAATTTTTATATAGAACAAGTAAACAATTAAGTACACCACGCACCATAAGCAACAACGTTTGAAATGCCTTTTCTTTTTTCTGATAAGCCATTGCCACATCTCAGGCCTTCTGTCAGTTCACAGCAGCTTACCGTCGTTTCGTAAACTAGTAATGTCTCGTAAATATTTCACACAAATGAGAACCTTCTGCTGATCTCAGATAATTTGAATTGCTGCAAGAGAGATGTTAGCACAACAAACACTCGTTTACATTATAATGTCACATAAAGATTAGGACGACATTGTACAAATATACTAGACATGTTGTTTCCTGTGAACTTGCTTACTTTTACTATCATTTTGCCTGTCAATTAAAATATATTATATTTATAAATAAAAGCACATGTTCGAAGGAAGGTACAAGCAAAAGTTCAACACATGGTGCCTTATTTACCGCCTAAACAACTCTGAATAACTTTCTGAAGAGACGTCTCTTACAGCAGTTCAAAATTATATGAGAGTAAAAATTCTGACTGAAATTATTAACTCTAGTTATTCTGTAATTCCCTTATCAGCCTTTTGTAGTGCGCCGAAATATACGTAGTTAACAATAGTTGGTTGAATAAGTAGTCTGATCCGCAAAATTCAATGTTCTGAAATTGAGGCCGCTGTCTTTTTTACTAACTTAACGTATGAGAATTTTACTTCAGTTATCAGTATCAGACCATCGTTATGTGACATGGAAATTATCAATAAAGCAATAAGTTCGTTTCCGACTGTCTCAGGTATTATATTTTACGTTTAAAATAATTACGTTATTCATTTAATAACTATACATTTGGGAAGGTCAGGATATGTCTAAGCGCTCTTCAACAAAAGGAAAACAAAAACAACTTTCGGATGTGTGTCTATGATATTACATAAATCTCCATAATCATTTAAATCATTCAGTATCAGTTTTATCTCGAAAACTTCCTCTGTGATATATATTTATACAGATCTGAAATGGGTATTTACGCATTTACTAGAATGCAAATTCTGATATGCATTGTTTGTTTGTACATCCTAGATTCACATACGGCAGTAAAAGTTCGGCAAACAAGGACGTTTTGGATCGGCCTAAGTGGGCCCTCAAGTCACAAGAATTTGAGCTACCAATTAAGGATTATTTGATCTAGTAATCATATAAAGACATATAGGTATCAGAGTTCCAGTGCAGGAGCGTTGGCTCTACCGTATACTTCATTACGTTATCTATCTGCCGACATTAAAATTTGCGCACGAAAATACAAAAAATCTAAGTATGCGCAAGTAAAATGTGGGTGTGTGGTTGGCATTATTTTGTTTCGTAGGCACCTAAGTATTCTTATATTCTCTCATACATATTGTTTCCATTAAAAATAAGTTGGACCATCCATTCTTATTACATAACTAGCTGTGCCCGCAACTTCGTTCGCGTGGAATAGTGACTTTGGGCAGCATTTTTGGGTATAACTTTTGGTTAATTTTGGATCATGGGCGTCGGGACGCTGGGCGGCGGGACGCTGGGCGTCGGGACGCGGGGCGGCGGGACGCTGGGCGTCGGGACGCTGGACATCGGGACGCTCGGCGTCGGGACGCTCGGCGTCGGGACGCTCGGCGTCGGGACGCTCGGCGTCGGGACGCTCGGCGTCGGGGCGCTCGGCGTCGGGACGCCCAGCGTCTATGCATAATATAGGCACTCCGTTAGAGCCGGCAAAAGAGAAAAATTGAATATTAACGTTGTGCATTTTTACCCACTAATGCCACCTACACCACCACCACCATCATCATAATTACATCCGAAAGACGGCCATCCCTCTCCGCTGGACAAAGCCTTTCCCGAAGATGCTCCTAAAAGTGTTGTGCGACATTAGGAAAGAATATGCCATAATTACCACGCTTGGCATGCTGAATGGTGATCAAAGCGGCGATTGTTTTATGCGGGGACGCTGCTATGCGGTATGCTTAACGTTACTAACAGAGAAAAAACCGACCAAGTGCATGTCGAACTCGTGCAAAAAAATACGTTTACTGTATGCCCCCTTGACCCCTTTACATTTTCATTTTCTTATTTTTAGTAATTAATTTTGTCTTTATAGCGGTAACAGAAATATATAACTAATTTGTGAAAATGTTAGCTTTCTAGCCATCACTATTTATGGGATAGGTACAGCCTGGTGACAGACAGACGGATGGACGGACAGACAGACAGACAGACAGCGGAGAATTAGTAATCCTTAGGGTTTGTTTTTACCTTTTAGGTACGAAACCCCCTAAAAGATAGAAGATAGATACAGAATAGATAAAAATATTCGTTAAGATTCTTTAAATTGTCATAACTTTTTTATTTCTGAACCGATTGACACGAAACAAACACTAAATGCTTAGTAAAACTTACCACAATATATTAAACTGCAAATCGGATAAGCCATTTCTGAAATTAGCGTGCACAAACACACAGACAAACAGACATTTTTCGGGATAAAAAGTACCCAGTGTTGTGCGCCAAAGGTTAAAGTGTAATTAATTATATCAAGTTTCGTCGTAATCGGACCGGTAGATTTTGTGTGATGCTTGAACAAACAGACAGACTGACAAAAAAATTATATTCACATATTTGGGTTCGGTATCGATCTAGTAACATCCCCTGGTATTTTTTTTTTATATTTTTAATGTACAGAATTCACACTTCTACAGTTTTATTATAAGTATAGAAAAGATATCTGTTTTTAAATTCTTAACAACGATCTTTAATTCTTTCTTTTAAGCGAAATGCAGACTTAGATAAAATACGTACTAATAATAAATCAATCGCTGATGCCGTTACCGTTATCTCGTGACGAAAATTTCCTAAAGGCTAAAAAAGATAAAGAAATGTGTATGTATTTTGACTTAGTATTTGCAATAGATACTTCACTACACACCTTAGTAATGTGTAGGTATCTACCATTCCATAAAAACTGGTATTTCATCAACTCATTGAATGGAAGAAACGAGTAAACTAGTACTACCAACTGTAACTTAATGCAAAGTAACATAATATTCTCTTGAACTCCGATTCATTTTTCGTCCTTCTGATAATCAAATAGAACATATGAATTATTTTAGAACAATCATTCCTCTAATATATCAATACCTAGTCTGTTTTCTTGTTGAACAATCTATGGTTCGAATCTAATGTACAATTATTATTGTACAAAATAGTATTTGTGTATTTTATAAGAAAACCCTTTCAAACATTTCCATAATCACCACCACCACTCATCTCTCTTATTACATATTTTTATTTATTTATTTACACTTCTATGTTATTTATACATATGGCGGACTTAATGCCAGTAGGCATTCTCTTACCGTCAACCTTGGGGTTGTGAGAAAAGAAAATGTAGAGGTGCAAGATAAATAACCAATTATAGTTATTACAAAACTAACAATATTTATTTAAATACAATGACATATACAAAACGACTTTTCAGAAATCTTCCACAATATAAATACATAAAAGTATTTTGTATTTCTGCTGCATCGTCTCCTCAGTATCGTTTCTTGCTAGATGTTTCAATCGCTCGAATGTCGGACAAACACATAAAACCAGAACACTATGTTTAAATATAAGGTTGGGGAAAAAGTTTATTCGCATTTTTTAAGATAATTCAAAACATTTTTTTAATTTAGTTTATTTAAATTTAACTAAAGTATGTATGTACCATTTTGTTCGATAACCTTTTGCCATCTTGTAGGTAGGGACATGATCCCATTGTTATAAAAATTTTGGGACTTCTCATTAAAATACCGCGACAAGTGGATTTGGCAGTCCTCTCGTGATGTTAACCTAACATTGCATAAAGAATTCTGAAGAGACCGAAACAGGTGGAAATCTGAAGGTGCAAGGTCAGGACTATACGGCGGATGCATTAACATCTCCCAGCCAAACTCTCTTAATTTTTGCTGAGTGGCTATAGATGTGGAGGTCTAGCGTTATCATGATAAAACACCACACCCCTTCTGTTGATCAATTCCGGCCGCCTTCTCTCAACTTCTTGCTTTAATCTCATCAGTTGTTCGCAGTAGAGTTCAGAATCGATAGTCCTGCCTGGTGGTAATAGCTCATAATGAATAATACCCTTCCAATCCCACCACACACACAACATCACCTTATTGCGAGTTAACCCGGGTTTCGCCACAGTCTGTGAAGCCTGACCGGCCTTTGACCACGACCTTTTTCGCACGTTCTTGTCGAACGTGATCCACTTTTCATCATTTTTTCATGTTATCAGCTTCTTCAAAAATGATTCGGTAATAAAGAATCACAAATGAGTACACGGTTCATTAGGTTTCTTTCAGTGAGCTCGTGAGGTACCCAAATATCGAGCTTTTTTTGTACCCAGCTTTTTTCAAATGCGCCAAAACTGTTTTGTGATCAATTCTCAGTTCTTCAGCTACGTCGTTACTACTGATATGTCGATCTTGCTCCACTTTTTCAAAAATGGCATCCATTTTATCCGTAATAGGGCGACCAGAGCGAGGTGCATCTTTGACATCAAAATTTCCGGATTGAAAACGCTTAAACCAAATTTGTGCTACTCTCACAGGCACTGCACTAGGTCCATAAATATCGCAAATTTTTTCGCGGCTTGCGTTGCATTTTTACCTTTTTTGTAGTAAAATTTTAAAATGTATCGAATTTCTTCATTAGATTCACTCATCGTGACAGTACGAAAAACAAATGAAAATCACACATTTGCCTAATTTGAATTTGGAATTATGTTCTTTAAAATTTTAACTTTCAATGATACCAAAACCAGCCAGATACAAATACTACAGCCATAGAGATTTTATTACAAGTTCATACATACTATAATGCGAAAAGACTTTTTCCCCAACCTATTAAATTAAATTTATTGAATTTTTAGTAGGATTTAATAATATTTGACAGATGTTTACTTATTTTACAAATACAACAATTATAAAATCTACACTCTTAATATTATAAATATCACAACCAAAATTATTTAAACTCTATCATTCCACAATACAGGTACCTACTCGTCACTTAATTTTGTCTGTTGCTTATGAAGTTGGAATCATGTCAAATTAACGGATCAATCAAAAACTATAGCACATTATAAAAACCAATTTCTTCGAAGCCATATTGTTCGTAATTTAGTTGTATATGCTGAGTAAATTGCTATGATTAACCAAGCAGTTGTAATTATAGACAATGTTGTACCCAAAATAAACATTGAATATTGTAACCCGCCTTCTTGGCCGACTATAAATGAGAGACCCACGACAAATATGATTAACATGGTTGCGGATAAAGTTTCTAAAGTACTATGGAGCTTTGGCCACTTTCGAGCACCAACAAAGTCTTGAATCGCAGTATCAGAGCTCGATGATATAGCACCGTATCCAAATCCCGCTACTACGCAACCAATCGAAAATGAATCGTGATTGTTGGCTTCCGCTAGTACTGCAAAAAAATAATTTATCGTATTGAATTACCCACAGACTATTGAACTTAATTGAATAGTATGTTTATAATAAAATTCTCGTTTGTAGTTTAAAAAACTATTAGCAATAATATTAAAAGTTACATTACTAAGAGATTAATATAAACGTACCAAAACAGGCCACTGTCGAAATAATTAATCCAACAACAGCAACGTATTTAAAATTTCGCTTCGGTGTTTGTGCCAACCATGGTGTACATAACAGAAAACATAACCATGTAAAAGCGTGTAATGACATCAAAAAGTTCGTTTCAAATATTGATATTTTCGGCTGTACTTGCATAGCTATCATTGGCATTAACGCCAAAGATACAGCATTTAAACTCAGCTTTCCAAAACTTAGTAACAAAGCTGGATAAAAGTTCCAACACGACAATGACCTCGTCAATGGCTTTGTAAAAGTATCATTAATAGAATACATAAAATATAAAAATCTTCTTCGAATTCTATACATTCTATAAGAAGGTATCCATAACTTTCTTCGCATATTAGTATAAGCTGAACGACACCGAAAGCCAAAAGAATTAAATATTTTTTCTGTGTGTATATCAGTATTTGGGGAAACATTTTCATAGGTCACCTCCAGCTCAGTATATTCTTTGTCATTGATGGTGCCTTCCCCTTCCGAATCTTTTCTTATTTGTTTAGTTATAAACTCATCTAGGTTGTCACTTAATATACTCAGTCTTTTAATTGCAACACTAACTCTCTTTTTTTTATCCACACCAGTATCAGTGGGACATTGTTCATCATTATCGCTCTCTTCACTCTCTTCTGGTATTTCTGGCAAAATATCGACACCGAAAATGTTCCTTCTTTTCTCTTCTGGACTGGGCGGTGGGGTTATTGTTTCTACAAATTCATTTTCATCGTTAACATAATCTACTTCTCTGTGTAAATTGTCATCAGATGGACTCTGCCAGCATTTTTTGCTTAAGTAATGTAATTGTAGCTCTGTACCTAAATAATTATCCATGCCCTCGTTGCCGTATACCACATATGATTCAGGCAAATCTTTGTATCTGGAAAACGATGCTGGTCTCGCTAAGCTATCATCTAATCTTAATAACATGATAGCTGGCAGTGTCTGCAACGTGATACCAGCCAGAACAATAAACATAAAGGAGTATCCATACACTTCTATTAACACTGTTAATATATGTGGAAATAAAGATAGTCCAACGGCTTGACCGGTGAAACATATTCCTCTAACGATTCCCAAACGAGTGTCATAAGTTTCGAAAATGATAGCGTCTACTTGGGCAGATATCAAAGAAGAACCGAGGCCTAAAATCATAATATCGTATGAATAACAAATATTACTTTCCACGGTCAATAAACTGATACTTAGGTACCTACACATTTCATATCAACTTACCGCCCAGAATACCATAAATAAATGGATGCAAATGGAATGGTAAAAAGGCGCATAGGAATAAGCCAATCACTGTTACTGTGAGCCCAAGAGTTCCCATAATGCGATATCCCACTGGTCCGCCCCATGAATCCGCTGCTTCTCGAAACCAACATTCTGAAATCCATAAATGTGTGCTCTTTATTAATCATTATAATATCGTAATAATAATGGAATTAATCTATACAAATAAATAAAATTGGAGTGTCTGTTTGTAATATTAAAATAACCGCTTTTACTAAATGCATATGTATGTATACACCTTACAAATACCAAAACAACATTTTTTACAACTTTTGTCTGTCTGTCTGTTAGGCGGGGCTAATATTGGATAATTATGATAATTTGCTGATGTAATAAGGAGTAACTTAGGCTACTTTTTCTCCATACATCCATACATACATACTTACATACAAATAAGTAGAATTGGAGTGTATCCGACTTTGACGGGACTTCCACGGGTGGGTAGCTGATTTAATAAGGAGTAACTTAGGCTACTTTTATCTCCATACATGCATACATACATACATACCTACATACAAATAAGTAGAATTGGAGAGTATCCGACTTTGACGGGACTTCCACGGGTAGGAAGCTGATGTAATAAGGAGTATCTTAGGCTCCTTTATACTAGCTGCGTCCACGACTTCGTCCGGGTAGATACTGAACAATCATATTTTTTCTCACGTGGACGAAGTCGCAGGCACAGCTAGTACAAAATAAAATAAGTAATGACGGGGAATCTTTAAACTCAGAATTAGAATTAGGCATACGTACTTAGGCTAACCTATCTTTGTAGGTTTGTAGACGGGTGGTATTTTACATGCAATAATTATTCGCTAACTTAACTTGAACTTAACATGAAAAAATAAGTAAATAAGTACGCTGGCAACAAATGTCAGTCGTTTTTTGTGCCGATTTGAAGCTCCTTCATGGAGGATCCATGGTTCCACCAGTGTAACCACGGGGAATGCACCGTTTGTAACTAGTATAACACACTATGTATTACTTAGGTATGAGTATTGTATATACACTTATTACTTACGCGTAAAACTGTATGTAAATAGAAATATGGATGGAGTAGAGAGACCAAACCACAATGGAACTTCGAGATTCGATAGATGTATCCACACCACACCATAGGACAGCACCAAACTAGGCAAACAGATCTGAAATATGTAGAAACAGTTTCATTACATACCAATTTTTGTATTACTTCGCTAATTCAATAGATACAAAAGGGACAACAAGATAAAAACGCACAAATTCCCGTTACTGCTCATCCAATTTGCAAAATTATTTACTAGCCAAAAATATCTGTAATAGTAAGGTCGCATAGCCTTTCAGATCCTATCTACAGATTTTTTCACTTGTTTTATTAGTTCTTTATAAAACGTGCAGCAAATAAAGGATATTGTAGAAATGGGAATAACAAACCGCTTCTTCGCTTCAATAGTATGTTATATCAAAAACCCAACTTTACAGGAGGCCACTTTTGAACTTTCAAAAAATAATTGTAGCTAATGGACCTATTGCTTTATCTTTATTTATGACTAGCTGTGCCCCCGACTTCGTCCGCGTGAGATTGTGTTTTTGTTATTTTAATATTTATTTTGTTTGGCAGGCGTTTCCGAGATTCGCAGGGACAAAGTGACAACTCTCATTTCATTGTCGAAACAAACTACCTTGACGAAAGAGACAACAAAATATCAAGATTGCTCTGTCTTGTTCCCCTCATAAATTCGGCAATTTTTCAAGTAAAAAAATACAGCTTTTGCGTAGAAAATACATTAAAATACGGCGGTTTATATTATCAAGTAAAAAGAAATCAAGATTTTGAACTTGTAACGTTATTGAAGCAAAAAAACGATTAACTACCAATTGGGAAGTAAGTATAATTTCAAAAATCTCTTGTCGTAGATGTTTATAGAAAAGAAAGGTTAGTATAACGATTTTGTACTATTTATTTTTCGCAATAACACATGCGAGTGAACTTTAGAAATTAAAGAAAAATTTTACTTCGGGCAGGAATCGAACTTGCGACCTCTGGATTTCAATTACTGCCCGAAGTCAAATTTCTAAAGTTCACACGCATGTGTTATTGCGAAAAATAAATAGTATAATTATTAAGGGAACAGCGACATATTGACGATATTGTATAAACTGCAAAGTCTATCATATCGGTTGTATATTAATTAGTTATCAATGGATGTCGTTCACCGACCCTAAAATCGGTTAAAAATCAAAAGGGGAAAGCAAAATTTGACGCATCGGTGTGGGATAACGATTTTGTTATGTAATTTAAAAACAATCAGCGGACTTTAATAAATGATGGATAACAATAATCTTTACACTTTTATCTATGTACATTGCAGTGAATAATTGTTAAAACAAAGGATTGCTTAAATCTTGTATCGATACGTCATGCGCAGAAAGTTTTATCTTTTAAATTTCAACACGTGATACCTATTTTATCGTTGTAATCTTGCTCGTGAATAATTAATCGGATTTGTATAGTATATTGGAAGTATGAAAATTGTAATGTAAACACCCTGTATAATGTACTAACGGCCCTCGTTGGTAATTAATTTGAAAAGGAAAGCTAAAGGCTAGCTAATTTTTAAGCTATTTGAAATCATATTGGAAGCCTTACCTTTCATAGATTTTAAGATTCAAACAAAGTTATGACATTGAATTTCTTTCATTGTCTCGCCTCAAAAATTATTGTTATCATAATTTTAAAAAAACCCTTCTTAGGCGCGAAACAATATCAATTTATTGTTTTATCATCATTTTAAAGCACCTACTCAGGCGAATATTTTAAAGATAAGGTACTGGCTGCATCTTTTAAGGATTCGCCTAAGGAGGGGTTTTAAAATTATGATAACAATAAATTTTGAGACGCGACAATCAAAAAGTAACAGTGTTATAACATCGTTTAATAAAAAAACTAAATTTGAATATTTATGAGCGCTTAGTTTGAATCTAGTAATCAATTATCTACGTAAAGATGTACATAGCAGAATTAATTAAAATGACAAATAGAAAAGGATATATCATGCCACCTTGCGACACACTCACTAGTAGAAAAATTAATTTAGGTCGAAAAATAATCGTTAATTAATTAGTGAGTTTCCGGTGACCAAACCATTACTTTTCATACAAAACAAAAACCCCTTATAGAAATATGTATATGTGAATACAGCAAGTTTCTATTATACCAAGTCAACAGTGTTGAAAGCATAGCTAGAGTTAATATTTAATAACAACACTGCGCATCGTCTAAGATTTTTTAATTTTAATTGAAGCCACTAGTCGTGGTACTACACTGTTTATTTTGTCCCATGATTCACCAGTCACCCAGAATATGTAGGTATAGCTATTAGGTAAGTACTTAACAAAGACAGGAAATAAATGTTATTGTATTACTTAACTATTTCTTCAATGTCGAGTCGTGAGGGACACTATCTCAACTTTCGATAAATAATAGTATTATTTATATATCGCAGAAAAACTTTTCTTAAGTGAATGAGGTAAAAATGCAGTCCACATTGATCGCAATAGCAGACATCAAGTAGATATCAATCTTATTATTGAACCATGGATAGGCAGATAATACCTGTTGTTACCCATGAAACTAAGGCATCCTCACTTTCCAGGCTCATTTTTAGCAGTTTTCCAATCGAATAAGCTAGTTGTACTCGTAATTACATAATTTAACCTAAAGTAAAAAACATACTTAGAGAAAATTGTAAAAATGGATTTTCTCGCGTATATTGAACTGACATAATTTTTAAAAGGAATATTTTTAGAAGAACACATTAACTTACCTACTAAGCGCGCATTATGGTAAAGATTGAATGACGGTCTAATTTTTCACAAAAATACGATAGTAGGTAATTGACGAAATAGCGCTCATGAAAACAAAGGTTGGGTTTAAAAAGAGTTCACTTTTTCGATAAAAATTAGTGCTATGCCAGTCTCTTGGGAACCACTTCTCTACTGTAAAATTAAATTAGATGCGTTAAATGAATATCCATAGTGACTAGTGAGATTATATCGAATAAAAAATTATAAATAAATAAATGATGAATATAAATAAACATACTTGCATCAACGGATGTTTTTATTGAAACAGCCGTTGATGCAAGTATGTTAGGATACCACTGCAGAATCATTTCGTCCATCCAGATATGCGCCAAACCTAATTTTTATGCATATTTATAATCTAGTATTTTTTTATATTTTATTTTTGGGAAAGAATTTTTTTTAACTTGTTTTTTCAATAAAATATCGTTCACCTCACGGCAATATGTATAAAGACTATGAATAATCACGGCTGCCGTTGCGCACTTGGCCGCCCCTACCGATTTTCGTTCCGCTCCGATAACTTTTTACGTCTTCAACGTACATGTACATGTATTATTTATATATCAAATTAAAGCTATTTTTCTCATTATTATGATATGCGGGAAGCCAAATTAAATCAACCGCAAATAAGAGTTGCTAGCTGTTAAAGATAAAAAAAAATTAAAAATACTTTCGGCCAAATTTTGATTGGCAACCTAGTAAATATATTTTCTCTAGATCTTATCTATGCGTAAAAATTAGGTTTGCAGCATATCTGGATGAACGAAATGATTCTGCAGTGGGATCTTAACCTTTTACACACCTTTAACCTACTTAATCTTAAAGGAAGTTTATTTAACTTTCGATTTTATTTCGATCTTTCTATACATTTAAGGCGATACGAATCACGTCGGGACAGCTAGTATTTCTATACTATATAATATACCTATTGTTAACATTTGTTTGACATACCTGGACATACCCTTGCAATCGATTTTATAGGTGCATAACTTATTCTAATAATATACCTACGCTATCTTCTCCTTTATCTGTCACCTGCTCACCTGTGCATATTGACGTGTTTGTGTAATGTCTGACATCACAGTCGACGAGATAAAATAATAGAATTCACATGGTATGATATGCACTTAAACTAATAGGGACTAGGTTTTATTTTGTAATGAGAACTTAACTGCAACTCCACGGGTTAATAACGATTAATTGGTAGAAATGTTAGGTATTAACCGCATTCGAAATTACTAAGTATCACATCTATAGGTACCTAAATCTATTCCGTGCATCATTGATAGGTTTAAGATGTATGTATGAATCGTATGAGTACTTGTCATAAATTAAAATTGTTTTTTCTTTAAAAAATCACATAGCGAGCCGATTAATGTAAAGTTATTATCAACTTATTCGTTGGAAAGCTCTTCAGATCTTACTCCGTATTCCATTCAAGGAAATAATTATCTGTTTTGTAGATTTACCTCATAGTATTTTAAACAGAATATGTAAATGTTTTTCATCATTATCAGTCTTGTAGATAGGTAGGTATACCTAACATTTAACAAAGGAACAAACAAACAAGTATAGACTTACTTGACATAATGTTGATAGATTATTTATAGCCTTGGTTAAATGAATTGTTTTTATGATCTGATAAAATTACGAAAATACATACGTTTATGAAGGCAATGGATAGTAAAAGAGACCAGCGCCATGTCGCGCCTCGGTGCCGTTCCTCAGTTTCCATTGGGTCTTTGTTTATTCATTTTTTAACTTTTACTTCACTGAACTTGTCCACTTCCAAAGAGCATTCACTATTTACACCGCTTCATCCATTTTCCCAAAATTATTCGTGAAAAATTATGTTCCACTTGATCAATTAGAAAAAGTCGAGTAAATATAGCTAAACATATCGTCTTATTGACGAGACTCTATACAGGCATTGGCAATGTTATCGGATGGCCCCTACACGTAGTTACTTTGTCTTATCTTATCGTGTTATTATTTGTGGTATTTTCAAGCGCTTTGATATTTTATATAAATCATAAGTTATTATTTAAATCCGATATTAGGTAAAGATCCAGGGCATAATAAAATAGTAATAGATATAAGACACAAATTATATTTAGTACCTAACTAGGAAGGTATATCAACCATTGTTTTTTTTACTCTTTTAAAATTTACACTTCTATAAGACAAAACTAAAAATAACATTGCTGGCAATTTCACTTCTTGTTTATACATTTTACAATAATTGCATTCTGAGACATTGCCTACCTAAGTAAATTAAGTAGGTACCTAATCCTTAAAAATAAAAAAGTAAGTAGGTAGGTACGCATCAAGCGTTACTAAAACAACAGCCTTATACAAAATGAATAATTTTATGGAAGTGGAAATCGTAATAATCAGAATCAACATAATAGTAGGTTACTAATATCTATCTACTATACCTACTACCTCTTTACTGGTGGTAGAGCTCCAATGACGGAGTTCGCGGGTGTAGGTACCACCACATTACCTAATCTACTGACCCGCTTAATGGCAGTGTTCACCACTATCGTGTTCCGGTCAGGTAATGTACGGCCCTGTAATTTCAGGCACAGAGGCATAATACATTAGGCCTCAGCTATGACAAGGCATCAAATTGAAATCTCTACTTTCTTGTAGTTGTTGATAGGCTACAGTGTTACTTACCATCAATGTAAACTGTATGCTTGCTTGCTACTTCATGACATAAAAACCTTATATTTCATAGTTTTTCAAATCTCCACACCTTCATACAACTTATAAATATAAACGTAATTGTCTCACGTTTAATAAAATTAGTTATAGGTATACGATTGTGAAACATACCTATCTCTATTTTGTCATCTTTGTGTCATGTCTCTGTGATAGTTATTACGGGTCGATACATTACCATCAAACCGGAACACGATAGTGCTGAACACTACCATTTAACGATTGGTTTCAGATTGGTTAGGTAATACGGTGGTGCCTACACTTGGAACTTGGACATTTTTTCTATTTTCTAGGGCGATACGAAGTTTGTCGGGACAGCTAGTGTCTATATAAAGAAAACAAGCTCAACCAAATCTGCGAGATATTGAATAGGCTCTGTCCGTTTTGTCTATAAGTAATGCCACTGCCTGTCACGAGGATGATGAAGATTAGTTATCTAGTTGGAACTCTACCACCAGTAACTTGTCATTACACGAGTAGGTAAGGGAAACGTAATAGAATGTATTGTAAACCTTCACAATTCTTTCAAAGTTACATTTTTCTAATTAGGTAGTAATGAAGCACTACATGTTAACTTGAGTAGTTAATAAACCGACGATATGCTTTCCCGACAGTTTTTAGCTACATGCCATTTCTATTGACTTGCTAATTCAATTTCTGTGGTAACTGTAAGTGCGATTTGGAGTCGCGCGCGAAGGTTTCCGTTCAATAATCTATAAAAGAAAATCACGTTTGTTATATTCATAGAGTAAAAAATTGCCTAAAAATTGCGTTTGCTGTATGGTAACATTTAATATTCACTTCATTTTTATTTCAAAATCTGCTATCGTTATTTTTATATTGAGCTCAAATACAAAAAAAACACGTTTATTGTATGGGGATCCCATTTAATATTTTATTTTTTTTATTTTTAGTATTTGTTGTTATAGCAGCAACAAAAATATATAATTTGTGAAAATTTCAGCTTTCTAGCTATCACGGTTCATGGTTCAATGGTTTACACGTGCTGGAAAGTACCGGGTGGCTCCATTACTCCACTCACGCCCATGACTGGATGGTACGCCTGGGGTTTAAGGCAGATGCTTGCGGCAAGCCTGCGTGGGGGACGGCAAACGCAACCTTGACTAAATAGTCAACCAGTTGCCGCTAAAAGCAAAACTGCTTACCGCTACCTCGCGCTGACGACGAATTGAAAAAACCGGCCAAGTGCGAGGCTTACTCACGCATGAGGTTCCGTACAAAAAAAATGCTTAATAATTACGTCAGTTGAATGGGAGCCCCCCTTTATAATATTTATTTTACTTTTATTTGATTATTTATTAAGAAAGGTAATAATACAACTTAATATTCTGTTAAAATTTTAAGCCTCTACCACCGTTATTATTATTGAACAAAAATACGGGAAAAAAACAATTTTAGGTAGGTATTGTATGGACCTCCCTTAAGATTTTCAATTTTTTAATTTTTAGTATTTTTTTTGTTATAGCGGCAAGGGAAATATATTACTTATTTTGTGAAAATTGCAATTTTCTAGTTACATATCACGGTTTATGAGATACAGCCTGGTGATAGACCGACGGACGGACAGTGGGTCGAACTCAGAGCAAAATAAGATGACGTACTTTGTGAGATGGCCTAATTTTTAAGAAAGAATATTATATATTGTACTACAAAAACAAAATAATTTTGCTTCGGAAAACCACAACACAAACTCGTGCGTCGGGACGTGACGACACTGATGACTCCGCCGCCCACTAGCGGAAGAGTTTTCTTCTACGGAAGAGAGTTCTTCCATTAGTGCAGTCAATCAACCGAGCAATGGCGCTCAAATCATTCCAATATTGCGGCAGTAAGTGCAATAACGCAAGATGGGCAGCAGCGTCCTGCGATAAAACTACCGCTGCGGCGATCGCCAATCCGCAAACGAAGCATGGCGCTTATGGTAATTATATCCCCCTTATGGGGAGGCTTTGGTCCAACAGTGGACGTATTTCGGCTGATTTGGTGATGGTGACGGATAAACAACCAGTACAATTTCACCGCTTATATAGGACAACTCACTGGTCTGGTTACCTATCCTACACCAGAGGACTGAAGATAATTTTATCCCGAAAGGATCGATGATCAGTTTCTTCTAGAAATTATGAGGCCGTTGCCTACCTGCCTACTTGCTGGGTACCTACTGTACATACATTTTTGGATTACAAAATTTGGAGATCTCAAGTTATCTAGCTGCGGACAAGAGTCAACAGTTGGCAATACTTAGCCTGGGTTGCACCAAGATATTTGTTAAAGTTATTGTAACAAATATCTTGCTGCAATGCAACCCAAGCTTAAGCGAAACGTAATTATTTGACATGAGTTTTGGAGTTTTGGTTTGGCGGGAACACGGACAAGAACCGTGTCGCGTGTCGCTGCGTGATATTATTTTCAAAACTTGTCTACAGTCGTGTTTTTATGTATAAAAATGGTGGGATTTTTATATTATGGCATTCGATAACATGCACGGGTGAAAGTGATATTATGTATTGAAAAGTGATATTTCGTGTTGCATCCAAAACTTGTAGAAACTCCTAGTAAAGTCCCCATCACTTTACTAGACTCATCTCAACATATTCCAGGAAACCATCCAATCAACGTCATCTTCCATATGGATTGGATATTCATTCATTTTAAGGAATCAAGAATATAAAAACTACTAAGACACTGAAGACTGGCTGTTATGAACTTGAATCCGTGGCGTAAAACCATAGATTTATAAAGTAGATAATAAATCTATGCGTAAAACAAAAAAAAAATATTTGACATGTTTGAGTTGCATGACTGGCAGCAACTGACTGACAGGAGTTTTGGCGGGAACCTTGAAAGAGGCGTATGGTGCTCTTATTTTATTTCATTTTCTTGGTGTATTTTTAAGTTATATTGAATAAAGTTGGTGGCATTTTGTTTGATATCGGTTTATTACAGTGCCGGTGTATAGTGAAATAGAATAACAGTGCGAAAACACGACCTTTCAGGTTGCCTCCAAAACTTCATTGTAAATGTTCTGGTAAAGTAGCCATCGCTTTACTCGAATAACTTGATTGTAACTCACTTAACTGACAAATTATACTTGATAACTTATATACTTGATACTTACATATTATACTTGATCACTATATTATACTTACTTTTACGCTGCTTAAATAAATACGAAATATCGTTTTACTTGACACTGGCAATATGCGTAATAGCGATGCCAAAATAAAAAAAAAAAAAACTGACTGACAGATGACAGCATTAAATTGACAGCTGCAGTGCTTGAAGTTTTTTTTCTATTTAGAAACTCAGGAACATGTAATTAAATTGTGTAAATATGTACACACTGTAATTAATAAACAATGAATACTAATTTAGAAGAATATTCAAATGCAATAAGGAGATTAAAAAAAGAAGCGGAAGATGCCGGTCTAAGTGAAGAAGACTTCAAAAGAATTTATTTACAGTCCCTACAAGCATATAATATGAATACCAATACAAACGACTCTGTAATCCAAAGAATGAAAATCAAATACAAAGTTTTATTAATAATGTTATTACTTGGAATAGCTGCTTACAATTTCAAAAGCATTTACAGTTGCCTAATATGTAGTTTACAAGAGTACATTTATCCTGGCTTGCGTCTCTTAAGACAAGCATCAATACCATTAATATCGATTTTTCCAGCCTTGACTGGTGAGTAAGAAAGTAAAAAATTGATGAGTATTTTCGACCCTCTAGCACCTTCTCTTTCGTCACGCTTTTTCCCAGTTTTTCCTATCTTAACATGTACTATCACACTTGACACCATCCCCCATCTTTATAGACAGTCCTTAATGAGTGAAGTTATTTAATATTTTTTTACTACAACTTATGTCTAACATGTTATAGATTTATATCAAGAGACATGCTTGATACACAATCCTTTCTTCACGGTTGTGGATATGGATTGCTGGCCATGCAGTACAGTCAGTAATGCGAGACACATACAAAACCCCCAACCTGTACACAATCAACACAGTGCACCCTTTGTGTATGAGGTCAGTTTTGGTAACAACATTTAACTATTCATTTTATTAGATCTAAGTATCTATTCAATGATTAGCTCCAAAATACTGCAGTGAAAAATACATCTTAGGCGAGCCTGCCTGTAGACATATACACAAGGTCATTTTCATTTGTGTGTTGTATGTGTACAATGGCATCCATGACACAAGTTAATAGGTATAATACATAATGCAGGGCTGTGTGTAAGCGTATTCACAAGGTCATTTTCAGAAACAGTATAGCCTAAATTCAAAACCTTTAAAATAAGCCCTGTGGATTTAGTAATGATTAAGTCAATTATATTTTTCAGACTAACCAACAAGTGATAACAATGCCAATACTAAAAGAGATTTATGAAAAACATAAAATAATGATAAACCAAGAGGCATCAAAGATTTTAACAAATAATAAATATTACACAACACCTAGTGATTTGTTCAACAAAGAGTTATTTGATGATGGAAATCTTTACTTTTGGTAAATATAAACTTTTACATAAAGCATATTTTAAAATTATATATACATTGGATATTGAATGAATTATTAAATAATTAATATTTATTTCAGGAAATTCAATAATTTGAATGTAATAAGAATTCTCAGGCAAATAATTCCCAGGCCAATTGTTGTGCCAAAATTCGGACAAAGCACAGAAAGATACATTGTGATTGATTCAAAACATAATTCATTTCGTATTCCAGACACAGAGTGCCACTTTTCATTTCTGTTGTCACTTAGTGGCAATAGAAAAATTAAATTGGAGCCAGCTGAAGAATGTAAACATCAATGTAAATCACTGAACATGGAATTGAAGGAAACTCACTTATGTACGTCTTCTAGGAAATCCAGTCAGAAGTAATTTTGTAATTAGCAAGAAATACATTTTGAATTCGACCTGTAAGTATTTATTATAATGACATTATTTTTTTAAATATATTTTTTCTTCCAGTGTGGTACAACTGGTGGTACTGGAGACCTGTAGTACAGCAGTCATCTGGCAACACCACTTTCATTGCCCATGTCGGCTCATACTGTTAAAAAATAAACTCCCAAATGGAATGTATAAAACATTTTATTTTTTATCCCATATACATATACCTCATGACAATAAATTATCTATTTTTTGGTATTCACACAAATTTCTTTTCTAACTTTTGCTTGAACAGCACTGGAACTAATGAGATCACAGCAAATATACTAAGCACAATAACAGATGTCCATGACCATGCATCACTGGTAGATGTAAGGGTGTGCAGTGTTTGACCTGCCTTTATAGCTACAAATGATGGTGGTGCCACACCTGTAAAAGAAATAAAATACATAATAAATCAACTACAGACATGTGCAGTAACAAGAAAGAAAATCAAGTGACTATTATACACAGACTCATAGAAGTTCAAGGTGTTACCAGTTAAAATGGAGAGAGAAATTCTAGCCAGAGAACAAAATATTGTACATGTCTTCATAATATATGCAGGTTGGATAGTGTGTAATGGGCAACATTTATTTGTTTAGATTTCTATACGTGTCTTTTAGAAAGATATTTCGTTAACTTACCAATAAAAGTTCCTAATGCAAATGGTATTAAAGGTATACCAATCACAGGTGCAGTCATATTAATAAACCAATTCGGTAAAAATGGTGTCACTCTCAAAAATATAATATAATTGAGCAAGTTGTTTTTGTGTTTATCCACTGTTTTTGACCACTGATCAGCCCTCTGTGGAAAGAATCTTCTCACCAATCTCTTTCCCAACAAATTTGATAAGAAGAAACATAAACTTGCTCCAATAGCTGAGCAACAGCACACTAGAATTAAAGCTAAATAAAATGGAAATAAGAATCCTGAAAGTATGCTCAGGAATATGGAACCTGGTATTGCAAATGTTTGCAAGCTGTAATAAAATAAGTCAAGGATAATTACAAATAATATTAGCAAACAACAGACAGATAAATATTTGCTACAGGTGTGTAATATTTAATGAATAGCCAGCTAGTGAAAGCAGGCATAGTCCTAAACGAAGATTTTAGGGAGGTCGCCAGAATTATGAGGTAAGATTACTTAGATCTGTTAGTGAAAATTGCAAAATTATACTGTGGAAGATGCACAGTCCACAAACGTAGTAAACATAGTTAAAACTAGATTAGTTAATCTGAGTTTTGTCTATCTTGAATCAAGTCAAATTTCTTACATTTTAATAATTATTGATATTTTTAAAAGGATACAATATGTAAACTAAGAAAACGCCAAATAATACTTCATAAAAATACTTGTCCTTGTATCTATCCAACACCAACCCCAAATGCTTTGCATCTTCTAAATCCCAAGGCAATTTCAAATACTGCTTTTCATGTCTAAAACAATAAATTAATATTAGTTAGCTCCTTTATACTGAAGGAAAGACTGCTGAATTAATTATATCATACTCACTCTTCTAACTCTGGGAATTGTCTATAAATAACTCCTAAAATTAATAGTGAGGATAAAAATATAATAACAACTAGAATCAAAGCCTTTGTTGTTGATAAGCCTGGAGATGGTGCAGTTGCATTTTGTGTATCTGAAACAATATTATGCATCTCAATATGCGTGCCTGCTTGTTAAACTAACTATTGAACAATTAATCAGCATTTTCAACATTAAATTGCTGTTTTAAACAGGTAGTGATAAAACATTTTATGCATTCTACTATCAAGGTAATAGGAAACTTAGGATACAATCACATTACCTAATATTAAAACTTTAGAAGTATAAAAGAATTACTTAGTACGAACCTAACAAATGGAATTAGAGCAAACACAGAAAAGCTTTTACTGGTGGTAGTTCTAGTGCATGAACTCAAGGGCGTAGGTACCACCACATTCACTACCTAATCCATCTGATGCCAAATGGCAGTATTCAGCATTATCATGTTTCAGTTAAATGGTAATGTGTGGCCCACATAAACACTGTCACAGAGACGAAAAGAATCATGGCAAGTTTCATACATTGATTTGTACAAAAAAAGTTAGAAAAAGGTACAAGGTAAAACGGATTAGAAATATTATCTAGGGAAGCTAAAGAACATCTTCTGGTATTTAAAATATTTTTAAATCACCGGAATAAAAATCGTCTTTCCTAACTACAGTAGAAGCACTCCATACTAAAGTTCAATTTCAACTTTTTATTCCGGAGAGTTAAAAATATTTTAAGTATCAGGAAATGTTGTTTAGGTTCACTGGATAATATTTCCATACTGTTTTATCGTGTACCTTTTTTTCATTTTTTCTGTACAAATCTTGCCATGATCCTTTAGGTTTCAGGGGTGGCAACGCATCTGCATTTTGTTCTCTGGTTCTTGTGTCTATAAGCTGCAGTCATCAGTTTACATCAATATGATGTGCATGCTTGTTTGCCACCTTCTTAAGTACATAAAAAAGGACAAAGGAAAATTAACAACACACAAAATACAATGTTATAGGTACTTGAAATATCACTTAAAATTCCGAGTGTATGGGTTCCTGGGTATCTTGTTTTCGGGAATTTGAATATATGGGGTAGGATCGGCACAGTGGAGGAAATCGAAGGATCTTGGATTGTTGTATCACCTTGAACTCTCGTATTAGAACTTCCTCTATTCATTATAGCGATCTAATAACAATTCAAAAAATAAATAACTAACACACTAACGCGAATAAGTTAATGTGTTATACACACACTTCACGTGTCCTTTATTCATTCGTAGTTGATATTCTTTAAAAAATAGCTGAAGAGGAAAAATGAATCTGAATTTGAATAATGACGATGACAAATGACATTATCACAGCACAGACATTAGGACAATATTGACAATTGACATCCGAGTTCTGACACCAGGGATGACAAATTGGCAATCTGAGATCGAGTAATCGGAAAATCGATCCGTAGCACTGCTTCGATCTAGTGAATCGATACTCCACCCTATTAAATCGACATTCAATCTTTTTGTTTTCGTTTCAATGATTACTATACAAGTAGTGAAATAATATCATGGTGTTCCATCAACCACACTGAAATAATTTCATGGTGTTGATCGAAAACCCTGTTTTTTTTTGCTTGCGTTTGTTGGCCTTGGTTAAATACCTAAAGTAGGTATAAGTGGAATACTGATTTGTGCTGAAAGTTCGGTCTCCAAAGTGAATACTTCGACGTAGTTCCGTGCCTTAAGGTGATTTTTAATACTTTTATGTTAAGAAGATGGCAAACAAGCATGCGGTTCAAATTAAGTTGATGTTAAATGATGACTGTAGCCTATAGACATCTACACATAAAACCAGTCAAATTAATATTAATAAATAATAAAATACGCTCACAACTGCCTCGGTAGCCTATGGGTAGCAGGCCACTACTACTATGCTGAGGTCCTGGGTTCGATTCCCGGTTAGGGGGTTATCAGAGATAATGGTGAAAAAGCCTTTATCTCTGGTTCTATTGGGATTTTTCCATTTTCTGGAAATTTCCCAGTACCTCAAAGTTTGGTAATGTGCCCGGAGATGTCAACAGGCTCGCCATCTGTTACATGGGCCAAAACGTAACCGGCGAATCGTGGGTGTTTGCATGTATGCTTGAATGCATGCATTTACCTCTGCCTACCCCTTCGGGGATTACAGGCGTGAAGTTACGTTTTTTGAAGTTACGCTCACTCAGCCCGACACTAGCTATGAACCTGTGTCGTGGATGCCGTTGTACACACACAACACATACACAAACACCCAGACCCGAAACAAATATCTGTAGGCCATACAAATATGTGATCCGGTGCGGGGATCGAACTCGCGACCCTTCGATTCAAACAGTTGTCTCACACCACTGGACTAACCGGGTCGTCTGTTGCAAAAATGCAGAATATGCAGATGCGTTGCCACCCCTGAGACCTAAGGTGCCATGTGTCTGTGATAGTTATTAAGGGGTCATACATTACCATCTAATCAGCCCCGGATCTTCAATTTATTTTAGGCGGGGCAAAAACTGAAATATGCCACCCCCGCCCACTTATATTTATTTTTACCTTTAACATCTTTATAATTTCAGCTATCAGATGTCCATTAAGACAGGCCTACCAGATATAATGCATCAATTGCTGTTCTTTTTGTGTTATGCTTATTTATTTACAGATGTATGAATGACATGAATGCTTAGGACATATATTTTATACACATTTATTCTGTGGTCATACTTAGGTAAATTTTATTATGAGTTGTCTATTCGTTTGTCAAATATAATGAATTTTGCCGCCCTTTGAACTTGCCAACCGGGGCATAGGCTTGCCCCCTCCCCCCCCCCCTAGATCCGGGGCTGCATCTAACCGGAATACGATAATGCTTTACACTATCATTTAGCGGCAGATAGATTAGGTAATGCGGTGGTGACTACGCCCTCGAGCTCCTACACTTGGAACTCTACCACCAGTAAAAATATATTAAATATAAAGGAGATGTTGCGAGCTCGGCTCTGGTTCGTACACGTCCTCAAAAAATGGGTAAATTAAAGAAGAATCCGAAAAAAATACAATTAATTTATTCAAGAATATATTTTAGTTAGAGTTACAACCACATTTAATTCAAACAATTTTATCATTTTCAACCACGTTCAACATGGCGGCGATACAGCCGACGCTTGGGATAGTACCTATGTAGATAAAACAAAACAGATAAGAATAAGAATAAGATACAGACAGTATTAACGTTGAAGTTACGTTAATACTGTCTGTATCTTACTAGTGCATCACGTATAATAAAAAAAACAATGTATCAAATCGATCAATTTAAAGAAGTTCCGGTGATTTATTTAAAATTGGAAATCCATTAGAATAGTATTAACACATAAAATCGACTTCGATTACTTTTTTCTCCAAGTACTATATAATTAAAAAAAACAATATAAATAATGAAAATGTCAAAATGATATTGCCCGCCATATTGGTTTTGAGTTGCAATTCTAACTGCAAATAATGTTTTGTAACTGCAAACAAAGCTAAATAAGTGAAATAATGCAATAAAAAAAGTTTTTATATTGATTTTGCCTGTTAATGATATTGTGTACAATACATGGCCGGAGGTCCATACATTTTTGGAACATATTTTATTTTTAAAGAAAAATGGAAAGAAAAAATTGACTTCAGGCGAGGCTCGAACTCGCGACCTACGGGAATCTAGTCCAGCCGCTCTTCCAATTGAGCTACTGAAGCCCTGCCCGATTTGTCAAATCTTTCCTTCACATCTATTGCATTGCTTTATGGTAGCAGCAGCGCCATCTATTACCAACTATGCTAGTTAGGCAACCGATATAATAGACTTTTCAGTTTATTGAATATCGTAAAATATATTTCACAAGCATGTGTTAATGCGAAATAATATAAAACAATTTTTGGAACATCTCCTTTATATTTGACTGCGTCGGTAGCCGGTAGGCGGTAGCAGGCCACTACTACTACGCTGAGGTCCTGGGTTCGATTCCCGGGTAGGGGGTTTTCATAATGGTATAAAGTCCTTTATCTCTGGTTCATTTGGGATTTTCCCATTTTCTGGAAATTTCCCAGTACCTCGAAGTTTTTTAATGTGCCCGGAGATGTCAACAGGCTCGCCACCTGTTACATGGGCCAAAAACGTAACCGGCGAATCCTGAGTATTTGCATGTATGCTTGAATGCATGCATTTACCTCTGCTTACCCTTTCGGGGATTACAGGCGTGAAGTTACGTTTACGTTTATAATGATATTATCGGTATCTTACTCATCCAGTTTTCTGGTAGCAAGCCACTGCCTCGTCCAGGCCTCCAGTCCGATCCTCGTGTCATTGATTAGTGTTTATTGTTTCTTTTTTCATAAGAGAAGATTTCAAGAGGCACAATTGGAGATTGGTAATGTGTCCGTTGAATGTCAATCAGCTCGTGGCGTCGTATTCTCTGTCTCAGAGGTAAAACAACACACTGAAACCTTAAGAGTGGCAACACATGTGTATTTTAACTTTCTTTTTAAATAGATGTGTATATGCTGTAGTATTCATTAATATCCAAATTAACTATTTTTTTAATAAAGATTAATTGCATAAAAAATATGCTAATTTTATAATAAAGTGTACTGAATAATTGAAAATGTTTCTAATGGGTTTTGTTATCGTTTGATAATTTAATCTTAAGATGAAGGATATGAGGACTGAGGTACTATCTACACATTTCTTTCACATAACAGCATCTACGTATTTTAGTATTTTTCGTATCAGATGATATACATATCATAATAGAGCAAACGTGATTGCATGATCCCAACCTATACCCCAAGCTCATTGCCCCCACCAATGCACATAGTCACTTACTAGGCATTTACCATGCAAATTTCTCAAACTCATGATTCCGAGATACGCGGTTTTTTTAAACATGCCCCATCATCAACAGATATTTCAAAACAGAACTTATGTTTATGCTTATTTACTTTCATAAACAAGGAATGTGTTTTGTCGGTCGGCGGGACACCGCTACTAGTATTATTACATATTCTCTGCCGCTACGTAGAAATAAATTTCATTTGAGACCTTTTTTAACATTTACGTTATTTTAAAATGAGCTGTATTAGTACTGAACATAGACCCTTTTAAATAGTTAAAGTTACCTAAAACGTAAGCACTCCAGTTATAACAAAAAGCATCTTGGAATTTGTAGTAAACAACAAATGGAACATAAATCGATTAATTAAAAATCGATTTTCATCGACTACTCAATCGATAATGACATTTGTATCTGACATTACATGAAAATTATTTTTGCAAAAATGCATGGTATGACCAGCATCGTGAATGTAAAAAAAATACCATAATTCTTGAATCATTCCAAATCATGGCAAGTTGTAAAAACCACAGAATTAATACACATGGAGAAGGCACATTCTACTATAGAAACAATAGTTATACAATAATGGGTAAAATCGACACATGTCTTGACAAAAACAGTTTTGACTCTTTCTAACTAACGAGTAGCTCCCTATGTAAAAAGAGACACAAGATGTATGCAGAGTATCAATTTTGGAAATGATTTGATGTGACGTCATACTTATGCCTTCGCGTGACGGTCGGCGCCATTGTATGCGCCCGATTTTTGGTACATCTGTTGTCAAACAAACAGGTGCTCAGAATATTTTTGCTGTTTTCTTGTGAACTAAATCTTTTAACTCGTTATTGTGGTATTCTGGATTTTGCTTTATGTTGACTGATTATGCTCTTGTATTGTTTAAAACAGAGTGGTGCACGGAAAAACGAAAATGATCTTGGATTGAACTTTGTGAGGTTATGTACAAATTTTCACGGATTGTGTCGTATTCGGTGGGATTTGGAAATGCAGTGATATAAAGTGATATGTTTTATTAAGAGTTTTGAAGACCTGTGTAAGTTTCGTATGACTTATATGACTTTTAGTGCTATTCATTCTTTTCTAAAAATAGCATTTTTACATAGTGATGTACGAATACTAACCTGATATATCAAAGTATCGATATAAAATTATTTTTCATATCAATTTAAAAATTTGTAATATTATATTGTATTAGCATTATACTCGATATATTTTCTTGTTTGTTAATAAGATATCGAAGAAGAAATTGATGTAAATTAAATAATTTTTGTTTTCTCCTTTTTTGCACCCATAAAGCACGGATTTTTTTTCAGAGATTGTTAGAGTGTAAGTATAAGCACAACATAACACAGTTTTTTTTAATTTCATGAAGTGGCAAACGGGTATCAGTTTACATTGGTAAGTAATAATAGCCTATCAGTCTACACGAAACCAGAGCTTGCAATCTGAATGCGTTGCCACTCCTAAGGCCTAAGATATTACGCATCTGTGCTGGAAATCACACGGCCGTTCAGATCTGTGTCTCTAACTTCTACATGCGTATCATCTGAAAATTGAAGCAGGTTCCATTATTATTCGATTACCCATATCATTAACATACCTAGAGCCGTTCCTGCTACTTTTATAATATTGTTTGAAGGTATAGGAAAAAATAAAAATAAGATCCTGTTGCACTCACGTCAATCACGTAATTAAAAGATCTTTCGAGAATGTACAAAAATCTAATGTGTTTATTGGCATTTAACTTGACCGAAGCGTCATCGTGCTACTCAAATTAACTAAACATAATGATTTAAATTTGGAATACTTAGCAACAATATTTACAGAGATTCATTTCAAGGAGCTGGTCAGCATAAGACTCACATTTGAAGGCTGATGTAGAATATCCTACTGAAATTCTACATTACTACAATTTGCAATTTTTAGCTCTAGTTCTGGCTGAGAACCTTTCGCAAGCTGCTGGTAATCAATGAGATCATTTGAATGAATGAATTTATTTATTTGCTAAAAGTATAGAAGGTACATAAGATTTTCAGTATATAATATAGCTTTCTTTTATATTTCACCATTTAATTTGCATGCAAATTATAGGATACATTTTATTACTACATCATAATTATTACAATTATACTCAACTCTAATTTAGTGAGTGGATTTTACTAAGACTAAGCATACATACTTTAAAAGAAGAATTCGTGTTGAAAAAATATCGATATTAACCGCTCATGTATGAGAAGATGATATCGATATTTATTAAAACAACCCTATGAAAGGCGGCCATTGTAATCGCCGAAATTTTTGTAGGTATGCACGCCAATTCTGTAGGTATTTCGTCTCCATGTATATAGCTCAATGGTAAAAACAACTTTTCAGTGTAAAGTTGTAAAATTGTTGGTAAAACAATTTTGAAATATTATTTTGAGAACCTAGCGAATATTTACCGATGTTTTAAATATTTATTTAAATTATTGGTCTGTGGTCTACCGCAACTACCACTTTCTGCACCCAATGTTTGGGCGTCCTCTGCCAGGTTCGATCCCTGGCCAACGATTGGGCGGCGGACACGATGCCCGGCTGAAGCTGAGTGACGTCACGACACTGCCAACCACTATTCGCCGTCAAGTTGGTGCAGCTAATTTACCAACATCAGTTTTCGTGCGTGTGTAAATAACTGGGCGTGAGTACTGTGTGAGTTGAGTGAGAGAGTCAATGAGGCCAGACCTCGATATGACTGACATAATATTTGTCTATAAAAACAATATGTGGTACATAGTACATACCTACCTGTATCGTGCACACGGCTTCTGTCCAACAGGTGTTCAAACACTATCGTGTTCCGGCTAGATTCTAGATGGTAATGTATGGTCCTGTGTTGACTATCACAAATACCTACCTATTTAACTCTCTGAAAGAGTCTCAGGGGTGGGAACGCATCTACATTTTGACCTCTGGTTTTTGTGTAGATGTAGGCATATAGGCTGCAGTCGACACTAACTCTTTACTGGTGGTAGAGCTCCAGTGACGGAGCTCGCGGGCGTAGGCACCACCGCATTACCTAATATACTTGCCGCTAAATGGTAGTGTTCAGCACTATCGTGTTCCGGTCAGGTAGTAATGTACGGCCCTGTAATTTCCGGCACAGAGGCATAACACCTTAGGCCTCAGGAGTGGTAACGCATCTCCATTTTGACCTTGGTCTTTGTGTGGGTGTCTATAGGCTGCAGTCATCACTTAACATCAATGTGAACTGCATGCTTGTTTGCCACTTCCATTACATAAAAAAAAAACTAACATCTTGACCTATACGAAGAATATAGTTATATTAGGTTGGGGAAAAAGTTTCTTCGCATTTTTTAAGATAATTCAAAACATTTTTAAATATAGTTTATTTAAATTTAACTAAAGTATGTATGTACCATTTTGTTCGATAACCTTTTGCCATCTTGTAGGTAGGGACATGATCCCATTGCTATAAAAATTTTGGGACTTCTCATCAAAATACCGCGACAAGTGAATTTGGCAGTCCTCTCGTGATGTTAACCTAACATTGCATAAAGAATTCTGAAGAGACCGAAACGGGTGAAAATCTGAAGGTGCAAGGTCAGAACTATACGGCGGATGCATTAACACCTCCCAGCCAAACTCTCTTAATTTTTGCTGAGTGGCTATAGATGTGTGAGGTCTAGCGTTATCATGATGAAACACCACACCCCTTCTGTTGATCGATTCCGGCCGCTTTATCTCAACTTCTTGCTTTAATCTCATCAGTTGTTCGCAGTAGAGTTCAGAATCGATAGTCCTGCCTGGTGGTAATAGCTCATAATGAATAATGCCCTTCCAATCCCACCACACACACAACATCACCTTATTGCGAGTTAACCCGGGTTTCGCCACAGTCTGCGAAGCCTGACCGGCCTTTGACCACGACCTTTTTCGCACGTTCTTGTCGTACGTGATCCACTTTTCATCGCCAGTTATCAGCTTCTTCAAAAATGATTCGGTTTCATTACGTCGTAATAAAGAATCACAAATGAGTACACGGTTCATTAGGTTTCCTTTCAGTGAGCTCGTGAGGTACCCAAATATCGAGCTTTTTTTTGTACCCAGCTTTTTTCAAATGGGCCAAAACTGTTTTGTGATCAATTCTCAGTTCTTCAGCTACGTCGTAACTACTGATATGTCGATCTTGCTCCACTTTTTCAAAAATGGCATCCATTTTATCCGTAATAGGGCGACCAGAGCGAAGTGCATCTTTGACATCAAAATTTCCGGATTGAAAACGCTTAAACCAAATTTGTGCTACTCTCACAGACACTGCACTAGGTCCATAAACATCGCAATTTTTTTTCGCTGCTTCCGTTGCATTTTTACCTTTTTTGTAGTAAAATTTTAAAATGTATCGGACTTCTTCATTAGATTCACTCATCTTGACAGTACGAAAAACAAATGAAAATCACACATTTGCCTAATTTGAATTTGGAATTATGTTCTTTAAAATTTTATCTTTCAATGATACCAAAACCAGCCAGATACAAATACTACAGCCAAAGAGATTTTATTACAAGTTCATACATACTTTAATGCGAAAAGACTTTTTCCCCAACCTATTATATCAATAAAGACCGAAATCGTTTTTATTACATTTTTGGGCTTAGATAAACCTATATTCTTTGCGCAAGATCTGCGGTGTATCACTCACCGATCGCGTTCGTAATGAAGATGTAAGAAAGAGGATTTGTGTGAATGATAGTGTGCTACTAAGCTAGCATACAATGCCCCCATTAAATTATCAAAGGATAAGTATAAAGATCTCATTAGTTTAGTAGAAACAGGAATAACACTTGCCCAATATAGTGATTATTTTAGATCTTTGGCTTTGGTTTGATTCAAATGATAATAACATTTCAAATAGCGATAGTGAAGAAGACTGATTGCCTAATTTATATATTATTATCTAATTTTAAGTTTAATGTTCGTCAATATTTTTTTTTTTATATTTTGCAGCAGATTTTGATGGCAGATTTTGTACCTAAGAATATAAACATATTTCACGTGAATGAAAATTGTTCCAAAGCAACTGTGATTTATATAATAAATATTTAATTCACTCCAGTTTTTTTATTTATGTACAAAAATGCCCAATAAGGTATTTTTGTGTCATATAAAACCAATATCTTATTGATATTTACAGCAAATATAGATACATCATCACATGGATACAGATGAATTCCCAAAAAAAAAAACTGTTATCTCTATATGTGACACACATACATCCGGGGAATAATGGGTCATGTTGACATAGGTTACACTAATTTCCTAAATATTAATTTAATATATACCTTATACATCAGAACATAAGCCTTACAATGATATTATACACATATTATAATATCAGCTATTAAAAGTCATCCTTTAGAGATTTAGAGCAAAAGTAACGCGAGACAAATTAAGAATCGCTCTCCTGTAAAATGACGATTTTGCAAATGTAACTTTATTCTACGAGTAGGTCGATCTATGTTAAGTGCATTCATGTTTTCCACCATTCGTTAGGTACATAAAAAAAAAATCCATTTGATGCCAATCAGTGAGCTCAAAAAAAATTTCTCATGCAAATGATAGCTTGCTGCGCTGGTCTTTAAAGTTAAAAGAAAAGTACCAAATTATGATATTAACTCAGCCTTTTTTAATGACATGGAGTGGCAAACAAGCATACAGTTTCCATTGATGGTAAGTAATATTAGGTTGGGGAAAAAGTTTCTTCGCATTTTTTAAGATAGTTCAAAACATTTTTTAATATAGTTTATTTAAATTTAACTAAAGTATGTATGTACCATTTTGTTCGATAACCTTTTGCCATCTTGTAGGTAGGGACATGATCCCATTGCTATAAAAATTTTGGGACTTCTCATCAAAATACCGCGACAAGTGGATTTGGCAGTCCTCTCGTGATGTTAACCTAACATTGCATAAAGAATTCTGAAGAGACCGAAACAGGTGGAAATCTGAAGGTGCAAGGTCAGGACTATACGGCGGATGCATTAACACCTCTCAGCCAAACTCTCTTAATTTTTGCTGAGTGGCTAAAGATGTGTGAGGTCTAGCGTTATCATGATGAAACACCACACCCCTTCTGTTGATCAATTCCGGCCGCTTTCTCTCAACTTCTTGCTTTAATCTCATCAGTTGTTCGCAGTAGAGTTCAGAATCGATAGTCCTGCGTGGTGGTAATAGCTCATAATGAATAATGCCCTTCCAATCCCACCACACACACAACATCACCTTATTGCGGTTTCGCCACAGTCTGTGAAGCCTGACCGGCGTTTGACCACGACCTTTTTCGCACGTTCTTGTCGTACGTGATCCACTTTTCATCACCAGTTATCAGCTTCTTCAAAAATGATTCGGTTTCATTACGTCGTAATAAAGAATCACAAATGAGTACACGGTTCATTAGGTTTCTTTGAGTGAGCTCGTGAGGTACCCAAATATCGAGCTTTTTTTTTGTACCCAGCTTTTTTCAAATGCGCCAAAACTGTTTTGTGATCAATTCTCAGTTCTTCAGCTACGTCGTAACTACTTATATGTCGATCTTGCTCCACTTTTTCAAAAATGGCATCCATTTTATCCTTAATAGGGCGACCAGAGCGAGGTGCATCTTTGACATCAAAATTTCCGGATTGAAAACGCTTAAACCAAATTTGTGCTACTCTCACAGACACTGCACTTAAACATCGCAAATTTTTTTCGCTGCTTGCGTTACATTTTTACCTTTTTTGTAGTAAAATTTTAAAATGTATCGAATTTCTTCATTAGATTCACTCATCGTGACAGTACGAAAAACAAATGAAAATCACACATTTGCCTAATTTGAATTTGGAATTATGTTCTTTAAAATTTTAACTTTCAATGATACCAAAACCAGCCAGATACAAATACTACAGCCAAAGATATTTTATTACAAGTTCATACATACTATAATGCGAAAAGACTTTTTCCCCAACTTATTACTATAGGCAAGAAGATTAGGTAATGCGATGGTGCCTAAGCCCGTGAGCTCCATCACTGGAGCTCTACCAACAGTAAAAAGCTATAGAAGAAGTACATACCTACCTAATTGGTTTAAAGTAAATAATCTTGCATTAAAATTTTAATGCATTCGTTGCACTTTTCCGAATGTTAAAAGTATAGGAGACGAAATATTTTTTGTCAATTTTATTGATAAACTAGATATGTACGTTGATGAAGCTGTCTTCTTGGGAATAACGCTTGACTCAAAATTGCAATGGCGTCCACATTTTAGTACATATTACAGATAGGAAAACGTTTAAGTTCTGCTATTTTTGCTTTTCCCGTCAGGAAAAGTAGACATATTGGTAAGGGCGGGATCCACGTCAGATAATCAGCGCCTATTTCGTTGTTTTCGACTCTACCCAAAGGTTGACTGGTAGTTTATGCCTTTTAGTTGCATTAAGTACAACATTGTTTTTGTGCAATTATGTTAAATAAATAAATAATCGGTGACCGATTTTTTGTAGGAGGAAAATAGAACGTACTGATACTACTGATAGCAATAGTGCAATTCAACGCACACGTCCTACAAAAAGTGGGTGAAAAATTAAATCGGTGCATTCCTACGCCCCAATATATTTGAAAATATATTGTGTACTAAGAAACACTTGCATTTATTTAATATAGGTAGTTTATTGGTAGTTATTTTATGGGTGATAATGATTATTATTATTTATAAATATATGTAGGTATTATTAGGTACCTAAATTGACATAGTGCATATGTAAAATGTGTAGGTACTTATTTATTATTCATCATAACTTTTACATACCTAAGTCCTTAATCCTAAGCATATGGTAGGTAGGTAGTTACTATTTGCTACTAAGTATCTAATCGTCAAATCACAAAGAATATTGATTGTTGAACTTGATAATTCCTACTACTTATATTCGTCTTGTTTAGTTTATTTTATATACGGGCATTCGCGTGCCAGATAGTAGTTGTTGGTAGGGCCACTGTTACCTAGCCGGACAATCTGGTGGACATGGCATGTAGAAGAGACATTAATATTGGCCGGTGGATGGGACTAGTGATGTGCTGGATCGTAAAAGATGCATATCCACGGACAGTGATCCAAATATGGATACCTATTTGGTATAAATATTATATTTTTCGCCTCAATCAATTCTGACTTTCCTATTATAAATGTGATCTTTGTTAACTTTGTGCGACATTTAAATAATTGTTTATTTTATTAAATGTTTTTTAATAAAGAACAATAAAAAGTTTAATATCATAATTGAAAGTTAATTATCAAGATATGTACCTAGTTAATTTTGTAGATGTAGGTACCTATGAATTACGAAGGTACTATACCTACGTACGTAACTCATAAATTAAGGTAAGGAAGGGGAATGGCGTTAACTTCAGGCAATCATGGTGTATTTTTAAAACTATTTATTTTAAATCAAAATTAAGATACGTATCTAACCCTCTTATTCATAAAAGTATTTTAGCTAAAGTGTTGCTAATCTCTCCTTTGTATTTTTCTATCCTGCGCATTTGACAATACAACTGACAAAACTTTCTTTAGCTAAAACGTATCTAATGTACGTTTATTAATTAGGGGTTAGATACGTATCTTAATTTTGATTTATTATAAGAAGTTAAAAAACATTATGATTTCCTTAAGTTAACGCCATTCCCCCTCCTAACTACTACTACTATCGAGTAATCAACAATTTAACAACAAAAGCTTGAGCATCATTGCCTCTGTGTTTGGGTAATGCCGCTCAGTGTACGGAGTGTAAAAATAATATACATTTGAATTAAAGAAATATTAATGAGATCTACCGTAAATAATAAATGTATAGTTTAGAATCACAAATTAGCATAACTTATACCTATTTGTACTTACCTTTATTTAGCCTTTTTTAGTTTATCAAATGCAATAAAGTCTTTGATGACAAAATGATATCAAGTTCAATTCTTATGATAAAACATAAAATAATAGGTACCTAACTGGCTGTAGGCAGAGACTTAGAGCACCAGATATCCCGGTCCTGACATACCTCTCGTGCCTCTCTTCTACATGTTTGTAATGAAATATTACCAAGTAGGTACCTATTTGATTAAAAGAAATTATAAGTAGGTAATCTAAATGAAATTTAATAGTTGTTCACTGCTACCTTATCACCTATTTATAGAATTTCATGTAGGTATATTGAATTATTCATAGAAAATTAATAAGGCAAAAGATCCGCTATAAAACATACAGATCTTTTATTTTCCTTTGATATCCGCGGATACGTATCCGTATACGGATATCCAGCACATTACTAGGTGGAACAGTCCCTGTTGTCAGCGGCGGGGAGGGTCGCGGTCGGCTCGTACTGTCGTGCATCGTACCAGAGAATATGTATACAGCGCGCTTGAATGAGACGATAGACGCATCGCTCCTTCGTTCGCCTGCCTGCCTGCCTGCCTGCCCCTGTGCCAGACTGTGTCGCAAACGCAGCCGTATCGCACCTCCGGACGAACCCATAAATCTAACTTCAACGACCGACGCTTCATTTTATTCAAATGAAAGCTAGTTAACAACAGTTTGTGTGACATTTCATAGCTTTTGAGATCCTCCGCAAAGACTATGATTAAATCAACTTTTCTCCGAAAAGATGTGAATTTAGTGAAAGTGTTGTTCCTAATGAACCATGTTTTGAGATGTGGACCTTTGTGAATTCATAGGCAGCCTACATGCTTTTAAGCTCCAAGGTAGTAATAATTTAATTTAGTGAATTTAACTTAGTATTCTTACCGATGAGTAAGTTAATTCGTTAGTAATTATTTATTTAATGAAATAAAAAAACTACATAGGTATCACTAACGATACCTAGCGCATATACAGGTGGAACCTAATGCTAACAGTTAATTAAAATTACCCAATAAATGCTAGTTAAACCAGAGAATATGTAATAATATGGTTAAACTATAAGTCATAGATTCAACTCAAATTACAAATTTATACCTTCATATCTGCACCCAGTTATGTAAGTTACATACTCATACAATGAGCTGATTGTTAAAAACAACAAATATTTATAAAAGCTCGTTTTTTGTGACAATAATAATTATAGGTACATCATCTCGCTAAATTTTTTGTGCTTCTTTGTTAATATAGACCTTGGGCTGGGCCAAATGTTTAATTTATTAATAATACATGAATGATCTTTTTTTATTTAGTTACGTAACGGAAACGGAAATACAGAATAGGTACATAGGTACGTACCTAAGTTTAAGTATCTGCGTAGGAAAAGTCCTGCTCTACCGACTCTATCAGCATCATTATTAATGAATTAATGATTATTATTGAAAGGCTAAGTTTGTATATAGGTACTACACCTAAACTAACTCAAGTACTAAAGAAATAAGCTTGCTATTACTAGATTAATAGTAGTTTCATACTTAACGTGTCCATACGTCCCGTTTTGAACGGGAAAGTCCCGTTTTCATGCAGCCCGTCCTGGTGACCCAAGAAAACTTTTGGAAAGCGAAAATGTCCCGTTAATGGTAATCTCAGCAACAATGTATAGAAAACAAATGTACGCGACTGAAGTTATTCTGTAAACATCAATCCGAAATTTTGTATAATCTATACTAATATCATAAAACTGAAGAGTTTGTTTGTTTGCTTGCTTGAACGCGCTAATCTCAGGAACTACTGGTCCAATTTGAAAAGTTATTTCAGTGCTAGATAGCCCATTTATCGAGGAAGGTTATAGGCTGTGCTATAGGCTACTAATCATCACGCTATGACCAATAGGAAAGGAGCAGTGCGGGTGAAGCCGGAGCGGGCCACTAGTTTACAATAATCTCAAAAGCAATCGATAGCGATACCTAAGATACTAAAAACGATACTTTAAAGGGCGGTATAGATGCGCGTTCGTTAGTAAACCTCATGCACCCTGGATCCTTGAAGGTTACTTTTGTGAAAGTCCCGTTTTAAGTGACGATAAAAATGGTCACGTTATTCATACTAAATCAGTGGATCATGAACGCATGAAATTTTGGTAAATATTTTATATTAATATAACAATACCACCACGTCTAGAAGTATAAGAATACCTACGAAATGTAAGAAATCAATGAAATAAAGTAACTATAGTAAGTAACTTCGTAGGTACACTTAAACTAGACTAGCAGCCCGCCCCGGCTTCGCGCGGGTGCAATGTTACCTACCCTCTCCTATTCATCTTAGCGTGATGTTATATAACCTAAAACCTTCCTCGATAAATGTGCTATCTAATACTGAAACAATTTTTCAAATCGGATCAATAGTTCCTGTAATTAGCGCGTTCAAGCAAACAAACAATATATACATATAGAGTTAGTAGGTATTGAGATATTCAATTTTTTTTTCTCAAAAAAATGTAAAATAAAACTTGCGGCCATTTTTTGATTAGCAACAACAAAGGATATAATAAAATTATATTCTCTAGTTTATAAATATGCGTAAAAATTAGGTTTGCAGCATATCTGGACGAACGAAATGATTCCGCAGTGGGATCCTAATCTACAAGCTGTGGCTCAGGAAAGCTTTAATCTATAGGGACCCAGATACAAATATATAAAACCGTAAAAATAGTTTTATTTCAAAACAATATGAAGTTCCGACTATACCTACACCTATCCGGTGTCCTTTCTCATTCACCTTGATTCAATAATAAACATGAAATTGAAATATCATCAAAAAATGTTGTGATATTTTTACAAATGCAATTTATTTTGATTAAAGTACAAATATCAAAACATTTTTGTTTTCATTACAATCTACTTTTTCCAATTGAATTCGTTTCTTTATGGAATTGGATGGAAATAAATGGATGTTTATTTTTTATTTACAAAGAATCATGGCAAGTTTCATACATAGATTTGTACAAAAAAAGTTAGAAAAAGGTACAAGGTAAAACGGATTAGAAATATTATCTAGGGAACCTAAAAAACATTTTCTGGTATTTAAAATATTTTTAAATCGCCGGAATAAAAATCGTCTTTCCTAACAACAGTAGAGGCACTCCACACTAAAGTTCAAATTCAAACTTTTTATTCCGGAGAGTTAAAAATATTTTAAGTATCAGGAAATGTTGTTTAGGTTCACTGGATAATATTTCCATGCTGTTTTACCGTGTACCTTTTTATCATTTTTTCTGTACAAATCTTGCCATGATCCTTTACGTTAATACCACCGGAAATAGACGAAAGTTATTTTTCTGGAAGCAACATCAATTAAAAATTCACATTCATTTATTTTATCGTGAGTAAAAAAAAATACATTATAGTACTTACATTATTAAAATCAAACAATCATAAGTAAAATCGTACCTAAGTTCAAAACTAGGATCCAATAGGAAATAATAGTGTAAATACTACCTACCTGTAAAGTACTTACCCCAGTACCTACTTATTTCGTCAGTTAATTACATTATTTTCTATTAGAATAACATTAGAAAGTTGCGATTACGAACATGCCTACCTGGCATACAAAACAATCGTAAACGCTTAACAGATGCCCTGGAATATTTGGAATATTTTCAATGTTGTTTTTTTTTAATGTCATGAAACACATGAACACCAGTGGGCGCCAGAGGCAGAATTTGCTCAAATAGGGGGGCACAACGGTGAAGAATGGAGAAATAAGATACAAAAGAATGGAAAGTATTTCCTTTTTTTTTTGCTCATCCGCCCCGGGTGCCACCCATGTTAGCTACGTCACTGGTGTGAGAGACAACTCGGTGTCAGTCATATTAGGTATTTTAACTACAAATAAATGTATAAAAACTACCTGACAGCTGACCACCGACCTCCTTACCTTACTCTACTCCGCCCTCCACTGCACCGCAGCGACGTTCACGTTTCGTGTTTTTTTTTTATGTAACGGAAGTGGCAAACAAGCATGCAGTTGACATTGATGTTAAGTGATGACTGCAGCCTACACCAAGACCAAGGTCAAAATGAGCCTAAAAATTTCCTCACTCACTAAAGCTTTTTGTAAATTGAATTAAATTGACAAAAATATAAAGGCTGAATGGAGAACCTCCTCCTTTTTGAACTCTGTTAAAAAAAAGGAAAATACTCCACATGTTTTAATAAAGCTGAGCTCCCATTCTTATCTTATCTTGTCAGAAGGCAGCATCAAGTCAGATAGACAGAGTCCAGCCCATATTTTATAGGGACTATGTCATGGAAATCTTTGCCTGGCTTCTGGCTTGCCGTTTGTCAACGATGCATAATGTTATTATTACATATTAAAGGTACGACAATGTTCCACATTCTTGACGATGTCTATCCGACGTCATCATGAATGTGGAACGCATTTGTGGAACATTACACTTTTTCACTTGAAAATCCGGGATGGTTGGCCGTCTTGATCAACTTACGATCAATGTTTTAAATTATTTGATTAACTACTCTAGATTTGTCGGGAAAGTATGGAGTTCTCGTCATCCTAACGTGCCAAAGACGTGAATAACTTTGACGTGGATTGATGTTAGGGCAATTATTAACCGAACCTCCGTTGCAGGTAATGCGAGCTGACATACCGAGATTGTGTTTGCTGATCGCGAGCCTCGCTCTCGGTCCGGCGCCAGCGGCTGGCGGCGGCGGAGGCGGCGGGTGCGAACGCGGGCGCACCTGGTGGCACCGCCAGCGCGGCGCCTGCGTGCCCTGCACGCGTTGCGACCCGCGCCGCCTCGCCGTCCGCTACCCCTGCGAGCTCCACCGCGACACCGTCTGCCAGGACCTCTACGAGGTCCGCATCTGGCCTTTCAACACACGCCGCAATGGCACGAACCCCAGTGAAGTGTCCAGTGATTACGAGTACGAGTACTCGGACTACAACGGTGCGACTGAAACTAGTGACGAACTCGAGTGGGACGTGCAGACTTCCACGTTGACTGTCGCTGCGTGCGGCTGTGTAGTTTTTTTCGTGGTGGTGCTCACGCTGTCGCTGTATCATGCGAAGCAGTGGAGACTCCTCAAGCGAGCGCTCCGGACAGGTAAATTTTACCATTACCTTTATACACTTAATAAGCATGTGGGCTCTAACGTGCTAAAATACGAGTAGTGTCTCTGATCTTCTAACTGTAGTACGAGATTTTCTCAGAAAAAAACATGCAGGGGACAGTTTTGCTAGAAGGGAAAATTCTGATAAAGCATCGAATGCCCCCGATTCTTTGTCAGAATTTTTATTTAGGAGAGCTTGACCCTCCTGAGGATAGGCTCTACTACTTGTCACCACTGGATACCCTAATGTGTACGGTAAACTACCAATACTACCAATAGGTATACTATCTACGCACTTCGGAGTCGGTGTACTACTCCGAAGATGGCGATTGCCAATTACCTATAAGAGGGGAAAGAATCATACATTTTCGGCAAACCCTTATGATCAGCGCCCCAGGACTCGTGCCTTATGTTACAGACTGTAGAAAATTTAATTTGTTTCTTTCGTATAATGTTTTTAAACGGTAAGTAGGTAAATGTATGAAAAAATTAAAATAAACACGCTCGCTAATATGCGCTTGAGAGTAAAGATAAACATAAACGTTTGTTTATAACGTATACGTTGTTCATAACGGATTGTTTGTCTGATATTCATCGCATAGATCTACTTACCTATTTTGCCATAGATATTATAAGTATTCCTCATTAGCTATTATCAGGGTAGTGTTCCACTCTAGCAGCTCGAATCGAAGGCGTAGACATAGGCATCATCGATTATTTCTATAAGGTGCATCCCTAACGTACCTAATACTTATATACGAGTACCTACTATGTAACTGCATGGTTTGCAATGGTCTGCATGGTGTGCAATGCCATCGTTCGTTTGGGGCTTAAACTTGCCTCCTTTGGATCCATACTACGATAACTTTACCAAGTAAACTGAAAGGACAAAATGACCAAAATAAATTTTACTTAACATATTACTACCTAACTCGTATAAATTTAGGTTGCATCAACGTCGAACTATATTTTTTGATGTTTTTTTTTTCGCAAGGTTCACTTTTTAGTACCATATTTTAAACTAGACGTAAATTAATATATTATATGTAGGTATGTACTTATTTGTGTACCTCCATGTTAACTTGATAAAAAGTCGACCATTACAAGACAAATTAATTAAATGAGTCCTCGTTACTAACCACTGGATAAAACTAAATAAAATTATAAGAACTTATCCAACCAGCCTCGTATTGGTACATTGGCCTACCACAGATACCACTTCCCATTTTAGATCACAGGGGTATCGAGAATGACATGGTTGGGAACCACTCCAACCGGTAGATAGAGTACAAGTACCTTTGATTAGGTGATGCGATGAATCCTTATAGGTACGATTGGAATAATATCTTCGCATTTAAGGTCAAACCTATTACATATTTTTGTTTTCATTTAAACTAATAGGTATTTATATACCTATATTGTTTTTTTCTTATCTTTAAAGTAGTGAAAGTGACAGACAAGAGTGCAGTTGTAATGGATGATATGTGACTATGTAAGTATAAGTAAGTACCTATAGACATCTACAGAAAAACCAGAGCTGAAATAAAAATGCAGATTGCCACCCTTGAGGCTGTTGTTTTGAGGTAGTAATACACGACAGTAGGTACTAAACGACCTACACGTTATCATTACCCGGCCGGTAGTTGCTAGATACCTAGGTAGTGTCAGAGAATAGGTACGTAATAATGGTAGTGCGGTGGCGTACGTCCTCTCATTCGGCCACTAGAAGTCGGGAATTCTACCAAATTATAGTTTACTATCATTCTGAGAAAAATCCGCTGTGGTATAAAACTTCCTATAAAAATAGCATCGACAATGCAGGTAGGTAGGTTCTAAAAGCGTTGTCTGATTGTATTCATGTCCAAAAGAAGACAGGTAGGTAGGTACCTACGTCCTAATCTCAACAACCGTTTATTTATTCAGGACAAAGATGATTATGCGACCTCTAGCTGTTTATTGCACGTAGGTGCGACGTAACATATGTAGGTAGCAAGACTTTACCTGACGAAACTGGCAACACACCATGAATATTAACTGATTTTACGATTAACACATCAACAAATATTTTATAGGTAGAAGATACAAACGTAGAAGAGAATAAATGGAAGAATTTGATAACAATATTCGAACTAGGTATGCCTTATGTATGTAGGCAAGTATCTACTATCTACTAGGTCCCTATTTATTTTAATTTTGAGAAAAGTAGGTAGGTATGTTGATTATCCTTAAAAGACCTTTGTTAATTAGGAACCTACCTAATATGTATTAGTAGGTACATAATATAATTTAATAATTAATTTACACATGTGTATAAATTTGCTAGTGTTGGGTAAATTTTATTTTATCCCTTAAAGATTGAAAGAGAGCAATTAACGATTTAAATATTTTTTCAGAGAAAAAATATGTGAGATAAATGTGAAAAAATAATTAGCTTCGTGAAAACTTGAAGTAGGTAAATAGATGATAAACTGTTAATTGTCATGGTCAGAATTAAACCAAGTCATTTTTTAATTTGTTTGTAAGTACAATCAAAATTAATTTGCTGATCATATTTTATAGGTACCTCCACGAAGTAGGTACCTACCTATATGAATAGTGTCCTTAAACAATATAACAACCGTCGATAAAATAAAACGCGTGTGTCTTTAGCGTAATAATCCAATATACGTACCAACCCGAAAAAAAAACAAAAAGACAAGGCAAATTAGCATCTAACTCATCATTTTTCCAATTTCGCCAAAAGAAGTAACTTCAAAAAGTTGTAATCGATCGTTGGTTACATTACCAAGTCAATAACAAACTGTTCGCACGAGAAAATACTCGGAACTGAGCATCTGGCAATCCCATGCCTGATTAGACTTTCAAATCTTGTAGAAACAACGTGAACAACATTGTTTCCATGATACTATTATTCCACTCAAGTCATGAACAAAGCGGTCACGTAATTAAATATATCACGAAGAAACAAAGTTTTATTTTAACGCTTAATTTTATTCTTAGGAGACACAATCTCTATCACGGTAGAGATTGTAGAGCTCCATTGAAATACATTGCTAAAAGTTTTAATTAAAATCCTATTTGTTGTTAAAGTAATTCTTTTATATGCCTGCCTTTTACACGCATGACCGGCAAGACTAATTATTTTTTAAGTGTAACAAATTTTGATAAAAGCAATATGTCGATCTAATTAATAAGTTCAGTTCAAACGGGCGTTTCAGCCTCATATCGTAACGTACCCTCTATTTTTTACAGTTTACGGCGGTGGGTGTTGATGGGCATAATCCATGTTTTGAAATTAATGTTGTCAAGAAAGTTAAAATCGTTTCAATAGAGGAGTCATAAATCTAGGTTCAGAGCAGGCGTGAAGGCGCGCTGAGCAGGCGCGGCCAGAGACCACGTAAACAATACGAGTTTGTTTGAACATGTGCGCTACTAATTTTGACCTACGCGGCGGACCGCCATCGTAACAATAGCTAACGGTTTTTTGCTGCATTCTCTTATACCAAAACTAGAATAAACACAGTAACGGCCCACCTACTCGATTTGCCATTCACTCATCGCTTGGCCCATAACTTGTACCTTGTACACATCGACCACACAACACAGCTTCCTTGTACATAATGTATTTTTTATTGCAGATGTGCAAGATTTGTCAGCAAAGCTGAAATTAATGGAGGCGGGGGGAGAGACACCGGCTGAGCCGGGGATGCCCGCTGATCACCACATCTACTGCAATATCCACGTGGGGAAAGAAATTTTATTAGGTGAGTTTCAGTATTCGTTCAAATGAGTTTATTCTGGGTTTAGGATCTACAGTCATAGTGTAGCCCTTGTAATCAATGACATAGCATAATTTCGCAGGACAGAAATTATTTTGATATAATTGAATTTTTAACCGACTTCGAAAAAAAGGAGGAGGTTCTCAATTCGTCCGAATCTTTTTTTTTCACATTTCAAAAAGACATGCGAATGAAGTACATATTTTAAGGATAACATATAAAGAAAAAAATTACTTTCGAGAGGGATTATGGATCACTAGCCCATCCGCTCTACCTGCTTAGCTACCGAAGTCCAACAGGGTTCAAGTCCAGCCTCAAGTCAAGATTTTCTTTCCACTTTTAAAAGATTAAAAATGTTAAGTGTGCAACATTCGTCCGAAAGGAAACACGCAGTGCGTAAGCATAAGGCAAGATCTGCACTTGGGATAAAAAAGATTGAGTCAAAGCATAACAGATATGACTATCACCAATTTTAAATCATAGATATTCAGTATCCTACAGCATGACATGACATACCTGTTGCAATTTCCTCAAGTTGTTCTGTTCAGGTTACTGTAGAGTAAAGTCAGTAGGTAAATTGTGAGAAAACTGTTAATAGGTACACCTATGTTCCACGGCCATAATGGCAGCTATCATCTTCGAAAATAGAGTTCAATAGAAGCAAAATATTGTATGATTGAATCTAATGGATAGAAATCTACTATCAAAGGCAGAACTATTGTTTTCCATTACACCTCAAAGACGCGGCAAAACGGGAAAAGCTCTTTTAAAAAAAGAATTCCAAAAAGGGAATGTATACAGCATCATAACATCGTTCGCGGGTCGAACGTTTATCCCCTGGCGTTATGCCAGTGGGTTTAAAATACAGACGTGTACGTGGGCCGTCGCGCTTGGCCGATCGTGGTCACTTACTGCCCGCGTCAGGGGTCACTTACAGATGTTTTACTTTGTATTTGACTATTTGGGACCATTCTTTTAACTGCAGCATACATTTATATATTATGGTATAGTTGTAGGTACATTTGTTTTGATCCATGTTGTGTCCATAATGATGGGGATTCGAGCCGAATTTCATCTAATCTCACTTTGGGGAGACGGGAGATCTGGGAAGGGGAAGCCAAATCGCACAATATCTCACCAGAGGGAGGGGACGGATAGAAAATCCACTAAAAAGCCTCACGTAATTACAGGACGAGTGCGAAAATTGTTACCACTAATAATCGCTAATTCTTCATCGTCATTTTTTTTTGTTGTATAATGCCAGTAGCAGAAATCGAGAACGTGGGCTCCATTTATTACGAGTAACTTAAAACTCACTGCCGCTCGTATTTAGTTTGTTTAGCTCTATTGTGTTCCGGTTTTGCTATACTTAAGTATTTTTTGGTTAGAGTTGCGAATGTGACACTCTATCATGGCCAAATATGTACATACAGTACCACAGAACCGCCATAATAACTTACGTTTAATACCTAAAATTACAGAAAATGATTTTACGCACAAAGTTTTCATAAAATTTAAAGATCCCGGTGATGTGGTGGCCGGTGGTGAATTTATACTTTAAAGGTTGATCGGGTTAAATGAGCATCTTGACAATAATATTATTTTGTCTTTATTTCTGTTCTTATTGCTCCGTCGCGTCACTGTAAAAGTCCATCTGTAGGTCTGTTACAATTTTCTGAAGTGTGTTCCGTGTTTTGAACGGGACAATAAATTCATATGCCATGAAATGGCTCGGGCGCAACGTACAAAACTCTTACTTAATAACACTAACATCTATCATTGCACCCACGGCTCTGTTAAGGCGTAGCGTAGCGACAAATGAATCTTTGACAATAATTTATAAACCGCCTGAAAATAGCACTAGGGCTGGAACATTTATTTTTCTATTTAAGAAAGTGACAAACAAGTACGCAATCCACATTGCGTCGTATCCTACGAATAAAGGCGCAACTGCAAAATGGCAACTTTACAGGAGGAAGATTTTAAAAACTCATGTCAAAATTACGATACTTTTGCGATTTTAACATTTGTATGATTACTGAATTGTTATAAAATTGTTGTAAAGCTGTAATTATGACTATTAACTTCGTTGGATTAAAATGTGTTGTACTAGCAAATAATACACAGAACAAAGTTACAAAAGCGATTAGGGCTATCAGCTCTTCATACTAATACCATACGACTACACCGTCGAATAAAGTCACTGATGCAATATCGCCTTCTCTCTACGCAGTTCCTAGAAGGACTGTTAAATAAGTTTTATTACCTTGCCTACATAATACAACTAATTCTCTTAACGATATTCGGTCTATGCATGTTATAATCTTTATTGCATCAAACATTACGCGTAATCAATATCTTAATTTTCAAAATCACATAATGTTACAATTTCTCCGGACAACAAAAAAGCCACTGTGACTGTTGTAACTGTTTTCTTCGAGAAATTTGGAAAATAGCGATAGTGGCTAATTTTAAAACTTTGTTTCGAGTTTGATAAAATTAAATTTTCTGTGGTTTATTGAATGAGTAAAACTTAAAAATAGTAGCAGATTTTAATTTAAACAATAAAAATAAAAAGCATAATGGCTATTTATTTTTATTGTTTATTAACTACAATGTCCCTATTCGTAGGATACGAGGATTCTTGGTACCTACCTTTGTGAACACTGCAGTGTAAAAACATCTACAAAAAAATCAAAGCTCTAAATGCAAATGCCTTAGCACTCTTGAGTACTCTTGACTATTTCTGAGATCTAAGGTTTGCCTTTGCACTGCGACCACACTGCGACAAATACAGATTACGGACTCATACACTACCATATAACCGGATTAGACAATGTGATGTCTACGCTCTCGAGCAAGGGCGTCACCAATGGGTGGCGGGGAGAGCAGGTGTTCCCTTTCTGATATCTGAAAAGTATTGGTACTAACCTGCCCACCTAGAGCCACCTTGCGCGCCTCTAGATCGTTAGCTGGCGAGTTGCCCTTGCTCTCGAGTTTCACTGTACCTATAGCTAATGGATAAAATGCAATGAAGTTATTGTCACACTGCAGCGGTGCAGCGCCCACCACGGCATACGTGGACGTGCCCTAACTACGCACGTGTGTTCATTAAGAAGTGATTTGTAATGCAAACTTGTCGACGTTGCCACGCCGCGACTTCCGCTCCCCGGGTTTTCACTCGGGCCGCCACCGGGAAGCCTCACACTTCCTGCTCTCACCGATTTTTGACAATAATTAGCTATATATAAAAGTATCGATTGCTTATTTATTAGTTTATTGAACTCTTGCATTGGAAAGCTATGTTTATATCACGATATGGCGTTTAGGTTGCTATTTAATTTACTATGGATTAAGAAAGTAATAAATACTAATAGATTTGATATTAATAAGTAACAAGAAGCAAGTCTAACCTTATGATTATATTTAATAAGGAGTGGACATCAACATAAAAGCTCTATGATCACTACCCTGAGCCATATTATGTCTTCCATAATAACCGACGCAGAGGTACTGCGTCAGTTATTATGGGACTGGATAATAAATCATTTCACGGAAACAGCAATTTGGTTCATTAGTACCTACCTACTATGTAGCAACAGACAGATTAGATATGTAGGTACGCCCACATACTTCTCTGGAACTCTTCCAGTAATAAAACTGCTCGAACGTTCATAATATTCAGAAACAAATCAGACAAATAAGTACAAAGATAGCGTGAGCATTGAACTCTTAAACTTAATTGTTATGGGTGGCATGCCTTCGCGTCGTGGGATAAAAGATCAGTGTTAGTTCGAAAGGGCTTCGATGGGTATATATTAGTATATAAGTACTTAACAGTTAGGGACCTGGCGTGAAGATACATACATACATACATACTTAACAGTTTCTTCGTACTACCATGACACGTATTTTGAATGCAATCGTTGTTTTAAATATCTTATTCGCTGTTCAAGCGCAAGAAAACATTCTAAGTATTATTGAATAACTGACACCAAAAGTAAATTAAAAAAAAATGTAATCGCTTACTTAATTTATGTAAAAATATTACATCGAATGTTAGTCACTCCAAACTTATCTCTGAACATTTTCTGAAGTACCTCGTCCAAACCAAATTCTAAAAAAAGGTATTAGGCTCTAGCCCCGTACCAAAGGTTCAATCAATCAATCCAGTTCCTGCATGGTTCTTGCAAAGTTTTTCAACTTCATCGACTGAATATTTTTTTTTTGCATTTGCATGTTTTGAAAAATCACCAATACCGACACATAAATCATAATTTCAAATTGTAACGGAAATCAATAAAAAGTAGAGCGTAACATAGAAACTTTAAATAAAATGGGCCGTGTCCTTACTAATGCCCCCGATCTCATTTCACACGTGCCAAGAATCCAAATTTTAACCAATATAACTTTCAAGCTCAAAAGTGAGCCAAATTACTGTACTACTGAATAAATAATAATCGTTTACATTCACAACTACAGTGAGGGGGTAATGGACTTATATTACCTACACGGCACGGTATTCAGGGTACGATAGCAAGGGCCAGGGTAGTGTAATAAGGTTAGGGAGTTAGGGCACTAATTAGTGCGACCGGAGCGGGCCGGTCAGCCTAACGCCCTAACTACACACAGTACAAATATGAACAGTATGGAATCTACGTAAGTACTAAACGGTCAAAACGGCACACTCACACAAACATGCGCAGTACCGCTCGAGTAGCGAGTGACTCGGAGCTGCAGCACCGCGAGAACCGCTTATGGACTCGTTGATGCGCATGTTTGTGTGATTGCGCAGTTTAAACGTTTTGTACGTAGTTTCCATACTATTCATATTTGTACTACGATTGAGTTAGGGTAGGGCCTTGTAGACTGGATAGTGTAATAAGCGGCAACCCGGCGCGAGGCCACGCCCACACCCCCTTTCTGCTGGATCCTGAATACCGTGTCGTATAAGTAATAGCCTTTTAAAAGAACACTCGCAGGCAGGTAGGTACTTATGTATTATTTATCGCGCAATACTCAGGAGTAGAAGTTTCGAATTGTGCTTTAGAGACCTTTCAAATTCTAATTTTACTTTACTTCACTGGTTCTTTTTTTAATTAATTCCAATGATTTCCAAGGTAGGTACCTACCGAGGTACTTAAGTGTCTAGATATCGTATCAGATTTATGTTTAACAACTGAATATCTATAGTGTTCCGGTAAGATGGTAAAATAATTTATTTTAGAGGCTTAGGAAACTTACGCTTCAGAAGTGGCTTAGCATTTTGGACCCGTTCTTTTTGAGTATACCTATGACTTGTATAATTAGTATTAATAATATATGTTTGTCTAACTTCAAACGTCCGCTTAGAGAAAAGGAGGCTATATTACTTCTACATAAGATTAATACAATTTTATTATCCGTTGTTTAGAATAACCGCGAATAACGGTGTAAATGTGGCAATAGAATACAGTGACAAGTCATTTTTCTGTAGACAACGTTACGAACGTCGCGTCGGTAAGCTAAACTTCAAGTATTATCAATTTCTACTTTCTCTGGCCATTTATTTGTATGGAAACAAAATAGTACCTAGTCGATTTCATGCATAGGGCGATAGTTAAACTCTAGTCACGTTGTGTCGTGATCACGCGTGGAGGTCTTTCTGATGGCTTTGTTATTGTTGTTATGGCACTTTTATTACGTTCGGGAAAATAAACGTTATGTTCTCTATTGTAGCTACTATCGAAACAATGTTGTAGCTTTTTCAATTATATGTAAATGTTTTCTAAGGGGGTAAAGGATCATAGGCTTCAGGAGAGCCAGTGACAATGCATCTGCATTGAGACGTCTTCTATATTCTTAATAGGTATTTTATATACTTAATAATAGATGCGATTCGTCAGCAAGCGAAATGGTTTAGGATTGTTGATCATCACTTGCGACATCTTAGATACAGGGACGCTATAAAAAAAAATATTTTTGGGTTTAATTAGTTAGTGGAATATAGTTATAAAAAATATTCATTTCTAAATGTGAACGGATGTAGAGGCAAAAACGTACGTCACAGCCGGCCTCATTTCTCTCCACGCCAGGAAACGACCGAAAAGCTTCCCTTCACGAAATGTTTGCGTAGTCAATAATAGATTGCATTCAATCTAAACTGTTTATTATCAATCTATCATAAACGCCAGAAGCATTGACGTACGTACCTATCAATAACTAAGCTCAGGGCTGGGGATCGCCAATATTTGAGTTTAACTTCTAACTTTCAGTAAGTAACCAAATGTAAGTACGAGTACCTACTTGCTACTCATATTATGTTTGGAACTCTGGACCATAGATTTAGAGTATAATACTACATCTACAGCGAATAAAAATGACAGTGTGCCTATGATTTTAGCTTTTATAGTTACCTTACCTACCATCTACCATATCCATTGGTCTGCGGATATTTCAAGAGTAAAGAGAAGATTCACAGACCGCAGTACGACTTTACTTTCAGCAAATTACACTAATGGTGAGATTCACAGACCGCACTACGACTTTAATTTGACTGACTGTTTATTCATCATCCCTCCCTCCGCGCGTGAAGCGCAACAAAAGGGGGGGATGGTTCGGGGGTCGAGGAATGTCCTCCTTCCCCGGGCCTATCTGCCCCCGAGACGTCGGAGGCGTGGTCCTAAACTGGAGATGCTGGCACGCAGGGGAACTCGCTGAAGGAGGCTTCATACACTTTTTATTTTATATTTACATATTTTTTATAATCTTTTTTTTAAATATTTTTTTTTGTTTTTCTTTTCTTAATTTTATGATTTTTTTTTTGTTTTTGGGTATCTTCTTTTCACTCCCTCAGCTATTCCTCCGCGCGCCGCTTACAAAAGGTTAAATATGTTGACGTTGGCGATGGTAAGGGGCCACACGACCACTTCGTCACCTTGGCCTAAGCCTGACGGCGCAGCCGCGGTCCCGGGCGACGTCTCAAATCCTCGACCGGGAGTCGAACCCGGTCGGTGGGCGGGGCTCGAACCCTCCCAATAATCTGCGGGCGGTTGGGGCCTGTCGACAGTGGTATGTGTGTCAGTGTAGATGTATGTCTGGGCGGCCTTCACTGTGATCCGGGGGATCGGGGCCTTTGGAGGGATGGAGTGGGCAACATCGGCTCGACGCGCCCTCGGCGATGCAGGAGGGAGGATCTCGCGCGGCAACGGACGACCCTCGGGTGGGCGGCTGTGGAGAGGGGCGATTCCGCGGAGATGCTCGTGGGGTCCGTTGTCTGCGCGGTCGAACATTCGACGCGCGAGACGGACCACGAACTCCTCCACGGACTCAACCCCTAGATCCCGGGCGATGACGTCGTTGCGCACGTACCTCCCCGCTCCTGTGATCAGCCGGAGAGACACGTTCTGCTGAACATGAAAACCTGCGCCGCTGCGTCGCGGAGCATAGTGCATACCATGCAGGCGCAGCGTACGTCAGCCTCGAGCGGACATAGGTCTTGTATAGCCGGATTTTGGTCCGGAGTGGCAGTCTCGATTGAAGAACGGGACGCAGCATCGAGCGCGCGGTCGCTGCCTGTTGCACCACGTGATTCACAGTGGGCACCATGCGGAGCGCGCGGTTGATGCTACACCCCAGATACTTCACCGTACACTGCCAGGCTATGTCCTGGCCTCGCAGTCGGAGCGGCTGCGGTAAGCGGCGGACTCGTGTTACGAAAGCGGCCGTCTTGTCTACGTTGACGGCCATCCGCCACCTGTCCAGCCACTCCGGCAGCAGGTCCAGCAGGTGTTGCATTTTTGCGATTGCTAAATGCAACCGAGCCGCTGTCGCTATATAGGCGCTGTCGTCGACAAACAAGGACAGCATGACGTCCCTCTCCCCCTCGCGCAGATGGTCACGCAGGGTGGGAACGTCGTCTGTGTACGCCGCATAAAGGCACGGCGACAGACAGCTGCCTTGTGGTACTCCGGCACGGATTGGATGCTGGGCAGAATCGCAGCCCTCCACCGTGACGTAGAACCGCCGATCTTGGAGAAAGTCAGCTACCACCCTAAAAATGCCGGGTTGCATTTTGGCTGCTATCTTGTCGAGGAGGCCAACGTGCCACACACAGTCGAAAGCTTTTTCTATGTCTAGAAAAACTCCGACCGCGTAGTGATCTCTGTTGGCCTCGTCGGCAAAGTGATGCACCCTGGCAAGTTGGAGCGTGGTTGAATGTCCCGTGCGGAAGCCGAATTGCTCCTCTCTACTCGGAGGAGCGGTCTAAGCCTCCGCAGCAGGAGGCGCTCAAACAACTTGCCCAGGTGCGACAGCAACGTTATAGGGCGATAGCTGGACGTGAGTCGGCGGTCCTTGTCCGGTTTCGGAAGGACGATGACCTTTCCCAGCTTCCAATCAGTGGGAAAATGGCCAGTCCGGAGTACCCCGTTGAAAAGTTTGATTAGTGACACCAAACTTCGCCACGGTAGATGCTGGAGCGCCTCAATGGGGATTCCGTTTACTTTGAGCAAAGTAGGTACGCTTAGAGCTGTCAAAACTCATACTTTACTGACAGACATGACAGTTCTTCCGTGCTTAGAACTGTCAAAACCCATACTGTACTTTTTTTTTTAAATTGTTTTACGGCCACGGAATTAAGTCCTTAACAGCCAATCTTCAGTAAATTGTTTTCTTCATTTCTTATGATAATGAATATCCATATGGAAGATGACGATGATTGGATGCTTCCATGTGGAATATGATGAGATGGCTCCAGTAAAGTGATGGGGACTTTACTAGGAGATTTTACGAAGTTTTGGAGGCAGCATAAAAAATCATGTTTTACTTCATAATATCACTTTCTTACGCCTGTGAACGTTACCGAATGCTTTATGATAAAAATCCCACCATTTCTACACATAAAAACGCGACTATTCACAAATTTCGAAAATAATATCACGCAGCGACACAGCTCTTTTCCGCGTTCCCGCCAAAACTCCCATACTGTACTTGAGGGTACAGAAATATTGCACATCAAGCCTACGAAAGAGACAATCGGCTAGTTTCGACTTCGTAGAGCGTTGTCTCTAATGCACACTGCCTACGTAAGCACTGACAGTGCGGTATTGGTCAAAACTTGATCAAAATGGTAGACAAACGTCACATTGGTAAGGTGCAAAAGAAATAACGCTCTACAGACCCGAAATTATTATTAGGTATATAAGTTACGTTGCAGTCTAGGCCGCCGCTCCCGTGCACTTTTACGGCCGATAATACCTAGTAATACAATATAGGTACTAATAATCAAGTAAGTAGGTGATAAATTCCAACTTAGTTTTTTTTATATACATTAAACATTAATCGTTTAATTATAAAATAATACTCAGTTAACCATTTACAGAGTTATTTACTGCTATTTATTATCTCATCTAATAGGTCTTGTCTACTTCGCTAAGAATGCATGGGTGCTATTTATGGTAATAATAATAAGTAGGTACCTAGGTACCTTCAGGGTTGCCAACTTTTCCAGCGAGCCATAACCGGACAGTTACAGTCACTGAATGAAGTTCAGTCTGCGCTGCAGCAGTCGTTGTATGGTACTTCACGCCACGCGTCACTTTCTTAATACTTATTGACCGGACAAATTGAATCCGGTAGGAAGTAAGCGACCTGACCACAATGCAAATATGAACAGTGTGGAAATTACGTACAAAACCTTGAAACGTTACACTCACACAAACATGCGCATCGACGAGGCCTCTAAGCGGTTCTCGCGGTGCTGCAGTACTGAGCCACTCGCTACATCAAGCGTCGATGCGCATGTTTGTGTTAGTGTGCCATTTCGAACGTTTTATACGTAGTTTCCATACTGTTCATAATTGTACTGTGACCTGACCCCAACAATTCCTTCTAAAACCGGTCGAAAACCGGACGGTTGGCAACTGCGACTGGTGACTGCCTCGGTAGCCTAGTGGTAGCAGGCCACTACTACTACGCTGAGGTCCTGGGTTCGATTCCCGGGTAGGGGGTTATCAGAGATAATGGTGTAAAGTCCTTTATCTCTGGTTCTATTGGGATTTTTCTATTTTCTGGAAATTTCCCAGTACCTTAAAGTTTGGTAATGTGCCCGGAGATGACTCGCCACCTGTTACATGGGCCAAAACGTAACCGGCGAATCGTGGGTGTTTGCATGTATGCTTGAATGCATGCATTTACCTCTGCCTACCCCTTTGGGGATTACAGGCGTGAAGTTACGTTACGTTAAATTGGAAGCTTTCCTTGCACCACACCAGCATAATAAATACCCAATGCTATTGTGAATCTCAAATTAGCGAAGAACATTATTTACCTATAGGTAATATACCAATCCATGAGAACTGGCCAATATCGTCCTCGTGTATCGAATCGCAAATGTATTTTGTGTATTTCTTTTCCTTTTGGGGCTCCGGAAGTAGGGTCACTGGTTTGTCGATGTCTATTTAACATGCAGAGACGATGGTCGCAGATTCAGCTGGTAGGTAGGTAACAGATTGAAATGAACGAACTTTAAAATTAAATGTAGTTTTTACTGATGTTAGACCGCCAGTGACGGAGCTCGTTGGCGTAGGCACCACCGCGCGTTTACTACGTTAGCTAATCTACTTGCCAGACTTGCCACTAAATGGTAGTGTTCAGCGCCATCGGGTTGAACACGATCGCGTTCCGGTCCAGTGGTAAGGTACAGTCCTGTCATTTCTGGAACAGATCTGTCACAACTTAGACCTCAGGAGTGGCAACGCATTGAATTGAACATTGAAATGTCTGGTTTTTATGTGGATATTTATAGGTAGTTACAGTATTCACTTATCATCAATATGAATTGTATGCTTGTTTGCTTGACGACTCGGATAGTCCAGCGGTGTGAGATTACCGTTTGATTCGAAGGGTCGCGGGTTCGATCCCCGCATCGGGACAAATATTTGTATGGCCTACAGATATTTGTTTCCGGTCTGGGTGTGTTGTATGTGTACAACGGCACCCACGACACAGGTTTGTACCTACTGTGAGGCTGTGAGTGTAAGCGTTTTTTTTTTTTGCCACTTCATGACATATGTGTCTACCCTACCATCAGTAAAATTCTGAATCAGACGAGTGCGCATATCTCCACTTCTTGTAGACATAATACTTATTTTAATGGACATCTGCAGTCGTGTAGAATCTTTCGTCCCCGACTTCGTAACCCTGCAGCAGAGAATATGTAATAATACTACGTACCTGCAGTTCATGTCAATACATACGGATAGCATTGATCAGGGGTGCGACCGCCTATCGACATTGCTGTCGTCATTGTCATTGCTGTCAAATTTTCATGTCGATTTGTAGCTCCTTTACAGTAGTGATAAATTGTTCGAGGTAGGTACGTAGAAATGTGTGTAGCGGCGCAAATGATTCGGGGAAACCTAGTGTGGGCTGTGTGGGATGTGACTGATGTGAGTGAGCGTTGATTTATTTTGTAAGCGACGTCCATCATCGTTCTCATAAATGTATTCTCCGGGTAATACGTATTGCTACAGACAGCAAAGCACAGCATTCAACATTCAACTACATGAGATTGGTTATCAAGACACGTACACGTCATGAGCATAGTATAGAATGATCAACAAAATAGTGCTCCGGTATGTATAAAACGTAGTAGGAACTACGATAAAATACCGAGAACAGAATGATTATCACTCCAGATTTTGAAGAATAGGTGCTGTGAATGTGCACATAAACAATAAAATTAATCATAGGAAGGCGTAGAGTTTTTAGAGAAGTGCAGTAATTTTGACGTTAGATTTTATGTATTACGTATACGTACTTGTTTACGTCGCTGTTGCGTTGCAGTTTGATTAGAAAGTTATATTTTCATAGGTATTGAAATACGCTTATTTCTATTATTTTCATAGAAGTGTACAAAATGTTGGTTGTTATTGTTGAGAATTTTAATATTGTTCAGTGAACGCTTAGTAATTCAATTAAATGTTATTAATAGAAAAGAAAAAAATTAATCTAGTGGATCTTTAAAATTTTACTAAACGATGGTTAACTTTTCGATAGCAAAATGGATAGATCTGTATCTGGCGTGTGAAAATATATTTAAAAAATACAGGATAAAGACATTAAAGAATCAGTACAGTGTGCAATATGCCCAAAAATATTATCTCTTATAGATTCTTCAACAAGCATTTTATTAAAACATTTTTTTGGCAAAATGGATAGTTCTGTATCTGGCGTGTAAAAATATATTTAAAAAATACAGGATAAGGAATCAGTACAGTATGCAATGTGTCCAAAAAAATAATCTCTTATAGGTCCTTCAACAAGCATTTTATTAAAACATTTAAATAAAGCACCAACATAAAATAAAGATCGAGAAACAGAACTTTACGTGCGAAAAAGAAGTGCCATTGACATCGTTTTCTCAACCTGAATCAGAACAAAGTTTAAGCCTAGTTCCAAAAAGACGGATAACATTTTTTTTCTACCTTTTACTAAAATTTCCGAATTTGTTGCACAAGACGGTATAATAATATAACTGTTTAACTGTGTGATTGATTGTACTTTAAGTTAAGGAGACTTATTGACATACTACACACTCTTTGGTAATATAAAACATAATTATTAGAAAATCGTATCTGTTTCTGTAACAATTGTAAATACCCGGGTACCCGGGTATATCCGGGTATATGAAAAAATAATACCCGATACCCGGGTATTAAAAAATGTCGGATTGCGAAAACCCTAGTACTGACTGAAAAGCCCCACCAGAAGCCAGTGTGGGCGTCAGTAGCTTAGAGGTACAGCGGCTGGACTGGTTATCCTGAGGTCGCAAGTTCGATTTTTAACCTATACTTTCAATTTTTTTATTTCAAAACGTTTTATAACGAAAAAAAAATTAACTACAAATAAAATATTATTATCTATTATATAGGTAGGTTATACCTTGGCTATATAGGTACCTAGTTTTCCTAAGACACGAATCCCAAAGATTCTAAAATCAGAGTGAACTGTGTTAATGGTACAGTAGGTAGGACAGGTAGGTACCTAAATTATGATACCTATTTCAATAACATTGTGGTTAACTACTATGCAACTTATTACATTATACAAATAAATCGAAAGTCCTGCCCCCATATCATGCTTTAAATATACCGTCGGGACATTGACTTAACGACAAAATGATTTATTATGTTTATACGCCGCGTCCCTGCCTCCACAAACCGCGAGTCGCCTCTTTAGATAATTTAAATTGTGAGTCTCGCGCACCAGACGATTTGAAGAATTGGCGAGCATTTGAAGGTTAAATCATATTGAAATACTTAGGTAGTGAGAGCGAATTCATTGTACGGGTAGTAGCTTCCTGGAAATGGAGACCGAAATAGTTAGTGCGTCCAAGTTCCCGTTTACTAGCCAATATCACAGGACTGTTTATAAACATCGCCGCTTTATAAATCAACTGTTATTAATAGGAAATCTCAATCGCTTTGAATGAGTTGGTTCCGCTGTGCACTATATATAATATGACAGCCATAGGTATAATATCAGCTAATGGTGAACTATAAATTTTAATATCACCACGACGTAGATACGTTAACTGAGGATTTTTTTGTCGTGAAGTGACAGACAAACAAACGTACTGTACATTGACTGAAAGTAAACATCTACCTACTGAAGCATATGCACATCATCATAAAATCCAGAGATTTCAAGGTAATTAGATTGCCAGGCTGAGGTCTAAGTTGATATAGGTATCTCTGTGCCGGAAATAATAGAGCCGTACATTACAGCATATTCATATACCTATTTCCATTAGCCATTGTACCATATCCGAACATTATCATCATCTTGTTTTACGCTTAAAAAAATAGAAATATTTAAACGACGTGAAAAAAGAAAAGTAAAATAGAACGTGCAAGCGAATTAGATGTCCCTGCCAAAGTTTAGGAATGTTTTGTAAAAAAATAAATTAACATTATGGCTAACTTGTTCTTTATCAACATTTTAGATTACCGTTCCCAGCGACTTCACAAAAAGTCTATGTCCTTTCTTAATGTTGAAACTACCTCCATACAAAGTTTCATCACAATCGGCTCAGTGGTTTGCCCGTGAAAGCGTACAAGTCAGAGTTAAAAAAGAAAAGAAAAATATGGAAATAACAATTTCCCTTCAGGCGGGACTCGAACTCGCGACCAAACTGGGGACCAGTCGCTTTACAATTTTTTTATTAAAAAAATATTTCACACGCGTGAAAAATCCAAAACAAAATAATATACCTACTCATTATTAAGTAGATTTTTTTCTATTATTATGTAATGAAAGTGGCTAACAAGCATGCAGATCTCATTGATGTTAAGTGATGACTGCAGCCTATAGACACACCTACACAAAGACTAGGGGGTCGATCGCCTAACTCAAATTCTTTCGTTTAGCTTTCGCGACAACATCTTATCAGTTTCGTACCACCTAACTTTTTCCTGGAAGTTTTTTCGTCCGCAATACTTAAGAGCAAAATGTTTTAATAGGCGGTACGAAACGGACAAGATAACGTCCTAAACGAAGCATTTCAGTTAGGCCGTCGGCCGCCAGAGTTCAAAATGCAGATAGATGCGTTACCACTCCTGAGGCCTAAGGTGTTACGCCTCTGTGTCGGGAATTACAGGGCTGTACATTACCACCTAACCAGAACACGATAGTGCTGAACGCTACCATTAAGCGGCAAGTATAGCGGTATTAGGTAATGTGGTGGGCCTATGCTCCGTGACTAGAGCTCTACCACCAGTAAACCAGGTATATTTATCAGTAGAAATAAGCCAACAGAAAACGCGAAAATCTAAAATTCTGTGTAAATAAAATGCAACCGAAATCATGTAGGTGCCTGATGATGTGTGTATATGAAGTTTTAAAATACATTTTATGAATAAAATATGACACGCACGTGGAAGGCAACACAAATAATTGTCTCTATGTCATGGATATTGACAGCTGCGAAGCGTTTTGAATTCCACGCGCACACGCAAATGCAGCTTATAAATTCAAGTACGGTAGATACAAACCGCAATTAGCATCAGACCTTTTAAATACAGGAACTTTTTATATCTCATACCTATCGTAAAGTTGTTTATTCAGATTGATGAGATAAAATACCTATATGAATGTAATTTCCTTATTCCAGGACCAGCTTCGATAATAAAAGGCTTGGGCAACGTGTACACGCAAGAAAAGCACGCTTCTTGATAATTACCGACTATGAATCTAATCGCGCAATAGTACAAATTCTGAAGAACCTCGCACATCAGCAAGTGAAAAATGAAGAACTATTTTTATCGAAATAAAAAAACTCACAAAACTTGACTTTATATTATTTATTTTAGAGATATCTACTTAATTAGAGGTGTGCAGTTCATCAATGATTATTTGGAATATACCTACTTAGAATTATTTACGAGAGACAACATTCTGGGGCGAGACGCTGATCCGCGTGTCGCAGCGATGACGCGGATGTACCCCAAAATAGATTTTACCGTACCTCGTCTAGCGCACATCTCACATAGAAACATAAACAACTATAACATGTGCGACATAAAGTTTATAATAGAGTAATAGTAATCAGGGTACGAAAGGAAGCTGTACGTTAACATCGCGCGACGCACCTGGTTCAACCGCCTTGCGCCACTTTCATTGCACCCAATGAACTATTCATTTTAATCAATATCCTCGGCCTAAGTAGATATTAATAACGGCAGATTGAAAAAAGATATTGACTTCATGTAATTGGCCTTTTTTAATAAACATGTGTTTATTTTCATACGGGTTTACTATTACTTCTTTACATTTGGACCTTAATTTGACGAAGTACACGAACATCATTCTGCCGTCCTACCGCAAAAGACCGCTAGGTCAATAACACTGGCGCCAAATCGACTTTTTATAGTCCTTTTTCTCCAATACACAGTACGAAATTCTTCTGCCAGGTTAATCTGTCTAAATAATGTCTTAAAAAAACTTTCAAACGACTGCACTAAATTGTATCAATCTTTCGTGTTAGTTTTATCAGGTTTGTATGAGGAATGAAAATGTTTAGAGACAGAATAGAAAATACCTATTTAAAAATCTCCGATGGTGGTAAGAATGTAGATTATAATGACGGAGATCTAAAGACTATTTAATATTATATCTAAAGACCCAATAAGTCCATTTCAATTCTTAAATAATCCTAGTCAAATAAAACCTAACGATCTGTTACAGTAGGACGGTACCATTTTAATATTAACAAAGTACCTATAATATTTAAATTCGGCACAATATAAAGCTGGAAACAGATTTTTTACACATTTTGCTTATTTGTGGCATTTATGCCATGAAGAAAAGATAAAATCTTCGTTTTAGAAATAATTGACAACATGTCATGAAATTGGATATGGCATATGGCATAGAATGGAGTAAAAATAAAACGAAATAATATTTTGAAATACTAATATATTACCAATATAGGTACTCGTACTTATCTCCATTAGCAAAAACTGGAGCAAAATATCGATTTTATATTAAATTACATTAAAACTACTTATCAACATTAAAAACATACCTTATATCTCAAAAATAATAATTTACTAACAAACATGAAATAAGACCTAAAATATTGGTATTTGAATTATTCATAAATTTCACCAGTCGTCACAAATTTAAACCATTTGAAATAATGATTACGTATTGGAGAAACATTTTACACTTCAACATTCCAACATTCTAATACAGATCATCTTTAAATTTTACTTCATCCTATGGCCGAGCCACCATTATGTATAAACTCATGCGGTTATAAGAAAAAGTGAGTGCCTAAATAATGTCTTTTTAAAAAATATGTAATATTATCTCGTATGATAATTCAATGAAAAATATAGTAACCGGTTTCATATGGATTGCAGTTTCTACATAAAATCAAATGCTGATAGTTAATATATTATTAGAATTAAACTATTTTACGTTTAATTTGACGGAATTAATGTTATTGTTAAAAAAATATATCAATATTTCACAATTTTTAAATTTAAAGAGGCAATTAATTATAAATATTATTTGAATATTGTATACACATACAATTTAATTTGACATTTGAGTACCAAATAGTAATTCGGCCATAGGATCACGCAAAATTTTTACAATTAAACATTATATTTAAATTACAAGCAAGTGAAAACATTATTCATCTAGCCACCTAAACTCAATGCAATGAAAACATTATTCATCTAGCCACCTAAACTCAATGCAATATTCAGTCACAATTTCTAGAGTTACTTGGTCCACGAACGATCACAATATTATCTACTTATCTTAATACAAATTGAAAACTCTTTTCTGTGAACACACATTGCAAAAGTCAGGTTCTGTTGTCAGTGAAAAGAGGAAGACAAATTTCCAAAGAGAAACATGAACACAGTGCCGGTAATTATAAAAATAATAAACTAAGCTAAGCTATGAATAAATCTGTACAAATGTTCCATTTTAACTTTTGGCGTTTTTCGTGTTGTTTGTTGCAAAAATAATTTTATATCACGGTGATGTTCGACATAATATATTAATGAATACTAATTCAACTAGTTTATATCTCGAAGATAAACACAAGTTCAGGAAAATAAAAATGAAATAAATTACACCTTGTTAATTTAATTTGTTTCACTGGCAGGCTGATATCAATGAAACTTTAACAAATAACCATGCACATAATTTTCCTAGTAGTTTGCAACCATTAGCTAGTTACATGTGCAAATAGAACAATGATGACAGACATTTCAGTAGCAAATTCTTCTTATTACAAATAACAAATACATTTCAAGATAATTATCAGTACGCGGCGAATCTTGTCTGCCAATTATTTATTGAATATTTAATCTTTAAGTTTCGGACCCTTTTATTCTATTTATACGTAAATATTTTGCAGCTAAGCTCGTATTTCTAATATGCAGGGTTCACATGACGCAATGTACCCAGTTTGAGGGATTTTTAGCAAATCCATTCGTCAGTCAGGAGGTAGTTTGTAGCTAAAGATCGTGCCAGTTTGGTCCAATCGACCTAGTGAAAACTGAGTTAGCATTTTCATTTGAAACTCAGAAAGACTACTATTTTGTACCAAAATAATACCTACCATATTCAACCTGGCAATCAGAACATGCTGCCACTGGGATAATATTTTCAACTTCTCTCTGAAGGAAGAGAAAAGAAGAAGGCCCAAAAAGACTACTGCTCAAAAATTATTCCTTTTTTTCCTTACATCGCCCTATAAATAGAAGATCACGTCGGAACAGTTCCATTTAGGTGTGACCTTCCACGATATTATCTGATATCTTGTATACGAGGTTTGGAATTCACATCCATTCATCAATCAAAACTATTATAAATTTAAAGAGAAACAGAGGTAAGTGGAAGAAATTAATACAAGGTAGTACAATGTGAACAGCTTGTGTCCTTTGGCTTGTTTTATTTATTCTATTATGGAACTGGGTTTGTTACAAATAGAGTTAATGGTTTAAAACGGAAATATAATGTTGACAAAAAGACGAGGTAATAAGCTCAAGCTTCAGGTTCACCATTCAAAAGGTTGACCAAATAAATAATTACAGGTACATTAATTACATACAATATTATGTTCGGTAGTTAACTATTTATTGTCCTGCGAAATGAGCCAACAATTATACAGCAATGTCATAGGAGTTATTCGAAAATGAGCATGACTTAATTTTGTAAGTCAAAAAAACAATAATCCATGTAATAAGTAATAATTCGTTTAGATAGAAAAAACCAATATGGTTTTACCATACAATTCCAAAATTAAATAGGTTAGTTCATTAAGACTTATAATAAAAATGGGCATTCGAGTCTTGTCTAACAAGAACCTGTAATAAGCTATCTGTAGGAGTCTGTTAAAGAAGCGTAAGTAGGATAAAGTCATCCATAATGTAATAATACACGTGACGTAAATTTGAACTCCTACAGTAAAATAATTCGTTGCAACATGGTTATGATCCAAGGAAAAATATAGAGTTTGGGTATACTAGCTAGTGCGGGCAGGGTCTGCAGGTCGCGCGGCGTTGGGCGGAGTCGGCGTCTGGTACTTCGCCACCGGGAACATCGGACGCGCCTCGATTGATGAAACGCTATCGAATCTGTAGAGGAATATATTCATTAGTATCAAACCAGCACACATGTCGTAAAATAACTGGTCGTAATTATCAGCGGATCGCAGTGAAATCGTTTCGAAAACTCGCTCTAATATAAGACGCGCCCATTGATTAAAACAAGACAGCGGAGCAATTCAAGCGCGATCCAATGACGACAACAACAAATAATTTCGTTACGAGAATTCTGACAAAGTAACTAAGAGATTCCGCCCAGATCACATATAGGAACACTATCAGCCTATTTGAGGCTGCGCACAGAGCGGCAGTGGGAGCAGTGTGACAGCGTAACGGTGGGCGGTACTGACTTGTTGGAGCGGTACTTGTCGGGTATGGCGCGGTAGGGCTGGTGCGGCGCGTGCGCGTGCGTGCGGGCCAGCTCGCGCAGGCAGCCCGCCAGCTCGCCCGCGCTGTAGCCCGCGCTGCTCGCCAGCGACGCCGGCCACGCTGGGAACGAATGTACACGATATTATTATCTAAAAAAGATATAATTAAAAAAGAACCTTTTCCTCCTCGTCCAACACGTTCCCGATATCTCGGGGGAAGGTATGCCGGCGGAACGAGGAGGTTCTCGGTCCCCCACGAGGTCCCCCACGACACCTCCGATTGTCGAAACGATATTTGCGCGTGCAGTATAGCGATATTTGCGCGTGGAGTGGAGTATTTGCGAGAGGAGCACGCGCAAATATAATAATTACTTTCCTACGCGCTTTGAGCATCTGAAAAAAACGTGTATAATAAATAGAAAATAATAAAAAACGTATTTATTCTCTCCACAATAACATTAAGAGTATGTATGCATGAATCCGATTTACCTCTCCCTACCCTTTAGGGGATTACAGGCGTGATGTTTTTAAGGACTTTTATATATGTTCAACGTAAACTGACGCGTTACAAACAACGTTTATAAATAACCGTGACAACCTTAATGATTTTTCGTTTTGATGGGTGAAGGCGGCATAACGCAAAACTTCAAAGGCGATAAACTACTGTATGTACTTATACTGTGGTATAATTATGTAATATAGATAAAAACACAAAATACACAAGATGTAAAGAAGACAAAAGTACCCATATTGATGCAATGCTGCTGCGGGCGATCCGACACCGGGGGCACGGAGGGCACGTCGGGCACGTCAGGCACGTCGTCTCCGTAGTTGTCGCGGTGGGCACAACGCTCGCACAGCAAGCAGTGGCGCGCCGTGGCCAGCGCACTCGCCGCTATCATGGACGGCTTGAACTGCAAGTACGGGTCCGCCTCCAGTAGACACAGCTCCGCTAAATACTGTACAACAAAAGCAAACAAACATATTTAGCATCGTTAGGATTTGAAATTCGATGAAACGTAAAAGCGACAATTAACAGAGACAGATAAATTCATAAGATTTAACATGGGAGGATATAATATAGGAACTATTTTACAGTGTCTCTAATGCAACATTTTTGAAATTTTCACTGCTACCACGTGCAAATTGTGCACATATTTTTGTTTTTCTATTTTTCCTCCACTAAAGCACGACATTGGCGTCAAGCGGCCCACTAGTGAAAAGAATTCATCCGCTAGTGCAGTAAGAAAACCGAACGACGGCGATCGAACCATTTCATGGCCTACCCCCCATATATTACAGAACTGTAGGCATCTCCCATATAGCCTTTGGGCTCCTGGATCTTTCTAATAATATAAGAGATTTTAAAGGCTTTGATGTTATAATAATAAATGAAATCAAAACTAGAAGATTAGAATAGAATAGACAGTAATTTGTCAGGATGATAGCTGACATATTGTTACCAGTGGCATTAAAATTAATTCAATTATATAGTGAAATACATTATTTCATTCCTTCTTATCGCAGTCATATATTGGTATTTACGTAAAAAGCCAGATTGAACTAAATTCAACTTACCGCAGCCATGTGAAACGTCTTTTTCGAAAGCCCATTGGAGATACAGTAATGCGAGAGAAAAGCCAGGGAGGTGGGCGTCGAGAGGTCAAACGAGAGCACTTTCAAGATAAGATGCTCCATTCGCAGCACCTCGCGTTTGGTATATGTATCGTCAGTAATATACACAAACTCCGATACCTCTGGAGGGTAAACCTCTTCGTATTTCCTAAACGTGACAAAAACAAATTTATTTCAAAAATTTTCGACATCCCATGAGACCTTTAAAACATATCATAATTATACTTTAAAGTACTCAAAAATACAACAATCCTTTGCATGTTTTAGAATTAAGTGAAAAAATAGACAGATGTTTGATATTGAAAACTGCTTGACTTACAACAGTTATGCATTTAGTGAACCCAAATATCTAAATTTCTCGTTCTACTTATCCTAAAAGCCTAATATTGTGATTTTGATCTTTTATATTTAGACTTCATCATAAATTGATACTTACGCAGCTATATATGTTGCAGCCGTGCCCACTAATTGCAGCTTAGTCCGCACAACACTCATATAAGACAAAAATCTGTCTACATAAGACACAGCAAGGTGTAATGTTTCGCTCTGCTGCCCATATTCGTCGCACACCTCCACCAACCAATCAATCAATATTGAACGCATCATATGTGTTATGTCTGGTTGTTTACGCATGTAGCGAGGATTTGCTCTATTCTTCACCTGTAAAAAATATATAGACATACCTATCTATTATTTTTTTTTACAAAAAAGGTAAAGGAACCAAAGGCAGACCGCGAAAATGGTGGGCTGATGAAGTCTGTAATAAATGGGAGGGAAAGACCAGCTTTTACCCAAAAGAGATCCATATTACTAACACAAAAAAAAAGATCCAGACGAATTGAGAACCTCCTTTTTTTGAAGTTGGTTAATAAAACCGATGAGAAATACGAAAGTTTACCAATGCAATATTTTATATGAAACATTACAAAATATATGGAATAAGAGCTCTAATAATAATAATCTATAGTTTCAATCTGTATTTTTTCAATTAGAAAAAGCTCTTTTTCAATTAGAAAAAGGTCTCTTTTTCAAATCTATACAAATTAACAAAATTAAGTGTCTGTTGGTGATATAAAAACAACCGCTTTTTATCAAATGCATATACAGTACATGTATAGTATGTATACAGTACACATATCAAAACAACATTTTTTACTATTTTTGTCTGTCTGTCTGTTTGTCCCGGCTAATCTCAGGAACAGCGGGGCCGATTTTAACAGGACTTTCACTGGCAGACAGCTTATGTAATTAGGAGTGACTTACGAGTACTTTTATTTATGAATTTTAAAACACTAGCTGCGCCCACGACTTAGACGTCCGGGTAGATGATACTGAACAATCATAAATTCTATGCAGACGGTTACACAGCTAGTTGGTAATAATAATGTAGGTAATTTTATTTCAATAAGTGCAGTGAGTTGATCCAACCCAAAATGATATAATTGTCCATATGGCTGACCCTTAAGGGATAATAAACTGTCTGACCTAGTGAAAAATTTCACCTCAAAGGGAAAAGAATAAAAAGTTAATATTTACGGTTTTCATTACTCATCACACAGCAAATTGTTATACATATGGTGGGAAATGTTAATGTGGTATAAGGAACTCTAATAGTATGTTGTTATAAACATTACATTCATGATTTTTTTTGTTCATTTTTACCTCAATTTCCCTCATATACTCATAAATATCCTGCCTATACTCCACAACATGGAAAAACATCTCTCGATCTGTCTGGGCTGTTGTAGCATCATCTTCCTCCAGGCTGTCATCAATAATCTGGCTCTCATTCTTCGATATAGACATAGATAATATACTGGAGTCCACAACAGACATGGGTGATTCCACAACATTTTTTTTCTCTTGCAATGGTGGCTTACTGTGAAATAAAACAAAATATTCAATATATAAGAAATATTATTATGATATTAGTTAATGTTTATTCTGTTTTCAAATGGAAAAATAATAAGCTTTCGAGTTTCATAGTTTCTATAGCTTATAATTCTTCCCTGTTTCCTAAAACAACATTGTTATATTTATAAATACTATGCACATGCTTCTCAATAAATTTAAAAATATATATACACCTACCAATATTTAGAATGGAATTTCAAGATACACATAGGCTATTAGATATCATTCAGTAAAATATTAAGCTGAAGTAGCGTCTGGTTCGAGGGCGAATCCAATATTGAACTGGACATCAAACACCCACACAGTGCATGTTCTGTATGAACCTAAGATCTTATCATAAAAATGACGGAATGGATTTGTTCCTGTTTTTATCAATAACAGAATGATAATTTTCTGGGGGCACAATTTATTTATAAAAAACAATATTATTATTTTATTTGTTAACATATGCTAGAAGCAAGAGGTTGAGAGATCTGCCTAAGTAAAAACTTTAAAAGTATAAATGACCCTTAGAATAATATCTATCATTTCTAATTTACATCTGAATACTTATGAAGCCAACATATATTTTGTATGGATTGTATATTTGTAATCGGACATGAAAAAAGCAGATGTTTTAGAGATCACAATTATTTTTATTTCATGATGGAGCAATTGTATCATGACAAAAGTTGAAAAACACTGGTTAGAAATTATGTTTACCAGGTTTATGTTTACAAGGCAATTTTTCTCTATTACAATAGGGCAGCTCCCTCTGCCATGGACAAACCTGACTTTGTACTGCTTAGTAAAATTGGCCATAATAAATCTCAAGTAGTCTAAATCATCCTACTTAGGATTGTGGATTCTGGTACAACCCAAGACAAAGATCTTGGGGAGATCATGATATTCATAAGTATGATTTAATATTTCATTTATTCATATATTCCTTATAACAATGTACATTGTGTTGGAAACATGCATGCACTGATAATATATTTAAAAAATCACAAGTCAAAAATATATATAATTATAATATTGGCACTAACTGGCTTTTAAGGGTACCATGACTTAATGTAAAAAAAAACCATTAAAGGATCCCTTATGTGTCTGTAAGTCTGTTTGTCAGTCACAGTCAATTTTCTTCATATTTATTTTATGTAATAAAGGTGACAAACATGCATGCAGTTCACATTGATGTTAAGTGATGACTGCAGCCTATAATATTATACACCCACACAAAGAGCCAAGGTCAAAATGCAGATGCATTGCCACTCTTAGACTTTAGTTGTTATATCTCTGTGATAATATACTACAGAACCATACATTACCATCTAACCGGAACACGATAATGCTGAACTACCATTTAGCAGCAGATACATTAGGTAATGTGGTAGTGCCTACACCCTCGAGTTTCTACACTGGAACTCTACCACCAGTGAATTACTGGGCCCTTTCAACTTCTAATATGACTTTCATCTTTTGAAAAAGATAAGTTTAAGCTTATTCAGCACTCTTATTTTAGACTACCTACACTTTTCTTATTGTTAAAAAATGGCAACTAACTCTTACAACAGCAACTGAAATTAATTTATCAATAAATATGGTTAATAATAGTTGACCAATCAGGTAAGATTAAAGACACAATCACAGTTGTCAACAAACACACTAATCCATTTCATGAATAATGTGGTCCGATGGTGTTGCACAAGGGCGTAGGTATGATTTCCATATAATTGAAGCAGCATATAGCCAGAACTAAATGACAGTGTTCAGTGCTACCATATTCCAGGTTCTTCCACCAAATTGTCACCCAGATGCCTCAGAGAGCATCTATATTGAGCTCATAGTTTTTATATTGTAAAGGGGACTTAATCGCATATAATTTTAATCGAAGTATTTACCTCAACACTCGAATCTTTGGTGGTTTGTGTAGATTCTAAGAATGAGAGTCACCATAGCAACAACATGAAAACATTACAAAAGAGTATAGTATTAATAAAATGTTCAATGTTGATAATTGTAATATATTTGACTGTTAAATATAAAATGTAGAAATCAAGGAGGTTATGAAAAGGCTATAATACTTTGTCATGGAATAGTTATATATGTGACAAAATTCTTACCTAATTGGGGGTGCTTCTTTGGCCCGCTCTGCCTGTTTCTCCACCTGGGCACAAAGTGCCCTGACATTGTCTGCAGCATTGAGGAAATAGTTGTTTCTAGTCTCCTTGGCAACGAACTTAAATGTATGGTCCCGCTTCTTCACCTCGGCCTCCGACGGTTTGTCCTTGTCCTCGTAAACAGTGAACGCGCGAAATTGCGCCACGGGCAGCACGATGTTCTTCTCGTTCTTTATCAGACGCACAGTTCTATTCTCATCTTGAACTTTACACGGTCCATTCGTCAATCCAGGCTGAAATAACAATGAATATTTTAGTAAATGCCAAAATCCTTCGTCGACATACCACAAATACTTACAATTTTGTTTCTATTCTGGTTGCACGCAAACTGACTGAGATCCCCGAGGGCACGCCGTTGGGCCGCCGTGAATACATCTGCACTATCCTTCCTCATCCCCAAAGAAGCATTTTCTTGATCTTCATGAATTCTAAACGATGCCATTGCCACCGCGTCTTCCGTAAACACAAGATCAAACTAAAAAACGCGGGCTAAAAGTGCAGAGCTGGTACTCGAAGCGGAAACACGTGTAAACTATTTAATTAATTTAACATTTTATTAAAATATTGTGAGTAGAGTCAGAAATTAGTTCTATTTAATTCGAAATCACCCTCAAAACCCTACACGTATCAACGGAAAACAGACATTTTAACAGAATTGGTGGTTACAGCTGTTGTTGCAGTTTACGTTACTCTTTTGTCTATGTTATTTCAAATTTAACCAATAGCGTTAGAGCCAGGGCTGCCAATGCTATTACTTCATATTTCCCGAATACCTAAGTCAAATTCTCCGATTCGGGGAGGGGAAGATTTATTTTCTAATTTGTATTTGTTCAAATCAGTGACAATAGAACCACTAGACACCCTATGTCATCGTTTCTACTAAGAAACATTTCAGTCAAAGCGATGAGGTATGAAGGGCCGGAAAGCGGCAAAAGAGAGAGTCGTGATTGGTCGATTCAAGGTTGCGACAGGTCATAAATTATAACTAGTGATGGGAAAGTTTTTGTTTTGATTGCAAGAGGAGTAAGTTTTAATTTTATCATGGTCATTTCAATTTCAACTCGTTTCATATACATACTTATAACGTTAAGTTAAGAAAATGTAAAACAATAATTTGATATATTTTAATATAAATACATGTCAAAATAAATACACAAAATAATTTTTGCTTTTGTATATTTCTTTACGCAATTGTATATTATATTTTTTTAATGTTTTGTTCAATGCATTAATAAAGACTTTATTATCATTATAAGTAATAATCAATGATAGAGCTCGAAGGCACGCAAATATTACGTGAGTAATATGGTAGGTATGTCAGATAACCTCTAATGATGGGTGTCAATTTTGTAGTTTCTTGGCGTGATGTTAACGAAACATCTTTTTCTACAAGAAATTTTTTTTTCACAATATTCCTTTTTGGGGGTGCTGATTACGAATACGTTTTTTTATTACATATGACATGTTCGAAGGCGTGGACGTGGACCTTTTGGAATTGGACACCCATATCATATTCTACTAACTTATTTAACTTCAAGAAATCTTGGAGTTAAAGAAGAAAAAGAAGTTTAAGGAGTCTGTTCGCCATCTCGGATTTGAAAAGTCTGCACCCAACAAACCATGAAATTGAAATCCATATCATATATTCGAAAAATAATTATGTTCCCCATCTCCCCTTTGAAAAAAGATATCATTTTCGCAATCGTCACCTCAATTTCTTTTCTTGTATTTTTTTTTAATACCATATATTATTGTTTACAATAGGCTACATTTAGTGAAATATACATTAGAAAATGCAGTGGTGCTCTTACGCCCTGGAGCTCCATCACTGAAGCTCTACCACTGTATATTACCACCTACCCTTCAGATGATAACGGTTGACATTGAAGAAAACCGATAACCACTTACTGGCAGATCAAATATGTAGCATGTAGGTGTCACTAGGTGTTCACGCTTTCGAACTTGTTGAGTGAAGCCCTATCAAATAAATAATATTTCATTCAGCAAATAAATAATTCATTCATTCATTCATACCCGTTACCGGCGAACACAATAGCCATGGACACCATAAATAAGTGGACTCTACCACTTCACGTCAGGTAGGAAAATTAAGTTTATAAATATTCAATTTTAAAATCATCCAAAGATAGACTGCTCACGACATTAGTTCATTAGTCACCCAACTGACTTACCAAGAGCTCAGAGCGGTGAGCAAGGTGAATCAGGTGGAACATCGAAGTGTCCATTCTATAGATACGTAGTTTTATTAAATATTCTCTGCCACCGTTTTAGATACTATTATTATTATTGTCGAACGGCTCTACCATTGCAGAATGCAAATAAATTATTGAATTGAATTAGATACTATATCCACAAAATGATAGTATTTAGCTCTATCGTAATCCGGTTAGATGGTTATGTATGGCCCAGTAATAACTGTCACAGAGGCAGTTTTTTTTAGGACGCGGGAGTGGCAAAGCATCTGCACTTTGACCTCTGGTTTTCGTGAACATGTGAACTTCATGTTTGTTTACAAACTTCGTTACAAAAAAAAAAAACAATTAAAAAAGTGTACGAAAGAAAATCATGTAATATTCAGTTGCATTAATTGTCATCATTCATCAGTTGATTGAGGTGTCACATCACTATACTGATACGTACCAAAATGGACGAAAGGAACAGCAATATTAATTTGAATGAAAAGAAAGGGATGCACTGTAAAACGACATCAACGGGTGCTGTTTTGACCTGTCACGACCTGTGTAAGTTGAACTCCGAATTAATTTTATTTTCGAAAATTATAATCGTGAAAACAGCATTCCTGTGAAAAGTTATGTCGTCTTTTTTGAAATTAGATGTTTTGCTACATTTGCCACACCGTCTTATTGAACAAGATGTCATTTTGCTTCACTTTCTTATTTTTTAACGAAATTATTTCGCGCTCGTAAAACGACGTACACAGGTCACATACGTGGTCGGTACTGAAGTCGAGCTCGCGCGCGGTTTCTTTTATCATTACTGAATTACACATGTGTTGTTTGAAAGCGTTCGCCTGCGATGCGGTATCTATTAGGTTGAGATATCGATGGTTCAAATACAACCTAAGACGTAAGCGCGAGCTAAAAAACGACATTTGCATTACGAGACCTCACAAAATTAAAATAATTAAAATGACAACTTACAAAGAACCAAAACACAACTTAAGGCCGAATTATCAAAATCCCTGCATTTTCCCCACTGCCAGTCCCCAATAATTACCTACTAGGATTGAAATTCCCACAATTTCGAGAATACTCCAACCTGGCAACTGGCAACTCTCGTTAGAGCACAAAATTCGTCTATGATTAAACGTTGCAGTTCCGAAATAGTATTAATACAATCAAAATCACAATCAAACAGTTTTTTGACTCTAGAAATTCTAATGATTTTGAGCTAAGATATGATAACAGTGCAATAAAGATATTATAATACGCTACTAGGTATTTTTTAAAAGAGTTTTTTTTTGCGGATTATACCCATTGATTCAAGAAAGTGCGGCAGAGATAATGAGATAATGCTCTATGAAGTTGAAACTAGTCTACTGTCCACAGATTAGCGATGGGCGACTCGAGCTAAATTGCCCGCACGAACCGAGCATGTCAGCCAACCCGAAAATTCGGGTTCTCTTTGCGCTGTAACGGGTTGACCCGTGACGCCATCAGGATAGCAGTCTCACGCGCGGGTCACGCTTTCGTCGTCGCCGCCGCAGAATAATTAGGTACCTTGCTTTCGGGCCGCGTAGCCGCGTACTCGCCGCGCGGCGTGCGATAACCGAGATGCCTACCCGTATCGTATGTACGGGTTGTGCGAATGAGAAAGGTTAATTGTTTCATTAGGTAATAGAACGAGAGAGAAGGTTTACGGGTTGACGGCGTGACGGGTTGCGTTATATAGTGTGTAAATGAGAAAGGCAAATTATTTCAGTAGATGATTGAATGAGACGGTTTTGACGGGTTGCGCATGCGCTCTGCTCGTCTGTCCGCTACTCGACGTTTAAGATGGATGGATTTAGATGGAAGAATTTTTTTTGGAACACTAAACCAAAAAGGTTCAAATTAAGAATTTGTTACACATCATCATACACGTCATCACATACATTATGGCTAATATGACATGTCGAAGTAGAAGAGTAATAGGTATTTGAATTTTGAAATGATTAATTCATTCAGAATTAAGCATACACTGTACATATTACTATTTTAGTAATAAATATTTAATAGCATGTATTACCTTAATTCTGAATTTATTATCTCACTACGGAACCCTAAAAATAATGCTATAAAATCCATATGTTAACATCAAGGCAAACATCCTCAGGTATATCAATGCTCTAGTGGTCATTATTGCGTGCCATCTAATCTAAGTTAATTAAATTAGAGTTTTTTGGCGGGAACCTTGAAAGCGCATGCGCTCTAATCCATAAGAGTCCAGTGCGCATGCGCGCTAATAGAGTCCAGTGCGCATGCGTGCTAATAGAGTCCAGTGCGCATGTGTGCTAATGACGTGGAGCGCAGCTAGGGATGGCAATTCTTTCTGAAAAAGATCGATCTTTGAATCGATTATTATTTTATTAAAATTGATATTTATATATTTCCATTTAATCAATTTATATTCGATTTGTATTATGTAATACTAAGAACTCAATCAAGGATAAGAAATGAGCCAAAAATAAGGTATCTGTCATTATCTGGCTTCCTGTCTTATTTTCACTGATTCTGTGCTGTGGATCGATTTAAATAATCGAGTTTTTGGTCCGAAAGATTGATCTGCCGATTAATTGATTATTGATCAGATCGCCATCCCTAAACGAAGCGCGCATGCACGTGAGCGTTCTTGTCTTACTTTGCTTGGGTGTTTTGGCGGGCTTTTATTAGTTTTATTTCGTAAAGCGTTCGACCACGGATAAGAGTGTAGGAAAGTGATTTATTGTAGTAAAATGTGACTTGTCGTGTTGTTTTCAAAACTCCATAAAAAGTTTCTAGTAAAATCCCCATCACTTTACTGGACTCATCTTATCATATTAATTATTTCTTATGGAACTATCTAATCATCGTCATCTTCCTAATGGATATTGGACATTCAATAAGAAAAAAGGACGCGGTGTTGAAGTTGGTATACCTACCTATATTTTATCTTTCACTCACACTACGTCATAAAGTAAGAGCCAGTAAGAGGTAACGCGTTGTAATATTTGAAGTAAGTACATTAACACAATACGAATTTAGCGCGCTCTTACGATGTCATGTTTTGATATTTTTTTAATGGAGTGATGGTGGCAAAGTAACCAAACATACATGTAGTACTACACGGATGTCGTGTGATGATTGCAGCCTATAGATTTCTACAAAACCAGAGTATCGTTCAGCTTTTCTGTATAGGTATGGTTACGAGGGTTCATGGTTGACATGTGAACTACCGTGAACTTAGCTCAAACAATGAAGGCATTGCAAAGCAAGTAATTTCTCATACTAGGTACTTCTTATTTATATTTCAACCCGAATCAACCCGAGATGCAACCCGGGCTAGCGTCTATATTAATTCGGGTCGCCCGAGTCGATAAAATTGCGACCCGTCCCACCGCTACCACAGATCACTATATACTAGTCTACCTACTGTCTCTTTCCTAAGCTCGAACTGCAATATTTCATGATGGGCTTAGGCTAAGGCACTGTAAGTTGATGTATCTGTACTCGAACTACAGTGCAGCGTACGGTAGAGCTGCAAATAAAATTGTACAATTTTTCAAGATCTTGTCTGAATCAGTCACTCCTTTTCTGTCCATGTGTACCAAACGACAGATCGAACTATTCGTCAAAAAAGCCTGGTATAGATAGTTGTCATCGCTTTACTCGTGCTTTACTCGAATTAAAGGTCGCGCCACGTAAAAAGAACGCTGGAAGAAAGTAGAAGGGATGTGTTCGCGCATCGGTACACTCGCGCACGAAAGTACTAGCCCTATTGGTTTATTTTTGATCTAGCTTTCGCTTTCGTGTATTGGTAGGCAGATTGAAAACTATATTACATAGAATAACATAAAATGAAATAAAAACACATGTTTATTTCAGACTATAATGTTTAATTTTCATAACTACTATAAAAAATTAAACTAACGGCGCAACGCCTTCCATTAAGACGTAGCGGGTGGCGTGAAATCCAGATGACGACGCGGTGTTGGTACTAGATTCGGCCACTTCATCTTCGTCGCTGTCGTCACTTGAGCCTTCATCATCGTTTGAGTCCGAATCATCATCATCTACGCGAATTATAAATTTTTCTGTCATCATGTCGACCAAATGATCACTTTTAAAATTCTCGGCTTCTATTTTCTTGACTTTAGTCCATAATTTTCCCCATTCTGTAGCTCCCATTAGATTTACTTTTTCAATAATTAATTCATTTATTCGTGTCAGGTTCCAACTCACATTTTTACTGGCGACATATCCCTTTATTTGGGACCAGGCCATTTCTATAGGATTCAAGTCCGGGTGATACGGGGGCAAACGGAGTACGGAATGGCCTGCTTCGTTTAAAATAGCATCGCTATTAAATTTCTTAAATTCTTCTTTGTTTTTTTTTTATTATGTTGTACAACTCCGGCTTTAGCATGCATTCTTCAAATGGAATTCCTTTTTGACGGAGCCAGAGTTGCATGTCTGCTTTTTTTGTGTTGGCCGTTGGTGCAGCATCGACTTGTTTATTATGATAAGACGCATTATCCACTACCACGACTGAATTAGCCGGTAAATTCGGCATTAGTTTAGTACGCAGCCACCGCTCGTAATTATCAGAGTTCATGTTGTCATGGTAGTCGCCGCCTTTTGTGCCGGCTTTGAATGTCAGTAGAGCATTCGGCACAAAACCTGATTCACCACCCGCATACACTATGACCAAGTGGCTACCTTTGGAGATAGGTTTTTTAATGCCTTTTGTGGGACCGTCTGTCCAAGAATGATGAGACGTATGGGAACTATCCACGTATGATTCATCAGTGTAAATGATTGGTCTTCCTTCTTCTCTATATTTTTTTATCTTTCTCAGATATTCAATCCTCTGAAAGCGTATTTGTGACTGCTCAATTAACAGCTTTCTATTGCTTTCTGTTTTTGCCCACTTAAAACCCATTTTTTTTATTATTCGCCTGAGACTTGTAGCAGATCCTTGGAAGTTTAGGTCATCCTGTAACTTCCTTCGCAACTTGCCTATGGTAGGCCATTCTTTTTCCGTGTCGTGGAAATTGTGGATCATTCGTTTTATTACACCCTGGTCAAAGCTGTCCGGTTCTGTTACTGGTTTTTGTTTAATTCTTTTATTTTTGCCGGGAGTTCGGAATACAGTAAGAAATTCCGAATCTTTTGAACCTTTTACAATTCGTCTCACTGTAGACTCGGAACATTTTGTTGCCTCAGCTGTCCGTTTCATACATTGTTTTAAATTAACAGCTGCATTATTATCAGCCTCTGTCTTCATAAAACAATATACATTGTAAATCATTTTCCTTTCTTTTCTATGTAGAACCATTTCTTAAGTAAACACTTTTGTGCGCGATGGTATTTCGAGAACAAACGTAACGTGGACACAGGGCGGATAGCAAAGGTCGACTGACGAACCAATAGCGCGGCGGTAAGCATGCGGCGCGTCACCCGCCCGCCCCGCGCCGCACCTCATACCACCAAATAGATCGATAAATCGTCTACTGCGCAGCTTGACCGCCAGCGTTCTTTTTACCTGGCGCGACTTATATTCATAGTCACTGGTGGTAGAGCTCCAGTGACGGAGCTCGCGGGCGTAGGCACCACCGCATTACCTAATATACTTGCCGCTAAATGGTAGTGTTCAGCACTATCGTGTTCCGGTCAGGTGGTAATGTACGGCTCTGTAATTTCAGGCACAGAGGCCATAACACCTTAGGCCTCAGGAGTGGCAGCGCATCTGCATTTTGACCTCTGGTCATTGTGTGGGTGTCTATAGGCTGTAGTCATCACTTAACATCAATGTGAACTGCATGCTTGTTTGCCACTTTTATTACATAAAAAAAAAAAAAAAAAATATTGACTGTGACTCTGACCACAGAGTACACTCTGACTGATTTTGACTTTGACGTTGTGTATTACGAACACGGAAATATATTTCGATTTACTTGACACTGGCAATGCGCGTAACAGCAATGCCATTAAATTTTAAAATTATAAAACACTTCAAAATGTCAAAATCAAAATGGGAACGTTCCAAATGACGCCCATAATACTAGCGTAAAAAGGCCGTGGGCGTGGTCGGCGAATCTTATAATTGGAACGCAGATCTTGAGCGCTGTGGCACAGTAAATAGATTGTAAATAGTAAAGCGAAGCGTTCAAAACGGCACACTCACACGAACATGCGCATCTATGAGGCCTCTAAGCGGTTCTCGCAGTACTACAGTAGCGAGTGTCGCGTCGAGACGAGCGGTCACGTTGCGATTTGTTTTTATTTCCAAGAGTGTTTTAAAGATGCCACGAACGTATTGCGTGGTATACGACTGTTTGAACTCTGCATCATCAAAACCGGAGCTATCGTTTTTTAAACTTCCTGGTGATTTTGAAAGGCAAGAATGATGTATTGTTATAATATCTAACATATTTAAAAAATCGTGTGTGACAGTGTTTGTAACAATACTCCTCCGCAGCGGCTAGACCAATCATTATGAAATTTTGTGTGTATGAGAATCGGTTGTAGTCTTTTTTATATCCCTAAATGGTGGTGATTCTCACCATTTTTTTTTTTCGATTTTTTGGACAGTTAATTTGTTTATACCTCTAAGGCGATACGAAGTTTGTCGGGGTAGCTATTTATTATCCTGCCTACCCGAGTGGGTGAGGGGAAGAGAAACTCTCCCGGTCTCGACAACTCGTTGCAGTATTCCACAGATTGTATTGTCGTCAGAACTCTAAAGAACACCCAAGTAATTAGCACTCAGTTTTGTTATTTTTAAGACAAAACAAAAAACAAAGATCTACAAGTTATATCAAAATTAAACTGTCTGCCGTACGTAAAACTATAATAATAATAAGATCAAGGTTGGATCATGTTATAGTAAGGAGGTTCCTGTCTCCGCGACCCTAACCACCGATAGCTTGGACCCTGTTCCCGCTGCCGGCGGCGCACTATTTTTTAATTTCTTATAGGTATATGTTTGTTTGTTTTATAACTACTTACGTATGTAAAAATATTGAATAAGAACAAGAAGAAATGAGTGAATACTAACATAGTAACTTTTGGTGGGATTAATCAACACCATAAGATTATGTACATAGCCTACATATTAATATTTGTAAGCTGTTGTACCGCGATGTGACGTCATAACGTGCTGCAATTTTATATAGGCCGTTTTGAGTCATTTCACAATTCTCAACATTTTGAATCGTTATATCTTAACAACTTTTAAGAACTTATTGACTATATGTTTCAAAGACAAATAGTATTTATTTATCCAATACTATTACAGGGTAACCAATAAAAAAATAGTCAACATCGCAATACGATTGAGTAAACGTCAGTAAATGCAAAAACAATAACACCATTATTTTAAAAATTTAGTGACACCCCTGTTACTTCAATGGAGTGTAGGTAAATATTTTATAAAATGGGCTTAGTTTCCATACTGTTTGTATCTATTTACTGTGGCTGTGGGCAGCAAAGTGCAGCGCTCTTTTTTTGAATTGTGGTGAAAGCCTACAAAATAGTCGTGGGTCGGACCCACGACTATTTTGTGAGCGATGTGGTCGTGGACTCAGTGATGTCACCATAGATTTATTATCTCTAAGTAGATATATAGGTATTATAAATCTATGGAATTTATAATCATTTTGAGACATAATAATCTGAACTTCTGACTCTTTTTTTTTTTTGACATATTTAATCACACAACTTGACATAATTACTATAGAATAATTTGACTTTAATAATTGAAATCCAAACTTAAATGCAAAATCATGACATTTTACAGGTATTTACAATTTTATATTAAAACCAATAAATTTAATTGTTATGTTTAAAATAATAGTAATAATATTGTAAATTTTGTGATTTTCTCTGTTGTTTCCTAAATGTACCAACTGAACTATAATTTATATACATACGTTCTTAGACTGTGATAATATTTACCATTTTAAATTCAATAGAATAAATGTCTTTATTTCTACTTTGTTTTTACACACCATTGTCATGGTAGAATATTATAATCTTATTAAGCTGTACTCTCACCATCTGTACGAAACTATCTAATATTCTCGTAAATAAATGATTATGATTATGGATGTCACGCATCGCGGTCGCTACAGTCGGTTAATGGAACGTACTCATTATTACGTCAACAATTTGAACGATTTGATTGAACAATTGTCAATGTCAAAGTCGTCAAATCAAACACCTGTTGGCTTGTTAATACAAAAAATTAAACATTTAATTATTTTATTTAAAAGTATTTTAATATTGTACAGGCAAATAGGTACTAAGCTACTTAGTGAATGTGAAAGGAATTTTTATTTTCATAAAAATTAAAAGTCAGTACCTACAATTATATTTAAATCATTAAATATTTATCATTTATGGCTCTCTTTCAGGCTCTCTTTCATTTATCCGAAAAATATTTTAAGTATATATAATGAAGAAGTTTCTAGTCTCTTTATGTTTATTTTTTTGTTTTGGCTGTGATATATGTTATTCTATCAGAGAATATACAAAGGAAGATGTTCTGAAACTCAGGTAAGTGAGACTTAAAATTCATAATTTTCCATATCATCTCAATCAATAGGGTCCTTCAATCTATCCGGTTATCCTTTCTGTAAATTCCTCCAATGCTATATTATTAGCCCCACAGTTTTCTTTTATTTTGAAACTTTAGAAGAATAGCTGAAAGAATATAATATTGGTCATGGGTGTTATTGAAATAAAATTACTAAACTACCCTACTTGCTCTATTAGGCTGCATAATATAATAACCCATGAATCCCTGAAGCCGCAATCGGGTTTGAAAACAATAAAAAATCTATTGTCATATTTTTCTGGTGGCCTGAGGGTAAAATATTGTTATTGACATGATTTGATTATTACAGTAGGCTCCATCCCTTTTTTCCATTCATCCAAGGGTTCCTCAAAAAAAGCTTAAGAATCACTGGTTTAGATGTATCCTAATTATTTTGTGTTCTTATTGGTAAAGTCTACTATAGATAAAACCAAGGCATTGTTGGGAAGGCTTTAGTCCAGCTGTGGACATCTTTTGGCTGAAGTGATGGTGATGATCCGATGACATACATTCATATATTTTGTATCAACTTCATTCTTAAAGATTTATTCTGTTCTTGTTTACCATTTTATTTATTTTATTTACCAGTCCCCTGACCGACGTGACGCCTTGGTTTAAATAATTACAGAGCCAACAAGCATAATATCTACTTTTAAGATGCCTTTTTGCATCGGTGGATTTTTTTTACACGAAATGGTCCTTCATTTTATTTACTATTTCTAAAGATTGTTAAAGGATTTTCTATAAGGTAGAAAATTCTTCGACTGAAAATACATAAAAGTTTCAGACGTTTACCAGAAAATTGTATTGTAATTAACATGCAGATACCATTTTTACATTGGGGGTTTTTTAAATTAAATTAATTTTTTATTCTATGGTAATGCACGCTACGGTCAATGCTCTTAATAGGTATATCCCATTAAAATCTAATTGTTTTATATTATTTCGCATTAACACATGCTTGTGAAAAATGTTTATTTTTTTAAAGAAAAATGGAAAGAAAAATTTGACTTCAGTCGAGACTCGAACTCGCGGCCTACTGGGAATCTAGTCCAGCCGCTCTTCCAATTGAGCTACTGAAGGACTTCAGTAGCTCAATCGAGTCTCGCCTGAAGTTAAATTTTTCTTTCCGTTTTTCTTTACAAAAAAATAAAATAAAATCTAATTGTTATTTAGATTTCTACCAGATTAGATTTGGACCATTTAGAACAGAGATTCCCAAACTATTTTTCTTGTAGACCCCTTTCAATTTTTTTCTGGTTTTGATGGGCGTGAAATTTATTATAGATACGTGGAATTTATTCCAATATCATATATCCATATTTCCAATTTTTATTCATGCCTACGTAGACCCCGATCGAGTCTCCCATGTCCACCTGGACCACTTTGGGGATCACTGATTTAGAAATACACAGGTTATATTTGGATCTATTTCTTTCTTTACCTTTACTCTTGTAAAGTTTACTTGCTTTGATAGTGCCAAAGTCTGCTTTTAATTATGTTCGACAGAATTTTACTAGTCCTGAGTTTTATCAATTTTACTTGATACCTTACCTTTTTGCTAGCCACCACATTGCTGTGTAGAATTGCTGATTTCCGTTGTTCTGTGCTAATGTTCTCTTAGTCTGCCCTTGTCAGTCAGCAGTGGATTAAACTCTGGCTGAACAGGTCACACAAGTCTCTACAGTATTCTTTTAGATGTTACCGACCTTATTGATATTAGACTTTTTCCATCTCCGATGTCTGTCACCCGTTATTGAACTTTGAATTGTCGAATTATCAATCTTTTGGTCATTATCAAAGTTTTGGTAAGTAGATCTGCCGTTTCTTAATTTACGGCACGGCGCGGCGTGCGTCCGATTTCTGCATATTACAGAAGGATATTCAAAATATGTTGCTTGTAATGTTACAGGGAAGAAGTGCGAGAGATGTTCCAGCATGCATATGATAGTTATTTACGTTATGCATATCCCTATGACGAATTGAGACCACTAAGCTGTGATGGTGTGGATACATGGGGGAGTTACTCCCTTACACTAATAGATGCTTTGGACATGCTTGTAATTATGGGTAACTACACTGAGTTCAACCGGGTTGTGGATATAGTACTGGAGAAAAAGAACTTCGACACAGATATTAATGTATCAGTGTTTGAAACAAACATTAGGATCATAGGTGGGCTATTGAGTGCACATCTTTTATCACATAAGTAAGTCACTTTTCTCAAAACAGTAATCAGCATAAATCCATGCTACTTTTCTAAACAATTTATAGATGATGAATGCCAGTCATTGCATTATTGTTTCTTTCAGATCTGGTATGAAGTTAGAGCCAGGGTGGCCTTGTAATGGTCCCCTGCTGCGTCTAGCTGAAGACGTAGCTCAGCGACTCATTGCTGCCTTTGACACTGAAACAGGTATGCCGTATGGCACCATAAACTTGAGATCCGGAGTGCCGCCCGGTGAAACCAGCGTTACCTGCACAGCTGGAGTGGGCACATTCATCATTGAATTTGGCACACTGAGCAGACTTACAGGGGATCCCCTGTATGAAGAGGTATATGTGAATATATATGTATATAATTTGTTCTTGAAATTTCATCAAGAAATTAATAGTGACTACATTATCTATATTTTTAAACATTTCATCTGTCTAGCAATATACTTAGATAACCTTTGTTATACTTTGCATAAAAAATTAAAAACGATAAATGTATTGTTCACATTCAGGTAGCCTACAATGCACTTAAAGCACTATATCATCATAGATCTCCAATAGGTTTATTAGGCAATCACATTGATGTGATGACTGGCCGCTGGACTGCTCAAGAAGCTGGAATTGGCGGCGGTGTTGATTCATATTTTGAATATTTGGTGAAAGGTATATTTATTCATGCTAATATTACTCTGTTCCCTAATAATACGTAAGGTAACGTTCTTGTGTACGCGTAACCGACTACACGTGCATTGTGTACGCAGCTTTACGCTTAGGACGTACAAGGCTTGTACAGTGTCGATTACCTTCATAAAAAGTATCTATCGGTCAAACATTAAGGTGCTTACACCCTGTAAGCGCAGCCAAAAATTTATTACCAGCACCAGTTATTTTCTACCCAAACTATACACAGTATTTTTTTGTACATTATTACATAAAATCATAAGTGTGTACCTGATAAGCCTGAATATTACTCCAGGTGCAATACTACTGGAGCGGCCAGAGTTGATGTCTATGTTTATGGAGGTTCGAAAATCTATAGATAAATACCTGAAGAAAGACGACTGGTATGTGTGGGCCACAATGTTACGCGGCCACGTTACGCTGCCGGTTTTCCAATCCCTTGAGTCTTATTGGCCTGGCTTGTTGAGTTTGATTGGTGAGTACATAGAAAATAAATGAATTAAAATATGTCTTCCTTGTTTTATAAATGAATCTTTTATACTCTACGTTTAAAGATCTTGTTTTGTCTTTATCAATTTAATTTGGAAAAATGAAACTTTACACATTACGTGTCATTTAATCGTGGCAATAAAGATCCAGGTATTAAATACTCCGTGCTGAAGAGAGTCATAATTAGAATAGGTACCTAGCCTAAGATTTTACATCATTTAGTGACGTTTGTAATCTCGTTCTTATTATAGGTGAAAGTGATACAGCCATGCGAATAATACACAACTATCACAGCATATGGAAGCAGTACGGGTTCACCCCCGAGGTTTATAATCTGGGCACTGGAGAGGCTTCCATTTCCCGCGAGAGTTACCCGCTACGTCCGGAACTCATCGAGTCTATAATGTACCTCTACAGAGACACCAGGGACCCCATCTTACTGCAGATGGGCGAAGATATATTGAGAAGTATTCAGCATAGCGCCAGGACTAATTGTGGATATGCTACGGTAATTGGATTTGATTTAGCAATTATCTCCACATTGTTTAGTGATCCGAACGCATCAAACGAATAGAAGTCAGGGAGGCCTCGCATACACATCCGCATCGTAAGAATACTGCGCTGAAAGAATCTACCGCGCCGAAAGAATCGACCGCGCTGAAGAAATCGTTTCCATTACCTTTACGCCTATCGCACTGTAATAAGGTGTGAATTCTGATGGATCTTTGGTGATCTGTTAAATTGTAAAGCACTTCGTAATTACGTACTAATTCAATTTAATTAGAATCACTATTTTTTTTTAAACAATAAAGTAGTAGTACTCGAACATTACTTGCGAACTTGCGTATGCAACTGACAGAATGCGGCTTATGAGTCGACCGCATAAGCTGCGCCGAATCTGATGACGTCATCTGAATTCGTCTAAGATTGCTAGTGTTCTGTCCGATTCGGACGATTAGGTGCGGCCAAGTGTGCGAGTTTAGATAAGATTTCAAAAACAGTATTCTAAAATTCCTTTCGTTCGACTCGTTCGGCTCGGATAAAATAACATCGGACATCCCCCCGCGCGCGCCCTAGCCGGAGGTCGATTACTCATTACTCCGTGTTAAATATTCGTTTAAAATCAGAAATGTCGATTAATGTGGATAATGTCGCATTAAGTGATGTTTACAAAATTGTGTGTGAACTGAAAAATAAAGTGTTATCGCTGGAAATGACTATATTCAATCAAAATAGTCTTATAGAAAAGTTGTTGCAATCGTCAAATGCCAATGATGGTGAACGGTTGGAAGTAAACGATGCTTCATCATCGGGTGAGTCACAGCTGCAACGGCCAATTCGAGAAGCGCGCCTTCGTGCAAAATCGGCGGCACGTCGCCGACCCCTCCGACTGACCGTACGGCGCCCGAGCGTGCGATGCCCACCACCGACGGATCCGAACTAGCCCGAGCGTCTACGAATCGCGCTGCACCTCCGCCGCCGCCGCCGACGTCACCGCAGATCGAGGTGGTGTCTAATGATGTGCAATATTGTGACACTGATAAAGCGGAAACCGGTTGGTCTAAGGTAACGAACAATAAACGTCGCCGCTCTGCGCTGGCATGTGCTACGCGCGGTACGGCCACCTCAGGATTATTTGAATACTCTTTAGCAGCCGCTGAGAGGAAGTCATACTTGCATTTGTATTATGTTAAAATAGGAACCTCGACTGGAGAAGTGGTTGCGTATTTACGTAACATATGCCCCGAGGACGAATGCGCTGCCGAGGCCCTAAAGGCTCGTGGCGATTACGCGTCTTTTAAGCTGACAGTGCCTACAAAAAATAAAGATAAATATCTGCGTGCCGATAAATGGGCTGACGGTGTTTACATCAAACCGTGGCGATTTCGTCAACCAAAGACGGAAGACCAGAGAGCGTAGACACAAATGTTACACGGTGTTCTACCAGAATGTTAGAGGCCTACGCTCCAAACTCGACGAATGTAAAAAATCTATTCTAGCTGAATCTGCTGATATCTTCGCTTTCACCGAAACGTTCCTAGTGAGCTCAGTGAGCAACGCGGAAGTGTTTCCGGCCGGATACAATGTGGTGCGCCGTGACCGCGCACGAGACGCAGGCTGGGGAGGAGTATTACTCGCGGCCCGAGAAACGTATTCGGTTAAACAGATAGTCGACATCGACGGCTATAATACAGATATTGAAATTTTAATTACTATCGTAAATTTAAAATTTAACAATATGGTTTCTTGTGTTGTATATATTCCCCCAAACTCGAGTGAAGACAAATATATTAATACCTTTGTAGTAATAGAAAATATGGTTGTGAAATTTTCAAAATTAGATATTATTATAATCGGTGATTTTAATCTTAATTCGTGTAGTCAGAATGTGCGTATGCAATATGACTGTATGTTGAATTACTGTAAGCTAAAACAACGTAACACAGTATGTAACGTTTATGGTTCGATGTTAGATCTGGTGCTGAGTAACTTGAGCGATGAGCAGGTAACGGTTAGTGGTGATGCCGATCCCGTAGTTAGAGCCGATAACTACCACCCTCCGCTGGCTGTGACGGTCAGGAGCATGCGCCCGGTCGCAATGTCGCGCAACGGTTCCCGGTGCGCGTCTCCCCGTCCTGACTGTGACCTAGGGCCACGACAGTGGAATTTCCATAAAGCTAATTTTGAAATGTTATATGCCGACATTGCCGCTATACAATGGGACGAGTTGTATACATCGACGGATGTCGACATAGCCGTCAATATATTATATAAATTAATTACTAATTGTTTTGATATGTGGGTTCCTATCAAACGCTCGAGAGAGCTGAATTCCAAATATCAATATCCCACCTGGTACACCTCTGACATAATAAAAAACATTAAAAATAAATATTTTCATTTAATTAAATATAGAGAACGTCATTTAGAGTTCAATAAAGAAATGTTCAGATATTATAGAACACTGGTGAAAGAGCAAATAAGTACGTCTTATAATAATTATATACGGAACACGGAACGTGAATTAAAGAAGAATCCTCGAGCATTATGGAAATTTATCAGTGATCCGCAGAGTAGTAGGCAGTCTACGGTCGAATTCGTGTATCAGGGTGACAAAGTGACGGGAGTAGATGCGGCCAATGCTTTTGCCCATTATTTTAAGTCAGTGTTTCTGCCCAACGCGCCTACGTTGTCTGCGGCCGAGGCGGCGTGTGAGACTGCGGACGTGCCGCGCTGCGACTCTTCGCGTGTCGCAGTGGACAGTATCGACTCACGTGATGTCTTATGTGCTCTACGTAAACTTAAAACTCACTCTTCTGCAGGTCCAGATTCCATACCACCGTTTCTGGTAAAGGACTGTGCGAATATTTTTGTTGAACCATTATTGTATATTTTTAATTTAGCCTTAAGATCTGAAACGTATCCCTTATATTGGAAGATCTCACGTGTGACCCCGATTCCTAAGGATGGCTCTAAGTCGGTTATCGAGAACTATAGGCCTATAGCCGTATTATCAGTATTTGGTAAAGTATTCGAAACGATTTTGAATCGTCACATTACCAACCAAGTGAAGAACCAAATATGTAATGCACAGCACGGTTTCAGAGCGGGAAGGTCAACAGCGACTAATCAAATTAACTTTATTGATTATGCTTTGACACAAATGGACCATAAAAAGCAGGTAGATGCTGCCTATTTTGATTTTAAAAAAGCGTTCGATCGCGTCCACAATGACGTTTTATTGAGAAAATTTTCGGCCACCGGCTTCACTCCGCAACTTTTGAATTTATTTGCCAGTTATTTCTCCGACCGTCAGCAATATGTGCAACTCAAGAGTTTCCGCTCTGAGCCATATAGTACCTGCTCCGGCGTAAGTCAAGGCTCTACTCTTGGGCCTACGCAATTCTTGATAATGATAAATGATTTTCCAAATATTGTAAAGACATCGGAATGCCTCATGTTCGCCGATGATCTGAAGCTATTCTTGGGTATCGATAGTACTGCGGATTGCGAAGCGCTGCAAAGGGACGTGAATAGTGTGGTAAAGTGGAGTGAGGTTAATCAATTGGAGTTCAATATGGACAAATGCAAGACTATCACTTTCACCCGATCCCGCTCACCCATTTTACACACTTATAATATAAGCCACATCTCCCTAAAGCGTGTGTCAACAGTTCGAGACTTAGGCTTGACTTTGGATACAAAGCTAACACTTAATACGCACATTAGTGAGCTCTCTTGCCGTGCATATAAGTCCCTCGGCTTTGTTATGAGACAAACACCTAGATTTCACGACCGGAACACCATTGTCTCATTATACAATTCTTTTGTACGGAGCCTGTTAGAATATAACGCCATAATATGGGACCCTTATGAGAGTAACTATAAACTTATGATAGAAAAGGTGCAAAAAAAGTTTGCTCGATATCTCTATAAGAGAATGTACGGATATTATCCATTTTTATATCCATCACATTTTATTGGGGGTATGGTAGGGATTGACACCTTGGAGTTAAGGCGGAAGTGTGCAATCATGTCGCACTACTTCCTATTAGTTAACGGTAAAGTGGATAACTCTTCCGCTCTGTCTCGCTGTGCAATGTATGTCCCTGATCGTCTGGTGAGGCAGCATCGGCGACGGTTGTTCGAACTGCCCCCGGCGCAGACGCGGGCGGCCCGCTCTGCACCGACATACCAAGCTCTGAGTCTGCTCAACGCTCTGGTTGCCCAGAATCCGGATATCGATTTGTTTAACATTAGTGTAAGGGATTTTTTGAGTAAATGTGTAATGTTTTTAATGTATTTGTAATTAGTGTATGTACGTCATGTTAACTTTAAATGTATGTACTGTAATTTATCTTGTGTACGTTTTGGCTAAGCTGTAAGTACAAAAGAACCTGTTATAAATAAATAAATAAATAAATAAATAAAATAAATGTGCTGAACGCACTTAAGTCACATTTGTTAGGGAGTCAGATAAAAAATAATAGTGTTTTTATTTTTAATTGAAACTCTAGGCCACAGGTTCCTAAACTATTTTTCTTGTAGACCCCTTTCATTTTTTTTCTGGTTTGGATGGACGAGGATCCATTCTTGCTACATTTAAATCACATTCCTATATTTCTAATTTTTATTCACGCCTACGTAGACCCCCACCGAGTCTCCCATGGACCCCAGGGGGTTCACCTGGACTACTGGGAATCACTGCTCTAGACCTTGGAAGCGCCTATTATGTCGAGATTAGAAAGTTAAAATAAGGTAATCTATTTGAATCTTTTTTTTTTCTACACAGATCAAAGATGTAAGGGATCACAGAAAAGAGGACCGCATGGAATCCTTCTTTCTGGCGGAGACCACAAAGTACCTGTACCTGTTGTTTGACCCCGACAACTTCATACATAACCCCGGCGTCCACGGCACCGTCATCAATACTCCTAACGGCGAATGCATCGTAGACGTCGGCGGCTATATATTTAACACGGAGGCACACCCCATCGATCCCACCATGCTATATTGTTGTCATGAAGCTAGGCAAGGGTAAGACTGAAATACAATGATGGTTTATAAACTTTTTTTTTGTAATGATGGTGGCAAACACGCTTGTTCACATGGATGGTAAGGGACATCTACACAAAAACTGGAGGTCGAACTGCAGATGCGCTGTCACCCCTGAGGTCAAAGTTGTTTTGCACCTGTGCAGTGGCGTAGGTATAGGGGGTTGGTGAGGGCGGCCCGCAACGAATGCCACCCGTGTTGGGTTGACACCCTCCCTTTCAATAAGCAAAATTTGAGCTGTTTAAACGTTAAAGCGCAACACAAAACTTACTTTCCCATTTATAATACCAGGCGATGCCAGAGACATAATTTGCTGAAATAAAAGGGTACAACGTTACAAAATGGAGAAATAAAATACAAAATAACAGGGAGTATTTTGTTTTTTTTTTGTTCATCCGCCCCGGATGCCTTCCATGTTAGTTACGTCACTGTCTCTATGTTAGTTATTGTGGAGACATATATTACCATAACTAACTTACTAACTTGGTTAGGTTAGTAAGTTACTATACGGTGATACGAACGATAGATTAGGCCAAATAGCTAATATTCTCAAAGTGCTGCGGGAAAATACTAGATATAATGAGAAAAAATACACTTCTATCGATCAGTGTTCTGATTCAGAGTTTTTTATGCATTCGATTACGAACCCGTTAAAAGACTTCAACTCTCTATCAATCAAACCCAATGTCAACCAATTGATGGAAAAAAAGATACAGTTTCATATATCCTATTTTTTTTTCTTATAATAAACTTCTAGCGACAAAAGTATCACTAGTAAAAGTAGTTACTGCCAGTACAATTGTTTTGTCATGTTTTTGATTTAATACAGTATTTTGGAATAATATATATTATGATTTTTATACTTTCAGAATAAACATAAGCGAAGTACATAGAGTATATCAAATGCTAGAAGAAGAAGATAATATCCGATTCATGTCGATGATTGACGCCTCACAAAATGAAAATGCAAATGAGACTAACTCGAAAAATGAAAATCAAACCGGCAACGTAAACAGCCATGAAAGAAATGAAACTGTAATTAATGACAGCAATAAATTTGATCAAAATCAAGTTTTAATTAAAACGGAAACCAGAACGGGATATGTCAATATCGATGGTACTGAGCATGAAAAAGTTAAGAATGAGTCTAGTTTAATTGATATTGTCAAAGAACGAATAAATAGGTTTTATAACAATACTAATACACCACAAGAAAATAAAGATTCTCTTGATAAGAAAGAAGCAAATCTCGACACAGAGACAAAAATTGAAGTAGATGATATAATTATACCCCAGAAGCCACAGGAATCTGAAAAACTAGAATTACCGAGCACTACTAAAGCAAAAGAGATGTTCAAATTGCTACCGAAAGTTTTACAAGACTTTTTGAACAGCGAATGGAAGACTAAACCAAAGTGTGAACCACAGCATATGTTGGAGAGGATTCGCAAAGAAAAAAAATATCCGGATCATCCCGATGTCGACAAATATGAACTGTTATTGACGCCAGCTCCCTCATTTTTACAAAGAATATCTTTAGGTGGAGAATTTTTGAATAAAAAACATGTTGAATTATAATCGTTGCCCCGACTTACATTTTATGCCAAACATAATTAATTTAGAATTTAGAACAACGCGCTTCATTTTCGTCCACCACTTTAATTTCCATCATTTGAGATGATCACCAAACATTGGTCTATGACTGTTTTGTTATTTTTATGAAGTATACGAATCCTTCGGACAGATATAAACTCGAACGTGATTAAATTTATTAAGGTTCAGTTTCGAACTACAATAAATTCATAATCAATTAGTACAAGAATCAACGATATTTTGTGGGTAGATACGTTATATGCATCCAAGCTGCTAGACAACTTGTTACTTCTCTCCATGTGACACATTATATAGTAGTAGTAATAATAACTGCTGCTACACACTATGAACAAATGAACCAAGATAACATTTTGTTTCGATCGTACCCTGGTTTGAATTTTGAATTGTTGATTTCGAGCTTGGTGTAGGGTTGTTGAGGATTCCTCTTCCTCTTTCTCATAATGAGGAAGTTCCGCAATATTTTGGGTTCCTCAACCGTTTCCGCATCCTCATAAATAAAAACAAAAAATCCTCTTCCGCTACCGCTTCCTCAAAATTTAAGAGGAATTTATGAGGAATTTCATTGCGCATGCGCGTCTCGTATCCATGGCAACGCACACACACGCCGCAGCGCGATGCCGGGCCGAACAAGCGAGCGAAACCTCCCCACCCGCCACTGGTGCTGTTCCTTGCTAGTTTGTTTTAATTTTATTGACATACGTTACATACAATATTATGTTTACACGCGTAAGCAACTAAAAAATTCGAAATATTCGGGGCTTTACGGAACTGTATCTATGGCAATACCTATCTTCTCTTCCATCAATTGTCCCAGTGAACGACTTTTTAGCAATGTTGGATTGGTATATTTAATACGATGAGCTAAGAAACCGGTTGTCAAGAAAAACAGCTTTTTCAATGGTGTTTTGGTTAGGAAAATAAATCAAATTATTTTTTATAAAGATTAACCTATCTACAATTAATTTTGAGTAATAGTATTCAATTCTTTTATTTTGATTAATAATATTCGACTTAAGTACCTAATTAACAAAGAAATAAAGTCTGCATTCTTATTTTCATTTCAAATTTCTTAATTACATTGTATCATTCACTGTGCGTGTGTTGTGTAGATACGAGTATGTTACTGAACTCGTCCGTAACTGCTGGACCGATTTTGATGATTCATTATTGTGTGTGTTTTGAGAATGGTTTAGATTCATAGTTTGGTTCACTGGAAAATGCCCTTTTAATATATTTTTTTTATGTATATACTTAGTTATGTACATAGATACAGGACAGCGGATTTTGGGGGTTGGGTCCGCTAGTATTTATAATTTCGTATCATCCTCCTTTCATCTTTCTGAAGCGCGCAAGGTTTCGCGGCTGGTGTAGAACGCAAGCTATCTACTCGATTAAGCGATATGGGTGCGGTCGGGTATGTGACGGGTGACCACTAGTGGCAAATTAAAATGCACGTTTCCGTGCTTCGGAGAGCACGTTAAGCCCGTTTATTCCCATCGGCCTCCTCTGAGACCGGCACCGGGGTGGTCGTTAGTTTCATTTGCCCCCTTCATAGTTATTCTGCAATGGTTTATTCGCATTTCGCATCGGACGTTAGGTACCAATAGTCGAAAATTGACTTATCATAGTTGACAATTTTTCAATTAGTAAATTTTTCCGTCATGGGTGTCGTTTTCATGGTTCTTTAGGGTGTTGTATTCGATAGTGGTGTCAAAATATAGATCCAAGATGGCGGCTGCATGAAGTTGTCAACTTTTTCGTCATGGGTGTCATTTTCATGGTTCATGAGGGTGTTGAATCCGATAGTGGTGTCAAAATGTGAATCCAAGATTGCGGCTGCATGGAGTTGACAACTTTTTCATCATGTGTGTCGTTTTTATGGTTCTTGAGGGTGTTGAATTCGATGGTGGTGTCAAAATGTAAATCCAAGATGGCGGCTGCATGGAGTTGACGACTTTTTCGTCATGGGTGTCGTTTTCTTGGTTCATGAGGGTGTTGAATTCGATAGTAGTGTCAAAATGTAAACCCAAGATGGCGGACAGACTTTTTCTTTCAAAATATGATATGGGTATCAATTTCGAGGTTTATTGGGGTGCTGATTACGAAAATGCATCCGATCTGAAAAATGATGACATTGCCGTAAGGGGCCGTTTAAGTATTACGTGAGCACTATGGAGGGGCGGGGGGGGGGGGGGGTCTTTGCTCTGCTTATTTAGGTTTTATGACATGGGGGGTAGGGGAGTCTAGATTATGATTACGTCATCGGTAGTTATTTACTTATTACAACAGTAAAATCTAATCTCTATGCTAAATCTATTTTCTAATTTTTAAAGTTATAATTATAATGTAAAAAAAAATACAATAATTGAAAAATGTTTACGTAAGCATGGGGGGACGGGGTAAGAGCTTTGCTTACTTTTGCTGACAAGGGGGATGGGGGGGTAAAGAATTGTAATAAATCTGCTTACGTAATACTTGAACGACCCCTAATGACGTAATGCCGTAAAACACCCATGACGAAAAAGTTGACAATTCCATGCAGCCGCCATCTTGAATTTACTTTTTGACACCACTATCGAATTCAACACCCTCAAGAACCATGAATACGACACCCATGACGAAAAAGTTGTCAATTCCATTCAGCCGCCATCTTGGATTTACATTTTGACACCACTATCGGATTCAACACCCATAAGAACCATGTAAACGACACCATGACGAAAAAGTTGACAACTTCTAGCAGCCGCCATCTTGGATCCATATTTGGACACCACTATCGAATTCAACACCCAAAAGAACCATGAAAACGACACTCATGACGAAATCATTGACAAATTGTTTAATTGAAAAATTGTCACCTAAGTCAATTTTTGACTATTGGTACCTAACGTCCGATACGAAATGCGAATAAACCATTGCAGTATAACTATGAAGAAGACAAATGAAACTAACGACCACCCCGGTGCCGGTCTCAGAGGGGGCCGATGGGAATAAAGGGTTAAGCCGACGGTCCCGGTTGCTATAGATAAATAGCAGTCGTTAAACATTGTCCCAGGCCATACGTATGGGCGGTTTGAAAACATCCGACAGCGGGTTGGCCACTAACCGTTATCTCCACCAACCCGCATTGGAGCAGCGTGGTGGAGTAAGCTCCAGGCCTCCCCTCAAGAAGGGAAGAGACTCGTGCCCAGCAGTGGGACGTTTCAACGGTTCATTATTATTATTATATCATTAACTGCCTCAGTAGCGTAGTGGTAGCAGGCCAATACTACTACCATGGGGGTCCTGGGTTCGATTCCCGGGTCGGGGACTATCAGAGATAAAGGTTTAAAATCCTTTATCTCTGGTTTTATTGCGATTTTTCAATTTTCTGGAAGTTTCCCAGTACCTCGGAGTTTGGTAATGTGCCCGGAGATGGCAACAGGTTCGCCACCTGTTACATGGGCCAAAACGTAACCGGCGAGTCGTGGGTGTTTGCATGTATGCTTGAATGCATGCATTTACCTCTGCCTACCCCTTCGGGGATTACAGGCGTGAAGTTACGTACGTTCTTCCTCTTCCGCTTCCTCATCCGCATCCTCTTCCTCATTAAAAAATCCTCTTCTTCATCCGCATCTTCTAAATTTGCGCGTCACAATTCCTCTTCCTCCTCCTCTTCCTCATAATCACTTCCTCAACAACCCTAGTGTGTAACAATATTTGTAACATAACTTGTACAGAAATATAGTTTTTGTTTATTTTTTAATGTATAATCGCTTGTTTTAATATTTAAGCATTCCAAGTTAACTTAATTATTACTAGTTGTTAATAAAAGACTGAAAATTATTACTTTTTAAATTAATAATAATAATAGAGTTGTAATCGTTACAATAACAATAATTACTGATGGAAGAGCTCCAGTGACAGAACTCGAGGGCGTAGACACCACCGCATTGCTTTAATCTACTTGCCGCTAAATGGTAGTGTTCAGCATGTTAAGGTAGATTACCACCATACCGGAACACGAAAATAATGGGGCTATATAGTAGCCCTTTTGCCCTAATTTCTGGCAAACTTAAGCCTTAGGAGTGGCGACAGATCCACATTGAAATCTTTGGTTTTTATATAGATTTTTGTATAGGCTACAGTCACACTTACTATCAATGTGAATGTTCGTGACATAAAAAAACTGAAATAATAACAGATATTGCTTTACACTCTAAAAGGCATTCATCTTTTAGAGATATAATAATCCATCTTTTGGAGGTTTTATACCATAAACGTAGAACGATGTTTTCATTTCAGTGAAAAAATAAACTGTAAGAAGAATATGTCGGATGATTGTGACTGATGACTTTTTGACATTCAATAGTCTATATCACATCCAAAATTAAATTGCAATGGATTTCTATAGATAAATAGACATAAACAATTTCAATAACAATGCGCTCACCTCGTGAAATGGTGATTTTAACTAACAAACGGTTTAAATTAGCCAGTAATGTACGCGAGGCGAACTGCTCGGTGCTCAACCACATGTCCATGTTATCATGTCCGATCTGAAAACAACTGCATCTGAAGAAAATACTTTGTCGGCTAAGGGCTACAAATTAATAAAATTCGTTGGGGAAGGAGCGTATGCAAAGGTAACAGATAGGTACATACATGTCTTTTTTAAATACAAAATAGAGCAAACTTTTGTGCAACATTTATTCACTGGTGGTAGAGTTCTAGTTTAGAAGCTTCAGGGCGTGGTCATCACTGCATTACCTAATCTCTCAGCCGCCAAATGGCATTCAGCAGTATCGTGTTCTGGTTGGATGGTAATGTATGACCCCGTAATAACTATCACTACACAAAAACCTACCCTACCTGGTAGGTTTTTGTGTAGGTGTCTATAGGCTGCATTCATCACTTAACATCCATGTGAGAGGCATGCTTGATTGCCACCTTCGTTAAAAAAATACCTACTGTGTAAGTTCTACAAAATACAAAATAAAAAAGAAAATGTCAACTACGAGCCCAATTGAAGCCAGACGGACGCAGATTCATACTGACTTTATTGTAGGCGAAATCCGTGGATTCAAAATGCCTAGACTCTACGAGTATTGAACCGATTGGACCTCATTGAAATAAAAAAAGAATGTCTATTTATTCGCTAAAGTACAATGACTGATCAGAATGAAGTTAGGTAATTTAATGATATAATATTTAGTCCATTGCAGGTATTTTTGACTGAATACACAGGGAAAGAAGATTCCAATAAAATCACACTCGCATGTAAAATTATAGAAACATCAAAAGCCCCCAAGGACTTTGTAGTGAAGTTCCTACCGCGCGAAATAGACGTCCTGATCCGATTGAACCACCCTCATCTGATCCATGTGCATAGCATATTCCAGCGAAAAAGTAAATATTATATTTTTATGAGATTTGGTGAAAATGGAGATCTCTTGGGTTACATTTTGAAAAACGGTTGCGTATCAGAGAATCAATCCAGAGTGTGGTTCCGCCAGCTCGCTTTAGGTATACAATATCTTCATGAATTAGAAATAACGCACAGGGATATCAAATGTGAAAATGTTTTGTTAACTGCCAATTTCAACGTGAAGTTGTCCGACTTTGGATTTTCGAGATGCTGTATCGATGACGATGATCAACCTGTATTAAGCGAAACATATTGTGGTTCCATGTCATATGCCGCGCCGGAAATTTTGAAGGGTAAACCATATCTGCCGAAGCCAACGGATTTGTGGTCACTGGGCGTGGTTTTGTTTGTTATGTTAAATAAGTCGATGCCATTCGACGACACTCGTATGCGCAAGCTGTATGAACAGCAAATGGGCAAAAAGTATCGATTTAGATCTCGTGTTGCCGGCATATTGTCACTCGAGTGTAAATCTGTTGTGAAACACTTGCTGGAACCTGATTCCGGACTGCGGCACACTGCCTCTCAAGTCCTAAATTCAGAATGGATTGCTATGGATAGCAGACTTACTAGTAAGTAACATTATTCAGCTGATATGTTTCAAAATATTTATATAAACCTGCTTAAAATACTTATAATATAAGCATAAAAAGAGCCAAGTTAATTTGTTGCATTGATTGATGGATGTAATCGTGACGAATTGTAATATTATATTATTATTCATCAGCATTGAATCCTGTGGAAGCAGCAGCGCTTAAAAGGGCCAAAGAAGAACGTCGCCGCTTGTCTGATAAGAATCCAACAAAACGGCAGGGTGATATTTTGGAGAGAGAGCCAAGGGAATCTTATAGAGTATACAACTTCTTTACATATGTATTTTACTTAATTAAATATTTATTTTATTTTAGTGAGGCAATAGATGGCGCTGCTGCCACCATTAGGCAATGCAATAAATGTGAAGGAAAGATTTGACAAATCGGGCAGGACTTCAGCTCAGTTGGAAGGGCGGCTGGACTAGATTCCCAGTGGCCGCGAGTTCGAGTCTCGCCTGAAGTCAAATTTTTCTTTTCTTTTTCTTAAAAAAAAATAACATCATTTCATATCTTCACAGACCAGTATAATGATCAAATCACTTGCTAGTATGACGGCCAAGCTCAGAGAATCATAATAAATGGAAAGCAAAAATAAGGTGAATGTGTGTTTGTTTTTAAATCTTTGAAGTCAAATTTTTCTTTCCAATTTTCTTTCAAAAATATTTTACTAGCCTGTGTTATTGTGAAAATTAAGAGTATAAAAGCGACTTCTTTACGATATAATATAAACTGCGAAGTTAATTATTTATATCGGTTGCCTAACTAGCATTGTTGACAATAGATGTCGCCACTGTCGCCATAAGGCAATGCAATAAATGTAAAGGAAAGATTTGCCAATCTGGTATGGACTTCGGTAGCTCAGTTGGCAGAGCGGCTGGACTAGATTCCCAGTGGTCGCGGGTTGAAGCCCCACCTAAAGTTAAATTTTTCTTTCTATTTTACTTTAAAAAATATTTCAGGTACTGTGTTGTTTCCTACGCTTTCGAGTCCCAGTACCAATAACCGAACTTTATATACAATAATGTGATATAGAATATCAACATCACAATTTAAAAACCTTTTTTTTTAGTCACAGTTAAAGTCTGAAAATGAATTACAACTATCAGATTCAGAACAATCAACGCTAGGAAGCCGAGGTTATAAGATAATAAAGAAAATCAATGAAGGGTCATATGCTAAGGTATTTATTACAGCTAAATTATTATTATTTTTATGAATTAACAAAAATTTTTAATTATAAAATTCGTAAAATAGGTTTATCGCGCCGAGTACAAAAATGCTAATAAAAATAACAAAGAATCAATACTCGCATGTAAAGTCATAGACACTACCACAGCACCAAAGGATTTTGTCAAGAAGTTCCTACCTAGAGAAATAGAAATGTTGATAAAGTTGAACCATCCACATTTAGTTCACACCCACAGCATTTTCCAAAGAAAATACAAGTACTTTATATTTATGAGATACATGGAACAAGGGGATTTGTTGGAGTATATATTGCAGAAGGGGGCAGTTCAAGAAGATCAGGCTAGAATTTGGACGAGGCAATTGGCGTTAGCAATACAGTATATGCATGAATTGGAAGTAGCTCACAGGGACATAAAATGTGAGAACGTACTCTTGACCGCGAACCAAAACGCAAAATTGTCTGATTTCGGCTTTGCACGAATGTGTGTGGATCAACAATCAAGAGACGTACATAGCGAGACGTTCTGCGGTTCGTTGTCATATACCGCTCCGGAAATTTTACAAGGTGCACCGTATTATCCCAAACCCACTGACGTATGGTCACTTGGCATAGTTCTGTACGTGATGTTGAACCGTTCGATGCCCTTCGAGGATAAAAGCATTAAACAACTTTATCAGTCTCAAATCAATAAAAATTGGAGATTTCGTACACGGTATATAGATAATATATCTGATAATTGTAAACATCTGGTCTCCGTAATGTTAGAACCAAATTATGAGAGAAGAATCACAATAGAACGAATCATTGATAGCGAATGGATAGCGATGGACTCTAGATTAATAGGTAAGCAGTAATAGAATATCCAGTCTGCAGTCTAGACTCTAATTACTTCTCTTAGGTTTGCACCTTAAACAATTAAGACGTTTTATCTCTTGGTTAAGTAACGACTGACGGATCATCATCGATTTTGTGGACACTCAAATAATACAGTAGATGAAAATATAGTAAATTTCAATACATTTTATGTATCGACATTTTAATGTGTGATTTATCTTTCTCAATTCGCAGAATGGACGACTCAAGAAACACTAGCTTATAAAAAGGCTTGTGATGAAAAAAGCAAATTTCAAAATAAGTCAGAGATTGCAGAATCTGAAAAATCTAAAAATAGTGTGTCGGGGAGGGCGATAGTGCAACAAACGACAGAAGTTGCTGGATCTTTTTGGTAAGCACGTTATATATTTTTTCTTCACTTAAACAATACATATGACTGGCATGCTATTTATTCAGTGTTTATTGACACACGTCAATATTTTAGACAGACATTACACGCCACAATGTAGGGAAAAGTTAATATCAATAACCTTTATTTTGGTCCACCTCTTACATTATGTTTCCAATTAAAGTGAAAATGAAGCAGTTATGAAGACTAATTTAAAATAGATGGGTCCAACAGATAAGTTAGATCTTAGTACAACACAATCCGATATTGCAGTGTTACAGGAGAAAGGCTTCATTCTGGAGAAGATCGTCGGTGAAGGGTCCTACGCTAAGGTATATAACGAAAGCTTTAATATACATATGATTATATCGATATAGAGAAAAATATCAAATATGAATTTATTACAGGTGTTCAGAGCGACGCACATGGTGGACGAAACAAGGCATAGCGTAATGGCTTGTAAAGTAATAGACACGGCACAGGCGCCTCGCGATTACTTGACAAAGTTTTTACCCCGAGAACTCGACATTCTTATTAGAATCAACCATCCGCATATCGTACACGTTTCGAATATATTTCAACGACGTGCGAAGTATTTTATCTTCCTTCGCTTCGCTGAGAATGGCGACTTGCTCGATTTTCTTACACAGAATGGTGCAGTGCCGGAAAATCAAAGTAGACTTTGGATGAGGCAAATTTTATCTGGCATACAATACATACACACAATGAATGTGGCTCATAGGGATTTGAAATGTGAAAATATATTGATTACAGCCAATTATAATGTGAAGATTACAGACTTCGGTTTCGCAAGGAATGTGAGGCAACGGGATCGAGACGTTCTAAGTGAGACATATTGTGGTTCGTTGTCTTACGCGGCTCCGGAGGTGCTGAAAGGCGTTCCATACTTGCCGAAACTCGCCGACATGTGGTCTATTGGCATCATTATGTACACGATGTTAAACAAAGCGCTACCTTTTAATGAAACCTCAGTGAAAAAACTATACGAGAAACAGGTAATACTTATCCATTTATTAGGGCCGAGTGTCCATTGACGGCGCGGTAAAGGATTTCTTCGTGGCCAAATAACTTTCGACCTTATTTCAATGATTTGTGCGATAAATCAAGCAAGTCGAAATGACCGCAACATAGGCACCATTCACGTCTCCCGTCGTGAAATTTCACAAGATGCTACCATATACCATGCCACGCCGTTAGTGAGCGCTGGTTTTTACTTTCGTATCGTATTATCACCTAAAATCAGCGGGATTCGACTATTGCGTAATTTATTTGTATAGTGTTTAATTGGAATGGTATCAATCTCAGATTTTATACACTTAATACTCAAGCACGTTCAGTATACCAGCAATAAAACAAATATAACCAACTTGCATTCTTGAGTTGTGATGATCACATAAAATTTTGTCGTGTGTAGGTGATGCGAAAATGGCGGTTCCGAACTAATGTGGTGAATCAACTGTCGACGGAGTGCAAGCAACAAGTGACACAGCTGATGGATCCAGAAGCTAAGGCGCGACCGACTGCTACCATCATCTTCAACGGATCGTGGATCGCTATGGACTCTAGACTCACTAGTTGGTGTTGACATATAAAAGAATCTACACACCAAATTCTTCGACGCACTGGCGACATGTCCGCACGTGTCGTCCAGGGACTGGTAAACATGAGTGAGACTTGCATTACGCGCTCATTGCTCATATGGGCAACGAATCTCGAACTATATATATAAGTACACGTCACCTTCCTACACGTTGGCAGTCACTGCCTACCATAAACATGCCTGGTTTCATGCCGCCGACAGTTTCCCTTCTGAACAAGATGTAAAGTCGACTCGTGGTCGGCGGGTTTTGTGTGTCCCATTACAATTACAACATACTTTGAGAATGGTTTGATGTCAATCGTTTGCCTAAGCTATTCTTATTCACAGAGTTAACATTCTTGGAAGAGTCTTTATTAAAACAAGCACAAGATGAAGCGCAAAAAAGAGAAAGAGAAAATTATGACGAAGAAACTGAAGTAGAAAGAATAGCAGAACTACGACGTAAAGGCAGAGGGAAAGGTAATAATTCTATATCTACAGTTTTTTGGATTGGATATATACTATTTATATTTACATTATAAAAATAATTATTATTACCCTATTTCAGAGGGTTTAAAAATATTAAAAAATGCAGATACCCCTTACGCGAAATCGCAACAACTATTTGAAGATTAACAAGCAATAATGAAACAACGTATGTTCATTCAGTGTTTATTAACTTTTACATTTTAATATTTTATGACTTTAAGTTATTGTAAAAATTATTTAATACAGTTATTGTATAAACGAGTTTGTTGTTTTACTGATATCCGCTGTCAATCTTTTCTTATTATATTTATAATACTTCAAACTTCTATCAATATTAAAAAAGTTATGGAAGACAAGGGTCCATCGTTAAAGGGCATACATTACAACAATCTTTATAATAATATAAGATTTGGCACAGCATGTTAGGAACAGGATCATGGATCAATATAACAATACTACTAAATTTCACAGTGCAAGAAATGTAAATTACATCGAAAATCTGTAAAATTGTTGACATGCCAACACTCATTTGGAAGGCTCTTCGAGATATCAGACTTATGTCATATTTTAATGTATAGGAACACATAATTAGGTACAAAATAAACCTATACCGTCCCTGGTATTAACAAATAAATATTATTGTAACCCTTAACAAAGACCATTTTGTGCATATAATTGGGGTTATTTGGAACTGGACTCTACCATTATTTAAAAAATAGCTACACGAATTTGTAGATTCAATTATTCATATAAATACTTTTCTCAAATACTAACAAGGAAAACTCTTATAAAACTCAACGCGTAGGTTGTTCCTATCGTATCTTCTACTTTATAATAACAAACTGGTATAACTCTTACAATAACTACAATGGAAAATATTAGCAGCAAATTGAAATGAGACCAGTTTAATATTGTCGCTTTTCAGTCGTTTTCTAATAAACTACTTATCAATAACAAGAATGATCTAAGTACTGGATAGAAGTTGAAATTGTGTATTTATAGTTCGATAAACATTAAATATATGAATTATAATAAGTCCAGTAGAGCAGTGTGTGCAATATTTCTAAAAATAATGTTGGAATGTCTATTGCTTGTATGTGTTTTGGGATCACGTGCAATGAAAAATGTGTTCGAGTAACTTAAATTTACTTCCATTCTTAAATTACAATCATAATTTAAATATAATATTCTTTCTTTAAATACATTGTTTTCACTTACTAACTACGAACCAATAACTCATGATATTTTTGGCAGTAGACTCGATTAATATTAGTGGCGTAACATTTTCATATCTCCGTTACGCATGAACGCATGTTATTCAAACAAGCGTATGTTATTTAAAAATAAATACATTGAAATAATGTATAATATCCTTCTTTGAACCATAGATTAGATTCTTTTTCACCGCCAATACATTTGGTAGGTACTGAATTTAGCACCAAAATTCCCACATGACCAATGAAAGTACCCAGAGAAGCTCAGTTATGTTATGTATAGAATATCAATAACGTTCGATTTTAGACGTGGTTTTCATGCGTCATAGTGGACAGAAAATTGACGATATAAAATACGACTGAGATATAAATCATACCGGGCTTTCTTAACTATACAAAGATAAAACGTTAAATACAAATTGTATCTTCTAAAATAGGTTCACTAATGTTTCACCGACCAACGTTACGCAACTTCATGTCAAAACCAACGTTTTGTTCACTATTAATTCCATATATATATAATTCCGAAAGTGTATCATTTCGAAACTCAACGATTCGTATATTTTATTTAAAGAAAAATGGAAAGAAAAATTTGACTTCAGGCGAGACTCGAACTCGCTAACTATGCTAGTTAGGTTGCCTAACTAGCATAGTTGGCAATAGATGGCGCTGCTGCTACCATAAAGCAATGTAATAAATGTGAAGGAAAGATTTGACAAATCGGGCAGGACTTCAGTAGCTCAATTGGAAGAGCGGCTGGACTAGATTCCCAGTAGGCCGCGAGTTCGAGTCTCGCCTGAAGTCTTTTTTTCCATTTCCATTTTTCTTCCATTTTTCTTTAAATCAAATATATTTCACAACCATGTGTTAATGCATAATATAAAACAATGATTCGTATATTAATTATTTCGCAAACATTTCATAATAAAATAATAATTAATACTCTGCCAGCAAAAAAAACCTAACACCGAACGGTGCGGCGCGGTACCGCCCTTCGAACTATCCTGACTATGTTGTAAAATTAGAGGATATTTTTTTCACGTACTTATTTATGAAGTGAGTTATGAAATATAAAGAGTAGTTTTGTAATAATCTATTTGCCAAGTGAATTATTTATGTAGTGATGTAGTTGTGAAAAATTGAGATGTGAAACGAAATCGTTGCGAAACGTTGGATTTGTAATAAAGAGTTTTGAAACGTTTGTCGGTAAAATGAACGGGTACCTCTAAAATAATTTAAAAAAAAAACATACAACACTGAAATATTTGATTTAAATATTTTTGTTGTATTATAATAAATTACTTATAATAAATATGTAACTTGACTCAATGCGTCTCTTCAACAAGTAGATATGTGTCTCTCTCTATGTCTTCCGGTGTAAAGCAAAGACTTTCTAAGAAATAAACTTCGAATACACAATTATTTTTATAGAAATTATTAATAGAAACGCTTAGCGGTCGTGCTTATTGACTGCCGGTCTGTTTCTTATAATGTCTTTGGTCCACTATGAGCATAAATATTAAATTGTAATGTGTTTCATCAATTAGCAATTTCGGTTTTGCAGTTTGTTTCCATTCCATTAATACCAATTTCACAGCTTAGCATTATAAAAATTACAATTGTCCTCATTTTTTATTGACAACTTATTCTAATATATAAATTTTTGTCACAAGCATGTGTTGATAACAACAAAACTTCGCCAATTTTCCTTCAGAGACTCGGCTTAAGTCGTTTCTTAAATCTATTTTGTCGCCTTTTTCCACTTTTTAATCAACAACAAAATGCATCTTAAAATATCAGTATTTTAAAAACGCTTGGTCGTATTGTTACAGTAACGATATGCAAGAGTTGCCAGATTCATAAGTAAAAACTGGCTTTTTATGAAAATGGTTGCAGTGAAAAGTTATCATATTACTATCATTTATTTTATTATAACTATTAAATTTTACCCAGTTCGGATTGATAAAAAAAACAGGACTAGTTTTGTCGTCCAAGTTAGTGAGTATTAAATTTGATATCAGGTAATAATCATTAATTAAACTGAACATAGCTCTTATCTGGCAACTCTAAAAAACTATATGCCTAGTGTATTTACGTGCTGTTCTATATTTGATTGATAGCATTGCCGCCCAGCCTAGAACTGTATTTGTCGATGAGCATGTTTTTAACTTTGTGCGTAGTTGTGCGAGGCGTGTTAGTGTGCGCGCGCGTCGTCACGCGGGGGAGAGACAGCCGACGCGACGCCCACTGCCGCTGATTTTACTTTCATCGTCTGCAAATTCAACATATCACTGAATGCCACCAAAATATTGAATTCAGTTGATAGCGATTAACGACGATAGCACTACTGACCTCCGATGCGCAATCGCTGTAGCAAAGTGAAAGCACTGCTTGTCCGTTGTAAGATAAGCGAAACTCCCAGTTCTGACAAATACTCGTAGATTTGATACTTAAAATCGCGCATGAAAGCGTTAGAATCATTAGTACGGGGGAGTTTCGCTGGTCCGACAGCATCAACGCCATGTGCCCATTGGTACATAGCGTTGACGGTTCATGGTTTCGCAACGAAGATGTGCTATCGCCCCAAATTAAAAACCCATAAACCGAAAAGTAAACCAGAAAGTATAAAAACCACACCTTAATTACTGCCCTTGTTAAATGTGTTAAATGAAAACACACACCATAACATAGTATTATATTATAATAAAAAAAAGCTTTTATATTATGTGCAAAACTGTAACCTGCTTGTGACAATGTAAAAGTATCAAATTTACCATTCCTGCATGTTTGCATTCCACTGATATCACAACAATGATAACGTTTCTATGAATAAAATACCACAAATTAAATTTCAACGTAAATTCACTTATGTATTCCCCGCAGGAGTAAGTAGAGATAAATGCATGCATTCAAACATACACGCAAATACCCACAATTGTCCGGTTACGTGTTTGACCATGTAACAAACAGGTGGCGAGCCTATTTACATTTCCGAACACATAACCAAACTCCGAGGGTGGTACTAGAAACTTCCAGAAGAGGAAAAATCCCAATAGTACCAGAGATAAATGATAATACCTTATCTCTAATAGCCCTCGCCCCGGAGATCAAACCCAGGACTACTAAAGTTAAAGTAACACATAAAAGATAGTCTATTATAGCATCCCAAATAGTAAATTATTAGTGTTGTTAGTAAGGCGACTTACTGGGGAAGTTGTAATGTCACCTGAGCAGTCGTCGTGCAGCGGGCACACCAGGTCGCCGAGGTCCAGGTCGTCTTTGCTTTTCTTGCGTTTCAACGAGAACTGACTTTTCTTTGGTACCTGATTTCAACAATGACGCTAAGTGGGTATATGTATAGATGTTTCACAATAATGTTATGCGTCATTATGGAAGAATATGCCATAATCGCCACGCTTGGCATGCGAATTAATGATCGCAGCGTGCCGACACCGTGAGATTTCAATGCGGGACGCTGCTACTCATCCTGAGTATTTACTGCCGCCTATTGGTATGGTTTAACCGCCATTGTTCGGTTGACTGACTACACTAACAGAAAAATTCTACTCCACTACTGGACGGTAGGGTCGTCACGTCCCTACGCTACCTGGTTTATGATGCAATCTTAAAAATATTCAATTTACGTCCCACTACATGGCTACCTTTCACTTACTGTAAAGGAGACAGACTTAAAAAAAAAAACTTACTTTATATTTGGTAGTTGCGGTGAGAGGCTGGTATCCAAGCGTTTGTTCGGCGTTTCGCTTTTGCTGGATCACGTCTCGTCCAAGTAGGTCGTTAAACCTGAAACAAAACAACATATACGTTTTGTTTTTAAGGTTCCGTATCCAAAAGAATAAAAACGGATCCCTATTACTGATAGTAGAGTCCAGTGCGAGTTCAGCTCGAGGGCGAAGCTTACCGCATTACCTAATCTATCTGCCGAAATGGCAGTGTTCAGCCCTATATCGTGTTCCAGTTAGATGGTAATGTTACTTAGATATCAGTCTCAGGAGTGGCAACGCATCTGTATTTTGACCTCTGGGTTTTGAGTAGACTACAGGCTGCAGTCGTCACTTAACCTGTGAATTGCATGCTTGTCTGCCACCTATGTTACATAAAAAGTTTTTTTTATAGGACTCGTGTAGGCAAACGACAATCGGTAAGTGCAGAGGGCGCTCTCGGCCTAAATTAAGTCAGCGCATCTGCCTAAGGGAGACCCCTGTGGGTTCGAACCGAGACTTAGGGCGTTGCGGAAGAAAAACAGTTTAAAATATGAGTAATAAACTGCAGAAACCTTTGCGTAAGATGTCTACGGAGCAGGGTCTTGTTGGCGGGGATGTTGAGCAGCGCGGCCAGCAGCTCGGCCGTGAAGCGCGGCTCCAGCAGCATCAGCCCGCCGTGCACTCCTGCACACAACAATATATTGCATTCACTCCATCTATATTCACTCGGTTAGTTATTTGCTCCAGTAGTGATTGAAGCTGGCAAATATTGAAGAATTTGTGATCCAAATATACCTTTCCAATAATTTAGCGGTATTAAAAATTCGTTAAATAAGAATCGCCATCTGTTACATGGGCCAAAACGTAACCGGCGAATCGTGGGTGTTTGCATGTATGCTTGAATGCATGCATTTACCTCTGCCTACCCCTTCGGGGATTACAGGCGTGAAGTTACGTTACGTTACGTTTAAATAAGAATGAACTTCGATTAACAATTCATCAGTTAAAATAGCAGTTGTAAAAGTATAATGGAATCATTTGCCGGGTGGAATTTGGATTTATGTGTGTAGAAAGTAAAGACTTACCGGCTATGTTGGGCGCGTACTCTGTCAAGTCGATCTTCTTGAACCACTGCATGATGCGATTCGAGAACTAGCGGGTCAGTTGGACGGATGCCACCTCGGACGCAAGCAAGGCCTACCCGACTCACCATCTCGTCGTCTCGGGATTAAATTTAAGTGCTTGTCGGTAGAAAGTGAAGACTTACCGGCGCCGCGCAAGTTGGGCGCGTACTCCGCCAGGTCGATCTCCTTGAGCCACTGCATGACCCGGTGAGAGGACCAGCGGGCCAGTTCGGCGGGAGGCGCGGGCGCGGGTGCCACCTCGGGCTCGCCCACGCCACCCGCGCCGCCCACCGGCTCCACCACCGGCCCCACCGGCCCAACCGTTTCGCCTTCCGCCGCGCGACGGATCATCGTCTCCGGGTTGAACTTGTTGTCGCGCAATACTTGGATGCCTGTGGAACACAATTTTTATTATTGATTATATTTCATAGGGTTTCTTCTTCAAATACGCCAAATTATTGTTGAGAAGCAATAATTGGCGTATTTCTCAGACATTGACGTACCCTCTTACGTCGTAAGGCTTACTAATCTTATCGCTCATGATCTCAACAACAATAACGCGTGACGCGCAGGTGGTGGTGCAGGTCGTGGTGCGTGAGGCGGTGCAGGGCGCGCGCGTCGGCGGGGGCAGCGAGCGCGAGTAGTACTCTAGTGCATCATGTACAGGCAGTGTCGACGATCGGCATTGTAGACTGACCTCGGCGCACAGCAAGGGCGTGCAGCGCGTGCGTGACGCGCAGGTGGTGGTGCAGGTCGTGGTGCGTGAGGCGGTGCAGGGCGCGCGCGTCGGCGGGGACAGCGAGCGCGAGTAGTACTCTAGTGCATCATGTACAGGCAGTGTCGACGATCGGCATTGTAGACTGACCTCGGCGCACAGCAAGGGCGTGCAGCGCGTGCGTGACGCGCAGGTGGTGGTGCAGGTCGTGGTGCGTGAGGCGGTGCAGGGCGCGCGCGTCGGCGGGGACAGCGAGCGCGAGTAGTACTCTAGTGCATCATGTACAGGCAGTGTCGACGATCGGCATTGTAGACTGACCTCGGCGCACAGCAAGGGCGTGCAGCGCGTGCGTGACGCGCAGGTGGTGGTGCAGGTCGTGGTGCGTGAGGCGGTGCAGGGCGCGCGCGTCGGCGGGGGCAGCGAGCGCGAGTAGTACTCTAGTGCATCATGTACAGGCAGTGTCGACGATCGGCATTGTAGACTGACCTCGGCGCACAGCAAGGGCGTGCAGCGCGTGCGTGACGCGCAGGTGGTGGTGCAGGTCGTGGTGCGTGAGGCGGTGCAGGGCGCGCGCGTCGGCGGGGACAGCGAGCGCGAGTAGTACTCTAGTGCATCATGTACAGGCAGTGTCGACGATCGGCATTGTAGACTGACCTCGGCGCACAGCAAGGGCGTGCAGCGCGTGCGTGACGCGCAGGTGGTGGTGCAGGTCGTGGTGCGTGAGGCGGTGCAGGGCGCGCGCGTCGGCGGGGACAGCGAGCGCGAGTAGTACTCTAGTGCATCATGTACAGGCAGTGTCGACGATCGGCATTGTAGACTGACCTCGGCGCACAGCAAGGGCGTGCAGCGCGTGCGTGACGCGCAGGTGGTGGTGCAGGTCGTGGTGCGTGAGGCGGTGCAGGGCGCGCGCGTCGAGCGCGGCGTCGGCGGCGGCGGCGCGCGCCCCGCACACGCCGACGTCCTCCAGCCAGCGCAGCGCCCAGGCGCCGTCCAGCCGCCCCGCCGCCGTCAGCAGCGGGTCGCCGTGCCCGCCCTGACGACACCCAGTAAACGACGTGTTAACTTCGGTAAGTGTGCACTATAGGTATATCTTTAAATAAAAACTAATCTGAACTATCTCAGTCTAATGGGCCATTACTGTTACGCTGAGTTCCTGTGGTGCGGGCGGGTTCTATTCCCAGGTCGATGACTACCAGAGATAAAGGATTTTACGCCTTTATCTCTGGTTTATTTCGGTAGTTTGGCAATGTGTGAACAGGCTCGCCACCTGTTACATGAGCCAAAACGTAACCGGCGAATCGGAGGTGTTTGCATGTATGTCTGAATGCATTACAGGTGTGAAGTGACGTAATTGGTGATAAAGCTACGGCGACGGAGCTGGCGGACATAAGCGCCATCACATTGTCGTTAAATGGTAGTGCTATCGTGTACCGGTCAAGAGGCAATGTATGTCTCTATAATGTCCGGCATAAAGACAGCAACTCGGGCCTCAAGAGTGGCAACGCGATCGAGATTTAAACTTTGTAGAAAACAAAATAGCTTTAAATTATATACTTATGTGGCATCACATGTTAAACAAAATGCTGAAATATCCCTAAAACTACTTTAACATTACAAAATACGCTTTTTCTTTTAATACGTACGTACGTACGAAGTACACATTATTGGTTACGAAAAATTATCAAAGTTAAAATTCAACCACTCACCAATAAATCAGTAAGAGCCAAGACGATCTTCTTTTTGTGCATAGGATGTTTGATAGCGAGTTCTTTCTCTATAGTAGTGTGCGAAGCCGCGGCGATAACGCCTCGCGCGTCGGGCGTGGAGTTCAACCAGGCCTTGGCAGCCGGCGCGTAGATCTCAAGCCCGAGACTCTCGAGCCACCCGCATGTCGTCTCAGTGTCCCATTGTCGCACGTCTGTCGTTTGCCTGGTTTATACCAATGTATATCTATACTAACAATATAAAGCTGAAGAGTTTGTTCGTTTGTTTGAATGCGCTAATCTCAGGAACTACTGGACCGATTTGAAAATTTCTGTGAAGATAAGCCATTTATCGAGGAAAGCTATATATAGGCTATATAACATCAAGCTACGCGGACGAAGTCGTGGGCCATAGAGCAACTCGGCCCACCGGTCGCGGCGGACCGGAGGGGAGGGATTGGTAGTAGCCATAACGTTTATTACCGATGCAAAACAGTCTGTCATTTTTTTGCGGAGGGAAATATGTGTGACATACACTCACACTATAAAAATATATTCCTACTCACACCTTGACTTAAACAAAATACATAAACAATTTCACGTACACATTTAAATATCTGGGCGACAGGCATAGGACCATTTGGTCTTGTAAAGTACAAGACCAAATGGTCCTATGCCTGGACAGAGGGGAAAGCCTTCATATGGCTACTCCCCTCCGCCGCAGCCGGTGGCCCATCTTGCTCTATATCGTAGGCATAGCTAGTTATTGAATAAAACGTAAAGAACATCAAAAACTTCTCTTTCTCCCTCAATGATGGACAACACTGTTGTGAGCATCCCTGGGGAAGGCTTTTGTCCAGCACTCTTTCGGCTGAAACGAATGAGTGAACATTGAAAACTATTAAGCTCGAATAAATGTGGGATTTATCTTTGTTTCAATTTATTTATGTAGAGGTGAATAAAGCAAGGAAAAATGTGTATTAAATAAATGAATCATTGTTTAAAATTGTACACATCTTACATTTGAACATGCTACTTTGTTCGAGAGCATTTGTTTTAGAGGCTCAAGTGTTTTTATGGCTTTTTAGCCTGCCATACTTACTCTATGAAAAATGCAGGTAAGTCATAGATTTTTACATGTCAAGAATCTCTGTGCTCAATTTTAAAAGTGAGAGGTTCATTACGGCCTATGGCTATTGAAGCTACATAGTTCAACTGCCGAGACTCGAAATATCCCTTACGAAAGCTTTGACAGACTGCTGAGCGATATCACTTTCTCGAGCGTTCTCCTTTTCAGGGCAAAAAATATTTGCTAAGAATAATCTGCTGCCTACTTACCACGGCATAGTGAGCGGTCGTTGTCTCGTGGTGGAGGCTCGAAGCGAGGACCTGAACAGTTCGTCTCCCTCTAACCGCACGCTCCCGCCGCCGAGCCTCGAGCGCACCTCTCGGAGTGACGGCGACGGGCTACCTCGCGGTATTGTTTCATCCTTCTCCGCTGGGAATTAACAGTACTGGTTTCAAGGCAGTTATTTGAATACCAGGGTAATATTGCATGCAAGATTTGGAGGGTTCAAAGAGATAACTCTAGAAATAGCAATGGTGGCCTATTACCACTAAGCCACCAAAATAAAAAACCAACACAATAGCACATATTGTTTACAAAATTCTACAAGCTTTGTAATATTTATTTTTCGCACTAACACATGCGAGTGAACTTTAGAAAACAGTAAAATGGCAAAAAGCGGCTGGATTGTTATCCTGAGGTCGCAGGTTCGATTCCTGCCCGAAGTCAAATCTTTCTTTCCCATTTTTCTTTATTTTCTAAAAGCTTTGTGAGACAAAATTAAACAATGTCACATACATACATGTCAAACTGATAACCTACTTTATTGAAGCCGGTTAAAAAAACGAACATTTCTTACTTTGTCTAACTAAAATATGATATGGATGTTATGAAAAAATACGTAGCATTTTGCTTAAGTTTATAGTCCACAGAAAAGCGTGCTAGAGTAAGCCTGGGTTGCACCACGATATTTGTAGAGCGGAGAGGTAGTAAGCAGGGAGTAGTAGGTACTAATAGTAGTATAGTACAGTTAGGAAAGTAATACAAAAGCAGGCGAAACATAAGCAGAGCCACTCGCATTCGAGAACGGGAGGTAAGCAGGTAGGATGCAGATAGTAAGGGAGAGACAGGGAGCAAAGAGAGACTTAGGTCAGCCACATATCTTACGATTTAGGTATTAACAGGAAATTGGCCGCTTGATCACACGTGTTTATGCGATGGTAATATTATTGTTTATTTATGTTTGATGCATTTTGGATAAACAGAGTTTGGAACCACGTTTTTCGTGTATGATTAATAATATGATGTATCCTTTGGAGTGTGCGTGAATTTGGTAAGCAGTTTAAGAATGCCTACCTTTGCGTGATATCATATTGTATGAAATATCGTAACATATAGGTACTCGGGTGTATGATTGATATAGGTATACAAACAAATTTTAAGTGTCAATATTTTTATAATTTAAGTAAATATATATTAATTCTTAGTAAATATGTTTTAAAAGATTTTTTTTATGTAATGGAAGTGGCAAACAAGCATGCAGTTCACATTGATCTTAAGTGATGACTGCAGCCTATAGACACCCACACAAAGACCAAGGTCAAAATGCAGATGCGCTACCACTTCTTAGGCTGAAGGTGTTATGCCTCTGTGCCGGAAATTACAGGGCCGTACATTACCACCTGACCGGAACACGATAGTGCTGAACACTACCATTTAGTTATTAGGTATATATATGCGGTGGTGCCTACGCCCGCGAGCTCCGTCACTGGAGAGCTCCAGTGGATATAAATATTTTTTTACTTTTTAACAGTGTTTTATGGTGACAATACACAATGGACGCCACTGCCTAAATGGGCAAATATATATATACAGGAAATTGCCCATTATACACCATGTATCCTAAGATGTGTGACTAAATTAGAGTGCGGGGGGCAAGGCTGTGGGACGCTCGGAAGCAAAAGGGAGGCGGGGGGCATGGGGGGCACGGGGAGGCACGTGGAGGCAGGGGGAGGCACGGGGAGGCAGGGGGCAGAGAGAGACCTAGGTTCGGCACGGAGTGTCCGCGGCCGCGCGCCACCACCATGTTGTGTTTACCGAAGGCCACGCGCGCCTCCGCGGCCAGCGCCGACGAGCGCGGCAGCGACGAGTACATGTGCGTATTGCGCTCGATCTGCCGCCCGTAGTTCGCCGGCGGCGTCTGTAACGACCACGTATTATCAAAACAACGTGTGTTAAATTGATTTTATTTTATATATTTTAAATAACACATGCGATACTGTCACCCTGTAAAATCAAATCAATAGTTTCAGAGTACGAGTGCCGCAAAATCTACTCAAACACGCGTTTTGGTCAAAGTCTCTAGTTTAATAATGTTATGTTAAGAAGGTGGCAAAATAAGCATGCAGCTCACGTTGTTGATAAATTATGACTGCAGCCTATACTCTTCTACACGAAAACCAGAGGTCAAAATGTAGATGCGTTGCCACCACTGAGACCTACGTAGTTACGTCTCTGTGATAGTTATTACGGGGTCATACATTACCCTCCGCATCCTCCCGCGCTGGAACTCTAGCACCAGTAAAATAATCTTTACAGGTTCCTTTTTGAGCACCAAATGACTGGACTATTAGCAGTCATGATTAATTCACAAACAGCTTTCAATCAGCGTAAACATTACTTTTTTTCTAATTCTGTTTTTTTCAATAAATTTTAGTCTAGTTGTCTACTATACCCTGGGCGGTGCGGGCCGCACGACGGGCGCGTCGGGCGGCGGCGAGCGCTCCAGCACGCCGCGCTCGGCCGCCCGCAACCTCACCTCGCTCAGCTTAGACAACAGCTCCAACTTCTGTGTCTCCAGAGATGAACGCTGCAGCATCTCCTGCAAAGGGGTAGCGACGAAAATATTTTACGATGTAATGTATAAATGCAAGATTAGGTGCATTTCAAAACGTAAATATTAAGAAGCAATCATGCATGCATTTTTTCTGGCGTGCGACCCCACCGCCCACTAGCGGAAGAATTTTCTTCTACTGGGAGAGAATTCTTCCACTAGTACAGGCAGTCAACTAAACAATGATGGTCAATCCATTCCAATGGGGCGGCAGTAAGTGTAATTACGCAAGATGGGCTAGCAGCTTCCTGCGATAAAACTACTGCCACTACGATCGTCAATCTGCATGCCAAGCGTGGCCATTATGGCATATCTCCCTTATGGGGGGGAGGCTTAGGTCCAGCAGTGGACATCTTTCTGCTAAAATGATGATGTAGGTATGTAACATGTTTGGAGAGGATCTTCACGCTGGTAGAGTCGAATTGGGAGAGTCTTTACTTCTTCAACAATTACCTACGCGTTTTTGTTGAAGAAGTAAACATATCATCATTAAGATCGCAACTTAAAAAATATTAATTATTCCTGGTTTCGTCAGCCAACGCTGCGTGGCATCAATCCTCACTAAAAACTGTACAAATACGAGATTGTGTTACGATCCACAATTTAAAAGCCGTTCCGTAAAAACCAGGCTAAGACTTTTGGATTAATTACCCATAAGTCTTAAAGCCTGGCATTTTATCCTCCCAACAGTCGAATTCGAGTTTGCTGTATTGCGAACGGAACTTCGTGTTTTGGTTTTCTCGTAAGCTTTATTTATTTCCACTTGGTGAATGTTATTAACAAAAAGTATTTTGGTCAAACATAATTTTTGTTTGTTATTTAGATTGAACTGATTTATTCTTATGTCATGGACGTTGCAAACAAGCCTGCATGCTTGATTGCATCAGCATAACATAAATGGTTAGTAACTACTGTTGCCTATAAATGCCTACATAAAGAAACAATGAAGATGCGTTGCCACTTTTATGGCCTTAGGGCGGATTTCACCGTTTGCTCTGAGAATTGAGTTTAATAAAACGCGTTTTAGCCAAAATTTGTATTCAATTTCAACCTTATCACGAACAATTTTCGTCAGTGAAATCCAAATAGTGTTATTGAACTCGAATAAGAACGTAAAACGCGTCTTATTACGACGGTGAAATCAGACCTTGTTGTTGTTGTGAATGTTGTTGGCCCGTTAAAACTATCGCAAAGACAACAACTTTGGTCTGAGGGGTAGCCTGGGTCTCTGGTTTTTTCGAGCACAACAGTAGGTTACCTACTCTACAAGTCTAGAGTTTAGAGTTGGGAATTTTCATTCATTTTGGAAGAACGTCCAGGAAAGCGAGACAAGATGTGATATTAGTTTTAATATATAAAACACAGAACGGCAGTCTATTCAAAGATAAATTAACCATGCCATTAAATCCAGTAACGTAAAAAAATAACGAAGCAGAGTGCAGAATAACAAAACTGAATTGAAATAAAACTTATCAATCACACTCTTTCCAGACGCAACATTTACTCTTATCTCGTTTAATAAAAAGCGCGTCTGGCTCGATGCTGATGTACGTTTCACGTAAATGGACTACAGAATTAGATCTGTTTGTTTTATCTTACCTACGATTCCTATTCAATTCCTCACTTTTAACCTTTAGAATAAACATGCAGCTTGTGTTCCGAGATGCTGGATAAGTTAATTAAATTTGAAACAATAGGAAATGTTACCTACATTTCCTACTTATTGAGACTATTTCGCACAATTAGTATCAAACTGGGGTAAACGGATACGTAAAGTTAATTTTCAATTTATTAATAATATTTGAACGGTTACTATCTGATATTAAATAACATAGTTTGTACTGTACATCTATGCATTGTCACGCTAAATATTTTCACTGATGGTAGAGCTCCAGTGACGGAGCTCGCGGGCGTAGACACCACCGCATTACCTAATATACTTGTCGCTAAATGGTAGTGTTCAGCACTATCGTGTTCAGGTCAGGTGGTAACGTACGGCCCTGTAATTTCCGGCACAGAGGCATAACACCTTAGGCTTCAGGAGTGGTAACGCATCTGCATTTTAATTTTGGTCTTTGTGTGGATGTCTATAGGCTGCAGTCATCACTTAACATCAATGTGAACTGCATGCTGGTTTGCCACTTACATTACATTAAAAAAAAACTAAAGGAGACGGGTAACTTTGGGCCGGCGAAATCGTTACTGGTTAACCCATTACATAAGTAGTAGGTACATTTTGTAATATAGTTAAGAATTAGCTATCTAACCCAACTTTTACTTGATCATATATACCTACTTCAATTACAGGCAATTAAAAAAAATGCCCGAATTTCAAATTATTTATTTTATAGCCATTTGAAAATGACATAATTTGTGCAGTGTTAACACCTGGGCCCATATATGGAACAGTATCATTCTCCTTTGATTTCCTGGAAACATGAGTTTATTTGAACTATTTTGAACGGTTACTAATATGATATTAATCTTTGTTAAATAAAATAGTTTGTACTGAACATCTGTGCAACTAAATTTGATTTCCTACGTGGGGTTTATTTGAACGGTTATTGATATTAATATTTGTGAAATAACATAGTTTGTACTGAACATCTATGCAATTCCAAAGCTAAATCTACACAATATCTATACAAATAAATACAATTAGAGTGTCTGTTTGTAATATAAAAATAACCGCTTTTTACTAAATGAATATGTATGTATACACAGTACATATACCAAAACAACATTTTTAACAAGTTTTGTCTCTCTGTTTGGCGGGGCTAACCTTGGGAACGGCTAGACCGATTTTGACGGGACTTTCACTGGCAGCTAGCTGATGCAATGAGGAGTAACTTTTATACTAGCTGCGCCCACTACTTCGTCCGGGTAGATACTGAACAATCAGAAATTCTCACGCGGGCGAAGTCGCGGGCACAGCTAGTAAACAATAAGAAAATCTGTTCATAATGTAAAAACTCTATTCTTTCAAATATAAACACAGCGTCATATTCTCTAGGACGTCAATATATAACAAAAAAAACCATTACATCATACGGCGGGTATTATGCACCATCGCTCGATTCAATCTAATTCTTCCCGTTGTGCTTTATAGTTATTCCAGATTCGACATGACTCACCGGTACTTTTGGATAAAAGGTCTGTTATAGACTACACACTGTACTGATACGACTAATGCATCATAAACTAGCGTTTCAAATTTCAAAACGATAAGACTTTTCAGTTTTTTTTTCGGAATGCATATTTCATTTAATTAAAAAAAGGTAAGTATCTTACTTGTAGTACTTAGTATAGTAAGTAAGTTAGTTAATTTCGAACAAGTCCAGTGCTTTCATTACCGAGTTTGACGTAGTTTCGCTGCCTCCTTGCACCTAAACAGTGGGAATCAAAGATAAAAGATAGCCACGTCTTTCTAAGTTATTATAAAAATTACAAACAGAGAGGGTATAATCTGTGTTATCATCAAGGGAACGCTACGTTTTACCACATAAAATTATTAAACATCCCATTTTTTATAAAGGAAATAAAGTTTACACCCGCTTTTAGTTATCATCAGCAAACAGACCCCGTATTATTAACGAACATAACCATAAACTAAGCCCCAGGAGGAGTAACGCATTCATAATGAGGCATTTAGGCTTTATTGGGGACGTGTGTCATTAACCTGTAATGTGGATTACACTCATTTTCTATTTATGTAACAACAAAAGATAAAACAACGTAATCGAATATGAATGGAAGTGATACGTTAACAAGTTGTAATTTGCAAATACAATCATGATTATGAATTCAGTAATATTTCGCGCGTGTAGAGTAAGAGCGGATTGCCGTTCCAAATGTAATTACCGGCAAACCGTCATCGGTGCAAATGTGGGTGTGATTGTTGCCTGGCGTATTACTGTATTACTAGCAATATTAGCGTTAAAGCGAGCTGTGTACGCGCTAGAAATTGCCGCGGCCCACACCAATCATGTTTATTCAATAACCATTCCGTTGGGATACAGTCGGCACTGAATGCTAAACAGTTCACCGACTCACATTTAAACACATTTAGTTCTAAGGACGAATAACGGATATTTACATTGTTTTAAATAACTATTTATTTTAAGAAGGTAACGCCAGTCAAGACTAGTTTCGTGGCGGTACTATGTTGATGCATTTAATTATAATACTATGTTCAATTCTATGATATTATTCGAAATATAATATATGGTTAGATTACATGAAAACGTTTTGTTCCAAATAATTATGAAGATACATTTGAAAGGTTATTAGCATACAAATCAAATATGTATGAACTCTCTCCTAAGTTTTTGTCTAAATGTTAAAATTTTTGTTACAAACACAATTTACATAGTCTTAATACATTTAATAATTAGAAATCTAAAATGGTCTTTTCGATAATACGGTTCAGCGTAGGATGGACGTTTGTAGGTAGGTACTTACACGACTAGGCGTTTAAACACATTATTACTAATTTTTGGCAATCCTAGCAGCCTGTGTGCTTTTATCCCCGATGGCCATACGTCTAATATCGTGTACAGTGAATTACTGTAAAGTAGATTTTTTCAGCTACCCAAAATTTATATCCAAAAGCGCTGCCCAAAGTCCCAGTCACTATTCCACGCGAACAAAGTCGCAGGCACAGCTAGTTGTTAAATAAATAAGAATAATCAATCGAGCCATGTCGGTCAAAACCCTAATAGGGCAGTAGTAAGTGCAATGACGCAGCATAGGTAGGCAGCAGCATTCTACGATAAAACTACCACCTCAAGCCGTATGCCAAGCGTGCATGATATGCCCCCAGATGTTGCACACACTGTATCTATGGGGACGATTTTGTCCAGCAGTGGGCGTCTTTCGGCTGAAATAATGATGATGATGAAATTAGGGTAAATAATTATATACCTATTATTATTTACCTTTTGTAACCTCTGTTCGGTGTCGTCTAGCCTTAGTCGCGCTTCGTGTAAGGACCGCTCCAGATCTCCCATCTTTTCTGTTTGGGCAGCAATCTGTTCTGATAACACCTGCACTTGCAACTGTAAATTCTCCTTGTCCACCTCCAGCCGCCTGACACGGTCCTCTGCATCGTTCTGGAAAGACACACACTATTTGTCATTTTTATATTAATAATACCTTACAATTAATATAGTATAGTCGATATCAGCGTTATTTTCATAAATTATAGGATTCGAAAACATAATATTAGAAACGTATCCAATACATTTACTGTAGAGACACAAATAAAAGTCACGCATATTATATTATTTCAGACAGCTTTGGTAATTAGCAAGGAAAATGTCAAACTGTTTCATAACTTTTATTTCTTGCAATGCGAAATCACTTTGGTTATTACATAATAAAGAAAAAAAAAACATTATTAAAACACATCACGTATTGTTATAGATAGTTTCCATAGGATTCAGCATTAGTTACATATCCTTCTAGGTCACGTTAAACGTTTAAGATCGCAACAATTAATATTAACAGTAACAATAACAAAATAACACTCGTACCTTATAGGTTCGTGCCGGTACCGGAGGCAGGGAAGGGTGTGAGGGCCAAGCGCGGTCATGCATATAACAGGGTGGTGGCGCAGGCGGGCCGTGACACCAGCACATGGGAGGCCACCAGCCGCCCTCCGGCCATCGAAAATGCTCATACGAGTTCCATCGACGCTGCAGGTCAGGTGGAGTCTCCTCGTTTCTAGAGCGACGGGGCCGCGGCGACGCGCGCACACTCGACGGGTGCTGCGGTGGTTTGCTCGACAACGACGATCTCGTTTTTCGATCTCGATCGCTGCGATCGCTCGGCGGTCGCCTTCTTCGATCCAAACTCGTCGAAGAGTAATCTTCGCCGCGGGACCCCACCGAAGGAACTTCCACTGTATCGTCCATCACATCGCCGCTCGGCATCCACTTAAAATCATCATCGCAGCGCGTCGATGGGTCGACTCGTCTGCTAGGAGTCAAAGTACGGTAGTCGGCGTCGCCGCCGCCGGTCTCGTATTCGTGCTCATCGGAATCTTCCTCGCTGCTGGAGGAGTCCGTGTCGGAGGAGTCAGCCCGCGTCGGTGCCGGCGTGCGGTCCGGCCACGCCGAACATTTCACCGTCGCTTCATCCGGGCTATCCGAGTCACCGCCTGTCACGAGAGAAACCGTCAAGAGTTTGTCGAATGCGAGCGAGCCTCATGCACGACCTGAACTCACCCATGGGCGAGTACATGTAGGAGCGCACAGCGGGATGCACGAAGCCTACCACCGCGCGCTCCTCCTCCTCCTCATCGAAGGGTTCCGTCAGAAATTCGCGATCGGACATGAGGCTACTCATAAACGACACTGCGCGACAAGTTCTCAGTACGAGTCCCCGACGTGCCTCTATTTTAAAGTTTGGCCGCGTTCCAGTATTACGCTACGTCAGTGACTCGTCCACGATGCGTGAATTACGTACTGTCATTCAAGGGTGGCTCCTCGCTGGATTGTACGGATGCAGAATCGCGTTCGGAAGCCTCGGACGCTGTAGACAATGGACGTTCACTGCCACAGGACACTCGGCGCGAGTGATCTTCATTGGGACTATGTTCTTTTATGGAACGCAACACATTTCTATCCTCTTCGGCGGCCGTCCGCGGATTGACTGCTGGAGGTTTCGCATCGACAGCAGTTCGACTGTGCAGCGCGGCTATGGTGGCAGCCACGAGTGAGCCCCCGCGGCCGAGCTCGCGCATGTTTTAGTTCAAAATGAGCGGCGTTTATACGAATACGGCTTATGTTCGCGCCCGGAAATAGATCGGTACGTGCGCCTGATGCATTCCGGACACCCTTCCCTCTTTGATCCTTTTTTTTATTAGGCAAAACAAGCGTTACAACTGCTCACGTAAACAAGCGCATTCTCGATTAAATATAGATACATAGGAACACGATAATAATAACACAGCTCGAGTCGGTCTGCATCTCATTACACACATTATACAAAACGATAGCACGTAATGCGTAAGCACAGTGCGTGGCGAGCGGCGTGCGGCGCGCTGCACAAGAGTTGAGACACTTGCGCACTCACCGGCGGCGTCCAGTTCACGCCTTCGTAGAGGGAGCGACGTCCCCACTCGACGCATTCATCATCCTCGCGAACGCGCCCCACGTACTGCACTGTGTAGTAGACACCCCATGTGGCGACCGAGCTTGCGTCTTCAATTTTTTTACACATATAATCAGGATTGTAGGGCGGCTGTTGATGATAAAAGGGAGGTGCGCTTGGTTCTTCCGCTTCTTGCTCGCGTCTTTCATTTCTAATATTCAAACAATTCATCTCTCCCACCTCAACGACGTTATGAAATAGGTAATCTGGATGAAATTCACATCATTATCAATTGGCGCAAAACGACTAATCAGGAATACGTATGTAGCAATCTCATTCGCGTGATTTATTTGTAACTTTTATCATTTGCAACAGTGTTTTAAACTTTTCAGACGATTAATAGGAATAGAATGTTTTTTATATTTTGGGCAATTTAGGTTTTTCCATTCACACGATTTCGATTCTAGTCCATTGAGATTAAAAACTCTATTAATATGAACTACTTACATATTTTAAAGACTCATAATACGTATCTATTATATACTAGCTGTTGCCCGCGGCTTCGCCCGCGTGGATGTCGTTTTATAATTCTGAATTTTCTTCGCTTTAAACCTCACAGAGTCCGAGACCTTTCCAACGAATGCAAAAGCGTGGAAATCGGTTCGTGCGTTCTGGAGTTATAGCGTCAGGAAGGAAAACCCGACTTATTTTTATATTATAGATTACAAAACCAAAACGACTTAATACTTTAAGATAGATAGATATTATAGATATAAGTGAGATAGAGACAGACGAACGGGTGATAAAGAATTCAGTTTTGTTTAATGTAACGAAGGTGGCATACAATCTTGCAGCTTACATTGATGTTAAGTGATGACTGCAACCTATAGACATCTACATAAAAACCAGATGTCAAAATGCAGATGCATTGCCAACCCTGAGACCTAAGATGTCATGTTCCTGTGATAGTTATTACGGGGCAATACATTACCAGAACACGATAGTGCCGAACAGATAGGTTAGGTAATGTGGTGGTGTCTACGTCTTGGAGATCCTACACTTGGAACTCTACCACCAGTAAGAAGACAAAAGTCTTTAATCAGTGCGTTTTGCCGGTGATGACCTACGGTGCAGAGACGTGGTCTCTCACTATGGGTCTCGTACGAAAGCTCCAAGTCACTCAGCGGTCAATGGAAAAGGCTATGCTCGGCGTTTCCGTACTGGATCGAATCAGAAATGAGGAGATCCGTAGGCGAACGAAAGTCGCTGACATAGCCAAGCAGATTTCCAAGCTGAAGTGGCAATGGGCAGGGCATAGCTCGGAGAACCGATAGCCGCTGGGGCAGAAAGGTTCTCGCGTGGAGACCACGTATCGGCAAACGTAGCGTAGGACGTCCACCTGCAAGATGGACCGACGACCTGATCAAGGCTGCAGGTACCCGCTGGATGCACGTCGCATCCGATCGGTCGGCATGGAGGTCATTGGGGGAGGCCTATGTTCAGCAGTGGACGTCCTATGGCTAATATGATGAAAATTTCACTATAATTTCTTCGTCCATAAATTCATGGTTGTTAAAACGTAGTTCGGTAATAACATAATATAACTCAGCAGCAGCTAACCGCTCTGCTACACAACATTATGTAGGTTAACTAACATGCTGTAAAATATTTTATTCGCGAGAAATCCACGCCGAAATCATGTCACGTTGCACAACACTTTTCATATTATAAAATAGTACCGACGTTTCAACACAAAAGTCTTTATGTAGAGTCCTCAGTCTCGTAAGCTGTAAACTGTTTCCGAAATAGAAAGACAGCTGTCTTGTTTGTAAGTATATCCGATAAAAGGGAGAATCTTAATCCTTAGCACTAAGAGCATACACGTGTTTAAAGTTTTCTATAAATATCACGATTTCGTGTTACGATATAACATTCTTCCTACGTCTTGCGACATTTCTAAACTGCATTTTATTCAGTGCCTTTTATGTTTTTTTACTTAGTATACTAATGCTGTGTTTTTAGCTGATATGAAGTGTATTAAACTAGCGTAGAATTTCATGTCACTTAAAGAAGTAGGTACATAATAATATTACAGCAAAACAGAAGCCTTAAATCAAGTTTTACTGGTGCTAGAGTTCCATTGACGGAGCTCGCGGGCGTAGGCACCACCGCATTACCTAATATACTTGCCGCTAAATGGTAGTGTTCAGCACTATCGTGTTCCGGTCAGGTGGTAATGTACGGCCCTGTAATTTCCGGCACAGAGGCATAACACCTTAGGCCTCAGGAGTGGTAACGCATCTGCATTTTGACCTTGGTCTATGTTTGGGTGTCTATAGGCTGCAGTCATCACTTAACATAAATGTGAACTGCATGCTTGTTTGCTACTTCCATAACATAAAAAAAGTCGTTGCTTAAGCCCTCATGATCAAATTTTTTGGCATGTGTTAATATCGTAGATTATATGAGTGAATCATATAAAGTCGTCTCGAATCGAATCAGGCGGTCACCGGTGGTGTCGTATATCCATAAAATATGGGTGCCACAGTCATTTACTCACTTGAAAAAAAAAACTGATTTCAATTCCTTCCGTTGTTAACTTAATTAACTCAAAGTAAACTGCCTCAATAGTCTAGTGGCCACTTTTGATACGCTGGGGTCCTGGGTTTGATTCCCGGGTCGGAGGCTACCAAAGGAAAACGGTGTTAAATCCTTCATCGCTGGTCCTATTGGGCTTTTTCCATTTTCAAGTTTTCCAGTGCCTAGGAGTTTAGAAATGTGCCTGGAAATGTCAATTGATTCGCCACCTGTTACATGGGCCAATTCGTGCGTAATAATGGTACGGAAACCTCCCTGCGAGAATCCGACACGCACTTGACCGGTTTATTACGTTTCAAATCTATTACATATACAATATAAAAATTAAGAACACATGCGAAAAGCAATTTCAATAATTCAATTTGCCATAGGACCTATCGAACAGAATATAGAATTAAATACTTCGATACCGGCGCGGCATCGGCATCGAAGGTCATAATGAAATATCTCGAGTGGTCTGCTATTGCCTCGAGAATTTCTCATGAAAGCAAGCTTTAGGTATATAATGTATTGGTAAAATTGGACCAATGCTCCGAACCCGGAGTTTCTAATTTAAATTTATTTTCGTGAAACAAAATGAAGTCTGAATACGCGGTTCGCTTTCGAAAAGGCATTAATTAATATAGCCCTACTTATTTACTCCTTTCCAACTTCGTGTCCATTATGAAGAGTCTCTCGTTATTCATTTTGTTACTCTACTTATTTTTGTGTTTAACAGTCACTAACTAAGTAGCTACTGAATTTCATTAAATTCAAGTCTATTTAAATTAGGCATTTTTTTTTTACTTGGTTTTTATAGATATCGATGGTCTACCCTTAAGTATTGCATTACATGCATGATAAAATAATCTGAAACCAGAAATTAACGAGAAAATATTTCTCAGATGTTGTTTCATAGAAAAGCGGCCGAGTTAAACGATAAAATATTGGCAGCTGGGGAGGCAGTTTACAAAGTTTACGCATTTAAGCTCTCCAGTAGCAAACTTGTCACACAATCCAAAAGGAAATACGAAACACAATTGCAAGTTTAACCTGAACTTGACAGCGACTGACTGCCTGCCTTAGCGAGCTCGGTCGACTTGCTAGACGCAATTTTTATTCTTCTTTTTACTCAATTTGCTGGTGCAATCGATTGGGTTCACTTCCTTTATTACACTCCAACACAGTGAGCGACTAATAAAACTATCGCAGCACTTAATTTTAATGGCTATCAGTCAAATAAAATGTTCATTTATTTAAACGAATATAACATCTCGCACAAAGTTACAATGCCCGAAAGCTATGGGCTTTTGTTGCCAACTGGTGTTCGTATTCGTCACATGCGAGTGGATGTGAGACACTAACACACTAAAACATAGTGAGTGTACGACACGCTATCATTATAAATTTAATTCTTTACACGTTGAACATGCACACGGTTTTTTTCAAAAGACAAATTTTGGAAAAATGTTTACGCACCACCGTCGATTATTTTTCAAAGGTCGCGAAACAAAAAAAAAAAAAAGTTAACTGTTCAATATCGGAGACACAACTAGCTTTTATCTCAAATAGGTATTTCAGCAGCTTGGCCGCCTTTCTAAATTGCTTTTGGTGTCGTGTTATGTCTTTGATTTGCTTGTAGGTATTTCCTTGCCGATTATGCCATCAATAGTAATCATCTGTCTATCGATATTAGTTAATAAGTATTCTAAAATCAATAGCGACATCGCTATACTTAAAATGAAAGACGTAAACGAGAACAAAAGCGATTCTGCTAGTAGTTAGGTTCTGGACAGTAGTCACTTCCACGTAGAAATCTTAATAATACCTAAGACAATATTCATATTTCTGTCCGCTTCCACATAATACCTAAATACTAGCGGAATTATTATTCAGTTGTGCTACTATGATTTTAAGGAATCGTGCTTCAAAAAGCAATCTTAACAATTTAGTGTAAAAGAAGTAACTTAGGATATACGATTATAAAAAACGCTTCATAATATTATAGATATTTTTGTACGCAACAACGGGTGTACTGTACAAATATTGTCTAGCGGCTGGGTCGACATCCTTTTCCTTTTTGCCCAGTGGGCGGCAAATGGACTCGGGCGGGCGGGGTCTATAAATATAACTCGCTAACGATAATTATACACTGTTCTATTTAATTATTGCCTGTTGAAATAGGAAAACCACATTGTTTACACATACAAATCTCGTTCTTCCCATTTTATGTGGGGCAATGCGGAATCTACAATTTTATTTGGAGTTCCGTTGCCAAAGGTAACTATTGAACCCTTACAATTTCATTTATCTGTCTGTATTTAAAGCAGACATTTATTTACTCATTACAAGGTGCTTTAAAAATAGGGAAAAGAATAATAAAGTCGCTTTACATAATTATTATATACTACCCCCTTACCCTCTTATTCATAAAAGCATTTTAGCTAAAGTGTTGCTAATCTCTCCTTTGTCTTTTTCCATCCTACGCAATTGACAATGCGACTAATAAAGACAAAGCATATTATAAGTAAAACGTATCTAATGTACGATTATAAGGGGGTTACGCATTTACGCATAATACTTAAGGATCACTAGCACTAGTGAAATTATTGATCTGCGAAAAGCGTTATGCTTTATGCATCGAAACCATATATTATCGTAGCAGTAGTGAGCTACTACCATTAGATTAATGAGTCAATTTACCTCTGTATAATGATGCATATAGTATAAAAATATTCATCTTGTTCTTCTGTAGACATCAATAGAAATTATTTACAAGTATAATTAATAGGAGACCAATTAAAACTTAAAAGTTCAAACATCTTTACCGCCTTTTACACGCCTGGTACGATTAAAAATATTTTCACCTATACCGAACAAGCAAAGCAAGCGCTGCTTTACTGTCAAAGGCTGGCCTACATAAATATTATTTTATCAAAGAGAGAGACTAAAGCAAAATGCAACCAAGCAGGCGTTACGGCAGGCGATACGTCAAGTGCCAATCCACTTTTTCAGAGGCTGGTCCTCGAGTATAGCAAAAGTTCGTACCTCTCTTCATACTGTACTCGCTTGCTCTTACTTTTTAAAATATACCAATGTATATTTATTTTGTTGTGCGCTAATATACTTTTACTATTTAATCAAACGGGATGAACATTAACATAAACGAAACATTTATGTAAATTCTAATGAATGTAAATTCTCACTGAAGATTAACGAGCCTGTCTGCATTGGAAGAAAGCAGTTCAAATAAATAAACTATAAGGTCATTCACATGGAAAACTATTTGTTTAATTTACAGTCATTTAATAACATCAGTAATGATTTCAAATTGCGAAAAAACAATGTAGGAGGAGGAATATTCGACGAGTTTAAACTTACGTAGGTAAATATCATTTATTTATTTATTTATTTATTCTTTTGTGCACAAATTGATGTACATAAGGCGTGCTTAATACCTAGTGGTATTCTCTACCAGCCAACCTTAGGGCTAAATGAATCTGTCGAAAAGGTGCATTAAACTATTGATGAAAAATTGAATAGAAAAAGAAGAGATTATTAAGAGGATAATAATATTAAGTACATGTTTAGTAACATTAATATATATATATATATATATATATATATATATATATAATATATATATATATATATATATATATATATAATATATATATATATAATAATATATATATATATATATATATATATATATATATGCATATAATACATAAGTAATATCAATATTACATACGAATATAGTACGAAATACATATAAATAAATAAATATTATATATTTAAAAAGTAACGTTATAATATATGATAAGTAATGATGATTAAATTTTACACACGATTTGGATCCACAGAGGCCAAAAAATGTTTTTTTAGCCTGCATTTGAAAGAGAATTTACTAGGAGATTTCTTGATGTCTAAGGGAAGCGCGTTCCAGAGTTTAATTGCCTTAACACAAAAAGAATTAGAGTAAAAACCTGTACGGTGAGAAGGAATTTGAAATATTAGATTTTCAGCGGAGCGAAGATTGAAGGAATGTAAATCACCGAGGATTTGGAAATTGCATCTGAGATAAGTGGGTGCACAAGGATCGGTAAGAATAGAAAAAAGCAAGCAGAGTATCCGAATGGATCTCCTTTCGCAAATAGGCAGCCACTGCAGCTGAGAACGGAAGTGTGAAATATGGTCGAATTTACGTAAACCGAAAATATAACGTATACAGTTATTCAGAATCCGATCCATTTTGTTGAGAAGATCTTGTGAAGCATCAGAGCAGCAAACATCTGCATAGTCAATAATAGGTAATACAAGTGATTGGACTAAAAGAGTTTTAGTGCTAGTTGGTAGGAAATGTTTAAATCGATAGAGGGTCCGCAGTACACTAATCACTCGTTGATTTATTTGGCAGACATAATTCTTCCAACTTAACGTGTTATCAATAATTAAACCTAAATCCTTAACGTGAGAAGATAAAGTTATTACACTGTTATTAAAAATAATCGGAGTTACAACATTATTGGTTAAGCTATTGATGTAGTATGAACTGCCTAAAATGATCGCCTGACATTTCGTAACATTGACATTAACACCAAATTTCTCTGACCATAGAGAAATTGCTTCAAGATCAGCATTTAACAAAGAAATAGCATCATTAATGTTCTCTAAACTAGCTTGGAAATAGAGCTGCAAGTCATCGGCGTACAAATGATAAGAGCATTTGAGATTTTTTAAGACAGTGTTGACAAAAAGTGAGAATAAAAGTGGTGAGAGAATACCGCCTTGCGGGACGCCAGAAGTCAAGCAGCTCCAGTCAGATAAATTATTATTGACCTTGACCGCCTGCTGACGACCGCGAAGATACGAAGAAAACCAGCTCAGTTCAACTGACGAGACTCCACCATTCGAAAGAATGTCACAAAGAATATCGTGGTCAACAGCGTTAAAAGCGTATTTATGTATGACCACGTACACTTTTTTACCAGGTGATCCGATTTTCATGATTCTTTTTATAAAGTATATGCTCCAAGTTAATTTTGAAACAAATAACCCTCCTGGAAGGGTACGAAAATCTAAGATGACTGGAGTGCAGCGTACAATTTTTCATCGATTAGCTACTTTTGTAGTAAGTTGATAAAATGTTGCATTACTTTTTACTGAGTGATTCGATTTATTTTATTCTTTCTTAGTAGAGAGGGCTACGTAAAATATATCTACTGATAGGCGTACTTTGCAGTGCAACTTTGTGCTATGCATGCTAATTTCACCGACTCAAAAGAAGTACATAGGTTACATGAGTAGTATATTATAGCTTTAATGGTTTTAATCTTTTTAGTTTATCATTTCGGAAGATTCATTTTTTATTAAATGTAATTACCGACTAATACAAAATTAAAATATGCTTTTATTTTAAATAAAAATGGAAAGAAAAGCATGTGTTAATGCGAAATAATATAAAACAATTAAAATATGCTTGTTTATTGTTTACTTGCTGCCCTTGTGGGACATATTCCTATAAGTCCCGATATTTTTATTATTATGTCTCAACCGTTTTTCGTTCAAATATTACATAAACCCGATAAAATATTGGATTATGCATATATTATGCGGTGATATAGGTAATAATACGATATTTGAAAACAACAACATAAACCTATCGTCGACATCTGCGCTTAGTTTCATTATTTACCAGAGTGCCCAATGGGATTTGTCAGTGGCAATATGTATTCTAATAGCCAACGCTACTATTTAACCATAATAACAAAAATCTGAGCAGTCTATGGATAATATACATATAGGTACGTAGGTGCAAAGCCCATGATCTAGACAAGTAAAGAAAGAAGATTGACTAGTAACATCGGCCCACTTCGTAAAGTCGACGTATAAGAAGTATAATAATTATTTTTATCAAAACACTACTGAAATCACACAATTATGCATATACTATGGAAATTCAAAAACATCATCTTTCATGAATGGCGTATCCACGCCGTCGAAATTTACTAGTCCGTTTTTTTTCTCATTTGATCCCATGTGATCTTAGCTCATTGTTAGAAATAAGGGCACGGATATCTATTTTTTAAATGTAATGAATGTGGCAAACAAGCATGCAGCTCACATTGATGTTAAGTGATGACTGCAGTCTATAGACATCTACATAAAAACCAGATGTCAATATGCAGATGCATTGCCACCCCTGAGACCTAAGCTGTTATGTCTCTGTGATAGTTATTACTGGGCCATACATTACCATCTAACCGGAACACGATAGTGCTGAACACTACCATTTGGCAGCACATAGAGGTAATGCGGTGGTGCCTACGCCCGCGAGCTCTATCGCTAGAGTTCTACCACCGTAAGGTTATCACAAAAGATCTTACAACAAAACGACCGCGCTATCTTTTAGCGACCGATTATGATTAGGTAATACGGTGATTACTCTTTACAACAAACAGTGCGATCTTGTTCCAGTAAGATAGTGATGTACGGATCCATAATTTTGCTGTTTTTCTACCCTTTGTCTCTTTTTCATCTTTTGTCGAGGTTAGAGAAAGTAACAAACAAATCTTGTATTTAATCAAAAACCAGAATGCACCCCTAAAATCACGAATAGGATTCTTCCCAATGTATCATAAGTCTAGACATGGAAGCCATTCCGCCTTTTATTCGCAGCTGTCACGGAATCTGCCATACAAAACAACATTTTAAAGCGTCGGATTTGTGAAAAGATGACATGAATTAGAATATTCTCATACAAAAGCTGGAAGATAAGGATGAATTTCACCAGCAAGTGGTAGCAGACATAAAAGACAAACCTGAGATTGCAGTCCAATAGGTAATTGCCTTCACAAAAATAGATATCGCTCTACTATCAACGTACCTACATTTTTTAAATTCTGTTTTAAAGGGGTTTTGTCACACGACATGTCAACCCCATCGTGCCCAATGCTAACTTAAACCATTGCAAATGTATTGAACTACATTACTAGTGTATATGTATACATCAATGCAAATGTAAGAAAATAGAAAGGAAAATGCTACTGGGTGGGAATTAAATTACATATTTCTTCTGTGATTTTGGTATTCGAATTAGACGACAACATTCATGAAAATTAAATTCAGTTCCTTTACTAGCATACCTGCATTTTAGTGCATTACAAATGTATTCCAAAATTTTTAAAATATTATTCTAACACCCAAGTCCTACCAACATACAGGATACATACAGTGCTCAACACAACAATAAATATTGCACATCGAGCCTACGAAAGAGACGATCAGCTCGTATCGACTTCGTAGACCGTTATCTCTGCTGCACACTGCCTACGTAAGCACCGACAGTCCGGTATTGGTCAAAACTTGATCAAAATTGTCGGCAAACGTCAAATAGGTACGGTGCGAAAGAGATTACGCTCTACAGACCCGAAATAAGTCGAAATCTCCTTCCTAAGCTCGATGTGCAATATTTATTGTTGAGCACTGTACCTACTTTAGTCCTTGATTTTCCTTCATAGTGTTGAATTTCCCTAATGGCCGATTTACATTATCTTAGTGTTTAGGAGAGTATTTTAGTACAACTTGAAAGTCAGTAGAACCGTACTAAAGCAAGTAGTGTTTACATGTTTCAACTAAAGTATTATCCTAAAGCACTCGACTTAACACTAATGGTGAGATTCACAGACCGCACTACGACTTTACTTTGAGCAAAGTATGCTTAGAATTGTCAGTACAGTATGAATTTTGACAGTTCTAAATTTACTTTGCTCAAAGTAAAGTCTTAGTGCGGTCTGTGAATCTCACACTAAAACAATGTAAATCGGGCCTAACACTAATATACAACTTGCTTTATTTATTGCTGATTCAAACTACCTCCGGAATAAAAATCATCGAAATTAGTTCAACCTTTTTAAGGTGAAGACGATAAATAGAGGAAATAGAGGAAATTAAATAGAGGTTTGTATTGGTAATCTTGGTAATCTTGATAAAATAATATTTCCATCTGATTCTGGTTAGCAGTTTTATACATCCTTTACAAACACCGCGGTAAACGCACGTTTAAATGCGAGAACATTTTTTAAATTTCCTACCTTGTACAGGTTCACAGCATTCACTGTACAATACAGCTCCAAGCAAATCTCTAAAAACAGGACCGGTGTGTGTACTATTGACAGCGTAGGTAATAATGAGAGCTCGAAGCTGACGCGACGCCGCCACTCTGAATTTTAAATTACTCTTTGCTGAAGCGAATCTGCTGAGCCAGCCAACAAATAACATGGAGCAACAACAGACATGTCGCTTGTTTCACTGAAAAGCGAAATATACGAGTATGTACGAACGACCCAACACGTATTCCACGGCAAGAATTACTATCCTGATTTCTAGTAGTTATCCTGTAAATAAATTACGATACTAATCGGTCCCGATTGATTTTAAAATGTATATGATTCAATTATAATTTTTACATTACCTATAATCCAACCGTTGCTTTCTTAGACCTACCGAATACACATAAAGCTCGCTATTTTTCTCTAGCAATTTTTTATACCGCTAATAGGCACGAAGTTTTCGTATCGCACCACCTACCCTGTAAGGGACTTGGCGTGATGATACATACATACACTCTACAAACATTTCACACTACAATTTATGAAAATGAAATTATGTGTTTTACGGTATCAAAAACTTACATGTAAAAAGAGTCACAAAAATAATTTGCTGAAATATGAGAGCATGCCATAACAATTCACATTCCAATAACAATGCGAGCAAATTGCTGGATTATTGGCTCGGCTCGCAAATATTACTTCACAGTGCAGTCCGTTACGGTCTTACGGTATAGCCACAGTCTAAAGAAAACGAACATGTTAACTACCTACAGTCATCCAACGGACGAGTAATGTCAGAGCAATCGTGAGGGGCGTGCGACGCGAGGGACGGAGGAGGCGGTACCAAGTAGCCCATACAAAAACTGTCAACTACTTGGTACTGAGCGATAAGGGGTGAGATTTAAATATTTCTTGCACTAAGTTTTTGGAAATAAGATATTGAAGAATTTGAAAATATCTTTACTGCTAATATTTATTTTCATTTTCATTTGATAATAGTGTCTGTTATTTTTCACTTTATGTATTTACATAATAGTTATTAACAGTGTACCTAATGTTTTTTTTTATAAATCAATACATACTGAATAGATTTCTTTGACGAGTCTTATTTCTAGTTAATCTTTACTTTAGATATTTTATTTCTTTGTTTGTTATTCGGATGGACGTTTGAACTCATGGATGGCAGATAAGAAGATTGGTAGAATGATTGGTAGACTTGTAAACTGGAAAACCAGCACACTACTTCGTAGACTGGGAGAATGGCAGACTGGCAGAATTTTAATATGATAGACTGAGATATGATAGACGTTTCAGAAAATAAATCCGGTTTTTTGATTTTATGTCATTCAAAAGTCCTCAAGTTTTACGTGTGTCAAATTTAAAGCAGCATTTTTTATGAAGGTGGCAGATAAGCATGCTGTTCACGTTGATGTTATGACTCCAGCCTAAAGACATTTACACAAAACCGGCGATCAAAATGCAGATGCGTTGCCAACCTTGAGGCGTCACATCGCGCATTTTTTCTCTGTAATAGTTATTACGGGCTTTTTTCTTTTTACTTAAGAATTTCAATTACCTTGCAATATAAACTGACATGAAACACGACCGTAATTTAACTAAAAACTAAATTTGACAACCCAGAAGCATTTGGGCATATGTGAAGGAAGGCGGCATTTTGCAAAACTTCAAAGACGATAAACTAAAAAATATGGTATATAGGTCACATTAATGATAATACGACTGAATAGCACAATGGCTAGCTGTCTGAAATAATTAATCAATAAAAAAGGGGAATTCTGTGCAGGAACGTTGCATCTCCTAAGAATAAAGCAAGTCAAAATAAAATTAAAATTCATAACAAAAAGTCGCAAAATAAATTCCCTAAGAAATGAGAGTTTGCTATAATAATTTACATTCCAATAACAATGCGAGCATATTGCTGGATTATTGGCTCGGCTCGCAAATATTACTCCACAGTGCAGTTGGATTCTTGTTATTATTTGCCGAAAAAAAATAAGTACACTTGTTTACACATCTTTTAATGTAAACAAAGTCATATAGTAACGGTAAAATTATAGGACAGTGGCGAAGTGTCTGAAATGATCAAATGGTGAAAAAAAAGGATAATTTTATGTAGAAACGTTGCATTTCCTGAGACTAGAGCAAGATAATAATAATATGTTTAGATTAGTTTATGCAGTGATTTCGAGACCAAATGTGTATCACCAAATTGAAACGAAGCACTAATCTGAGGATGAGATGCACAGACGCCACTACGACTTTACTAGCCGAACTCTCAATGCTTATTTTGTTTTACGTATCAGCTCTATTTTACTTTATTGTTCCCAAAGTAAAGAGTTTTGACATTGACCTATATGTATTAACGTACTAAACAAGACACTTATCTAGATTGCACGGTCACCGTCAGCATAAGTCAATTTACCACACTTTCACATCACATAGTGACAGTTGAAGTGGAAATGACTCCAACACAAACTTAAAAAATACGTAGGTAATAGGCGGTATATGCCGCAATTAAGCGCTATTCAGGTTTCGCTGCTGTATTTTGTATGAAATTCCGCGACTAGAGCGGAACATAGGCGGTACATCGGTATTGTATCGGTAAGCGGTATTGTTAGGTTAGGATCCCACTGCATTAGTAAGTATTAGTAGTATTTCGTTCATCCAGATATGCTGCGAACCTGATTATTACGTATATTTATGATTTAGAGAATAATAATATGTATCTCTCTAGCTTGCCTGTCAAAATATGGCCGCTAGTATTTCCACGTGTGATGAACGATGTCATTTTGACACATCTGTTAATTCAATTTCAAACCAGAACCAGCTTTTTGTTCCTAGATTAACCTCATTAAGTTTTGACACTTTTGACTCGTCTGTGAAACAAAATTAGAATTGAATGTTATAATTTCGTAATTTATAATCTCGCATTTAGATTTATAAAAAATATATTAATAATTTGAATAATATCAATTAAAGCTAACGCTCTCGAAATCTTGACTCGATCAAAACTAATCCATTCTGCTACTAAAAAAAGTATAACATCAGCCAATGTGACCCTGGCATCGTCTAATCGACTTCTGATGAAGCAATATTAAACTGTATATTGGCTACATTAGCAGCATTAACGGTAATGGTGGTATCATCAATATAATAATATTACGGTTGCGTCCCAGGGACTTGCCGATGTAGATGAAATTTTATTATAGAAACACAAGATCCATGAGTATAATGTACGTTCTCGTATGCTTAATTTTTAGATCTATTTTTTATTCTAACTAGTAAGACATTGTTTAATTTGGACGAAAAACATGCTAACCTATCACGTGATACTTTTGTCTTAAAGTTACTAATCTAATCTAAAAATCTTGTGGCATTGACAACTTTTGGGCGTAGGACCAGAATGTCCTACAAAAATTGTAGGACAATGTGGCTGTTAAATTATTTGAATGTTAATTAATAAAAAAAAATGAGCTAGTAAATATATTTCATGACCTTGTCATAATACATTTTGGAGAAACCTTTGATGTAACCTTTAATTTTGTAGGACAAATATTTTCTCGGTTTATTTAGATACCGGTTAGATTTTTTCTGTTTTTAATTCGTCACATCAACATCTTTCATCACTGCTGCCCTGCCTGATGGTAGCTAATAGTACCATTTACCAAAATTGTTGTAAGGAAAAAACGTGGGCGCCTAGTCGAAATGAAGCTACTCACGAAAAATCTGCTCGTTAGTAAAAAAAGATAAAAAGGTTCTAGGGAACCCGTACTATTAAGAGTATGTGTGAAATAAATCATTAAAAAGAGTGAACATTTATATTTACGGCAAGTAGAGGTTAAGAAAGAAAAATAACAATATTTTCAGCGGCAGCGGTGAGTAACTTATAAACCAAGATTTTAAAAATGTAATTAATTGTTATCGAAATATTGATACGAGTCGAAGCATAAGTAGCTAGTAGTAGGTACTATTGGGTTTTTTTAATTTAACTATTTTTCGTTTTCCGAGTTCCCGATTGGTATAGTGCCCGGGGATGTCAATGGGTTCGCCACCATACAATATGAAACAAAACATAGCTGACAAATCTTGAGCGTTTGTATTATTATTAGTATTTACGTTTGACGTTTACGTAAATGCTATAAAATTTATTTTCATGATACTGTATATTTCACATCGAAGGAAGGCTGATTGGTCTGTGTTCACATCCAACCTTTCTAGTTTAGTCGAGCTTAGGAGAGACACAATCGGTTAGTTCCGACATCAAAGAAATCTCTGTTGCACACAGCTTACGTAGGTAAATACTGATAGTGCGGAATTGGTTCCTAAAGTCGATGTGCAAAATTCATTGCTCGATTGTATCAAGCGCACCGCTCGTAGCAAGTGCTATGAGTCCCCATCTGCGCTTGCTACGCAATTTCAGAAGCTCAGTACTGACTGAGTGAGTTGCTGAAATTGGCTACGGAGCCGATATACTAATTGTTCGGGTTCGATCTCGGGGTTGGGAAAAAAGAATATAAATAAAAGAAAAACTATTAACCGCTAAGGTTTTTATAGTAATGCGTCCGATAAAAATTCTGTCAACATTCTCAACATATGGGACTGGTGTAAATAGTAATAGTATCGGTTCTGAAACCTAGGCAAAATCGGCGTACATACATTAAAAATAATAGGTTGGGGAAAAAGTCTTTTCGCATTATAGTATGTATGAACTTGTATTAAAATCTCTTTGGCTGTAGTATTTGTACGAGTATCTGGCTGGTTTTGGTATCATTGAAAGTTAAAATTTTAAAGAACATAATTTCAAATTCAAATTAGGCAAATGTGTGATTTTCATTTGTTTTTCGTACTGTCAAGATGAGTGAATCTAATGAAGAAATTCGATACATTTTAAAATTTTACTACAAAAAAGGTAAAAATGCAACGCAAGCCGCGAAAAAAATTTGCGATGTTTATGGACCTAGTGCAGTGTCTGTGAGAGTAGCACAAATTTGGTTTAAGCGTTTTCAATCCGGAAATTTTGATGTCAAAGATGCACCTCGCTCTGGTCGCCCTAGTACGGATAAAATGGATGCCATTTTTGAAAAAGTGGAGCAAGATCGACATATCAGTAGTTACGACGTAGCTGAAGAACTGAGAATTGATCACAAAACAGTTTTGGCGCATTTAAAAAAGCTGGGTACAAAACAAAAGCTCGATATTTGGGTACCTCACGAGCTCACTGAAAGAAACCTAATGAACCGTGTACTTATTTGTGATTCTTTATTACGACGTAATGAAACCGAATCATTTTTTAAGAAGCTGATAACTGGTGATGAAAAGTGGATCACGTACGACAAGAACGTGCAAAAAAGGTCGTGGTCAAAGGCCGGTCAGGCTTCACAGACTGTGGCGAAACCCGGGTTAACTCGCAATAAGGTGATGTTGTGTGTGTGGTGGGATTGGAAGGGCATTATTCATTATGAGCTATTACCACCAGGCAGGACTATCGATTCTGAACTCTACTGCAAACAACTGATGAGATTAAAGCAAGAAGTTGAGAGAAAGCGGCCGGAATTGATCAACAGAAGGGGTGTGGTGTTTCATCATGATAACGCTAGACCTCACACATCTATAGCCACTCAGCAAAAATTAAGAGAGTTTGGCTGGGAGGTGTTAATGCATCCGCCGTATAGTCCTGACCTTGCACCTTCAGATTTCCACCTGTTTCGGTCTCTTCAGAATTCTTTATGCAATGTTAGGTTAACATCACGAGAGGACTGCCAAATCCACTTGTCGCGGTATTTTGATGAGAAGTCCCAAAATTTGTATAGCAATGGGATCATGTCCCTACCTACAAGATGGCAAAAGGTTATCGACAAAATGGTAGATACATACCTTAGTTAAATTTAAATAAACTATATTAAAAAATGTTTTGAATTATCTTAAAAAATGCGAAGAAACTTTTTCCCCAACCTAATATATTTACCGGCCGAATTGAAAACCTCCTTCTTTTTGAACTCGGCTAAAAAGTGGCAGAATATTCATTGCATCGCTAATTATAAAGCATTAATGATTACCATATGCAATGTAGAGCTACGAAATCATCGAAACCGTTGAAAATGTATACAAAGGATTAATGCACATGTGTGCTAGAATAAAAAAAGTCACAAATGAACCATGAACCCTCTCACAAATGAACCAATGAAATACATGAACCCTGAAATCATGATTTAGAAATGAGCTAAAAAGTCTGTATTCAAGTAGATTACAGACTTTTTAGCTTTTTACCTTACCAAGGAATTGGCATACAGATAGAAGACATTCACTTACAATTTTAAGAATGTTGAGATTGTACCAGGAACATTTCCAAAGTAATGAAAGTAAGTAGGTAGATATTCTTGGGCGGAAACCGGTGACAAGCGCAGCGGAAACAGGAAACAGAACCTACTTTCACGCCCACCGCCTTGATGAGGTCACGGACACGAAAATATATCAAAATAAATTGTATACAAACAACGGATACATCTTGTCCTAATGTTTGTAATAATGTTTGTTACATAAAAGCGTATAGTACGAGCAATAAAAGCGCCAAATTAAAGGCGGTTATGAGGAAAAACTTCGAAGCAAGGAGTATGTGGTTGAAGGTTATTAATTTCATCTCGTATGATTTTCGTCCATTTGATTTGCATGATTTTAATCTTAATATACATAATCAAAACATAACGACAGCTAGTGCAGTCAGTCAACCGAACGATGGCGGCTAAACCATTCCAATAGATCGGTAGTACCTAAATATAACAACGCGGGGTTGGCGTATCCCGCGAACCCGCAATAAAACTACTGTCTTTAATTTCTAAAGTTCACTCGCATGTGTTATTGCGAAAAATAAATAGTACAATTATTAAGTGAACAGCGACATCATAACGATATTGTATAAACTGCAAATTGTATCATATCGTTTTTATAGCTAATCTAAAGTTATCAATGGATGTCGTTCACCGACACTAAATCGGCTAAAAATCAAAAACGGAAAGCAAAATTTGACGCATCGATGTGGGACTTCGGTAGCTTAGTGGTAAAGGGGCTGGACTGGTTATCCTGAGGTCGCAGGTTCGATTCCTGTCCGAAGTCAAATTTTTCTTTCCGTTTTTTCTTTAATTTCTAAAGTTCACTCGCATGTATTGTGTTATTGCGAAAAATAAATAGTACAAAAACTACTGTCACTGCGACCATCAATCTGTTGTGTGTCATTAGGGGAGAAGAGTTAGTCATAGAAGAGTTAGGCGACTAACTCCCTAATGACACACAACATTGTTGTTTCTATTTTTGGGGAAGTCCTTTGTCCAGTAGTGAACGTCTTTCGGCAGAAGTGATGATGATGAATAAACGATTTACGCGTGTAGTTGTATTGAAGCTTGTAAGCAACTTTACTAGCCAACAAACTGCTTATCAGTTTGGCAAGAAGTAGTTCAATTTTATTATATTATATACCTACTTAAATTAAATGAAATAAAAAATATAAGTATCTCGCAAATTGAGCAATATTATTTAAACGCATTTATTATTTATTCCTCAAAATCTTAATATTCCATCCACAAATCCCTAGGCAGAGTAACGAGGTTATGTTCCAGAACAATATTAACATATTTGAGTATCAAAATTTGGCTTTTAAATTTTCGTTTCACTCCAAGGCCGTAAAGAACCGCATAATTCACAGATACAATACATTATACATTATATTTGTCGCATTGCGACCCCAATGGCCGATATTTTAATTAAAGTTGCCTTGTCGTTGTCATCGCTTATTGGTGGTAATATTTCTAGAATAAATGAATTCAATAGCTTATACGGTAACAATAATTAATGAAATCACCTAAACGTACCAACTCATTTTTCATAACACGCTCATCTTGTGTGCTTATGTTAATTGCTAAAAAAAATCATAAGGCGCTCTACAATTTATGTAGAGCGCATTTTAGAACGATTTTACTTAAGAGCTTATTCTAAGATAATAAAATGGGTGCTTTAATATATTTTAATAATATTAAGGCATGATTTGTAATATCGGTGTAGGTATGTAGGTCATAGCAGAAATTCTAATTAGCAGTAATGGAAGGCGCGTTCACCTGGAACTAGTTGGAAGTGCAACGTGTCTCGATTCGATTAATGTTTTAAACATTATGTGCCTATGTAGGTATAAACCTAAATTCATTATACATTTTAGTTGCTTATAATATCATAGATCAATTTAATATTTATAGGTTAGATATTATCAAATCAGATGATGTGAGACAAGTGTGAACCTACAATCGAAACCGGTGTGTTTATAACAATGACTACTTTACACAAAACTTTTTAAATAAGATACAAGCGAAGAAAGATCAGTCTTTTATCATCGCCAATGTCGACGGTTAGCATAATATTATATTCACCTGACTTCAGTCAAGCACGGCATGGACATACTCAGCGCCAACATTCTATACGGAATAAAATATTCATTGGCAGTGGCATCTTTTCAGCTGTTGGACCGCCTGTCTGTCTAATTTATCGCATTCGCTAAAGATAAGCCTTATTGTTATCAATTTGGCGGCAAACTATCCTTTGTTTATTTCTGAAAAGAATACGAATATGGATAGTCATTTAGTTTCTCAAAAGTTTGTTTACCTTACTATTTTCCGGTCTATGTATCGTCGCGTTATTAATGCATCTATAAAATACTATACTCTTATTTGAAATCATCGTTTGCCATAAATGTAAACAAAATTAGCCAATTGCCAATAAAATCCATACATTTTACAATGTATTCTGTGATATCCACTCCGTTCAACCTCTAAATACCTATTAATTATAATCTGCGAACATTGATCCGCGGTTTGTTTAATTAAAACCGACAGAAGCGACCTTTGAAAGGGAATTGGTATTATTGAACACCCGGGATTTCGAAATTCCGGTCCACACGATGGATTGAATTATGAAAATGCCGTTAGACTAGAGGCATAATATCGTACTGCCAGGTTAGTTACCCCGAGCGGCACATGTGGCAATGAATGCCTAAGTGGTGCACACGATATCTATTCAAGGCTTGCTCAATGCCGGTCAGTAAACAAGTCCCTTTCATTGCCTGAATCCTGCATGTCACCTCGTACTCCCGTAGCCTAGTGCGCGCCTGCACGAATATTAAAACAGTTTCAGGGGAAGCACTATCGCTCGGTTCGCTTAATATCCTTGTTTTACGTGCGCTGAAAGTGAAAAAAGAATACTTTTAGGTTCAGTATTTACAAAAAAAGAGATCTACACTGTCTGCCTGTTATGGGACTATATTTCAATCTATACTTTATATCTAAACTAATATTATAAAGCTGAAGAGTTTGTTTGTTTGTTTGCTTGCTTGAACGCGCTAATGTTAGGAACTACTGGTCCGATTTGAAAAAATCTTTCAGTGTTAGATAGCCCATTTATCGAGGAAGGCTTAAGGCTATATAACATCACGCTAAGATAAATAGGAGAGGGTACATAGCAACCGCGCGAAGCCGGGGCGGGCCGCTAGTCTGAAATATTCACAATGTATATGTAGTGATGGCGTATGTAGGTAACCCGCAAACAAAATGAATTTAACGAAATATCAGCGTAAGTTGTTCCTCAACCAACACAAAGCTGAGTTGCTGTTGAAGTTTCTACTCATAACTCTATCACAATAATAACTTTAACCAATTAAGACAGCGCAGGGTAGAATCTACTGGTCGTAGAACCTGAAATGGCCTGAAAGTTCCTTGGGGAGTGTAGGGGACCTCTGAGAGAGGATATCAATGACAAACAAGCATACTGTTTATAAATTGGTGGTAAGTAATACTAGCCTATTATTGTTCAATATTTTTTAAAATTGACAATTAGTGTTTGTCGGCGCTTCAACCGCCGCACCGACGGTGTCTGAGGGGACTGCGGGGGCAGCGGAGAGAAAAACTAGTCGTACTAAACTAGGTGGTAGGGTACCACCTATACTAAATCTTTTCTACACACCACTTGCCGATAGCTCACCGACCTTAAAACATTAAAATTGTAAAATTAATTAAAGTGAACTATTGTGTTAGTCGCCTTCTTTTATTCTATCCAAACTCTTATGTTCAATATCGAACATAAAGTGGCGACCGTGAAAAATACGAATACACCTCTACTTTATATCGGACACGAAACCGATACCGCGTGGCAGAGCCGTCGGGACGAATATCAAGCAAGATAGCAAGTCTTTTCGCAATCAAGCCAGACGAAGAAAGAAGTGCTAGAATCTACAAGATTGCTTCAAACAAACCCGTGCGGCAGCTCATGTTCAAGATACGGTCAAGACATCCCAAAAAAAAACACTTTGCAGCCAGCGCGAGCTCGCCCAGCTGATCTCCAGCCAAGTCTACGCACCACAGCAGCGGTTTGCCAGCCAAAAGTGAGCCCGTTCCATTATTCTCTATCATTCCCATCCTTCAATTACTATTTTATTTGTGCGAACAGAGAGAGTCGTTAATTACCTACCCACTATAATAGTGCAATGGTTAACGAATTTATCGTTTTTATTCAGCATCCATCAATATTGTAGTGTTAATTTAAATAATTAGCCTTTATTCTATATTATTTATTGATTTCCGAGTGAATAAGAACAAAAACAGCCTATTTTGTTGAACATTGCCTACTCGCACAATTTAATTACCCACATACCTACCTCAATATTATAGTGTGCTCTTTCATCAATACAAAGCTCAGGTTTTAATGTCGTCTATCCATTCGTATTAATTTACGCCTACTTTACGACTTAAAAGTCTGAACTGCAATAAAGCACAAAAAACAAAGCAATCAAGTGCAAATAGTTATACCTATAATATATAGAATAGCTAAACCTATTCAAAGCGCAGCTGACACAGCTGTACCTATTTATCGTACATAGTTACACTTATTGTGGCCGTTTACGCTATTCACTTCGTATTCACTTTGATATTTGTTAAGCAAACGCACTCACTGGTTTTAAATAATAATTACATAGACTATCAATCTTAACAGGTTTATTGCCTGTCATTCCCTACAATATATTTCCGCAAATACCTATAATTGATCAAAAATCACTATCATCCTTGAATTAAAAAAAAATCCTATCTGCAATTAGGTATACAATCACTTAAATTATCAATTCCAGTTGTACTGCGGCCTTCGCTCTCGCACTAGCGTCGCATCCAGTATCGGCGCATGCACTGCTGTCGTGCACTTAATCCTGCTGCAAGTGGCTGAGCGCCTGCGTCACCGCAACCATCAGCTGATCCATACCGGTTTCCGTAACAGCCGGCAAAGCGAGGAGCGTACCGTAAACTACCTATTTGTTATCGTTTACTTAGTTTATTAATTAGTCGTGCGTTCACATCGGTATCATGGAACTTAACTACAAGTCTTTAAATTTAAAACGTGCTTCCATTAAGGGACGCGTTACTAAATTTATCAACCAATTAGATGAATTTCAAGTTCAAAGGCTTTCTTTTACCGAGGTTAACGTGTTGACACAAAAGGTAGTTAGGATTGAGGCGTTGTTTGTCGAGTTCGACAGCGTGCAGAATCAGATTGAAGCGATGGATGAGAAAAATTTAAGCCTTGAATTAGATACCAGGGAAGCTATTGAACAAACTTTCCACCAATCAATCGCCAGGGCTAGGGAGATAATAACACAAAATAGCTCGACAAAGAAGTCCTCACTGGAGCACAGCAGCAGTTTCACCACCGTGGACGAGGAAAACCATGAAATAATTGGGTTTCGTTTGCCAGTTATTAAAATAAGTAATTTTGATGGTACGTTCTATAAGTGGTTAGAGTTCCGCGATACTTTTAGTTCATTGATACATAACAATTCTAAAATTAAAAACATACATAAATTTCATTATTTAAATTCGTACCTGGAGGGTGAAGCGGCTCGTGTGATCAGTAATCTTGAAGTTACTGATGATAATTATGCCGAAGCATGGAATATTCTGTGTGAGCGTTATAATAATGTCCGTCAGTTAATTAACAACCATCTTAAATCTTTATTCAGTATTGAACCTTTGCGTGAGTCTGATAAATCTCTCAGATTTCTTGTAGACCACATAACAAAAAACCTACGTGCGTTATGCATTTTAAAACAACCTACTGACCATTGGGATACCATAATTATATATATGTTTGCAGCAAAATTGGACAGCAATACACGAGTTAAATGGGAGGAATACATTCACACTAATATTAGTGATTCGGAGATGCCGACCCTACATAATTTCTTGTCGTTTGTGAGAGGTCGCGCTGACGTTCTAGAGTCTGTTTATCGCAGTAAACTGGACACAAATAATAATAAAACAGTAGCGAACCAATTTCATGGCATAAAGAAAAATACTACGTCTCATACAAAGTCATTTATTGGCACAAACGTAAATGAACAGGCATCTCAAAGCTATAAAAAATGCATTTTTTGCCATTGTGATTCTCATCGTATTTATGATTGTACCCAATTTAAAATGAAAGCTATTGAGGACAGGCAAGACTTTGTGAACAAGTTAAAACTATGTGTAAATTGTTTGCGTCAAGGTCATAATAACCGTACATGTAGACTTCCAGGGACCTGTAAAATTTGTAGGAAACGTCACAATACTTGTCTACATAGATCTATAGAATCAGACACAAACATTGCAAATTCTCAATCCGTTTCGATGTCAGCTGTCTCGGCTTCTGAGACATTGCTATGTACAGCCTTAGTGGATGTAGTTAATTTTATTACTGGTCAATCAATAACCGCCAAAGCATTATTAGACAGTGGCAGTCAATCGTCATTTATAACTGAGGCACTTAAAGAAAAACTAAATTTGACCTCATTGAGGTCGGATGCTAAAAATGTCGTTGGTATAGGTAATACAGTTTTTAAGCTTAAGGCTGAGCGTTGTAATATTAAAATTAAATTTTTTTTTTTTTTTTTTTTTTTTTTTTCATTTATTCAACCATACTTAAAACTATTTTACAATTTGAACTACATCAAAAAGCCTGAAGAGGTTTGTGCTGATGCAGGTATTCGTTCAACATATAAAATTCATAACAAGTAGGAACAGTATTCCATCTTACCAACGGATACAATGTTAAGTAAATGTCTTAATATTAATGTGTTATTTTACAAAACAATGTAAACAATTAAAATGTATTACACCTAATCACAATTTGCTTTTGATAAAAGTTGAGAAAAAATAAATAAATAATAATAATAATAATCTTTTCCTGATATCTGATATCTGAATACAAAAACTCAATTAGGTAGGTATCATACACCGATTCAATAATTACAAATAGGTACAATGAGGGTATATTTACAATTACTGACCGAGCGAATGAATGAATGAGCTCGAGGTGCCGAGCACGGAGCACGGTAACAATAAAAACTGGTTTCAGGCTACATTCCGCAATTCACAGTACAGGGTGTATTGTTACTTAGTGTTTTTTTTTTTTTTCATTGAGCCCATTTCCTATATTTATTATATGGGTTTAAAATATATATATATATATACACACATACATAAAATATAGATACATATTCATATATATATATACAGTATATATAAAATTAAATATAGATATATTTTCAGTGTAATAGGTATAAAATGATTTAGGTAATGTTGTTTTGATAATATTTTTTATATATCCGTTTATAGTTCATTGCGTTAACGTTCTGTACTGTATCGAGAGGCAATTCATTTTGTAAATTTGGAATCATGTATTTTATAGTGCGCCTTCCGTAGAAGTTGTTTATTTTAGGTATTGTAAGTTTTTGTTGAGATACTTTTCGTGTCGTTATTTGATGCGTTATAGGTATTTTTATGTTGTCGTTTCCGAATTGTTCTATCATAAGTTGCATTTTGACTCTGGTATGAACAGGCATTACGCGGCAGTATTGAAATATTTTTAAAACGTCGTCTTTATAAGTAGTTTTTATTTTTTTAGGTACAATTAGTTTTAATAATCTACTTTGCAGCATGAATATTCTGTCGAGATATGTTTTAAACGTTCTACCATAGGCTGTTAGTCCGTAGGATACAATAGATTCTGCTAAGGCCGAATAAATGTTCTTTAAAATTAGTAAGGGTACTTTGGGCTTAATAATATAGAATTGAGCCAGTAAGGCCCTCAGTTTTTCACAAACCAAGTCCACGTGATATTTCCAGCAGAACCTATTATCTACGATAAGTCCAAGGTACGCATGATGAGTAACCTGCTCAATAGCTTTACATTGACAATTTTTTTGTATTATTGTGCAGACAAACATGACTGTGAGCTATAATTTTACATGTTTTAACATTTTGAACGTAGCTAGAATGGACATGTATTAGTTTAGTTTTGGAGGCATTCAATATAAGTCCAACATCATGTGCCCATTTAGCTACTTGGGTAAAATCATTTTGCATCCACTCAGCAGCTTTAGTTATATCTTTACTGGCAGCTACCAAACAAGTATCATCTGCATACTTATAGGTTGAACAATTTTGTATAATATTTTGCATATCATTCACATATGCTAAGTAGTGAAGGGGGCCAAGAACCGATCCCTGTGCGGTTCCAGATGTCACGTGATGCTCTTTACTAAAAGCGTCACCCACTTTTACAACATATTTTCTGCCAGTCAGGTAGTCTTTACACCAATTAAGTAAGGGTCCACGCACACCAGTGTTATCTAGTTTTTTAATTAGGATATCGTGCTTTAAAGTATCAAAAGCCTTACTAAAATCAATAAACAAAAGCAATACGTGTTTTTTATCATCAAGGTAAGTGTTAATTTCATCAGAGAAATTTGAAAGAAGCTGTGTAGTGGATTTTTTACGTTGGAACCCATATTGGTCTTTTGATAAAACATTGTTCCATGCGTAAAAGTTATGTATCTGGTCACAGATATATTTCTCTGCAATTTTGTCAATAATTGGCAGAATTGTTATTGGCCTATAATTGTCGTACTCATTGTGACAACCTTTTTTAAATATTGGGCGTACAATGCCAGTTTTAAGTTCTGATGGAAATTTGCCTGTAAATACACTTCTATTTATAAGTTTGGCTATTACGTTACTTATTTTATCACAAATTCTTTTGATATCTATGCAGCGAATGTTATCGATTCCTGGAGATTTATTGACATTTAAACCTTTTATGATATTAGAGACATTTTCGCCGGTTGCTTTTTTGAAATACATAGATTTATTTTCGGCGAACGTATAATCTATCTCGTTAAGTAGTGGCTTCGTGCAATTCAGCATAATCTTTTTCACACTCTTATTAAATTCTTCAGCAAATCTATTTGCAATGGTTTTAGATATAGAAGATCCTCTGCCAAACGATTTGAGTATAACATCATCTACAGATTTCGTTTTACGTCCTGATATATTGTTTATTATCTGCCATAGTTTTCTAGGGTTCCCTTTATTTTGGTTTATGTCATTTTTAAAATATTTGTTCCTACATTTTTCTATATATTTATGAATTTTATTTCGCAGCTTATTGTAATTTAATCTTAATATTTTATTGCCTGTATCATTTTTCCATTGAGAGAAAAGTTGATCTCTTTTTAAACATAGGTTATTGATTTTATCGTTTATCCACGGTAGTATATTTCGCTTACTTGAGTTATTAATACATTTTTTATATGTGCATTGCTTATAACATGCCAAGAAGCTCTTTTTAATGGATTGATATATTTTATCAGGACACTCTGTATTTAATTTATTTTTTTCATTCCAATCTATGTCCCGTAGTAACATATGTGTTTTGTTATTATTTATTAATTTTAAAAATTTTACATCCTCCTGTATTCGTGACTGCGATAAACCAACGCAAGACAGTACGATCATGCGATGGTCAGCCAATACTGTGTCGAGTACCGCCGTGTGTAGATCTAACGAGCGCGACTTCGCAAACAAGTGATCAATGCAAGTTTTACTGACAGTGTTACTTCTGAATTCTATTCTTGTATATTCAGAAATCGTGCTCGTTAGACCGCAATCGGACATGGCGCTAATGTAATGCTCCCGTATGATATTATTTGTTTTTAAATCTATGTTTATGTCGCCTAGCAGATAAGTATCATAATTAGAGAGTGAAGTGTTGCATAGCAAGTGCTTAATTTCTTGTATATACAGATGTTTACTATCATTCGGTGGCCTGTATATTGCACAGATGTAGGCTGAATAGTTAGTATGTGGTGTATGCAATTTACCTACTATTGATTCACAATGAATTAGCGAGGTATTAATCAACGTAAAAGAGTGAATGTTTTTTACATAAACAATAATACCACCGCCCCTCCTATTTTTACGTAGAAAACTAAACATTTCATACCCACTTAGTTGAAATAGCGAGACAGTGCTTTCCTTTATGTTAACTTCCGTTAGTATTAGGACATCGATAATTATTTTAGAATAATTGAGAAATTGAACAACATGACAAAAGTTTTTTGTTAATGATCGAATATTAATGTGAGCTAAATTAAGGCTAGAATTAACATGGGGAATACAATTATAGAAATCGTTTATATTATTACAATTTAAATGTTCTGTGTGATTAATGTGGTCAGAGTCGGGGGTGAGAGTGCCCATAGCGAGTAGGTATCTACTATCGTAACCGAGCCTGCTGGCCATTGGACAAGTCAACTAACGGGGTTAATTTTTCAAGATCTTCTAGACTTCTGATTATTATAGGCTTATCCTTATCACCTTTACGTGCGAGAACTTTACCATCTTTAAACCAAACATATTTATGAGCCGGTCTTAATGCTTGTTGCGCCTTCCAGAGCAAAGTTTTGTTGAATTTTGTTAAGGCCCTTCTGAGGTAGATTTTAGAATGTGACGATTCATTCGGGGTGTTATTGATGACGTTACCAACAAGTATATTTTCCTTTTTAGCTGTTTGTATCCATTTTTCTGCCTGTTCACTGGTTTTAAGTTCAATTTGTAGTTGGCCTTCTTTTTCATATCTACCTTCTATCCAAGTTACGTTTTTAATCTCAGACTCATTTATTTTTAGATTTTTTGCAATATTTGAAGCTATTTCTTCTAGATCTTCTGTTTTAGCAATACCCACTACTTCTATAACTTTATTTAATTTATCTTGCTCCAGCTGCTGTAATTGTTGTTGTAGTGACCCGATCTTCAGCTCAAGATGAGTATTTTTATTGGAGAGGTTTATATATTTCTTTTTCATATCTCTCATTTCCTCGTTCTGTATTTCTAGAGCTCTTGTAAGATCTTCCACTTTCTGACAACAGGAGCTAGTTGTATTTTCAATTGACACTAGCTCTTTCTTCAATATTTTCTTCATTTCACTGGTAATTTCACGCATAAATTGTTCGACGTCCAATGTGCAACTATTTATATTAATAGTGCCAGATCTTGAGTTTGGATCAAAGGTTAGTTCTTTTAGCGTTGTTACATCATGTTTAGTATTACCACAAATTACAGGCAAAATTCCTAAAGTAATGTTGAACGTTTCTCATCTAAACTTAAAATCATTTGAGCTTGCTGACCCCAGCTTTTATGAGCCATCTGAAATAGAACTGCTTATCGGTGCTGACTTATTTTGGGATATAATTGGAACCAATCAGCACTCTTTAGGTAAAGGCAGTCCTATCCTACATGATTCAAAATTAGGTTGGCTCATTGCAGGTCCTATGCACTATAACACTCAATGCAAAAATATTGTTGGTGATGTCAAATGTAATTTAATTAATATTAATAACGATGTTATTGAAAATTGTTTAACAGAAATTCACAATGATTTAAAACGTTTTTGGGAGCTGGAAAGCTTGCCACAAAAACGCCTAATTACAGATCAAGAGAAAGCTTGCGAACTTCATTTTTTACAGCACACAACTCGGACTGAGGATGGACGTTTTTGTGTCAAGCTACCGCTTCTCGATAATCCAGATTGCCTAGGTGAATCATTTTTTATGGCAAAAAGTAGATTTTTCAATCTGGAACGAAGATTTCGCAAGCAACCTGACCTTAAGTCAGCCTATGTAGAATTTATTAATGAGTACCATAATCTAGGTCACCTCTCCACATCAGAGAAAGACCATCCTGAGAATGCCTACTTTGTTCCGCATCATCCGGTCATACGCGAAGACAGTGAGTCCACTCGCCTTCGTGTCGTGTTTGACGCATCAGCTCGCACTACATCTGGTCTGTCTGTAAATGACATTCAAATGATAGGGCCTACAGTTCAAGACTCTCTATTCAATATCCTCATACGATTTCGACAACACCGTTATGTCCTATCGGCAGATATTGAAAAGATGTACCGGCAGGTTATAATAGACGAGTCTGATCGAAATTTACAGCTGATTTGTTGGCGTGATGCGGAAGATAAGCCATTACAGACACTCAGGCTAAAAACGGTAACTTATGGTTATGCCAGCGCCAGTTATCTGGCTACAAGATGTCTGTGGCAACTTGGCGAAGAATGTGATGATGATGAGATTAAAACCATCATACAAAACGATGTGTACGTTGATGATTTACTCACTTCAAATGATTCTGAAGATCAGATGATTTCAATTCAACAATCCATATCCAATTGTCTTCAACAAGCTGGCTTTAACCTACGTAAATATCGTTCAAATTCACCTACTATACTTACCTCTGACGTCATACGATCCAGTAGTAAACTGACCCTCAGTCAGTCAACCAATACTTTAGGATTGGACTGGAATCCTACTACAGATAAACTTCATTTTCCTATACAAGTAGACCAATCGACTGTAATTACAAAACGGAGCATATTGTCTGCATCTTTTAAGATTTTCGATCCCCTGGGGCTCCTATCCTTGTGCACTATTGTTCCCAAGATTTTAATCCAGACCTTATGGTTTCTAAAGCTGGACTGGGATGAGCCTGCACCTGCAAATATTGTTAATGCATGGAAAACCTTCACTGAAGGCCTCAAATGCATCTCCACATTGTCAGTGCCTAGGTGGGTATCGATCGAAGACCCAGTATCAGTCGAAATACATTGTTTTTGCGACGCATCACAAAGTGCCTACGGTACGTGCTTGTATCTTCGGTCTATAGATAAGGAAGGGAAAGTACATGTTAATCTACTTTGTGCTAAGTCACGCGTTGCCCCAGCTTCAAAACCAACTACTATCCCACGTCTCGAGCTCTCAGGAGCTTTACTCGCGGCTGAGTTAGGCTCTTCGGTTTCACAAGCTTTGCGACTTAAAATATCTCGACATGTATATTGGACAGACTCTAGTATAGTACTAAGTTGGTTACGTATCGGTTCCTCAAATTTAAAAACTTTTGTGGCTAATAGGGTAGCCGCAATTCGAGAATTGACTGATTCTGATGCCTGGCATCATGTCCCTACCGATTGCAACCCAGCTGATCTAGTATCACGTGGAATAAACCCTCGAGAGGTGGCTGCAAATAAATTATGGTGGCATGGACCTAAATTCCTAACATTATCAGAATCAAATTGGCCTGATAATCTGTCAAATAGTAAATTAGAATCTAAGAACTTACCTGAAGTTAAATCACACGTTACTTTTATCAAGGATTCGGTACCACTGTTTGACTTAAATAAATATTCTAAATTAAAAACATTACAACACATATACAGCTATATTTTTAGATTCTTTCATAACTGTAAGAACCCTACCAATAAATATACAGGTGTTTTAACAGTTGCAGAACTTAATAAAGCCCTAAATTATTTAGTGTATATATCTCAGCAGGAATCATTTCACAAGGAATATGATTTGTTATTGAACGGAAAGTCATTGAATTCTAAATCACATATTTTAGCACTAAATCCATTTTTGCATGAAGGGATTATAAGAGTAGGTGGCCGAATACAAGAATCAGAATACAGTTATGATGTAAAGCATCCAATGTTATTAAGTTCGAAACATGTTCTTACACAACTTCTATTTCGACAAGAGCACCAACGCCTTTTGCACGCAGGTCCACAAGCTTTATTAGCATCAATAAGAACTCGTTTTTGGCCTATCGGTGGCAGAAACTTGGCTAGACGTATCGCACGAGATTGTAATGTGTGTAGACGTTTTAAAGGTCAAGTAATGAAAAATATAATGGGAAATTTACCGGCAGAGAGATTGAAGCCTGATTTACCATTTTTGACTGTAGGTACTGATTTTGCTGGACCATTTTTAATTGCGGATCGCAAGGGTCGGGGTTGTAAAATAACTAAATGTTATTTATGCATTTTTATTTGCTTTGTGTACAAGTGCATCCATTTAGAGGCCGTCAGCGAACTTTCTAAAGACGCCTTTGTTTTAACTTTGAAACGGTTTATTTCCCGTAGAGGCCTACCAAAACAAATATTCTGCGACAATGGTGGCAATTTTGTTGCAGCTTCCAAAGAAATTAAAAAATTCTTTGAAGCTAACTCTAACGAAATCATGGATTTTGCCGCTGGCGAGGGCGTCGAATTTCGTTTCTCTCCAGCATACGCGCCTCACTTTAATGGCTTGATGGAGGCCGGTGTAAAGTCAGCTAAATTCCATTTAGCTAGGATTTTGGGGAATGCGCACCTAACTTATGAGGAATTATCTTCTCTGTTCGCACAAATTGAATGTATCCTCAATAGTCGCCCTCTATGCCCCCTAAGTTCCTCATCCTCTGACTTTTATCCTTTGACCCCGGGCCACTTTATAATTGGTAGACCGCTCCAGTCATTGCCATCTCCGTGTCTACAAGCCGTTAATTTTAATCGTCTCGACAGGTTCGAGAGACTTGAGCAGATGAGGCAACATTTTTGGCATCGATGGAGCCATGAATACATCACGGAACTTCAATGCAGTACCAAGTGGCGTACACGATCCGGAGAAACCCTACATATCGACGACTTAGTAATATTGAGAGAAGATCAATCTCCACCACTCTGCTGGCGACTCGGGCGCATCAAGAGATTGTTTCCAGGGCGCGATGGTATAACGCGTGTCGCAGACGTAGATACCGCAAGAGGGACTGTGCGACGCGCACTCAACAGAATATGTCTGCTGCCAAAGCCTGATCAGCAAATATAACTCGAAAGCACCCCAGCTTTCCAGGGCCGGGAATATGTCGGCGCTTCAACCGCCGCACCGACGGTGTCTGAGGGGACTGCGGGGGCAGCGGAGAGAAAAACTAGTCGTACTAAACTAGGTGGTAGGGTACCACCTATACTAAATCTTTTCTACACACCACTTGCCGATAGCTCACCGACCTTAAAACATTAAAATTGTAAAATTAATTAAAGTGAACTATTGTGTTAGTCGCCTTCTTTTATTCTATCCAAACTCTTATGTTCAATATCGAACAGTGTTCATGTTGTTGTTACCAATAAAGTTTTTCTATTCTATTCTAATTAGACATATAAATTAAACCAGAGATTTAAATGCAGATGCATTGCCACTCCTGAAGCCTAAGGTGGTAGAGCTCCAGTGACGGAGCTCGCGGGCGTAGGCACCACCGCATTACCTAATTTACTTGGCGCTAAATGGTAGTGTTCAGCACTTTCGTGTTCCGGTCAGGTGGTAATGTACGGCCCTGTAATTTCCGGCACAGAGGCATAACACCTTAGGCCTCAGAAGTGGTAACGCATCTGCATTTTGACCTTGGTCTTTGTGTGGGTGTCTATAGGCTGCAATCATCACTTAACACCAATGTGAACTGCATGCCAGATTGCCACTTCCATAACATAAAAAATAAATTATTTAAAGAGTTATTTACATAAATATGTTCGAAATTAAACATCTTGAATAAAAGTTATTATTTCCAAGCGTAAATCTGATTTTACGAGATTAAGACCTACCTACCTACTTATAAAATACAATATTAAGTATATCCAAACTTGCGAACTGTATATAGCGACCATCGTGCCTCTTGAACTCAGTCTGAAACTTTACCCGGTTTAGTCGATAGGGCAGGGACAGATCCTAACGAAGTTGGAATTTTCGAATTTCTCCAATAACTGGTTTAGGCGGACAGAGTTACGTCAATTTCCATAATGATGGTAGATTCCCAAAGAAAGATACATTTATCAATAGGTATTTTTTAAATCGTTTATATCAATTATTCTTGCTGGAGTTGGACGTGAAGACAGTATTATAGAGAAAATCAGTCCAGTGGCTCAATCTCGTCATTGCATCGCTTTTGTCTCGTTAAAGTCACACATTTTCTTGTTTTATGCCGCCTAATAGCTTTGCAGTCTTGTGAAAATCTATTCCTGCTATTCTTTTCATACCCCCTACTGAAGAAATACTCGTAATAGCTTTAACATATTACCCATAGTTGAAACGAAAAAAAAAAACAAAAATCAAAGACGAAAACACAAGCAATTTAGTTAGGCGGTGGAGCAGCAGAGTGGAATAGAATTTCATTACATACAATCACTAACGTACATTTTGCTTATAATAATTCAACTAATTACTGTCGAATTAGTCTTTTAGAACGAACAATGGCAATAATAAAACAAACAAATGAGTCAATTTCGACGACATAACTAGGTCAACTGTGACACATGAAATGATACATTATAATGATCTTCATGTTATCGTCACAAGATTTCAATGGACGGAAGAAACACTTCGACTGCCAGAGACAGGTGCCCATCCAGTTACTGACAGGGACAATTCTGCTGTTGTTCGCCAAACACGGATGGGACAGCGGATCAATAACAGCAGATTGTTGAGAGAAAGCATGTATTAACCCAATTGAGAGACACACTTTAAAATAAAACAGAAAATGTACATTTTTTTCTTTCTACGTGTGCATAAGTGCTTTTATTTAAAGACCAAACGCAGGCAACGTATTTCTACTTTGACCTCTTATTATGTGAACATATCTTTAGGCCTGTAGTATCTACCTACACACTTACCATCTATGCGAAGCATGCATTATATATAAAAAAGCACTACAACGTCGAGTGTATGTACCCTTATTAAATAGGTACATATACGGAGTCAGGTCTAACAACCGAAGAAGAAACTTAAACGTGAAAAAAAGAAACTTCAAATGAAGACGTAAAATCTTGGCAAAAAGAAACCACAGACTTTAGAGAAAGAAAAAGAGTAGGCTGATTTGATGGAATATAATGTGTTGTTAATTCTACATTGTCTTAAAGTTTCGTAATTGTTAGTGTATTCGACAGTATTCGACACTACGCGACTTTACCACCAGTTTATTGATCTCTTATAACAATTAATGAACAAAGTTAATTAGGATCAATCTTGTATCTTGTAAACGCCAAAAAATAATATTACGGAACAGTCTTCTGTATTTTTTTTTATGTAATAAAACTGGCAAACAAGCATGCAGGTCACATTGATGTTAAGTAATGACTGCAGCCTATAGACACCCGCACAATGACCAGAGGTCAAAATGCAGATGCGCTACCGCTCCTGAGGCATTAGGTGTTATGCCTCTATGCCGGAAAATTCAGGGCCGTACATTACTATCTGACCAGAACACGATAGTGCTGAACGCTACCATTTAGCGGCAAGTAGGTATATTAGGTAATGCGGTGGCGCCTACGCCCGCGAGCTCCGTCGCTGGAGCTCTACCACCGTAATATTATTGTTTGGCGTTTGGATACTCAACACATACCTATTATGCAATTTTTATTCCAATTTTAATTAACTTCACATAATTAATTAACTTCACATGCAATTATCTTACAATCAATGTGTATGCTTGTTTTCATAAGATTAAAAAAACACAAAATAAAGAATTAAAATTAACCATCATGAAAACATTCTGAGACAGTGAAGAGTATAATTACATTACTTAACTCTTTATCACATTATAAGAGACACAAAGGGACAATATAGAGAGTTACCGTACTTTTAACTGCAGAACTTGCTCTGACTCTGGCAAAGCAAATGAATTTACAACAGAATGATGTAATAATCCACGATTCATCCTTGCAATTTTGAGGGAAACACGCCTGTCACCCGCTCCGAGGTAACAGCGTTATTCGTTCAGGTCCGCTTTGAATATTCATCGACGCTCAATGGACGCATAACTACAGAATAATTTGCGACTTTTGCGAGCGATAATCTGTACTATGATCATTGTCTTTAAATATAATAATATATGTACTATGAAGTAATTCTGTACGCATATCTGTTGCGCTTGGACGACTAAACAACTGAGCCGATTTTGATGAAATTTAAAATTCACACAGTTTAAGCGGCACAGTTTAATCCTAGACTTTTTACGACCAAATGAAAAAGGCAGTGATGATGATAAGGGCACACCCTTATCCACTGTACACATTTATGACGCGGTGTACGGAAAAAATATTTTTACATAGATGGTAGATAAGTGGACACTGCAGCCAATAGACATCTACATAATAACCAAAGGTCGGTTTATCAAATATTATGAGTGGAGAAAAGATAAATGTGAGTATTTTGATGATTGATTTTTAACGGTTTAATTACAACAACGTCGTACATATATGTTCCGAACAATGGCATAGCGAGTAGGGAACTTGTACCGTAGTATTATTAGGTACATATTATCTGCGTGTACAACAAAAAAGTAGAAAACTGCATAAATCTAATTTTAAGATGCTTTGTTACTAGACCCGCATAGAGACCAAACACCAAACACGACTATGGAAACCGACAAAGTAGATGACATGATTGTGTAAAATCGACAAAGGAGATAGTCCAAAAATGTATGCAGTTGTTCCCACTTAGTGTACAGTTCGCAAAATAATAGTTAAAACTATTCTGAACAATTTCCGACTATCAATTTTAGTTTATACAACATAAACTAAAATTGATAGTTTTTTCGTTTAAAAATAATTAAGTTTACCCTAAATGGTAATTCAAAAATATGTCGATGACCGATGTCGAGAAACTGAGATGACGAACTTGTCAAAAGAATTTGACAAGTTCGTCATCTCAGTTTCTCGAGTGCACAACTCGAGGACCAAGTGACATAATCAGTAAAAAAGAACTCGATTGAACAATTTCATCTCTGTTTTAATCAAATTTACTTTATTTTACCTTAAATCTTTAAAATATTAGCTTTTTTTTTGAAGTACTATACATCCACTGGGAGCACCACGTTACAACTGCTTTTATGCAACTATTTTCTTTTGTAGAAGTAGAACGATGGCATTAGTAAATATAAAATTGACAAGATTTCAAATTTGACACGACCCTAAAAGAAATATACCGTTTCTTTATTTTTCTTTTCTGAGTTCAAATATATATAATTTGTATTTTTTTATTTCTTAATTTCTGTGAAAAAAAATAAAACGGAAAAACATGTGATGACGTCACTTATATGGTGGAATGAAGTAGTTACCATTGCATAACTTAACATGAAAACATTATTGTTACATACTCTTACAAATTGATACGGATACGTCAATGTCAAAGTATAAAACTAGGAAGTAGGGTTGGTGATCCGAGACCTGAGATCGATTAACCGGAAAAGCGATCTTTAGGAACCAAAAAAACAGTTCTTATTTAACATAGGGACATAGGAAACATACAAATCATAAGATTTAACGTTTAAACGTGAGTATAGGAAGCATTATACCAGCATTGAACACTGTTGAGTTGACTGTGTTTTTTTGGTAGTCTGTTTTCCTTGAAATTTAGTATTACATATCCCAAATAAAAATAGATCGATAATCGAAGATCGATTTTTTCAATGTCGATTTAATCGTGGATGGATTTTGGACACTTCGATTCGAACATTGATTTATTTCAGAAAGAATCTTCGTCGAATCTTCGCCATCCCTACTACGAAGTCTATGAAAAGCTGCTACGAACTTATTTTTTTAAAAAAAAACAAGTTTTAAAGACTTAAACAACGACTTAGCTATTAGGCTGTTGATATAATATTGATATTTTTATTTGTAGTTGGATCAAGGAAGATATTAATCGATGACACGCAGGGTCAAAGATTTTTTTTAAATTATATTAATATATCGATAATTTTTTCGATATATCAACACTGGTACTGACATTTTTTAAATAAAAAGATCACAGCCCTACATTGAGTTTGACAAGCTGACAACGACAGGACAGTGCCATCTACAATTTTTTTAAAGGGTCACGGCACAATGCAATGGTTCTATTGCCATTCCACCGTATGTGTGACGTCATATGGCGCATACGTCTTTTTAGAATACACTAACTATAAAAGTATAAAATTTCGAAAAATGGTTAAACACGGGTCCCCTAGTTTTGGATTTACTTTTGAATAATGTAATAAAACATGTAGGTTAAAAATATGTAATGTTGTCAATTAGGTAAGTAATTAGTAAGTATGTCCAATTTGAGTAAGTCAATCCACAAGCACCGCACCGGCCATAAGTTACATTCACGTTTGTGTCGTAGGTATATTATAAAACAGAAATGTCGGGGCAATGGGCGATTTATCATTACAAGAGGACGGGCAAAAAAGTCCACATTAATCATTACTCAATTAATTTTCTAATCAGAAACCACAGGAACCTAAATAATTACAATACAATACTCTTTATTGTACACACAAATAAAACATATTACAGAATAAAAAAAACAAGGAAATGGCACAAATGGCGGCCTTATCGCTGCACAGCGATTTCTTCCAGGCAACCAACATTGTAGGATTAAACAAAAAAAAAACAAAACAACAGAGGTGTACTAAACGCAAAAAAAAAAAAAAAAAGAATAATCAAAACACAAAAACACAACAACAAGACATGAAAAAAACAATAAACACAGAAGGAAGAAAGAAGATAGAGATACTTACATAATATAGTAAGATACAATAAAATGAAAATAAGGATAACAGGATAGATAGATACAAAAAACAAGAAAGAGAGAAAAATGGAACGATTAAAGATTCATATAATACTCTTTCACACGAATTTTAAAAGTTTGAACTGTCTGAGCTTGACGCACAGACAAGGGGAGAGCATTCCACAGACGAACAGCTGACACGGTGAAGGATTTCGCCAAAAAATCGGTTGAATGGGAGGGAATTTTTAGCTTTAAGTTATGTGTAGAACGAAGGTAATTAGTTTTAGAAAGATAAAGGTAGTCGAATCGTTCCTTTAAATAGGTGGGAGTTTGTGGGTTGAACAAAATGCCAAAGAGAAGAGATAAAACATGAGTATTCCGGCGAAGATTATTCATATTTCTATGACAAAAACCAATGTAATCAAAGAAAAATATAGCTATTTCATTACGTCACGTCGCACATGCAAATGACGCAGCAAAAGACACGCCATAGAAACACCAAGCACACACCATAGAATTATAACGCTTCTATGGTACACACATTATAGAGTCGTACGCAAAACGTTTATGTGCATTCCCTCCAACTTAGGCACCCGATGAAACATGTGAAGACGACATAAAAACGTTTACAGAATAGCACGAGTTGCGGGGTGGTGGCTCGCGAGTCGATTCACGTCAGCGAGCAAAGGTTCCAAGTGCGTGCAATTAGTTCACTTCCGTAAACCGTATACCGCTCCTAAAGGCTTTTAAGCCTTACAAACGATTAAAATATAAATACAGTATACTACCATACTTCACCTGAGCCGCGTTTAAATTACTTATATTGGAAGCGTTCGACGTTGGTACAAGAATCCCAATTTTGTTAAATTAACTTTTAAATATATGCTTGGTGAACGTGATCGGTAAATTAAATGTAGAGCTTTTATTTAACGAGGGGTCTCAATAGACCGCGATGTGGTATCAATTTGTGGCACCAAATCCAGTGTCAGCATCAGAATTATAAGAAATATTGATCATAAGATGCAAAAGGATTTGAAGGAAAAAAAAATTCGTCTTCGAGAAGATGTCAAACCTACAATCTGCCGATCGGTCGATAGGTAGGTACTCTGAGTGCTTTACTAACTAGGCTGCCACGACACCCTGACGCCAAATCTTTCCTCTACTTCTTATTGAAACTGTCTTAAGTAAGTTGTCGGGGACAGCAAAGTTGTAGTTGGTAAAGCGCTCAAGACTATCTGCAATACAAGGCCCACCTAAATACATACTCAATTTTCGTAATATTATTCGCAGGCATGTTACGCGCAAAAATTAATATTTATCGCATTTGAAGTTATATTTTCAACTATAGGTTTTTAACTTGGGCTAGAAATATTCAGCTGAGTGTGCTACCTTTTCATTTACGATGCATTTGCAATACGATTAATCGTTTAATTTTGTTTATCTAATCATTCTACAGTTGTGTATTGGGCATGAAAAATTATGATAAGGAACACAATCTCTGTATTGAAAAAGCGTCCATCAAAAGACCGCAAACAAGGGTGGCACCGCGACAGCGAAGGATACAGTTAATAACATTAAATTTTATTCAGAGTTTACTATTTAAAATATACTTACCCGTTTATTCATGGAAATTTTGTTTTCGTATTATAAAATTATATTTTATTATTTCGGACTACGCAAACAATTGAAGTAAGTATTGACTTCTTTAGTCATGAGTTTAATGATGAAAAGATTTTAAATTTTGAACTCAGCACACGACACTCACTATACAACATCAAAATTAATATTGTAATTCAAAGAGTATACAAATATGTAGTAGGTAGTTTTTGAAACGTAGCGTAGCGTTATTGTGACACATACTAGAAACTTTATTTGTAGCGGAACGCTGGACACTTTTTCAAGTTCTCTTATATTCATATCAGTTATCACTCCTTCCCTTTATTCTCCATTAGATTATGCCCGCGACTTCGTCCGCGTGTACTTTTAATTATTGCAAATTGTAGCCTATATTCTTTTGTTATTTCATTGTATAACCTATATTACTGTAAAGTTCCATCTGTGGATGCTATTAGGAAATACCAAACATTACGATATCTTGATAATTTTAAGGATCTCTGAATTACCAACTATACTTAATCCAATTGAGACATGAGTGATGTTATCCGCTTTCTAAAGATACGCTCAATTTGGAAATCTAAGCAGGAATAAAATCACACGAAGGCGGAAGCAGCTAACATAAAAGTTATACGTGTATTCATATTCTTCCCACTAAGCGATGTTGCATACTCGAGTAAGATGGGAAGGATTCCATAATGGTAATCACAGTACGCAGGCGTCTAGCTCGGCTCAGTAATACATGTCTTACTGCTGGAAAAAAATATTGGGCGTGTTTGACTAATAAAATGTAAAATAACAGTTTTATAATATCGATCGATATAAATTGGTGGTCAAAAACTTAAAAAATCGGTAAATCGGTGAACTTAATGCCACTAGAATTTATCAACCACACAATCGATGGTTAGCAATTACGTGGAGACAGCAAAAACGTCCAAAACAAAAAAAAATAACAAAAACTGACTGACAAAAAATTGTAAAAAGTAAAATAGAGAGAGAGAGAGAAAGATTAAGATAGAGATATAGAGAGAAAGAAATATAAATAGGCTACTTAAATAACAAATGTATATTATGCAAGTCATTACTAGGTAGGTACTCACAAGGGCAACGGAATTGTTGTTTTGTTGTAGCCACCGCAAGATGGCGCTGGCGGTGGTGAAGTCAGGCCGAGGTGGTGGAGGGATGGCGTGCTGGAGGGAAGACGCAAGCTGCTGCGCCAGTTCCAAGGCACGGGCTCTTGCTGCTCGACCCGGTCCACTGGTCCCTCCTTGTCCCGTGCCTCCCGCCTCTGAAACAATCGGCAAATGTTCCGGATCATTCCTCAGAGTCCAGTGCCGACAAGGATCTGAACGTCACAGTAGTATTTATTTACTTATAACAGGTGATAACTAGACAGTAAACGCAGTTGTACATAAATATAGCATTAATGCATATTTCATTAATTTCATGTGTCGCAACTAGAACATATGCTAAGTTTGTTAATTTAACATTATTATTATTATATTAACATTTGTTAATTTGTAATCGGTTTCCGCACTTTCCACATCATACATGTACGACAAAATGAAACGCTCACCAGTAGATAAACGCGTATAGCGATAACAATCACACAGAACGAATCACAACTTGGTGGTCCAACCACAGATCACCCTCAATAGATACCGCATTAGTGAATATTTGTTCGGAGCCGTGTTCACCGTTTTTGAGGTACGCGGGTGTTGCGGGAGTCGTAACTAAAGCGCTGTGATTGGCTGTTTGAATTGGAGACTTGGCCCGCCCCATACGCCCACTCATTGAGCTGGGAAGCTATCGATATTTCTTATCGATATTTTTTCCACATTTATTTGCTTTTTTAAAGATAATTCAGTAGAACTTGGTAAATAGTAGTAAATACAGTTGTCAGTAATTGGGAATATTATAATCATAATTTCAGAAGTAGGTAAACTAAAATATTAATAGTATATCATTTGAGTAGGTAAATAAAAACGCATAAATTTAATGCCAATAAAGTAATTATTTTACGTTATAGCTTAAAAGTATAAGTAACTTTAAATGTTTGTCAGGCCATCGCGCACAGCGGATTATGATTATTTATTAAAATATCATTTAAATAGGCCACTTTAAAGCATCTCTTAAATTATAACAATTGTACGAAATTCCAAACAAACGCTTAAAATCTGGTTACCTATTACATAGACATCAATCTGTGACGTGTTTACACACGCACTTATCAACATATTTTTATTAGAAGAAAGTAAAAAAAAAAATGGAAATTAGTGGTAGAGCTTACTTAACGAACTGAAGATCACTCTCGAGCTCGATCAGCACCTCCGCATTATACATTTTACGTGCCGCTAAGGTGATAGTGGTAATGTATGGTAGTTGAGCCAGAGAATGCGTAATAGTAATACGAATGGACACTTCGTCAACCCGCCCGATTTCCCCGCCTCACCCAACCTCCTCTTTTGGCAAAGGAATGGTATTCTACAGCGACGTTCCGTGCGGCCTAGGTATGATACATTTTGTATTTATTTACCTGTAGTTATAACGCTAATGTGTTCGGTGGTAATGTACGGTAAGAGAGCTCTAATGAACAAGCTCGAAGGCGTAAACAGCTACATGTTTTACCATTTGACCTGCCAAATGGTTATCGGTTTTCTCCAATGTAAACCGTTATCATGCTCGGGATAGGTGGTAGAACTTCAGTGATGCAACTTCAGGTCGTACGATCACCACCGCATTTCCCAATTTACGTTTCACTAAATGGTACCTAACGATAATATGTAAGCAATGTGGGTGTCAATGTTAGGGTTCTTTGAGGTTTTAATTACGAAAATGGTATCTCCTTTCAAGTCAAAGATGGCGTACAGTACATAATTATTTTTAGAAAATATGATATGGATCTATATTTTACGGTTTCCTGAGGTGCATTTTTCTAATTCAAGAAGGCGGACAGAAAATGATGAAGAGAAAATGGCATCCATTTTCAGTTCCAAGATGGCGGACGGATTTTATTTTCAAAATGTGATATAGGTATCAATTTCGAGGTTTCTTGGAGTGCTGATTAGGAAAATGGCATCTGTTTTCAGATCCAAGATGGCGGACGGACGTTTTTTTTTTCAAAATGTGATATGGGTATCAATATCTACATTTCTTGGGATACTGATTACGAAAATGGCATCCGTTTTCAGATGTAAGATGGCGGACAAACTTTTTTTTAAAAAGTGATATGGGTATCAATTTCGAGGTTTCTTGGGGTGCTGATTATGAAAATGGCATCTGTTTTCAGATCCACGATGGCGCACAGATTTTTACTTTCATAATATGATATGGGTATCAATTTCTAGGTTTCTTGGAGTGCTTATTACGAAAATGACAACTTTTTATGATCCAAGATGGCTAATAACTATTTCTTAAATCAAATGCGTGTAACTTTCGAAGTTTTCTAAGGCGCTATTAGCCTTTATAGGTGTATATAAATAAAAAACAATTATTTCCGCCATTTTGGATCTGAAAACGGATGCCATTTTCGTAATCAGCACCTCGAAAAACTTCAAAATTGATACCCATATCATATTTTGAAAGAAAAATCTGTTCGCCATCTTGGATATGAAAAAAGATGACATTTTCGTAATCAGTACCCCAAGATACCGCGAAATTGACACCATACCACAATGTAGAAAAATAATTAAGTCCGCCATCTTCGATTTGAAATGAAATACCAATCAGAATCAGAATCAGAAATTAGTTTATTCATTTAGGTTGACAAGCACTATATAGCACTATATTATAACAAGTCAAAAACTAACAAAATAAATTCAAGTGAAAAACAATTGATATGCACGTCTAATTTATACAAAAATATAAATATTATACAAATATTTATATTTTTGTTAATAATGTTGTTTTTAAATGACATTCTGCGCCGAGCCCTTTCCACCGCCGGCGTGCCAGCCATATTAGAACCCAACGGCCTGGCACGTGACGATGGAGGGAGACCGGACGGTATGTCATTGATGCCCTGGCAGATGGGTAGGCCTTTGGTGTGGGACGCAACTTGTGTTGACACCTTAGCGCCATCCCATCTTCCAAGCACGGCGTGCTCCGCTGGCACTGCTGCTGCAACTGCGGAGACCCTGAAACAGCGCAAATATAGTACCCTTCCAGAGGATTCCATTTTCAAATTATCCTAAAATACACCGCTCAAGATCTTAAATTTATCACCCAATTGATTTAAAACTAAGAGCTCAGAGGGGGAGGGCAAAACAAGTAGGACGTGGAAGTATCTATTCTAAACGTAGTATTAATACATATTTTCTGATAAAGGTTTTAAAGTATTATTAAAAATATCGATACCGACTAACGTATATGCGGTACAACACTATCGATCGACTTTCTTTTCTTAGAAAGGGACAAATAATGTAAATAACGTAATGAGTGAGCAGGACTTTGCGAAAATGTACTTGTGCTTAATCCAGTTTCAGTTGATCTCTGATAATAAGTGTTTTAAATGAATTTATTTACTTACCGGTGAAGTGTCATACCATCTTTTTAATATTTGATGTTCTAGACGTATTTAGACATTATTTTACTGCGCAGGAAGCCATTCCCTAGATATTTTCGGTAGAAAATAAATTATTTCTCACGTACGAACGGGTCGGATGCTTGGTCACTAATGGCGTCATTGGCGTCGCGATTTCGACCATTGAAAATAAGCCAGCAAATTAGCTAGCAACTTGTTGAGCGCGTCGGTCGCCCTGTATGCGGTAGGTATCTATTGGGTGATCTGTGGTTACAACGCATCGCGAGGCCAATCATTGTATCGATATCAATAGGATTCTTCCACCCTCGCATCTTACTTCATACACCAAAGAGACAGGTACGGTAAGGTAAGGTAAGGCAAGACACAGGTAAGGTTCGATTCAATGCTCAACGAATACTTTTTTTAACGCCTAGGACAGTAGTGATGTCGTGACTCGTAGTTACTTACATCACTAACACAGACCAATCAGCCTTCCTTTCTCATCACTAATTTCATCCCGCCATCGAACAGACATTATGTTCGATGAACGACAGAGGTAATATACGCAGGCAAACTTGTAGAGACCAATCTATACATTTTCTAACTGCCTTTTTTTCCATTGGAAGCTTATTGTGTAGGTACGAAATACGTCAAACAGTACCTAACAATATGCCAAAAAACTTAGAGGAATAACGCTAAAAAACTATTCAAGTTAAATTATACAGAAACAGATTGGCGCAAACCGCTATCTCTGTAGGCATTAAATGTCGTTGTTAATCTTTGTTGTAGGATGTAGCCAAATTAAATCCTATATTATTAAACGAGCAAAGTTTGTATTAAACACATTATAGGTAGGAACCTATAGTTATTACTGAGGCGCAAAATCGATTAAGCTAGATGTGGGAAAAAAATCACAAGTTGTTTTGTTATAGCTATTTACTTAGCTACATCTCTCATCTTGTCACATTCTTTTCTTTTAACTGTCATTCGTAATTCGACGGCTTTGGCTTATTCAAGGCTTATTAATCTCATGTCACAGTACAACTAACTGCTGAATATTTTCAACGTTCTATATTGTGTAAATAGATTGTAAACAGAAATCCGACATAAATCGTTTTAATTACTTGTTTGCAGTTCAACACAGAAATGCTTAACTTTAAAAAGTCGTGCTTTACGTGTAAAAGTTTGCCAAGTGAGCTTCAGAAATCGTGACAATCAAGTTTCCAATGAGAACTGTGAACAGGACAAAGACAACTAACATAGTTATAACTTCAAAAACTTGCAACTAGTCTTCCAGCATCTGTCGCTATTATATTCACAGTAAGTAAGCCTTTTGCAGTGTCTTGCAGAGAGACGTTCCTTGGTAATATTTACGTTACACATAGGTACAAAAGTAAAGCAAAAAGCTTCCGGGCAAAACATTAATTGCGGCCAGTGAACAATACAACTAATTTTCACACTAAAGCGGGTTGATAAAACAGGAATGGTTCACCTTTTTTTACTACAAATTAAGCTTCCAGATTATGTGTACTGTCTACAGTTTCCACTTACTGAACATCGATCGTTGCAGTATGTGCAGATTAGCTGGCCGATGCGACCGTCAGAGGTCGGCTTGCGGTCTGCAGAGACGCCTTTATGTTATCCCAGCACTAATCTCAGACTACGTTCCTTGGATTTTTTGCATGTTTCGAATTCAACCTGAGTACGTGTATACCGCACGGACTATGTTCAACGCGTATTTAATTATCTACTAGCTGCAGCACCTCCTGATTTGCGGCAGCCAACCACACACTAGTGCCGTATACTGGATAGGATAACGTAGCAATCATCTGTGCTGTACCGTATCGGTTGGTTAGGATAATCACACAATAGTGCAAGTAATTTATCAGTGACATTTTCATTCATAAGAGTAAAATATAAAGTACCAGTGATTGGTACTAACCAAATCTGTCTTTCTTTCAATGATTAGGTACGATTCCGGCGTATAGGGGATCCTGGTGAACGAAATCATTGAGGTTATAGACAAAAGAGATCCTTATTAAAATATTTGCGATGATATTAATTTCAAAATTAACTCGAAATGGATTAAGCATTTATCGAACCTATCAGAATACCTAGAATGAGAACGGTAAGAAACAAAATTGTTTCTTACCGTTCTCATTATGAAATTTTTCATAATCACAATATTATGTAAGTATGTAAAGATAATGCAGGAAAGACACCTATAATTACGTAAATTGGTAGGTAAGAAAAAGGTTTGTTTATCTTCGCTTTATTTACGACCACTCAGTTCTTATTTTCCAACTTGTTATTGTCTGCAAAGTTTTTCAATGCGGCAGTTAATGACTTAAGGAGAAAAACCTTTTCCAAACTGAGTTAAACATGGCGTTTATTTTATTTTCGTTATACGAACAGTTTATCATGGTGAATATTTCAGGTTTCACTTGCCAAGTAATATTTATAAAACTTATAAGTAGGTACATAAAATTATAAAGTGGATAACACATTTTTTTTACATTTCAGATACAATTATCACATTCGGTTAAAAAAACTTCTAATTTACTACTTTTATAGAAAAGTACCTACAAATATTATTAAAATACGAAAATTATACGAAACACGAAAATTATTGTTAATACAGAGCGAAGTCATGTATGTATATGTAGCTAACATATCAATCGCCACCATCTCGCAATTTCCAGCCAAGGCATCATGCCCGGATGCAGGATGACATTTCTAGCATCACACACACACGCACACACTTGCGTGCCAATCTTCAATTACATAGGTAGTTAGAGTGAGGTTCTCTTAAATCTCATAAGTACATCTTCTTAGATAATAATATCCAACTACGGATTATTAATATATTAATTCAATATACCTAATATTGAATTTATCCCATGGTAAGGTTTCTCTCGGCATTGGAAACGAAACATACCTATTATTGCAAAGGAAACAGTACTATTGTCATTCATTATGTACTTCGTAATTATCATAATTAACAATACATTTGTTTATTATTATAAACACACTAAAGAATATCGTAGGTACATAGGCTTGTTCATTCATATATCAAGGCGTATCAATTTACTTCCGTGAAATAGATCCCGTGGACATTGTCAACCGATACCTACTTTATAACGGGCTCCATATGTCATGCAAGAGTCGGCGCCAAACTGAAAATCACTAGTATGTGATGAAAAAACTAGTAGAATTCATTTCTTATCCCTTCTTTCACACGGGCATTCGGTTTGCAACAATAATGATTTTTTTCGTATGACCGGATCAGATTAGTACTATAGCGGCTATACTGCAACAATGTGCTCGTGTGAACAAGCTCATCGAAACGCATACTCGCTAACAAAGAGTATACAAATAGTCTCGCTAAACGCGATCCTGAATCAGAGAATATGTAATAATACTACGTCTGAATTTAGGTTTTGAACGTACTGTCAGGTCACGGACGTGCTATGAAAGTGACGCAACTTTATGCTTTGCTTATTTATTTGACGCCGCAAAATTTGTAAGTTACATCAATAGGTAGGTACAGCTTTTCAGTTTCCTGTGAAAAGTTTTTATATTGAATTTTAGTGACCAAAGTCTGTTCCCTTAATTTTGATCCCAATCTTTCAAAATCCATCACTAGACCCCTAGTGACCTGCTAATAATATTTAATGATTGTCAACCAGCGTGCAATTATAACATTAATGGTAAGTGAATATTGCTGCATATAGATATTTGCCTCTTTAATAGCAATAACGGAGCCTTACATCACTATCTCGTTAGATAGAATACACTAGTCCTAAACACGATCTACTAGGTGGCGGCAGATAGACTTGGTCATGCGGTGTTGTACCTATGCCCACGAGATCCGACACTGAAGACTGAACTCTAAGTCTTTATTTATACTGAAACACGAGGCAACTGTTGCCAACCGCGGATGAATCGATTATAACAAGAAACATGAAAATCGGAACACACAGTAAAAAATATACGTAATCACACATAAAAAAATATAAACACGTCGAATTGATAACCTTCTCCTTTTTTGTTTTTCATCGGTTAAAAACTCAGGAACCGAGCATAAGTACATGTCATACAACATTTCGACATAAAATAACAACATTTACTTGTACTTATATTAAAAATGTATATAAATTAAAAAATGATAATACAAGTAATGTTGACGAGAACGACGAAAAAAACCATCCCATTCGTTAACCAGCACCATTCAAATCTCTTCGAAATTACTCCACTCGCGCAAATTACGCAGGGACGAGTGAATTGCATCCGCCAAGGAACAATGACGCTCTAGCTGCGGGCACGAAATCAAAAAAAAACTCACCATCATTTTATCCTACGTTATAATGATAGCATAGATAACAAAGGCGACTCTTCATTGAACGCCACAGACGCTGACAGTCGATAGTGACGAATGAAAATCTTTTTTCGGTAATCTTTTAGGCACTATGACGACACTGATTAAACATTGAGTATTTGGACGTTTGGTGATTATGATCACTCTGCAGAAATTATGTTGGTTATTTACTTGCATTTTTGTGACGATGCAATTAATAGCTTCATCATTTACGATGATACTTTACCAAAAAGGCTGTAATTATTTTTGGTAATCATTTTTAATAGCAGGTCACAATACCTTATTACCGACAACGTCTGTTTAAAAACTAATTAGTACCCAGCATACCCGCGAAATCCTATTACTTTCCTGAGGAGGCGAGTTACCTCATAGCAAATAAAATAAAGAAAACGGGGAAAGAGATAACAAATTTTGAAATAAAGACTGAACGAAAAATACGTTTGAACGATTTCGAAGTGAGCAGTGACATATTGAAAAAAGTGAATACTTACTTACACAGGCTAGAAACAAACCCAAGTTACCTAAGCTATCTGTACATTTCATAGCACTGAAATTATTAAATCTCCCGGAAACATGACATTGTCACGCACCTCATTTAAAACGGGACAGTGTCACACCACATCATCTGATATGAGGCCTTTCCACAAACTCATTTAGTCACGCCCAAGAATTTTGTAGGTATTTAGATCATTGTCCACACATGTCCTATCTATCTGTATTTCACAGTCTATAATCCTCATAATGGCGTATCTACCTACATTTTATAATATCAAACATATCAATACAAAATACATTGCATGCTCGTAATATTTTATCTTTGTCGGATAGATCTCTTTACGATATTTGTCAGACACGACACTTTACTATTGACTGGATTGAAGACGCACGCCGTATGGCGGATAAAGCAGCGCAAGCGAACCAGGGTGACACGCTCTACTGGATGTTCTAATAAAACGCCTTTTCACTGTTCACTATTATTTTCCTTCTGATTTCTTCCTTTGGTAGTGATCCGAGTGTTCCGAGTGCTGTCGACGAACTGTACCGGCCATACAAAACTGCCCTACTTTTATTATAAAATCTCAAGGTCATCGAGCTTAAGAAAACCTCCTGTGATTGGTTGTTGGTTCAAGTAACCAATCACAAGAGATATTTAAATTTTAAGCAAACAAATTTTATTATCTATGATTGGTTGATTCGAACAACCAATCAGCTATTAGATCTATTTGGCCAATTAAAATCTCTATGTATCTCAGATCATTACCGAAAGGAAACAACAGACATCAAAAATCTTTATTTTCATATAAAAATGCACAAATTACAGTAATAAAACAAACATAAAACTATTTCAAATGTTAAAAACTATAAAACAAAGTCAAATAAACAAACATGCTATGCTAAACTATGAAATTATACACAAAAAACTGTTAAATTAGATAAAACAAAGTAATATTAAACACAAACGAGCTTTAAGTGACACAAAACTATTAATTACACTCTAAATTATCACAACTATTACATAACAAAGTCAAAATTTAAAAATAGAAGTTTTACAATACTCTAACGCTATTGGTCACTTAAGCTCTATCTACGTTCCGATAACGTATACTATTGTGTACTATGCTATTGACGACTACACAACACGATTGTTATTGGTTGTCTACGCGCTGACAACGTACACTATTGAGGACTGTATGGCCGATCACTATCAAAACTGTTTTTTAATCACTAACACTGTACATTATTCATGAGCGTCCTGCACAATATTATTAAAATGACATGTTCAGTGGTTTGGCAAATACTTACGTGGAGGTATTTGAGATTCGACGGCGTCTGTGTCGGCAAAAATCCTTCGCGTGCATATGTCGAAGAGCCACCATCTGGTGACATGGTCTGGCCACTGCCAACACCCAGGCATTGTGCCACCGGCCCACCGAACACCAACTCACACCATGCACATCACATCGTACATCGAATAACGAATTCACATTAATGAGATTTTACCACACGTACGTTAACAAAAACATGCAGTTTAATTTGCCGTGCTATGCAGGAAAATGCAATTTATGCGTTGTTTAAGGCTCGGCAATATCCAATGCTGGAAAAGCAGAGTGCATTTGTACGATTTACGGCAAGAGTTTCCCGACCATTCGTCTTCTTGAGTTATATTTGTTTACTTGGGTACATCTTATTTATAACATTTGTGTAAAAAAAGATATTTATATGCATTACTTTTACAAAACTTGTTTTTACGTAACGAATGTGGCAAACAAGCATGCTGCACAAATGGATGATAAGTGATGACTGCAGCCGATACTCCAATAGACAACTACACAAAAACTAGAGGGCATAATGCAGATGTGTTGCCATCCCTGAGATCTGAATTGTTTTTTATTTTGTTTAACTCAAGCGTATTGTGTATTTATATTTATTTACGTTATTAAGTCTAAAGGGTGCTTGTCCAGCAGAGATGCTATTCTATGTTGCTATGGATGCGTTTGATATCCACATTATCCATCAATCATATTCATTGGTGTACATAGCTTAGCACTGGTGGAAACGGATTCAGATAAGATAATAATGCTTTTTATATGGAAGGATGTGTGCTGTGGATTCGTCACGAGCTATGTGCCGAGTAGGGTTGCTGAGGATTCCTCTTCCTCTTCCTCATAATGAGGAAGTTTCGCAATATTTTGGGATCCTCAACCGATTCCGCATCCTCAAAAATTAAAATAAAAAAATCCTCTTCCGCTACCGCTTCCTCAAAATTTAAGAGGAATTTATGAGGAATTTTGTTGCGCATGCGCGTCGCGTATCGATGGCAACGCACGCCGCAGCGCGGTGCCAGGCCGAACAGGCGAGCGAGACCTACCCACCCGCCACCGGCGCTGTTCCTTGATTGTTTGTTTTAATTTTATTGACATACATTATTTTGTTTATACTCAACTTAAAAATCGAAATATTCGGGGCTTTACAGAACTGTATCTTTACAATACCTATCTTCTCTTCCATCAAATGTACCAGTAAACGACTTTTTAGCAATGCTGTATTGGTATATGATGAGCTATAAAACCGGTTGTTGGGGAAAAGGCGTCCAAATATTTTTTTTATAAAAATTAATCTACCTCCCTGTTTAAAATAAATTTCGATTAATAGTATTCAAATTCTTTTATTTTGATTAATAATATTCGACTTAAATACCTAATCAACAAAGAAATAAAGACTGCATTCTTATTTTCATTTCAATTCCTAAATGAAATTGTGTCATTAAATCATCTTTTTTTTTGGTGTGCGTGTGTTTTTTTTATGTCTGTAGGTTGACAGACAAGCAGACGGGCCACTAGATGGAAAGTGGTCACCGTCGCCTATGAACATTTGCAACAGCAGGGGAGTTGCCAACGCGCTGCCAGCCCTGAAGGACTCCTTTGACGCCATTTTTGAAGAACCCCATATTGTAGCACCGAGGGAACACCTCAGAGGGAAGTTCATTCCACAATTTACACGTTCTGGGCAGAAACGAACGAGAAAACCGCACCGTTGAGCACTGCCAGGTGTCCAGTCGGTGAGGGTGAAACTTCTCTCTTCGGCGGGTAGTACGGTGTAGAAAAAGAGCCGGTGGCACCATGTCGAACAGTTCGACAGAGCACTCACCATTGTAGAGACGGTATAACACGCACAGACTACAGGAGTCAAGTGGACCAAGCAAGTATTTGGGGGCTCCCGCCCACAAATGAGTATGAGTAGTAGTAGCTGCCCCGAAGTGAAAGTGAATACTGCCTGGCTTTGTTAAGCACCCCTAGCTTTTTGGATGCCAACTTGGTCTTACACTCAATGTGACGCCCGAATTGCACTTCGTTCGATATGTCAACGCCCAGGATACAGATACTCTTACCAACGGCGATCGGAATGCCCTGGAACTGTGGTGCTACAATGCATGGCGTTTTTTTAGCGGTAAACGTGCAGACTTGTGTCCTCGAGGGGTTGAACTGCATTAAATTAAGTCGACCCCAATCCAAGACCCGCTCCAGAGAGTGCTCGATTTCAGACACAAGTCTAGTCCTTCTTTTCTCGATAAGTGTCCGAGAGGCATTTGCACGGCTAGTATAGTGTGCATATCCCGTACTATCATCGGTCTAGCAATGAAAATTGGAGTTTTGCTCCAACATTTCATTGATGTGCAGAAGAAAAAGCGTGGGAGATAGCACAGAGCCTTGCGGCACACCAGCGTTGATAGGTAGTCTGTCTGAGCGCTGACAGTCAACTAAGACTTGTATATAACACTCAGACAGAAAGCTGGCTGTCCAGTTGCATAGCCTCTCGGGAAGACCGTAGGATGGAAGTTACGCGAGAAGTGCCCTGTGCCAGACCCGGTCAAAGGCCTTAGCAATGTCGTTGTGTAGATATGTCACTGAACTCGTCCTTAACTGCTGGACCAATTTTGATGATTCTTTATCGTATGTGTTTTGAGAATGGTTTAGATTTTAGATTCATAGTAAAAATAATTAAAAGAGCATTTTGTAGTGGACCAACCACTACAAAATGCTCTTTTAATTATTTTTTTGTATATATATATACTTAGTTAAGTAGATAGAGATAGGACAGCAGATTTTAGGTTGGGTCCGCTAGTATTTATATCTTCGTATCATCCTCTTCTCATCTTTCTGTAGCGCGCAAGGCCTCCCGGCTGGTGTCGAACGCAAGCAATCTACTCGATTAAGCGATACGGGTGCGGTCGGGTGTGTGACGGGTGACCACTAGTGGCAAATTAAAATGCGCATTTTCGTGCTTCGGAGAGCAGGACGCCGACGGTCCCGGTTGCTATCGACAGATAGCAATCGTTAAACCTTGTCGGACCAGCAGTGGGACGTTTCAAGAGTTGCTATTATTATGTCATCTGCTTCCTCTTCCTCTTCCTCATCCTCTTCCTCATAAAAATATCCTCTTCCTCATCCGCATCCTCTAAATTGGCGCATCACAATTCCTCTTCCTCCTCCTCCTCTTCCTCATAATCACTTCCTCAACAAACCTAGTGCCGAGCGGAGTACCATAGCGCATCTTCCTCGTACAGCTACATAGCTTAGTATTGGTGGAAACGGTCCATACCTATTTATTTTCGTAGCGCAGATTTTACATCTTCGCAGCATAGCTGCATAGCACATCTCTGGTGGAAAAGTACCCTTAATGTATGTGGTCTTAATACTCCAATAACGACATTTCATACAAAACAACATAACATCAAGAATCATGACTATTCAAGACCAATCTCATCTCCCTTGTGCCTAATATATCTATTAAAATTGTCATGTAGAGTAGCAGTAGAGTAGTAGAAGGTACTTAAAGTAGGTACATGTCGTAAAATTAAATGCAGAAATAGTGAAGTAAAATAATTTCTAAAATACATATCTTTGTATTGATATTTTAAGATAGAAATGAAAAAATATGATAGATTAAAGAGATAAGAATGAGGATAATATAGGTAATGATAAGATGACGTCGTCATGTAGGTATACCTATGATGTACCAGAATATTATGTATAATCTTTGATAAAATTATCCCAAAGAAGCTATCTATAATATATTATAGTACTGTGTAAATCTGTGATTGTTTGATTTATTACTGGATTTCGTATTGATCTGATAAGACAGTTCTTGAAATGGGAGGACCCCAATCTTTGAAACTTCAATCATTCAATCTTACTACTACTTACCAACACTACCAACGTACGTACGTACCTAGTTGCAATATATAGGAAATGGATATTTGTCATCCAGAAGTTGACCAATTCTGAAATTACTGACATGGTAAGATTCGATGGACGAGACTACTAGTAATTCAGAAAGTTAATATTCGTTACATCCCATAAATTTCAAGGGATAGAATAGGGATCGATTTTTTTTAAAAGAACAGCTATCGTTCCGTCTTTCATGATCATTCCTTAGTAAAAATAAAATATTTAAGTGTCATGGTTTCGTGAATAATAAGTGATAGCTTTGTAATATAGTTAACAATTAGCAAACTACCCAACTTTTACTTGATCATTTTTCAACTAACGTTTTCGCAGGTTTTCGCGAGCTGCATACATTGTAGAAATTAACTACATTCTTCAATTACAGCCAATTCAAAAAAATGCCCGAATTACAAATTATTTATCTTAGTCATTTGAAAATGACATAATTTGTAGTGTTAACACAACACTGGGCCCAGAAATGTATCATTATCAGTATCATTCTCCTTTGGATACTAAGTAAGATCATGTAAATATACTATAAGATTTACAGATATGATAAAAATAATGAGTAAGCTACAACAGAGAATGGGAATCCTTTATTACGTAATGGATTACAATTCAATTTATTAAAATCTGGAAGAGTTGTACGCAGTGATTCACTCTAGTAATATACCTACGTACATCCTACGTAGCTGAAATTATATTAACTATTATCAATTTTAAAGAAGTTACCCAAAACCTCTGTCAGATCACGTATTGCAAAGATATAGGTATTTTCCCTGTCACTGGTGAAACTGACCTTGAGAGTAATCTCTAGGATATTATCATAAGCACAATTACGCTTAAATATTGATTAACTATTTAATCCCGGCCTCGTTTCGCTGTTGCTCAGGCTGGTAGGTAGATTAATTCTTTATTAGGGAAAATTAGCCGTGCCCGCGACAACTTCCGCATGAAAAAGTGGGTGAGTAAGTAGGTATATTATTATAATATTACTACCATAGATTTATAACGAAGTAGATAATAAATCTATGATTACTACAGATGAAACGGAATATCTTGTGATAATTATACGATATCCGTCCATTATTTAATATCCGATTAGATAATGGATATTGAGAAAGGAACGAAAATATCAGGTAAAATAACTATTTTCTTTTCAATATTTTTGTAAAATAGCTGTTTGTTTAAAAACCAGAGATAAATGATACCGATAAGATCGGCAAGGCAAAACATTCACAAATGACCCGCTGTGTTTTCAAGTGTTCACTTTCAACAAATGTTATAAACATACTAGAAGTTTCATCATCGTCATGCTCTATTATGGATCCTTCCGGAAAAATATAGAAAGATACGAAGTAGATACTTACTTAAATGATAAACTGAAAATATATGTTGTTCCAAAACGTAAAACGTAAAAGATACAGAAATGCAAGAAGTTTGTAAGCCCGACCGACGTCTAAAACGGATCTGTAATTAGAAAACTTTTCTGAGCACCTGCGCCGTTGAATATGAAATTATATGATGGCATACGACACATCAAAAGTTACTGCGGATCAACAATTGAGGTAAACATAATAATGGAACGGATACACACAAAGGATCAAGTAGATTTTATCAAGTTTCAACTAAATGAGGGTACCTAAACATAACTTTTTTTTAATTATTAAGAATCGAAGGAAAACTCTTCTTCTTTTAGTGAATGGCTTCCACCAACTTTAAGGGTGATTCTGCCAAAATCAAGGAAAACTCTTACCCCCTTATTCATAAACGTATTTTAGCTAATGTGTTGCTAATCTCTCCTTTGTATTTTTCTATCCTGCACATTTGACAATGCAACAGACAAAGACAAAGCATTCCATAGCTAAAACGTATCTAAAGTACCTACGTTTATGAATAAGGGGGCAAATCTTTTATTCAACGCTCATTAAAGAATTTAAAGTCTTATAAATTGACATCAAATTATGAATCTTTTATATATATCTACTTATCTTTATAAATACACATTAGTGACAAGGCAAGTTAAGGCCTCCTCCTAAAAAAAGGGGAGAGACTCGTGCCCAGCAGTGGGAAGTCTCAAGGGTTACCATTATATTATTATTAGTACTATTTAAAACATGGGAGAACCCTGTGAACGCGAGTCAGCTTTTTTTATCTTTTTTTGTATTTTCTTCAGTAGGTAGATAGATAGGTCATTAGAATTTAATGTACCTACCTATATTCTTGTTTAGGTGGGAGACTGAATCCACCAAATCGCGAGATTCGCAAATGACCGCTATTCAATATTATTATAAAGTAGGTTTTTTTTTTTTTGGCGAAATTAGTCGAATTGCGTATTATAACAATTTTATTGTTCTCTTCATCACAGCCGAACCGGGTTGTATCCCATCTGGCCCGGAGACTTGGCCCGGCACCGGGCCACATAAGAAAAAAAATTTCAACTGGCCCGGTGATATGCTTACCGGGCCAGATGACACAAATCAAGTGCCATCGTCCCCGGTAAAACATCTCTTATCGACCATTACTATAAAATTATTTTTATAAGTTTATCACATATGTTAATAATCACAAATTGTACTTGACTATAATCAATATCAATAACAAATATAAAACTTTCTTTTAAAATCTCTCTCGAATATTGCTAAGTCTTTTAAATACGAGTAAAATCAGTATTTACAGAATTCTCTATCGCAACTTTTCTAAAAAAAGACCGACGATAATTAGACCGGTCACTAGCTCATTGGTTGCCTCCTGAATAGTCTTCTCGAAGCATGGCCTCCTTTGAATTACGTCGGGTACTTGGTATCTTATGGCATCGTTGATTATTATTTATTATAAACATATCGTTATTAGGTACCTATATTCAAATTCAAAAAAATAATATATAAGAAGTCTATTTCAGGTATATCTATGACACAAGTTGATCAGTTTGTCAGCTAAAGTGTATGGGAAAGTCTTAGAAAGAAGAATGAAAGAGAAGTCCGACGGGTTGTTGTGGGATGCACAGGGTGGTTTCAGAGCTGGAAGAGGATGTATGGATCAAGTTTTCTCTCTCCGCAACATCGTAGAGAAGCATAGATTTGGAGAAAGCGTTTAATATGGTATTACGAAAGGAGCTGTGGGTCATTTTGCCACAGTATGGTATTGATGGCAGTCTGCTCCGTGCAATACAGTCCACGTATGTGGACTGTCAATCATGTGTGCGGGTAGATGGTAACATGTCACCCTGGTTTGATGTTAACATCGGTATCAGACAGGGTTGCGTGCTTTCGTCTGGGCTGTTTACCATATATCTAGACAAATGCCCGGAGGGTAAAGTTGATGGATGTGGGAGTGCGTATGGGTGACTTAGTGGTGAACTGTCTGTTTTACGCAGATGATGCGGTAATCGTTAGCTCTACACCATCTGGGCTACAAGCACTAGTCACAGTCATGAAAGAGGATTGTAGGGAGAAAGGCTTACAATTAAATGTGAATAAAACTAAAGTATTAGTATTTGAAAGAGAAGATCAGAGAACAAATGCAAGGGTAGTAGTAGATGATGCAGTGTTAGAACAGGTAGTTGAAATTGTATATCTTGGATGTGCTTTTAGCAAGGATGGTAGGTACACCACTGACATAGAATATCACTCACCGATCGCGTTCGTAATGAAGATGTAAGAAAGAGGATTTGTGTGAATGATAGTATCGGTGTAAAAATGAAAAAAGGCATGTACCGATGGTTCGGGCATATAGAAAGAATGTCGAATGAGCGAATGACTAAACAGATATAATGGATGGCTGCAGAGGGCCAGGAAGACCAAGACTGACCTACCATGACCAAATAGGTCGAGTTCTGTCTGATGGTGGGGCAAAAAGTCTTAGGAATCGGCGTGCATGTATGAAGAGAATGATGAAGGTACGAGAGGTTTGTCAGGACCGGGATATCTGGCGCTCTACACTCTCTGCCTACCCCGTTAGGGACCTGGCGTGAAGATACATACATACATACATATAAGTTGATTTTGCGACATTCACAATAAAAACTGATTATTTTAAACTAAGTAGTTTGATTTAAAAGTTCAATCCCTTTCATTGATGCATGTAGTCAGTATTTCACAAATTACGAGGCGTATCCTCTTTTCTCCCCATACCGGGGACGACGGCACTTGATTTGTGTCATCTGGCCCGGTAAGCATATCACCGGGCCAGTTGAAACTTTTTTTCCCATGTGGTCCGGTGCCGGGCCAAGTCACCGGGCCAGATGGGATACAGCCACGAACCGTGAGCAAGCATTCGTTTACATTAAAATCAAAGGACGTCCTTCAGAAACGAATATTTGCAAATTCAGATTACAGCGAACTTGATAGATAAAAGCGATAGAGTGAAAATACGGAAATTCTAATTAATAAATCTAGTAAAAGTTATCTCTATTTTTTATGGTAGAGCTACTTATATTTTCGTGGTTATTTCATATTTATGTAGATTTTATTACTATAAACGATGACTGCACCCCGTGCCAGAGCATTGCTCTCTTCGTCTTCAAATTTTAGAAGTTGACGATATTAAAACCGATTTGTCAGCAAACTCAGTAACATCGAACATATACCTACCTAGTAATCACGAAATCATGCATCATTATCTAACCGAAACATAGGAAGTAGCGGCAAGTACCTACCTACCAAGTACTACCAACATTTAGCGATACGTATTGGATATTCAGCAGTGCCTATAGCCAGCGGATACTGGATGTCTACCAGCTACCTACCATTTCATTTTAAATTCAATTTAATTAATTTTTATTGAATGTACTGTTTGTAGGTAGGTATATTGTAATTGTAAAAATTATAGGTATCAAAATTTCATAATATATCTATTTAAGTCGATTTTTAATGATCTTATATTTGCGTAATTTGAAGAGGCAACGACGAAAAGTAATATGTATGTGTAATGTGGGTAGGTATGAAAAAATCTCATAAAACTGGGAAGTTTTATTTGATATGCACATATTGATTTATCGCTACAGTTCACACTGTACAGTGCATTCATGCAAATGATTTTTCTTTTATTTCAAATTTAAATTTATCAAATGAAAAAATACGATTAAATGAAAATCCGTGATCGCACAAGGAAACGATTCATCGTTTAAATCTACATCATATATTTTTACGACGAATTCGCGAACGCGTTACATGAAAAAATGGATATTCTACAATATGAAATAAATAAGGGTTCAAGTAAAAGCTAGCCTAGTATCGCACTAGCCTACTGTCTGGCGTCTGGCGGTTAACCCGAACGGACGGTTAACTAGAGTTTAAACCGCGCGAAAGTCCGCACAGAGCTCCGTACGGGGCGGCGGGCAGCGGCGGACTGGCGCCGCGCCACCCTCCGTTCAACAGTTTGCACCCTCCCGGAAAAATACCCCAACACCCCTATACACATCTTTACGCAGCTTATGACAACCGTATTCCGTGTGAATAGGGTTTACGAACTAATGTACTGCTTATTCTTATTCCGTGATATTATTGTTTGTTTGGTTTCAATGGTAAACTATGAATGATACGACTAAAATAATGTTCGTAGCTCATATCGGTATTACGAAAAACTAGTTATGCTCATAAGATATGATTAAATATTTTATTCAATTTATTTTATTTTTAACTTATCCACGTGATGTTCATGGATAATCTAGGTATTACTTATACTTTTAGTTCTGTGAAGTAAAGATGATTTATAGATATGTAGGTTAATGGGGCGGTCCGCCACAGGCTTCCGGTTCTGAGGGCCATTGCCGTTGTGGCCATTTATTACCAATGCAAAACAGTCTGTCATTTATTGCAGGGGGAACACTATGTGTGCCACACACACCCTACAAAAATTGACTATTGCTACGAAACTCACACCAAGACTTAACAAAATACATAGACAATTTCACGTACACATTTAAACATCCAGGCACCAGGCACGGGCACACTTGTGCTTGTACTTTGACAGAGGGGAGAGCCTGCATATGGCTACTCTCCTCCATCCCGCCACGACTAGTGGCCCATGTTGCTCTATGGGTCAGCTAGAAATATATTTTTATTTTAGTAACCAATATGTAACTACTAGTTCAACTGAAACTACTCTTATTGTGGAACTCCATACCCCTTTCCATTATTCCATTCAATAAAATGTGTATAGTGACCAATTAGGAGGAGCAGTTCTAGTTAACACAGGTATTGTTTATTTAAAAGGAGGGCCCTGGCCACAGTGTAATATAAAACTTAATGATCTAGCAAATAAAGATTTTTTATATAATCTTCATTATTTCCATAAAAATAAATGTGAAAGTAAGCATAACTAACTGCCTTTGCCAGAAAGCATACTGAATTAAGAGACTTCAATTAAAAAAAAATAAAAACATCTGCAATTTAAACTGAAAAGACGGCAACGGCAAGCCCAGTAATCCGTAAAAAAAAAGAAATATATGACATTTGGGAAGGTAGCCTTTTGTTTGCTTGTGGGTACGAGACATAGTAGCTCAGATACGCTATGGACCAGATAACTGGTAAAATCTATAATTTTTGTTACATCTACAATAACAATAACTTTTATTACATAACATAGTGTTTAACCTGGAAACTCATTTCATCAAACTCAGTTCATTTTAAGTTGAGAAAATTTTATTTTTTACTTTAAATACTATGAAACTAAATAAGCATCCTGGGAAAGGAAATTCACTAGCATAATTCCAAAAATTTAAACAACTCAGATAAAAGTAATGACCAACAGGAAAAGAACAAGGTGGCACACTACTGATCAACATTTCTAAGTAAATATCTAAGCCTCAAGCCGCAATGGACCCAATTGGGTCCAAGAACAATAAGAAATCAATTGTCATATTATCTCGTGGCCTGAGGGATTAATCTATTCTAAACTGTGTTCAATGAAATTAAATAGGTGGGTACATATTCTTTTTAAGTTCTCTTTTTTTCCCAATTGAACTTATGGGGGGAAACTAGTTATTTACAGTTCAAACTTTGTTTAGTTTTCATAAAACCAAACAGTTCAATATTACTTATTGACTGGGCACCTGTAATCATCCATGACTATAGCAATTCACTGCTTATTTGATTAATGTCCGCTACATTTTAAATGCCATGTGGCACATATTCTAGGGCAATATGTCTTTATTGCCCAGATATTTAATTAGGTCTCCATATCCTAATATCCTCCATGACCTCAATGTTCTATGATGCGTGGAATACTAAAACGAATGACTAGACTGCAGTGTCGTAATAGTCAATGCTATGGCATCATATAGCTGTTACTTACCGGCTATAATACCGTCCATCTGCAGCAGGGCTGCTTCCAATAACTTAGCGGGATCCGATTCAGGGGAAGTTGGGTTGTTATCGCCATCAACTTGCGTAGTTTTTCCCATCACACCTCAAAATATCTCTAAACAAACGAACAAACACAATTCTTGAATATAAAACACAAGAAACGTAGCATAAAATATTATTTGATAGTGTAAATTAATCGAAAAACTTTTGAGACTCTTTGAGTCAACAAAACTTTGACAATCAAACTTTTTTTTTTTTTTTTTTTTTTGGTATTATGGCATCGCTATTACGCATATTGCCAGTGTCAAGTTAAACGATATTTCGTATTTATTTAAGCAGTGTAAAAGTTAGTTTATTATAGTCATCAAGTATAATATGTAAGTATCAAATAAATAAGTTATGAAGTATAATATGTCAGTCAAGTGAGTTACAGTCAAGTTATTCGAGTAAAGCGATGGCTACTTTACCAGAACATTTACAATGAAGTTTTGGAGGCAACCTGAAAAGTCGTGTTTTCGCACTGTTATTCTATTTCACTATACACGGGCACTGTAATAAACCTATATCAAACAAAATGCCACCAACTTTATTCAATATTACTTAAAAATACGCCAAGAAAATGAAATAAAATAAGAGCACCATACGCGTCTTTCAAGGTTCCCGCCAAAACTCCAATCAAACTTTCTTTTACGAATAAAAAAAAATAGGGATGCATGTGGACAAAGCAGCGTTACATCGATGTTCTCATAGCAAAACATCGATGGGTAAAAAAAGTTGAGCTTACACTTTCGATTTATTTTATTCAATTTTATTGATTTTACTCCAATAGAATTTCTTATTATTGTACATATAAAAACTTATTGTATTTTACGTTTGACACCACTTATTTAACTGACTGCCATTTCTGAAACAAAGTATTGACAATATAGTCGAAATACAATATCCTTTACGATTACGATTACCGATTACTACAATTTTATATGCTTTAATTTTTTTTATCTTATGAACCCTTATTATATTATCAGCTACAAATATACGCAAATTTCAGGTGGTTGAATAGTTCTCTCATTACTTAGATAACCCGTAGTTAACTTAGCAGTAAAAGGTTGTGTTGCAATTTGTGTTGACTTCTTTATTTATTTAATTGACCAAAAAACTCAGAATAATTTCTTTTTTTTAGTTTACATTATGTTACTTTTTGATGTAAGTACTTAAGTGTTACGCTATTTTTTGGAATACACTATATTTACCTACTGCCTCATGTTTTTCAAAAACGAAGAACGGGATAATGTATCGATTAATATTCTGTAGGTATATGGCATCGATGTTTGATTTCAGGTCATCGATGCTTACATTCGATTCATTCCTTTTTTAAATCTTCCATTTTGTTTACTCAGCAGCTGTGACATCTGCCATTCATGTCCTCTGTCAAAGATGACTTAGGGTACGTTGCACTAAACGACCTGCAAGACTGCTGAAATCGCCGTTCCACAAGTGTTAAAAGCCCGCGAATTTTATAAGTGGAACGCGCATCCTATACACTGTTTTCGCAATGGCTGGTGATTTGAAATAGGGTCAAAATTGATAAACATATCATATTTAAGAAAAAAACTCGATCCGTCCGCCATTTAGGTGTCACCACTATCGAATTCAATACCCTCATGAACCAAGAAAACGACACCCATGACGAAAAAATTGACAACTCCATGCATCTGCCATCTTGGATTTACATTTTGACACCACTATCGAATTCAACACCCTCAAGAACCATGAATACGACACCCATGCGAATAAACCATTGCAGTATAACTATGAAGGGGGCAAATGAAACTAACGACCACCGGGGTGTCCGTTAGTTTCTGGTCTCAGAGGGGGCCGATGGGAATAAAGGGTTAAGCCGACGGTCCCGGTTGCTATAGATAAATAGCAGTCGTTAAATATTGTCCCAGGCCATAGGTATGAGCGGTTTGAAAACATCCAACAGCGGGTTGACCACTAACCGTTATCTCCACCAAACCGCATTGGAGCAACGTGGTGGAGTAAGCTCCAGACCTCCCCTCAAGAAGGGAAGAGACTCATGCCCAGCAGTGGGACGTTTCAACGGTTCATTATTATTATTATATCATTAACTGCCTCAGTATCGTAGTGGTAGCAGGCTACTACTACTACGCTTGGGGTGCTGGGTTCGATTCCCGGGTCGGGGACTATCGGATAACGGTTAATCTCTGGTGCTATTGGGATTTTTCCATTTTCTGTAAGTTTCCCAGTAGGCACCTCGGAGTTTGGCAATGTGCCCGGAGATGGCAACAGGTTCGCCACCTGTTACATGGGCCAAAACGTAACCGGCGAGTCGTGAGTGTTTGCATGTATGCATCTACCTCTGCCTACCCCTTCGGGGATTACAGGCGTGAAGTTACGTACGTTCTTCCTCTTCCGCTTCCTCATCCGCATCCTCTTCCTCATTAAAAAATCCTCTTCCTTATCCGCATCCTCTAAATTTGCGCGTCACAATTCCTCTTCCTCCTCCTCTTCCTCATAATCACTTCCTCAACAACCCTAATTTGAAATCGTTCTTTTTTTCGATTTCACCAGTGCATTATACGTACTCTGTGGATTTCACGTTTTGATGAAAGCCCACTCCGACCCACCAATATTTTGTGGGTGAAGTGGGCGCGAACAGTGACGTCATCTATGACGTCGAACGATCGCTCACAATGACCACGGGCCTTAGATGGAACGATACAGAATAATACAGATGGCGTTACACAATCGTTGGTCTCGTCTGCGTTTCTATCTTCCCCAATCTTCCCCCGCATCGGATGTTGCAGCCATATTTGTGCCTATCTGATATTAGTGGATTCGTGATGCAAGCGCCAAGTGACAATGCATACTTTTACTTTTGCTAAAGGTAGTTCCAGTGTCGGAGCGTCAGGGATTAGGGCCGTAGCGTAGGCATTTCCACAGAGTAGGTACTTAGGGGAAGAGACCCGAATATCGGATGGTTGCCTAATTCCGGATACGTCAATATCTCCTATACTAAACAACGTCATCTAGCGAAAAGCCCAGTAATGAATAAACCGAGACTAGATGGAAACACTGCAGCAGTGCCATCGATCTCCCGACCAAAATGGCGGTACAAACAGCACACGTTTGAATTTTGTCCCGACAAAACTTTGTTTGTGGTTTTTAAAGACAACATTTGTACACAGTAAGTGATTAATTTGTTTATATATTCATTGTAATTTTATAGTTGCTATATTATATACATAAAAAATAGGTTTTGTAGAAAACTCAGAATCATATTTTTTAAAATTATTTGTGTATTTAGAATGGTAATTTTCCTAATATCGGATACTTGGTGGTGCTTAATATCGGATATCTGATTTTAGGAATCCCGTTTAGTAAAATAAGTTGGGATATATTAATTCATTTTGTTTTACTATTTTCAGTTAAACTGAAAATGGCCAGTAAACAAAGAAAAATTGTTGCCCACATTCTTTGAAAATATCTTAAATAGTGAAGAAGATTGTGTCAATGATGAGGATGTTGAATGCATATTATTATACTGTGGATGGACCCTACTCCAGTGACACAAATGGAGAAAAATGGATAAGATGCATAACTTGCTACAAGTGATGTCACGAATTATGCGCTGGTATTGATAATATTAGTTACTAGCTTTTGCCCGCGACTTCGTTCGCGTGGACTTCAGGTTCGTCCCGTCTAGTCTAGTAATAAGTAAGAAATACGGTAACTAAGCACTGCAGAGCCCTAATCATAGGCCTATAGGTAGCTACTGCAGTATGCTCCTATAAACTACATTTAACGATCTTTTTCCTTCAGCATAAACATGCAGATTCTTCGCTTTGGAAACACGTGAGCAAGCCACATAGAGCTGACCTATTTATATAATTTGTTATAATTAACTGTAAGTAACCTATCTATATAGTAATTGAATTATCAATGAAGTAATTCGTAAAAATGAAGTATCTTTTTGTACGTGTAACTCCTAACCAAAAAGAAACCTGGCAATAACTAACCTTAGGCCTATATTACTTAAAGTAGGCGACCATACGTTTTTATCAAATCGCTAGTGCCTTGAAAATTCGCAAAACGGACACAACCGTCAACGACGTCTACCCTCACGCGTCTGCCCGTGTTCGGGTCGCGCACTCAGCGATGAGCCACTTCTTCCCCACCGCACCTACCCCGCTCCCCCCACGCCCCGTTCGCCTGGCGCCGCTGCCGGTATTTATCACCGAAACGGTATTTATCGCCGAAATTGCTATGACTCTGCATTTTAAATCTGTGATATCTTCGAAAATATTTATTTAATTTACATGCTGTAAAAAGCCATATTGATCTTTATTAAATGCACAATGTATTTAAGATACTTAATTGGATAAGGATTAATACTGTATTGCTTAAAATCGCTTCGTAAATAAGCCATTATTTCTCGTACAAAGTAAAGGATAAAAAATGGTTATTGTTTGTTATTCCTAAGAGATAAACATATACCATCACGGACTTTTTTGTAGACCTTTTTAAGTTGTACAATACTGTAGTAAATTGTTTTGATCTATCTTGTAGGATTCAGTCAGCGTTTGCAATGTAAGCGCAAAAAATGTGTTTTTTCTACGACCTCACATTAAAAACCTCAAAAATTGTAGCCTATGTGTTATTCTGATGTATAAGCTATAGCCTATGTGTTATTCTGATGTATAAGCTATATTGTGGTAAAGTTTCATTCAAATCCATTCAGTAGTTTTTACGTGAAAGAGTAACAAACATCCATACATCCATACTTACAAACTTTCGCCTTTATAATAGTAGTAGGATATAATTGATTTTGTTTGTGGTATTTGTATTCAAGGGTAATTAATAGCTGACGACTTAGAGAAGACTGATTTAAAAAGTAATAATTACCTGTTGATTTATATTTTAATTCTAATTAATAAGAAAAAGTTCCAAAAACTCTGTTACAATGTTAAGTGTTAATTTTTGATTCTATATCTATAATATTTTATGTTATAATATATAATAAATTAAAACCTAAATTTTAATACCGTAGCTGACGAATATAATATTTTTAGGCATAGATATTGAACCGTTAAGGTTCTTTTCATATGTAACATTTATATTTTTTTAATTATTTAAAGAGATATAAGCAATAAAATTGTTTTAAGTTACGATTTTGTGTAAATTTATTGTGTTAAAAAGGGTTCCTTAAATCGGATATTCGATATTGAGATATTTTCGCATATCCAATATTAGGAGCCTACTTAGTTAAGACTTGAATTTCTGACAAAATTGAAAAATATTATTTTCTGTATAATCTAAAACTGCTGTTGTATAATTCCTTTCATATTCATATCTATACTTATAATAAAACTGTAGATGTTCAAATTCTGTACATTAAAAATATTGAAAAAATAAATACCAGGGGATGTTACTAGATCGATACCGAACCCAAATATGTGATTAGAAAATTTTTTGTCTGTCTGTCTGTCTGTTTGTTCAAGCATCACATAAAAACTACCGGTCCGATTACAATGAAACTTGGTATGATTATACTTTAACCTTTGGCGCACAACACTGGGTACTTTTTATCCCGGTAATGTATGTTTGTCTGTGTGTTTGTGCACGCTAATCTCAGAAACGGCTTATTCGATCTGCTATTTTAACTAATTTATTGTTGTTAGTTTCACTTAATGTTTAGTGTTTGTTTCATGTGAATCGGTTTAGAAATAAAAAAGTTATGTCAATTTAAAGAATTGTATCGAATAATAGTTTGGGGAAAAAGTTTTTTCGCATTATAGTATGTATGAACTTGTAATAAAATCTCTTTGGCTGTAGTATTTGTATCTGGCTGGTTTTGGTATCATTGAAAGTTTAAATTTTAAAGAACATAATTCCAAATTCAAAATAGGCAAATGTTTGATTTTCATTTGTTTTTCGTACTGTCAAGATGAGTGAATCTAATGAAGAAATTCGATACATTTTAAAATTTTACTACAAAAAAGGTAAAAATGCAACGCAAGCCGCGAAAAAAATTTGCGATGTTTATGGACCTAGTGCAGTGTCTGTGAGAGTAGCACAAATTTGGTTTAAGCGTTTTCAATCCGGAAATTTTGATGTCAAAGATGCACCTTGCTCTGGTCGCCCTATTACGGATAAAATGGATGCAATTTTTGAAAAAGTGGAGCAAGATCGACATATCAGTAGTTACGACGTAGCTGAAGAACTGAGAATTGATCACAAAACAGTTTTGGCGCATTTGAAAAAAGCTGGGTACAAAAAAAAAGCTCGATATTTGGGTACCTCACGAGCTCACTGAAAGGAAACCTAATGAACCGTGTACTCATTTGTGATTCTTTATTACGACGTAATGAAACCGAATCATTTTTGAAGAAGCTGATAACTGGTGATGAAAAGTTGATCACGTACGACAAGAACGTGCGAAAAAAGTCGTGGTCAAAGGCCGGTCAGGCTTCACAGACTGTGGCGAAACCCGGGTTAACTCGCAATATGGTGATGTTGTGTGTGTGGTGGGATTGGAAGGGCATTATGCATTATGCATTATGAGCTATTACCACCAGGCAGGACTATCGATTCTGAACTCTACTGCGAACAACTGATGAGATTAAAGCAAGAAGTTGAGAGAAAGCGGCCGGAATTGATCAACAGAAGGGGTGTGGTGTTTCATCATGATAACGCTAGACCTCACACATCTATAGCCACTCAGCAAAAATTTAAAGAGAGTTTGGCTGGGAGGTGTTAATGCATCCGCCGTATAGTGCTGACCTTGCACCTTCAGATTTCCACCTGTTTCGGTCTCTTCAGAATTCTTTATGCAATGTTAGACTAACATCACGAGAGGACTGCCAAATCCACTTGTTGCGGTATTTTGATGAGAAGTCCCAAAATTTTTATAGCAATGGGATCATGTCCCTACCTACAAGATGGCAAAAGGTTATCGAACAAAATGGTACATACATACTTTAGTTAAATTTAAATAAACTATATTAAAAAATGTTTTGAATTATCTTTAAAAATGCGAAGAATCTTTTTCCCCAACCTAATATTTCTAAGCTATTCTGTATCATAGTTCTATCTTTCAGGGGGTTCGTACTAAAAGGTAAAAGCGGACCCTACGGATTACTAATCCATCGCTGTCTGTCTGTCTGTCTGTCCGTCCGTCCGTCTGTCTGTCACCAGGTCGTATCTCATAAATAGTGATAGCTAGAAAACTAACATTTTCACAAATCATGTATTTCTGTTACCGCTATAAAGACAAAATTAATAACTAAAAATAAGAAAATGAAAATGAGGGGGCATACAACAAAGGTGTTTTTTTTTCATATATTTTTTTAAAGGCAATAACGGCAGCAAGTAGACGCTTTAAATTTTCACAGAATTTTTAGGTCTTATGTAGTATATTACCTTCCATATTAAATCTATACAAATAAATAAAATTGGAGTGTCTGTTTGTAATATAAAAATAACCGCTTTTTACTAAATGTATACACGGTACATATACCAAAACAACATTTTTACAATTTTTGTCTGTCTGTCTGTTTGTTCCCGCTAATCTCGGGAACGGCGTGACCGATTTTGACGGGACAGCTTATGTAAAAAGGAGTAGTTAGGCTACTTTTATCTCCATAAGTCCATACATCCATACATACATTTATACCTACATACAAATAAGTAGAATTGGAGTGTATCCGACTTTGACGGGACTTCCACGGGTAGGTAGCTGATGTAATTAGGAGTAACTTAGGCTCCTTTTATCTCCATACATCCATACATACATACATACCTACATACAAATAAATAGAATTTGAGTGTCTCCGATTTTGACGGGACTTTCACTGGCAGATAGCTGATGTAATAAGGAGTAACTTAGGCTACTTTTATACTAGCTGCCCCCACGACTTCGTCCGGGTAGATACTGAACAATCATATTTTTTCTCACGTGGACGAAGTCGCGGGCACAGCTAGTACATCGTCACTAATTTGACATCCATGTCATCCATGGACGTAGATAGAGGTGGGGGTAGAATCCCCCCCTCCCATAATCACCATTTCGGTTCGGTTAAAGATACTTATTTAGACGCTTCGTTCAAGCATATCCATACGACAACTTCCGGGTGATAGTCTCAATCTACAGGAAATCCATTTCATAGACGTAGAAAGGCCTCGATGTGGTTAGCGTTAGCCAAATGAGAGATTTATTGGGAAACAGGACGCATTCGCGCAGCCACTTACGTAGCCGCGGATGTAATCAGGCACTGTTATTGTGATCCTGTCTCTAAAGAAGGACAAGTCGAAACACATTTCAGCGAGGTTTTTATTAATAGACGTCTACCCGAACACTTTGGCGCCGTATTTTTTTCGTAATATGGATATGCGGACCTACCTATACCGAACCGACGGCTCTTAGTAAAAAAAGGGCTGACCTGGTTATCCTGAGGTCGTAAGTTCAATCCCTACACGAAGACACATTTTCTTTCCATTTTTTAAAATAAAAAAATAATGATTACGAGTATTCGATATTGTTACACATAAAATAAAAAGTACCTGTATTAATAAAGAAAACCTAAGTTTCTACTGGTGGTAGAGCTCCAGTGATGGAGCTGGACGACCGCATTATGGTATTTAATAATTTATTATACTTGCTGCTTAATGGTAGTGTTCAGCACTATCGTGTTCCGGTCAGGTGGTAATGTACGACCCTGTAATTTCCGGCACAGAGGCATAACACCTTGGGCCTCAGGAGTTAACGCATCTGCATTATGACCTTGGTCTTTATGTGGGTGTCTATAGGCTGCAGTCATCACTTAACATCAATGAGAACTGCATGCTTGTTTGGTACTACCATTACATAAAAAGTGGTGCTTTGCGAAATTAAAGAAAAAATGGAAAGTCTATGATCGAGCCTCGAGTCAAATACCTACATCTCAGGGTCGGAATGGGTCGACCTGGGTAACTCGGTGGCTCTTCACACGCTGGGAGCGCTGAATAGTGGGCTCTATGACAGATGCTTGTGGCAAGTAGTTCCGCGGAGCCCCTGAGTAGGCCGCGGCCCGTCTGGTAAACGCCACGTTGACTATATTATACTATCTATGATATCGCTATCTAGTTTTACCATACATTATACCTAAAGGGAAAATGGGACCACATTGACAGTGATAAGGATAATATTTTACAGTAAAACCACTTTCAAATAAGTATTTTAGTGTTGTCAGTTGTCACCATAGGTATTTATGGCATGGTCATGTGTTTAATGCAGTTTCTATCCTAGTTTGTTGTTTGTTAACCTGGGTTATAGTAGAGGAGCCCAAGAGAGGATTTTTGAATTTCCTCGAGCGTGTGAGATTTACATATGGGATACCCTGCCTGTTGAGTACCTCTACCAAATCTAAGGTTTCTATATAGGGTCGAACACATACGGCTAAAACGCCACGTGCTCGCCTAACTCCAAATCGTTAGCATTTAAGAGCCATTTAGACGGAGAGTTTCTCGTACGTTTCGTTCGAGAAATCGGTCGCTACTATCACGAGCAATAATCGCCATATCATAATCGTATCAAAATGTTTACATACAGGAAAAGCTCATTGCATACAGGCAAGAACTAAAATCTCTCCTACGATTATGTCACACGAGACTAAGACATATCGCCAGGCGATCATTGTCTGTTTGTTTACACGACGAAATTAATTTAATAAATCAGTTCGTTTAATCAATTCTTGTCTCAGAAGAGCAGATACAATTAAAACACCCTCACGCACTGCACTCATGGTAGCAACAGGCATAAAATCTCGAAATACGATTATGGCTTGGAAATTCTGTTTACACGCCACAATAATTTTCCGTTGCTAGGCGATTATCGCCCAAAGCAAAGAGCGAGAAGAGCGAGTGTATAGACGAAAAAAGTTTTATATTCCTTCGATAATCGTATCTTCGAGACGAGAAACTCTGTCCGTCTAAATGGTTCTTTATGCTGCGTTGTGTCGTCGATGGGATTATGGGATGGAGCTTTGATTGGGTTCACTTAAAATCCCTTCTGATTTTCTACAATTCTTGAGTAATTTTGCATCTTAATTTCTGAAAGAATCAAATCTATTCGAAAAGGACGCGTCAGATATTTTGAGTGCAAAATGTGCCCAAACAACTCTCTTCTTCAAAATTCACAAGATTCCGAAGAGAAGCAAGATCGAAAGTAGCGAACTTCTATAATTTTATTGTGTAAACAATAATTAGAATCTGCATCTTTCAATATTCTATCTAGATAAGTAGGTATGTAATAGTAAACGACCTGATTCAGGGAGAATCATAGAGCGTTATAATTCTATGGGAAGAATTAAATTTGTAGGTTATGGTACTAGAAATAAAAAAAATGTCTAAACTTTTATCGCATAGTTTATTAATATTTCATTAGACCCTTTACCAAATTATTATAAGTAAATAAATAGAACTACTCGGCAATAAGTACCATTTCCTTTATGCTAGATCGTCATGACCAGACGATGAGATGACCATCTATATCAACTGAAAATAAACTTTACCATAAAAACAAGCAAAACAGCCATATTGCAAATTCACTATATTTATAAAAGTTAAGTAATATAATATATATATTATATATAAAATAAATATTATATTATTGAAATTTGAGATTTGTAAATAGAAAGATATTTTTTTAGTGTGTCAAATAGTTGAAAATACACACATCTAAATATAATTTATTTTTAAATAAAATTCGAAAAGATGATTCACATTCATTTGCGTAATTAATTACTGATCTAAGGCACAATCTGCTAAATATTGATATAATCATCTATCACTCGTAGTTTCCAAAGAGTTGCTCATAAATATATTATCCATTTTAAAAATTAGTAAAATATGTTATTTTTCTCTTAATAATGATAACATAATAAATGTAACAGCAAATATCAACGATGCTCTCAATCCGCCTACCATTACAATTAACTGCTTTAAAATTTATCTATCTTATATTACACACATAACAACTTAAAACAAAAATTACAATGTTGGTAAGCTGTGTTTTGGTATTAAGGTGAGGATTGCTTTATACTAAATTATTTCTGTTTAAATGTATATATACCGTAATATCATCGTTGGCCACCTACCACGATATGACATAATTTGTTTAAGTGCTAGTACCTACTTGTACAGACATCAAAATAATATTTTATTGGTTACCACTATTAATGGTTGTTTCAAATTTATTAAATTACAGGTCTAAAATCAATCGTAGGTATATTTCGACAATAATAACAAAATTGCTAGGAGGGTAGGTTTGAAATACTGTAATGTATCAACTATAACATTGACAATAGTATAATATGCATTCATTGTTTTAAACAAGGTTCAATACTTTCAAAACCAGTAGCTTACGTACTACCACCACGCAAAATTAAACATTTACACAAAATTGCAACGAATAACAATATTATATTCATCCTAAGCATTGCCAAGAAATTGAGCAAAGAACATTATATTGTTACGTTTTAACTGCATATTGGTCTACAACAAACTCTGCTTGATTTATTGGCAATACAACCTAGATTGATTAGTTAAATAGAAGATATTAACAACTACATCCGTAAACCTTTGCAAGTCTGTAAATATTTTAAATTAAGAAGATCTGTTCTTAATTTTATTCTACAATCTATAAATATATTAACTCTATTAAACATTAAAGGCAATATCTATAATTAGATATGGACGGATTAAGTAAAGGCGCCCAATGGGGTTACCGATTAATAATATTAATTGCTCTTAAATATATCTATACTTAGATCTAAATTGCGGCGTAACGGTAGGGACCATAATAATAAAAGTAAATATCCCAAGTCTACACAATAAAACCAACAATGAAACAGCATAATATAAGAATCTCTATAAATAAACATGTGTTGCTCGATTCAGGTAACTCACTAGGTCCACACAAGCCATGGACGGACTACCGCGCACGCCGACTTCTACACTAATAGCAATGTCAATAACAAAACTAAACAAGTACATAACTTCGTTGGTAAACATAATTTCAGTTCCACCTAAGTCAATTTCGTAAACTTAACAGGCAAGACCACAACCGATATTAAGTACTTATTAGCTACAGGAATGTAAATCTCAGGTTAATTTATTTATACTAGCATCATCATTGGTATGATTTTTTAACACTCCCTAGCACACGCGTCTGTCATTTAATAATAGCAATTACTATCCATGTCTTACCTCGACTGTGGGGCGCACGAAAAGAGTCTACTCTAACGACACGTTTTACCAGAGCCTCTACTTCTGGTGCACCCTGGGGCAATACTTCTCATCAATCGGTCAATTCTTCCACTATCAAAAGTCAATTCTATATTATAAAGTTTTTATGTTTTCGGAACACAATAGTGTCGACTATAATATTTCTCCGACAAAATTGCCTCTTTATTGGCGAAACCTCATGATGATATTTATAGTAAAACTTCGCTTGACCACAAGAATGTCGATATTCGTTACTAATTCTGTATACATCTTGTATACATACTATTAGGTGACATTAATAACTTCTATATACACATAAATTTACATTTACAATTGTACACGAAAACATACATAGATCAATGAGAGCATTGATTTATATATGTTCGAAATAATTCGAATGATTGTTTATCACACTGCAAGTTACAATGACTGCCGGTGCATATTACAGGAGTATTAAAAAAATCGTGCAAATGAAGGCTAAGATAATTAATGGAACGAAACAATGAAATAAGAAGTAAGTACATGTACGTACCACATTAGACAATAATGACTACAAAATCTAGTAACCTTAAAATATGCAATAATTCAAAGATATCCAAACCGTTCAAGTTGTATATTTCCAATCAAAGATTAATTAAAATATAATAATTCACCACAATGTTGAGCAGTGTTTTTCAGCCTAAATTTATAACAGTAAGTATTTAAGTTTTAATATCTTTCTGTACATTAATAAGTACATTTATATGAATAATTTTCCTAAAGAAAATGTGACGGAATAATATTTTGACGACATTAATAACAGACATAAACATAGAAAACAGAACATCGTAGGCACCAATGACGCACACACCACTTGCCCTAATATAGTACTACAGAAGGAATGTGAAACTTTAAATACTTTTGTGCGAAGAGAACACGTAACAAGGTTCGCAATTGAGCCTTATACAAGTCGTTGAGCAAGCGCGCCTTCGATAAGTGGCTTTTCGCCTTCACTTTACCCTATTCGAATAAGATCCACCATTTTAAGTACAATCTGATATTTACTTCTACATCTGTATAATTTAGGAATAAATAATAACAACGTAATAAAATTTAACTTGTACATTAAGTATTAGTCGTGGACTTGCATCACATGCGTTAAATAAATAAATAAAAATCGGAATGTAGAATTTATAATTCCGGTCTGTTATACCATCACAATATTTAAGTAATCAGGGAAACAAAGGCTATGCCTTTTATAAAACCTTGTCAACAGCGAAATGTAAAAAATATATTAATTTGTACACTCTTCTCCTCTATTTTTATTTTAACAAACATTTGTATAATTTACTATCGCACCAAAATACTCTATAAATATATTTAATCAATAATCATGTACTAGTTAAGTACACAAGAAATGAAATAATAAATAATTAATCTTTAAAAGACGATAATTTTAAGTATCACCTCATTCCCCACCAAAGTCTTGAATAATATTTTTGTCAATCTCATAAATATGGAATGTGAATATTTCAATTTGGAATGTTACACTCACAATAACACGTAATCAGATAACTCGCCTAAGCTCCTTGAACGACACCGAGTCCTAACATCACATCATATGTAATTTCGTCAAGCCCACTCTTTAAACACTAAAATATCCATACAAATATCTTTTTCACACATTTAACTACAATTACCACTAAATAATCTTCACGTATGTAATTTGCACTTTAAATAATTAAAAAATCAGCTTCGGGGGGACGTTTAGCGTATAGCATTTTCGAAGCACTTCCACCTGTGTATCACCTAACATGGTCCATAGAGGCTACAGAAAGTAGAAAGGGGCTAAACGTACAGCATAGTAATCTTAGAAAAAAAGTATAGAAGTGAAGTTTGCATTTTGAAAGGTGAAGTATCTTCGAAGTGCTCACGTACTACGCGCGTATTTATACGAAAGTGCACCATGAAACAAAGTCAGTGGTCGAACGGCCCCCCAGCAAACAGTCATTGATGGCTTTTGCTGAGCAGATGGGAGTTGAACTCGTAGACGTTGCAGCACTGTTCGCCGCAGATGTTGCACTTCCAGGGGTTGGAGTCGCAGTGGCAGCCCTTGTGCAGGAAGTATAGCGTGGAGTCGGGGAACGTGATAGAGCAAAACGTACATACGAGGGAAGACGGCAACATGGCGGCGTCGCCGTGCGTCGATGTTATCACGCCTCCTTCTGACGGGGAAGCACGGGAAGTCTGCAAATAATTATAAAATACAATTATTTTTGTCTACTATAATAACTTGGTTGCCAGTAACGAAGTTGTAAGGAGTTTTGTCAATCAATATGACCTCACAGAAATTGTTGTTTAATTTGGATGATGGGACAAGAAGCTTAAACCGCATCACGTCACGCCAATATCAATATTTCTTTAATTTAATCGATATTGCATTAAGAAAACACAGAAGTGCCTACTAACATAGAAAAAAAGATGCAGTGATTGGTAACATCAGAACCAACAAAGAATATTGTGTACGTCACTTACACTTAAACGAAAAATAATAACGATCTCGGGTGAGATTCGGACGTGCATCATTATAAATTGTGAGCATAATGGAAAAAAACACAATGTAAGAGAAATATAATTTTTCAATGATATCAATCTCTCAAGGTGATAACTTGAACTTGATCAAAAAGAAAAAAAAACCGGTCAAGTGCGTGTCGGACCACGCGCAGTGCAGGGTTCCGTCGATATTTATTAGGTTTTACATCAGCCAAGTGCGAATCGAATTCGCTGACAGAAGTGTCCGCTAGTCCGCTTTTAATAACAACACACACTACCTCCTCAATCCTCAACTATGCGACAGAATTTACGCTTTTACGCTTTAAACGCAATACACTTGAATTTACAATAAACGAAGTAAACAAGCATGTAAAATTTGACGATTCTACATGCTTGTTTATGTAGTACAGGCGTGTATTGCCTATTTTCTATGGAAATTTTCGAGTAAAATACATTTGGTCGACTATTACTCGCAAACTTGTAAATTGTAAAGCCAACTTAAGTGTGATAGTTTTCCTTTTAATTTCATTAGTGGAGCGTCGATTATCCGAACGTCGCTCAACCGAACGACCGCTTATCCGAACGTGCGGGTCAATGCCGCCCGCGCTTCAGTTTTCACCCATTTGTCGCGACTCGTTCACTTGTTATTGTACTCGTATGTTCAGATAATGAAGTTGAAAACATAGTAAGTGCTTCTGAAGCGTTTACTTGCTTAGATATTGCCTTGCGCTGGTTTGAAACACAGGCCGAGAGCGACCAGTATAAAATATCTGTTCTCAAAAAAGTACGCGATCTAGCCGCTCGTAAGCGGGTAGGCTTGCTTCGGCAGACGAAGATTCAAGATTTTTTTAAAGCGTTTATTGTAATTCGTAAACACAAGTTTTACTACAAGATTGTCTGCAGTTTTTTTGTTTATTTCCTATTTGTACTATTCATTTTTCGCAATAACACATGCGAGTGAACTTTAGAAATTAAAGAAAAGACAGAAAGAAAAAATTGACTTCGACCAGGAATCGAACCGATAACCAGCGACCTCAGGATAACCAGTCCAGCTGGACTGATTATCCCTTTTTTTTATTTCCTATTTATCATTAAACATATTCATAAATGTAAATAACATGGTTTTCATTTGCCTGTACGTAATTTTGTATGGCTGCATCAATATATGTACATTAGTTCGATTATCCGAAAATATTGGTTTTCCGAACACCCACGTCCCCTCCAATTAGTTCGGATAATCGACGCTCTACTGTAATTATATAGCTACTATTGCCGTAACGTTTGAATTTCTAACAACAACCGTTTAGTCGGTAGGGGGGGACACTTGACTCTAACGAAAATTGGCCCTTTAAAGCTTAAAAGTCACGAACAGTTAACTGAATCGAAAAATGATGTTTCCACACCCCTAACATTTTTGAAAGACCTATGCAACAATATCCCACTATATAGAAAACGAAAATAAAAAAAATATCCGCGCGTTACATGTAGGGGAGGTACCCTAAATAAAAAAAAATACTCATGTTTTTATTGTACCACTTTGTCGGCGTGATTAAGTTGTATATTTGTGTCAAATACTATAGTTGTATAATTGACAACATTTCATATTTTTAACCTACGTGTTTTATTACATTATTCAAAAGTAAATCCAATACTAGGGCACCCGTGTTTAACCATTTTTCGAAATTTTGTACTTTTCATTCATAATTTCTGCTTTGAAAGTTAGTGTATTCTAAAAAGACGTATGCGCCATTAGACGTCACACATATGGTGGAATGGCGATAGAACCATTGCCTTGTGCCTAGACCCTTTAAAAAAATTGTAGATGTCACTGTCTTCTCGTTGTCAGCTTGTCAAACTCGATGTAGGGCTGTGATCTTGTTATTTAAAAATATCAGTACCAGTGTTCGATATATCGAAAAAAATATCGATCAATATAATTTAAAAAATCTTTGACCCTGCGTGTCGTCGATTAATCTCTTCCTTGATCCAACTACAAATAAAAAATATCAATATTATGTCAACAGCCTGAGGGCTAAGTCGTTGTTTAAAACTTTAAAACTTGTTTTTATTTTAATAAATAAGTTCGTAGCAGCTTTTCATAGGCTTCGTAGTAGGGATGGCGATTCTTTCTGAAATAAATCAATGTTCGAATCGAAGTGTCCAAAATCCACTTACGATTAAATCGACATTGAAAAAATCGGTCTTCGATTATCTCGATCTATTTTTGATTTGGGATAGGTATGTAATACTAAATTTCAAGGAAAACAGACGACCAAAAAAAAAGGAACTCAACAGTGTTCAATGCTGGTATAATGCTTCCTATACTCACGTTTAAACGTTAAATCTTATGATCTGTATGTTTCCTATGTCCATATGTGAATTAACCAAAAAGATCGATCTTCGATTTTCCATACTATGTATATGTATCGGTTCACTAGATCAATCAAGTACTGTGGATCAATTTAAATAAATTATTATAATTATTTAAATAAGAATCGATTTTTTGGTTCCTAAGGATAGCTTTTCCGATTAATCGATCTCAGGTCTCGGATCACCATCCCTACTTCCTAGTTTTATACTTTGACATTGACGTATCCGTATCAATTTGACACATCTTGCCTATGTAACAATAACAATAACTTGAGTATGTAACAATAATGTTTTCATCTAAAGATAAGCAATGGAAGCTACTTCATTCCACCATATAAGAGACGTCATCACATGTTTTTCAGTTTTATTTTTTTTTTCACAGAAATTAAGAAATAAAAAAAATACAAATATATATATATATATATTTGAACTCAGAAAAGAAAAATAAAGAAACGGTATTTTTCTTTTAGGGTCGTGTCAAATTTGAAATGTGGTCAATTGTGTCTACGGCCTGCGCTCGGCCGGTCGTTATCGCTCTGTGGTGCCTGAGGTGGGGATGACGCACCACTCCCGGCTCCTGGCGATCGACGCGCCACCACACCATTGCATATTATAACTATGATATTAATATGATGTTTATATCTACATATATTTTATTTACTTTGGTATTAATCTATTTATTATTGTTTGTACCTACTAGTTTGTATTGCATTTATCGTTTTATTAAGTATGTTATTTTAATGGTTTTATTATCTGTATTATATGTATGTATGTATGTACCATCTATAAGTATTAGTATTACTATACCTATTATAAATTTGACATCCGTGGTTCACTCACTAAGGGTCCTGTTGAAAATCAGCGTCAGGTACCTTGTATATGAAGGTACCTGACATTTGCTGAACAGGACACCTTTTTGGCAGCCGTGAGACACACAACAAACGAATTTATCAGAAGCTTCCTTTAACTGGTTAACGGATGCTTCCCTTTGGCCCTTGTTTGAACCACCAGTGATTTCAAACACTACCAGGACCTTTTTTTCTAATGGCTTAACTTGACTCTAAAGTATAACAACTTAAGCCGCAGGGGTGGCACGCATTATGCATTTCCATCTTAGGTGTTCCCTCGGTGCTACAATATGGGGTTCTTCAAAAATGGCCTCTTTTGACGCCATTTTTTCCTTCAGGGCTAGCAGCGCATTGGCGACTCCCCTGGTGTTGCAAATGTTCATAGGCGACGGTGACTACTTTCCATCAGGTGGCCCGTCTGCTTGTCTGTCAATCGTTTGATATAAAAAAAAATGTTTCTTGTGTAGAAATACACTGTACTGTGTGCTACCTTCAATATATTAAAAAATGCGAACAAATTATGGCTTCTCGAAATGGACAGAAGACGTTGAAAGTTTTAGAATTTCTGTGCCAGAGTATTAATATTGAAATACCTATACAAATTAATTTTAAATTGTTCATAAACCAGAGGATAATTAACAAGTATAAATCAATTTTTATAACTTTAAGAAAGGTAAAGGTCAGCCTTTTCAGAATACAGTTCTTAAAAGTAATCTGAAAAAAATCTGCATTTTGTATTGGATTTATTGTATATGGATTTATTTTCCTTGTTTGATGTTTTTATATAGGGGCTTTATAGGATAGATTGAAACAAACACGCTCGAGGGCGTAAGAATCACCGCATTACCTAATCTATCTCCCGCCAACTGTAAGGGTTCAGCACTACCGTGTTCTACTTAAATGATTATGTATGGTCCTTAATAACAATGACATAGGCGAAATAACTTAGGCGTTAGGGCAACTGCATCAGCATTTGGACCTCCGGTTTTTGTGCAGATGTGCATGTTTGTGTGAATTGCATTCTTGTTTGCCACAATAATAACATTAAGAAAAGCTTACGTTCGAGCCTCTTGTACGTCCACGGGCGGATATGCGACGACGCAGGTCTTCGCGCAGCAAGCTCTTGAGCGGCGACACCTTGATGAGAGACGAGAGACTGGACGACACGCCCCGCTTGTCGCCGCCGTTCGCCTCGCCGTCCCGCGCCTCTCCGCCACCACCTTCTTCATGGGCGTGAGGCTCCTGTAACCAAAAAAGGATTGTTTTCAGACCGGCCAGTTATTTAGAGAGGATGTAAAGTGAACCCAATCAAATCGTCAAAAAACACCAACAAAATCATGTTTATGCAAATAAAATTGAAACTGAAAGCTCCCATCCAAAATTCTGACGACGATTTGCGATTGCGAGGCAAGCTCGTGGCGGAAGCCCTGAGGGTTCGGCCTTTTATGGAAACCTTAGATTTAGTGGAGGTCCATAGGTACTGAAAAGGGGTGCAAGGTATCTCCTATATCTTAATCTGACGCGCTGGAGCAAATTAAAAAACGAAATTTTAATCGATCCGCTGACAGCATCTTTATAACAACGCACAGCAAATTCATGTTATGTTATGAGATAGAATCAATATTAAATCTCATAACAGAACACTACCTTTACCTCATACCTGAACACTACCTTTGCCGCATACCTGAACGCAAAAGTCGTAAAGCTGTGTTTTTTGGATCATGGACAGAGCAAAAATATTCAGATTAGATTCCAGAGCTCTCCTTTATTTTTTTTTAAGTCAGTTCTCTTATAAATAGTTTCGTGGCATTTTTTTTTTGAGCCAAACCGAGGTTATTTTTTTTTAAATGTAGTTATTTATTTAACTGAGGACACGCGATATCGCCAGTCCCACTCATAGCGGCTTTGCAAGCATCACTTTGATGACCTAGTGCAGCGGTTCTCAAACTACTTTTTCTTGTTGACTCCTTTAAATTTTTACTGGTATGCTTGCTACATTTATATCACATTCCCAAATTTCCAATTATTATTCACGCCTACGTAGACCCCGATCGAGTCGTCTCCCATGGACCCCAGGGGGTCCACCTGGACCACTTTGGGAATCATTGATCTAGAGAATGTTGCATCATCTTTTGTAACTATTGAACATACGATAAAAATATCCACAATAACTGTTATTTAGAGCGTCATGGTCTTTGACCAAGCTCTTTAAACGGAGAATAACTGTTATCGTAATCCTCAAGGCGATAAGAAATTATTTCCCGAACACCAAGTTGAAATACTGGAAACAGAACAAGGCACAGAATTTCAGCAATGGCCTATCTAACTAACCGCTTGATCACACGGGCATCTTATGCGATCGTAATAAAAATTTTATTTGATTGATTTTGGATAAACGGGCAGTTCCCCGACAGTACATTAATTGAAACCCAATAAGTAGTTATCTTTTATTACTGGTGCCACAAGCCAAAGAGGCAAAGGTTTACCAAAGGTCATGGTCAAATAATTTAGATAGTAGTAAATTAGGTTCGTACAAGAAAAATCTGGATACAAACTTTACGTCGTACATTTCAAGAAAAACAACAGAACTTCGACAAAAATTATGACATTATGATTCTTAAGTCACGTGACCCGTTGTTTACAGTTTAAAATGTCACAGTAAGAATGAAAAGGAAAATATTTGTTTCTACCCGCACAATGGATTAAAAGTTCAAATGCTCCAGTTCAATCAAAAGTTTTCAAACCAACAATTTAATACTTGTCGAAAAATAATTTGTATTCTGTTTTCTGTATTGCATCTATCATCATAATTTCGGCCGAAACAAAAGCCTACCAAAGATTGTCACAGCGATTGGTTCTAGGCCGCCCTCATCCAGCTATTGGCCAAGACCTTACCAGATTTGACCTATCAACACTGTAAAACCAAAGAAAACAATATAAATACCTGTTTAATTGGTATAAGCGTAATAGACGGAGTGATGTTCGTGGGTAGACCAGCTGACAGAGAACTGCTGGCCACAGCACTGTCTCCCGATTGCGGCGAGCTCGGTCCTTCGCCATTCATACGTGAGTCTGTGGATTTTTACGTTAAGGTCATTCGCAATTAGCAAAATTCAACTATACTGGCGTTATTCAACATTAGTACAGGATACTGTCGGATCATACTCACCTGAGTTGGTCAAGTGATTAGTCTGTCCAGGTGAGAAAGTCTCATTATTTTCGGCCATCGATATTTCAACGTGTGGGGTTAAATAGTGCATTGGCGGTGTTGCATTGTCGACAGAACGAGCTCCGTTACTGTCCCCGCTGTCAGAATACGCCGCCGCAACGGACACTGACAATCCGGAGCCCAGAGCTCCCAAAGCATTAATAGCACTGGGGTCCATAGTGCCATCGGTGTACGCGGCATTCGCGATACCAGCAGCGAGAAGTGACACTGAATTGTTTCCTGGACCTGGATTATCCAAGTCTATTCCATGTCTGTAAAATAATTGTTAATAATATTTATTTGACACAAAAGAAAGAAGACAATATTATTTTTACAAAAATATCTTGTACATTACCTGTTAAAGAAATGAACTCTGAGACTCTTCATGGTGGGCGCACGGTAGCTACAGAGGGGGCAAGTTTTGACAAGGTCGTGCTGTCCGACGTGTTCATTTTGGAAATGTGCACGCATGGCAATCTGTCTTTGGAAACCCCGATTGCATATGGGACAATGATATGGCAAGCTCTTTGTGTGTGTGGTAAAATGTTCGGCCAAATGATCTTTTCTGAAGAATCTTTTTTGGCAAACGCGACATTCGTATGGTTTAACCCCTGTGTGTCGCATTTTGTGACGGCGCATGTTTGCGCCATTAGAAAATTTCATATTGCACACATCACATTCGAAGAGTTTTCTGTGCGGCCTGGCGTCCGCATTTTGCGCCGCAGCCACATTGTTGTTGTCCGGCGAGCACTGCGCCATGTGTGTAGTTAAAGCTCGAGTGCTAAGTGTGCTGAAACTGTTGCAAGTGGTACATTTTAACAATGTACCACTGCCTCGTTTTGGTGTATCTTTACTCGCGGTGGCTGCCTGTAAATGAAATATTCAATTGTGTAAATACAGTCTCATCAAGAACAATTTCGTGCCTAATCGCCGTTAGCCAATTTTTGCATAAGTACTCATTTTCTCAGTAAAGTTATATATCCTTAAATATTTATCCATCAGTGTCTGTATATCTGACAGTCAAGAGAAAAGAGCCTTTTTTGAATATCAAAAAATCTAACTTCTAATCGCGAATCTCAAGACCAGATTTAGCTCCATAAATAAATATTATAACCTTATTTGCAGTTATAACAATATTGATGCGTGGACACAATACTTTTCAAACTGCAGAGTTATACAACGTGTCACAGGATTAAATGTACAACCCGAAACCAGTTTGTTCAGAATTAATATCTGATTCGATTTCAGGCATTTTTGATAAAGGTAATTTTTTGTCTCAAAATTGATTACAATAAAGGAAATTATGGTTACCCATTTGGTGAACAGTCAATACTAACGAAAACGTCTATCCAAAATAAATATATTATATAAAAATAATAATTTAAGAAATAAAATAGTGGAAATTAATCTTGTAATAAATAATAATTTAAGAAATAAAATAGTGGAAATTAATCTTGTTACTACGATGTGTTAAATAAGGGTATGCAGGTTACGCTACATCACATTGCAACAGTGTGCGTGCGTGAGTAGGTTTGTGTATTATGTGCGGCCGTAGGTAGAGGCAGGCTATGCATAGGGTGTGCATACTGTTCATACAAATTGATTACAACTTCTTTCTTAAACAAAAAATATTAAATACATAAACATATGATTTCAGTTCATGTATTCTGATAATAGCTCGAATTTTTCATCAGGGTGTTAGAGAGTGTGCATTATTCCCGTTACATGTTGTATAATATGTATTTTCACGCCAAGCTTACGGGGTAGGCCCCAAATCAAGTTTACCTTTTAGTCAGATCCATGCATGTTTTTTTCATCTGCCATCAGCTACAAGTAATTATATAAAGATAACTAAGACAAAAAAATGGTCCCACATAAATAGACACACAGTGGGCAGGGCGTAAAAAAAGAACAAAGCGCAGAGTTATTGTTCATGAACTTCAGTAATGTTATCTAATTATTTTGGTGAATGTATGATTACCTATGTACTGTTATACATTCATCTTATACACATAAATAAGTAAATGAATATTATCTTTGTTAATTTATAGCATTTTATTTTTCATGCAACAAAATTATAATAATTTAATACAAGTTATAATAATGTAATACATAAAGATTTGTAAATACAGTACATTGACCTAGAAGTACAAAACTCTCAGGTGCCAGACTCATCACTTAAGGAATTTTATTTTATTATAATAAAATTATAAGAATTATGATATATGTATAATATTTATGATACTACCTCTTGACTGAAACGAAACATGTTAATTAGAGGTAATGTACTACAAAAATAAAAAAAGTTGTAATGTATGAAAGAAAGAGTGGATATTGTGGGTAACAACATACATACAGTTCATATGCTTGTTTCTCACTGTGTGAATATTGGACTATATATTATACACATCTACATTAATTCTACATGAATCAAGAGGTTTCAATGAAGATATTGTGACATCTTTAGAACACAATCATTAAATAATGATCCCAATGCTCACGCTTAAGCTGTTTTGACTAGGGGCCAGTTCCCTGATAATATGATGAAACTGGAACCTAAGGTGATGAAGGGGCCTAATAACATAATTGTCGTTTTGAATAGCAAATAAATTGATTCACTTGCTTTCACCAAAGCACATACTTTATACCAAGAAATCAAATCAATTCAATTGCAATTCAACAATTATTATTTTACAAGAATCTGGCCAAAGGTGGCACTGTCTCAATTTTGAGGCAGTTACATGCAGCAGGCATGATTATGCTTGCTGCCTACGTCGCCGAACTCTGTCACTAGAGTTGTCAATAAAAAAACACTTTTATTTATATGAGGTCAGGGGTTTTTACGGCATATTTTTTTACTGATAAGATTTGGTACGAAACTAACTAGGTAAAAGATGGGAATTTAAGGAACTTACTAAGCTATAATAACTGATAAACATTATTAATTGTACCTACAATGGAGATAGAGAGATATTATAAATATGATCATAATAAAATGAAGGTTAGGTTAGTTAGGCATTCATAAGAGGAACCATATTTTACAAGATAAATGGGTTTAACATGTGTTTAACAACACAATTTTGATCTAAGCATATTAATATCTAGCATATCTATTTAGATATAAGGAAAAGTATGAACCAAGAATAATAGTAGGAAAATCTAACTTATTGTACCTACCTAGGGAAAATGAGATGAAAACTAGATTTCATTGCATAAAATAAAATATGACTAGTAGAATTAAATAATGATTACATCAGTCTTCCTAGGTTATAAAAAAAAATTTAAAAGCACTGGCATAACTTGAACAAGTAAGCCCCTTATTAAGTGGTAATAGAAGCTATATTTGATTTATTTTAGATAAGTGCAAAGTACCCTGACTGTACACACATTGACCTCTTAATAATTGATTCCTTTCAATAATTAAGAAGAGCCTTAGATAGGATACATTAGAAAATTGATAAGGCATAGAGAGTCTTTTTATAAAGTAAGAGTAGAGATGGGAAATATCCCGAACCTTTTATTATAATTCCAGTATCAAGAGCCAAACTCAGGATGAAATCCCAAGTTTGATCTATCATTAGTGGTATCTTTGTACCAATAACTGATAAAACTGATTATAATGCTGAAGGCAAGACACCCTTCAAAAAATTGCGTCAATGTACATGAAGGTCTTCAAATCACATTGTTAGAATTAATCAAAACTTTAGGAATGAATGAGGCCGGTAAGAAATAAGCATATTCACCATACCAAACCAATTTGATAAACATGAGGCTTGAAACATTAACTAATCACTGAAGTTATTAGGCTACAAAAGCTAATGTTTACTGTCCAGATATGGCAAAGAAGATGGTTGTCTTGAATATGAATAGAAGAGGCAATGAAAAATTGATATAAATCTAAGTGCAGAATATTAACACAGAATTTATTCAAATAATGATGAAATTATATCCCTTACTCATCAATAAACATGATGATGTGATAAAACTTGACAAAAAGTACTTTTATGTGCAAAGTTAAAACTAGAGTTTAACATTCACATAGAAAACTTAAACATTGTAAAATTGGTAAGCTAGTTCACTGTCAAATAATTGTTCACCAATTATGTATCACCAAGATGTGAACTGTGGAATTGACTGACCATCAACTTCACCAAGAGACAAATAAGCTTACAATAAATAGTTAGTGAAAATACTGACCGGTTCATTTTTTACAGCTGACAAATTCGGCGACACGGTGCCAGAGTCGGCCTCTGTTTCCCCTTTTGATGACATCACATTAGGTCGCGGCCTTTCTGCACATCACTCTCCCGTCGCGCACAGCTACGAACATTCAACATAAACACATTGCAAGCTGCTACTTTTTATCTTGGATCCTCAGATACACCTCCTAGACAACATTTCTAAACGACTAGATCACAGAACAAATCATTTTCTTTTTAATGGCGAAGTGACCCATTTACGAAAACATACGAAATAACGAATCGCGATAGATTATTTAAAACGATAATTATTGTATCCTCCGACTATCACATATCCCATAAAACTTAAAAACAAAGACGAATAAAATAAAGTTTCTCAATAAAATATCCCACTTTTAAAACACTCACTTGATAGTCTGTCTTGATACGTCGACAGCCAGAACAGCGGTATTTTAGGGAGAGATCGCTATGTGGCCTAATTCGATGCTCGAACTCTATGCACAAAATACGTGTTACGCGAATAACTGTAAATGCACAAATAAGTGGGTCCCCACCATAATCTTAGGTTAATTGGACATAAATAACTTTATCACTTCTTTCTAAAGCTACAAATTTAATTTATTTTAAATCACAAACATTAAATCAATTCCATTCTGTATCTACTCATTCATCTACGATGTTCCATGTTTCTGTCCGGATAAAAATAAAACCATGAGTGATTCGTCTTTTTAAATATTTTTTTTTCTTGCAACACATTGCGAAAATTTTATCTGTAATTTATATTTTATCCCCTTTTAACTCGCAAAGATAACAGGAAAAAAGGGAGAAAGTAATACATATTATTTCCATTCTACATATTAACAGAGAATATGTAATAATATATTAATGGTATATTTTACTCGGACTGGAATACAAACCGATCCACCTTTAATTTTACTAATTTTTGTCATTTAGCAAATTGAAATGAAAAGAAATAACGCTGTTTGTTTTTGCTTATTTTATTTTTTAAAGAAAAATGGAAAGAAAAATTTGACTTCAGGCGAGACTCGAACTCGCGGCCTACTGGGAATCTAGTCCAGCCGCTCTTCCAATTGAGCTACTGAAGTCCTGCCCGATTTGTCAAATCTTTCTTTCACATCTATTGCATTGCTTTTATGGTACCAGCAGCACCATCTATTACCAACTATGCTAGTTAGGCAACCGATATAATAGACTTTTCAGTTTATTGAATATCGTAAAGAAGTCGTTTTTACCCTTAATAATTGTTTTTATATTATTTCGCATTAACACATGCTTGTGAAATATATTTTATTTTTAAAGAAAATTGGAAAGAAAAATTTGACTTCAGGCGAGACTCGAACTCGCGGCCTACTGGGAATCTAGTCCAGCCGCTCTTCCAATTGAGCTACTGAAGTCCTGCCCGATTTGTCAAATCTTTCCTTCACATCTATTGCACTGCTTTTATGGTAGCAGCAGCGCCATCTATTACCAACTATGCTAGTTAGGCAACCGATATAATAGACTTTTCAGTTTATTGAATATCGTAAAGAAGTCGCTTTTACCCTTAATAATTGTTTTATATTATTTCGCATTAACACATACTTGTGAAATATATTTTATTTTTAAAGAAAAATGGAAAGAAAAATTTGACTTCAGGCGAAACTCGAACTTGCGGCCTACTGGGAATCTAGTCCAGCCGCTCTTCCAATTGAGCTACTGAAGTCCTGCCATTTTTCCATTTTTCTTTAAAAATAAAATATATTTCACAAGCATGTGTTAAAGCGAAATAATATAAAACAATTATTAAGGGTAAAAGCGACTTCTTTACGATATTCAATAAACTGAAAAGTCTATTATATCGGTTGCCTAACTAGCATAGTTGGTAATAGATGGCGCTGCTGCTACCATAAAAGCAATGCAATAGATGTGAAGGAAAGATTTGACAAATCGGGCAGGACTTCAGTAGCTCAATTGGAAGAGCGGCTGGACTAGATTCCCAGTAGGCCGCGAGTTCGAGTCTCGCCTGAAGTCAAATTTTTCTTTCCATTTTTCTTTAAAAATAAAATATATTTCACAAGCATGTGTTAATGCGAAATAATATAAAACAATTGTTTTTGCATATTAATTCTGAGCGTATCACTAAAACAAAAACGAGAAATGTAAAATGGTCACCTTTCACCTTTGGTCCTCTTCTTACAAACAAGAAGCTTGAAGGTAAAAATGGAGACCACACAATCCATACCTATTTGAAGCAAAACTAAATATAGCTATCTCTCTCTCCGGGGGCAGGTCGTCTCTTTCTAAGTAGGATGACCATAAAGTTACAATTTTCCTGGGACATGACTGTGATTTTTATTTAAGATGACAAAGTGTTTTAATTATTCGTCTCGTTTGGCAAAGAGATAGCTATAGACTATAACGCCATTGATCAAGTTATATTATAATTACATACAACTGCTCATTTCATAAATCTCTAACATAGTGAATGAATATATTTATGGAGGATGACGATCGCGATGATGAGATGGTTCCATATGGAAGTTGATGGGATGTCCAGTGAACTAATGGGGAGTAGGACCTTCTTTTGAAGTCTCGGAGGAGCACGAAAAAACTTTCCTACATCCGTGCACGCTATCGATTGCCTTATGATAAAAATCCCACATATTTGACACATAAAACATAACTACATATATATATATATATATATCTTTTTATATAACGAAGGTGACAAGCACGCAGCACGGATGTTTAGTGACGACTGCAGCCTAAAGACACCTACACAAAAATCAGTGGTAAATGTGCAGATGCGTTGCCGCCCCTAAGGCTTAAGATGATCTGTCTCTGTGGTAATTAAGGATTTCGAAGATCTCAGTTGATACAAACATCCCCATTATAACAGTCTGTTAAAACCTTCTTTTTTCTGGTTAGATGGCATTACTAGGGCCGGGTTCCAATAACTTACAAACATCCGTACTATTCCGTACGTATATTTAGGAACGGTTGATTGTGAGAGTGAATGTATGGATGAAATGTCAAATTATAACGGATAGTAAGCTATGTAAGCCTACCAACGTTAGTAATTTATTGAAACCGAGCATAGGAGAAGAATGAAAATCTTGTCGATAATGAAGCATTTATCAATGAATCCCAAACTTTAAGACGAAATCTCTTGTGGTACACAAGACATTGAATGAAGTAAAAATTATGAATTTAAGAGTGTTTAACAAAGTTTATTATATATATATATATATATATATATATATATAATCTGTCGGAGACGGTCACTAGTACGGACCGATAACTGACAAAGCACGAGTTCCGGTAAAGGGCGCCACCGTCGCCATGTTGCAATTAACTTCGTGCTACAACAGAGGCTAGCCGTTGGAGGGAGGTCGGATCAAGGCTCACTTACCATTTGATCGTTCTCGTGATAAGTTCTCCTCCAAGCTAGGAACTGTTTCTTTCGTTTCGGTCTGATATTGTGTTGTGCTTGTGTACAGTGACTTGTGAGTGTAATTGTGTAATTCGTTGTTTCGTTGCTCGACTACCCACTTTATACGACCACTATGTCGGACGATGAAACTAATAATACGTCCGTGCCGATATATATATATATATATATAGAATTGTGGTAAATCGCATTTTTTTATGTAATGGAAGTGGCAAACAAGCTTGCAGTTCACATTGATGTTAAGTGATGACTAAGGCCTGAGGCCTAAGGTGTTATGCCTCTGGTCCTGGCAATTAAGGAGCCGTATATTAAACTTGAAATTTAAAATATTCCATGGTATCATACTATGTGTAGATACTATATGGGTGTGGCGATGATTCTATTTTCTAGTTGATTATTTTTTTGCAGAAATCCATAGCGAAATGAGTTCCAAAGACAGCTACGAGTCCATGATTTTAAATTAAGCTTAAGGAAAATAGGGATAAAATAAAATGGACTTACAGCCATCATAATCAATTTATTAACAAAGTTTATAGTGGTTTACAATGTTAGTATATATTTTAATGTATACATTAAATATAACATAATCAATAAAAAAATATTATTTTCTGCAAACGTCTTGCATTATTGAATTATTAATACATACTACTTAGTTATTGTTCTAAAATTTCGTGGATGAAATCATAGATTTATTATCTACTTAAATCTATGGATGAAATACAACTTGTAACTTCACGCTCGGGTTAGCCTCTCAAGCAACGAGAAAATTATATACCCTTTGAAATTATATACCTACCCGGGTATAGTTTATTTAGTTTGATTGAAAATAATATATGTTAGTTCGTATTTTTAAAAAAACTCGATTCTTTAATACATTCTCAATTAATAAAATTTTATTGTCACACTACTTCAACACTACTGATGACGTTAAGATAGAAACAAACCTATCTTAAATTGCATAAATCAATGTAATTCAATGTAAGACTATCTATTAGAAATTACTAAAGTTAACATTCATTAATTTGTTTAAAACACTGGCTTATAATTTTAGCAAGATATTAAGCGAAAATACAACAAGAATATGTCTACAGTGATTCGACACAAAAATTACGATTCAAACACTTGTACACTTGAAATCGTTGGTCACTTCCTGGATGCCATAAGCTAGCACAACCTCCAACTATGCAATTATTTACCATTGCTACACACTGTAACGAATTCCAGTCGAAATCACAACGAAAACATAAAAACTAAATAGTGAACATCCGCCATATTAGACCGATCTGGTTTTGACATTACTGATAAGCAGATTCAATGTTTCCGTGCTATGTATTTCCGTACAGTCCATAGAAGTCGGTGTATAATTTGAACTGATACACTAACTCAAAATAGTCAATGTGAGATATAATAATAATAATTTTTAAAACAGTTAAGTGAATACATTTATTAAGTTGTAAATAAATTATGCAGTAATGTTTATCATGTAATTCTGTGACTGTGGTGTTTCTTTCACATAGTTTCGTAGGAGATATAAATAAAATGATAGCAATACCACAGATCACACTAAAAAGAGAGGTCGGCCCCCAAGAGGAGGATAGAGATATGTAGGTATTTGACTCAAACTTTTGTTTGGAGTTTGGACTCCATTTTTACCTTCAAGCTTCTTGCTTACAAATTAAAAAGCACTATCCAATACGTCAAAATAAGTTCAACATACATGACGGGCACGTCATGATAATTTTGAAGTATTATATTAAGGTTTGTTGATACGGATCATGAATAATAGTGTAAAAATTGCGAGAAATTGAAAAATTTCCCTTTGAAAACATGCAGACGTATAATTATATGTAATTTGCATGCCAATTAAATGGTAATATAGGAAAGAAAGCTTTGTCTTTTTCTATAGTGAAGATCTTACTATACTAGCAAATAAATGTATTTATTAATTAAAATGAGGATCTCATAGATTACGAGCAGCTTGCGAAAGGTTCTCAGCCAGTACTCAAGCTAAAAATTGCAAATTGTGGTAATGTTAAATTTCTGTAGAATTTTCTATATCAGCCTTGAAATGTGAGTCTTATGCTGACCAGCTTCTGTAAAGTGTGAAGTGTTGGACGTGAGTCCAACAGGATCTTTTTTCTATTTTTTCATGATTATAATATTATAAAAGTAGCAGGAACGGCTCTAGGTATGTTAATGATATGAGTAATTGAATAGAAATGGAACCTGCTTCAATTTTCAGATGTTACGCATGTAGAAGTTAGTGACACAGATCTGTACGGCCCTGTGATTTCCAGCACAGATGCGTAATATCTTAGGCCTTAGGAGTGGCAACGCATTTATATTGAAAGCTCTGGTTTCGTGTAGGCTGATACTGGTACTGACTTACCAATGTAAACTGATGCCTGTTTGTCACTTCATCAAAAAAAAAAACTGTGTTATGTTGTGCTTATATTTATATTACACTCTAACAATCTCTAAAAAAAAATCCGTGCTTTATTCCAATTACATCAATTCTTCTTCGATATTTTATTAAGGAACAAGAAATTCTATCGAGTATAATGCCAATACAATTATAATATTACAAAATTTAAATTGATATGAAAAATAATTTTATATCGATACTTTGATATGTCAGGTTAGTATTTGTACATCACTATGGAAACTGCTATTTTTAGAGAGTTTTGGCGGGAACGCAGAAAAGAGCTGTGTCGCTGTGTGATATTATTTTCAAAATGTGTGTATAGTCGCGTTTTTATGTGTAAAAATGGTGGGATTTTTATCATAAAACATTCGATAACGTTCACGGGTGTAGTAAAATGATATTATGAAGTGAAGTGATTTTTCATGTTGCCTCCAACACTTCGTAAAATCTCCTAGTAAAGTCCCCTTCACTTTACTGAAGCCATCTCATCATATTTCACATGGAAGCATCTAATCATCGTCATCTTCCTTATGGATATTCATTATCATAAGAAATGAAGAAAAGAAAATACTGAAGATTGGCTGTTAAGGACTTGAATCAATGCCCAAAACCATTTTTAAAAAAATGCTATTTTAGAAAATAAATAATAGCATTAAAAGTCATTTATGTCATATGAAACTTACACAGGTCTTAAAAGTCTAAATAAAACATAATTTCTCTTTATATCACTGCATTTCGGAAACGGCGTGCATGTATGAAGAGAATGATGAAGGTAGACGAGGCACGAGAGGTTTGTCAGAACCGGGATGTCTGGCGCTCTACACTCTCTGCCTACCCCGTTAGGGACCTGGCGTGAAGATACATACATACATCACTGCATTTCCAAATCCCACCGAATTCGACACTATCTGTCAAAAGTACATAACATCACAAAGGTCAATTCAAGATTATTTTCGTTTTTTCTTGCACCACTCTGTTTTAAACAATACGCTAGTTAATAGATTTAGTTCTCAAGAAAACAGCAAAATATTATAGATACTTTACTCACATATTGTGTCTCTCTTTACAAAGGGAGCTATTGGTTAGAAAGAGTGAAAACTGTTTTTGCATACGTATTTCGATAACTATTATTTCTATAGTAGAATATGCCCTCTCCATATGTATATCTCAATGGATGGATACACTTTGGAGAAGTTGGCAGCATTGGTCAAGACTGTCATAAATGCCTATCGTTCTGGTCTTTAGGGATGATAAATGGAAAAAAAACCGATATCTATTATATCGATATTTTTCAATAATATCAATATTCAACGTGTAATAGGATTGAATGTACAACCCGAAACCAGTTAGTTCAGAATCGATAACTGAATCGATTTCAGACATTTTTGATATAGGTGATATTTTGTCCCAATGTTAATTACAATTAAAGAAATTATGGTCACCCATTTGGTGAACAGTCAATACAAACGAAAATCAGATTAACGTCTATCCAAAATAAAATGCTAGTCTCAACAAGTTTTATTACTAGCGAGTGTTAATAACGGTACGCAAGTTACGCTACATCACTTTTTTTCGGTTCTTGTTTTATTTGTGGCCTTAGGTAGAGGTAGGGTAAGTATGCATAGGGTGTGCATACTGTTCGTACAAATTGAGGACAACTTATTTCTTAAATTAAAAAAATATTAAATACATAAACATGTAATTTCAGTTCATGTATTATGATTATAACTCGATTTTCTAACCGAGGTGTTAGTTAATGTGCATTATTCCCGTTACATGTTATATATTGACAAACTAGCTGTTGCCCGCGGCTTCGTCCGCGTGGATGTCGTTAAAAAGAAGCCTATGTTCTTTCTCGAAGTCAACTCTATCTCTGTACCAAATTTTATTAAAATCGGTTCAGTCGTTTGGACGTGAAAAGGTAACAGACAGACAGACAGTTACTTTCACATTTATAAAATTAGTGAAGTAATGAAGTAATGATATATCTATTATTTATCCGTCTTGCTTTTAGTTTTGACATCAATCTTACCTGAACATCTTTATTTTTGTTCGTGCGTCAGGCTATTGGGCCTGCAAATGTAATATTATGTAAAAAAATATATCGATTTTGATATCCAAAAAAATTATTAAAATCGAAATATCGGGAGAAAAAATATCGCCCATTATATCGATTATTTTTGGAAAAAATATCGATTTTTTGTTATAGCGATATTTTTGCATCCCTACTTGTCACAATGACATGATTGACATATTGACATGTCAAGCAGAGTAATTGTCAACAATCGGATTTTTGCATTTTGCATTTTGTTTTAATTTTAGGTTTCGCTAGTTTGTGTTTTGGAAATTATCTTGGAATTCCCATTCCACATGAATCATCTAAAGCTAAATTGGGAAAAATCGTTAAAATATTGGACTCTTATACCGAGAGGGATTTATTTTGAAACATCATAGAATAAAATGTGTTCACCATCAGTTACAGCCTTTTTTAGCCAATGGAGGCTGTGGATACGACCTTTCCTCATTGCATTATACATTATTTTGGTAGTAGTGTTAGTACCGTTACTGATAGTACATTCGCTGAATAATGGGTTCACGAAATCTGATCAAGGGACATTGGTTGGAGGAGGATTTGTGCTGCTCGCGCTGCCTATATCTATTTGGCAGATCACGCAACACATAGTACATTACACGAAACCGTCACTACAAAAGCACATCATTAGGTAAGCTCTCATTTATGCTTATAAAGTTACCAAACCTGTTTACTCACATTTTTGGAATTCGTAAATTAAACCAAATTAGTTTTTGTACTTTCAACATACTTAAATGCCTCAATAGAAGGTTTAGGACTTTAAAAGGCAAGGGATATCCAGGGTTTCCGTACTATTTAAGAGGTAATGTATCCCTGGATAGAATTATAAAAACAGTGGATTTAAAACAAAAATCTGAAATGCTTACTTTAAAATGTTAAATGTTCAATATTGTAGGTTTAATTTCTTCTTAGTGAATGTATCCTAAAGAAAATGAGTACCCCAACCTAATCCTACCACAAAATATTGAGGTAGGCTCTGCCCATTTGGCGTATATACAATGCGCACTAGGTACTGATAATTATATGGCTCTTTTGTATAATGAATTAAATATTCATCATTTCAGAGTGCTGTGGATGGTTCCAATTTATGCATTGAATGCCTGGATAGGCTTAGAATTCCCAGAACAATCTATTTACATGGACTCATTGAGAGAATGTTACGAAGCCTATGTGATATATAATTTCATGAAGTATCTACTGAATTATCTCAATGATGGCCAAGATTTAGAGGCTCAGCTTGAGACAAAACCCCAAGTGTATCATTTGTTTCCATTATGCTGTCTTACACCGTGGGAAATGGGAAGGTATATTATCTTAAAATTTTATGTAATTTAATGCAACAATATGAAATTGTAGAATATTCATAATTATTCTTTAGGTGTATGGCACCATAATAACTATCACAGAGACAAGACTATGTATTTAGGGTGGCAACTCATCTGCTTGTTTGCCACCTTCATTACATGAAAAAAGGTTAAAATAATATTTTTAAGCTGTTACAACTTCTTTGTTTACTTTTTTGATCAAATCTTGCCATGATCCTTTAACCTCTTATATTTTTTCAGAGAATTTGTTCACAATTGTAAACATGGTATTCTCCAATACACATTAGTGAGGCCAATCACTACAGTCATATCTATGATTTGTGATATCTGTGGTGTGTATGGAGAGAGTGATTTCAGCCCAAATGTTGCATTTCCATACATGATAGCCATCAATAATCTGTCTCAGTTTGTTGCAATGTACTGTTTAGTACTTTTTTATAAAGCAAACCGTGCTGAACTGAAGCCAATGAAGCCTATTGGAAAGTTTCTATGCATAAAAGCTGTGGTTTTCTTTTCGTTTTTGTGAGTATGATTTGTGTAGACATTCATATTAATACTTACAGGGTTGTAATTAAAGCCATAGTTTTGTTTTTCCATTTGAAGCAGAATATTTTAATTAGTTAACAGTAAATTAAGATAATAGACAACATTATACTGGTGGTAGAGCTCCAATGACAGAGATTACGGGCGTGGGCATTGAAATGACCTAATCTACTTGCTGCTAAATGGTCATGTTAAGCACTATTGTGTTCCAGTGCTTCCTAGGTCTCCTCCCTTAAGACCGCCACTATCTATCACCATTTTCTCTGCTATCGCTTTGGAGATATAAGGATAGTTTGTAGATTTTGTAAGATTTCTATGGTATTTTTATAACTCTTGTGATTTATAATGTTCATAGTAAATATTTATTGAATGTTTTAATTTTCAGCCAAGGAGTCATAATTAATATACTGGTATACTGCGGTGTTATATCAACTATATTTGATATATCTGATCAAGATAAAATTAAAATTATATCTTCAAAGTTGCAGGTATTTACTGTAATGTTTGTGTAGATAAGTCTCATAATTGTTATGTTTAAAATAATTGATGGGTACTCAAGGTACTATCAGTTAATAGCACATCAATTACGGATCAGATATAAGTTGTAGTGACAATACTTAGGTACAGTTATTTAGTAGAATTCTTTGGACAGGTTGGATTATCGAAACAAATCAAGGCTAGTTTAATTAACTACCCTTGATCTTTGATCTGTTTATGTAGATAAAGAATTTTTTATTTTAATTGTACACAGTAATATGAAAATTGTATATTCGTAATTTTTTATATGTTTTTGATTCACTTACGAATAGAAACACAGAATTGCCCTATTAAAATTCTTATTTTTAGAGTTGCTATACAAATATGTAAGCAGTGCATTGTGCATTACCATTAACCCATTTGATAAAGTATTCTCCTCCATATAAGTAACTAGCGGCCCGACCCGGCTTCGCGCGGTTGCAATGTTACCTACCCTCTCCTATTCATCTCAGCGTGATGTTATATAGCCTTTTAAGCCTTCCTCAATAAATGAGCTATCTAACACTGAAATATTATTTTAAATCGGAGCAGTAGTTCCTGAGATTAGCTTTATAATATAAGTATAAATGGTGACGCACTGTGGCGACGCGGCGATGTGGCGGGAACGTTGTAATATTTTATAATATTACCTAATAACAAACAAAGAAATAGTAAAATTTTTGAAATTAAAGAAATAACGGAAAGGAAATTTAACTACGGACAGGGATCGAACTTGTGACCCCAGGATAACTAGTACAGCAGCTTAACTACTAACCTACCGAAGCCCCACCATGGGGATTAGTCAGTGTTGCCAACCTCGACTAAGCGTCCGCCCTAGCGTCATCTCGAAATCCCCCTCTTTCACCCTAACACTACCTAGTATTATTATTCCCGCTTGAGTATTAAAAAAAGATCCAGACTTAGTGGTAAAGCATGTATTTCTTGTTTAATTCCTAATTTCACTTGGATGTATTATTGTGCAAAAAAATATAATATATCAATACAAATAAATAAAATTGGAGTGTCTGTTTGTAATATTAAAATAACCGCTTTTTACTAAATGCATATGTATGTACCGTATACACGTTATATATACCAAAACCACATTTTTTTCAATTTTTGTCTGTCTGTCTGTCTGTTTGGCGGGGCTAATCTTGGGTACGGCTTCACCGATTTTGACGGGACTTTCACTGACAGATAGCTAATGTAATAAGGAGTAACTTAGGCTACTTTTATCTCCATACATCTATACATACATTTATACCTACATACAAATAAGTAGAATTGGAGTGTATCCGACTTTGACGGGACTTCCACGGGTAGGTAGCTGATGTAATAAGGAGTAACTTAGGCCACTTTTATCTCCATACATCCATTCAGACATACATACAAATAAGTAGAATTGGAGTGTATCCGACTTTGACGGGACTTCCACGGGTAGGTAGCTGATGTAATAAGGAGTAACTTAGGCTACTTTTATCTCCATACATACATACATACATACCGACATACAAATAAGTAGAATTGGAGTGTATCCGACTTTGACGGGACTTCCACGGGTAGGTAGCTGATGTAATAAGGAGTAGCTTAGGCTACTTTTATTTCCATACATACATTAATACATACATACCTACATACAAATAAATAGAATTTGAGTGAGTCCGATTTTGACGGGACTTTTACTGGCAGATAGCTGATGTGATAAGGAGTAACTTAGACTACATTTATATCCATAATCCATACAACCATACACACATACATAGCTACATACAAATAAATAGAATTTGAGTGTCTCCGATTTGACGGGACTTTCACTGGTGATAGCTGATGTAATAAGGAGTAACTTAGGCTACTTTTATACTAGATGGGCCCACGACTTCGTCCGGTAGATAGATACTGAACAATCATATTTTTTCTCACGTGGTCGCGGGCGCATCTAGTAAAATATAATAATAAAACAGTTCTTGTTGAAATAAGTTAGTTAAGTTGATGAATTTTATAAAAACAAATAAAAAGTTTTTTCAATATAATATGTATTTTTACAGGATTTCCTGATTTGTATTGAAATGTTTCTGGCAGCAATTGCTCATCATTACAGTTTTTCATACAAACCATATGTTTCACCATCGGATCCTTCGCCGTCCTGCCTCGGATCATTCCTTGCGATGTGGGATGTGTCAGATGTCAAACGGGACATATCGGAGCATCTTGGAGTAGTAGGTGAGTTCAACATAAATATGAGTTCATTTAAGAGGAGGAGTGGCGGTGAAGAGCAGTTTAAAGATTACAAAGCCCTCTTAGCGGTGTGCCATTATCGATCGCGTTAGTGTGTGTCTACATTACGGAGAAAGTGGGGAAGCGACGGCGGGTACAAGTTATCAAATGTATGAAAAAGCCATTTACGTCCTGCAGTAACTAAGGAAAGCGCCTAGTGCGATGGACTTGAGCGAAACAGCGTGCGTAGTTTCCAAACTGCGCTCGATATGTCCATAGTACGGGCAGCAAGTGACCGGAAGTGCGGGTAAGGGTATAACAAACCTTTTCAGTTTTATCGGTCGGCGTGTACGAGTAGCATTTTTTCTCATAAGATGACAGTAGACAGCGCTCAATTTAAAACCACGAATTTTGATAAGAATTTTTCAGGTACGATCGATTCTTTATACAGATTTTAAAATCAGAATTAACTCCTCAATTTTTATTGATTAAGCTGACTCCATCTCTTGTGTTCAACATCTCACATTCTAAGATTGGAATAAGTTAAAATGTTAAATCCTTGTCCATGGTTTACAACACCTGAACAATGTGTAACCGCTGCTACAGTCTGCGCGTCATTCCGCGCTCTGAAAAATAGGGAAATTCAATATCCAATTGAATTACCCTATTTTTTTAAGAGGTACAATACCGCTATAATATTATAAATTGTACGATTCCAGGGAGTTCCTTCAGCAGAAGACTCAGAGGCAAATCGATGTACCACATGGCACGAGGCTATGACGAAAGTTCGAGGTTAGTGGGCGAGGGAGTCGCTTCCAGTTCCGTGCCCAATTTGACCGTGGAGGCCACTGAGCCGCCTCCCGTGGAGATACGTCCATCTCTCTATGGGTCCATAGAGAACACAATGACGGCGGGTTCCACAAACTCCGATAGTGAACCTCTTTTGGATGCGACAGATCAACGAGAAGACGACCCGAAAGTTTAAGTACACAATTTGTGATAATACACGATATTAGTAACCTCATTGAAAACGCGTTGGGCCTTACGTATCGATTACTACGAATACCAACAACTGAGGCGTCGGGCCCACGTCGTATATCTTTAATGTATAATTATAATTGAATACTATAATAATATATTATTTTCATAAAATTATCTATATTTATACCTAATAATTAAAGTGATAATAGAATATCTGATTTAGAAAGTAAGGTAATTGTTAATGTATATAATAATATGTATTTACTGCATTCCTGAATCACTTTAATTTTCGTGTGTACTTAAAAGGTATGACCAATGCGTTGTGTATAAATTGTTATTTCATGATTGACAAGCTGGCCCACTGCACTGATGCTTGATAACTTTCAATACCTAAGTATTCGTACAGTCAAGGGCAAAAATATGTATACACCACAAAGTCTCAAAAAAAGACGTCATCAATAGTATCATAAATAAGGGAACTTCAAAAGCTGCAAAAATATGTGTACACTGTTTGAAAGAAAAGTATGTAAGCAACAGGGTCAATAACATGTCACCAACAATCGACGCATAAATTTAGAAACACCATGAAACTCATAAATACGTATACATCAAAGTCAACAATGTCAACAATACGCAAGACTGCATGGTTTGGTGGATATTTTTCTATATTTCTAACAGAACTCAGTGTGACTCGAAACTCTCTTTTGGTGTACCACAAGGTATTGTGTTGGGACCAATACTATACCACAACGAGACTTCATTGTAAATGTTCTGGTAAGGTAGCCATCGCTTTACTCGAATTACTGTCTGTGACTGACTGACCGACTGACTCTGACTTTTACTGCTTTTACGCTGCTTATTACGAATACGAAATATCGTATTACTTGACACTGGCAAAATGCGTAATATTTGTGTGCCTTTGAGCTCTATCGTTGAAGTTCTACCGCCGTACATTACCACTACCACTTAGCCGCAGGTAAATTATATACATACCTATGATTATAATGCGGCGGTGCTGATTGAGCTCGAGCTCGTTCAGCGAGCTCTACCACGAATTTCCTACTTTAATTTTTTTTTGTGGCTGAAAAAAATGTTAACGTAAACTCATACATAGTCAAACTTCTACATAGTTTGGTAAGAAGCTGTGATGAATTACATCCGCGTTAGCCCAGCAAACAATGACCATCACTTTTCTGGGGGTAAGTTTTCGTTTAGGGCATTGTTTGGGTGCTGAACCAGGGTCCAACCAACTTGCCGAGTGCTTACAATTGTCAAACAAGATACATTTCTCGTCACAAGTAACAATGCGGTTCAGAATTCTTTTTTGTATATACCAATATAGGTTAAGCCGCTCCTGCTGCTACGACGGTACTTACCTATACTATATAATTACTCGAATACTTACGTACATACCATGCATTTTTGTTAATTTTTTTGTTGTATACATATTAATGCCACATTAACTGACAACAATATTTTGAATCTTTAGTTGATAACTTATTATTGCTCGTGTTGTATACATATTTATGAGGTCAATCATGTGTACATACTTATGAACATATAAGTGCGTACAATTTTATGCAACTTTCTATGATTACTTATTTTCTGTAACTACAGTTGTATACATATCTTTGCCCTTGACTGTACATTCAATATTACTAATATAAGTTCGATTTTTATGGGACTGTAAAGAGAAAGAGTATAGAATAGATTAGTACTCATAGTTAGTACTAATATAGGTATTAGAGAACCAGGACGTGTATTTTACCATAAATTTGCCGCAAATTTGTGACCGCAGCTCCACAGAGTACCTATTGATAGGCATGATTAATGACGTCTTTTATTGTCACATTTTCCTTTAGTACAAACTAGGTAAGTATATCATTATATATAGGTTGGTGAAAAAGTTTCTTCGCATTTTTTAAGATAATTCAAAACATTTTTTAATATATTTTATTTAAATTTAACTAAAGTATGTATGTACCATTTTGTTCGATAACCTTTTGCCATCTTGTAGGTAGGGACATGATCCCATTACTATAAAAAATTTGGGACTTAAACCACAAAATACCGCGACAAGTGGATTTGGCAGTCCTCTCGTGATGTTAAGCTAACATTGCATAAAGAATTCTGAAGAGACCGAAACAGGTGGAAATCTGAAGGTGCAAGGTCAGGACTATACGGCGGATGCATTAACACCTCCCAGCCAAACTCTCTTAATTTTTGCTGAGTGGCTATAGATGTGTGAGGTCTAGCGTTATCACGATGAAACACCACACCCCTTCTGTTGATCAATTCCGGCCGCTTTCTCTCAACTTCTTGCTTTAATCTCATCAGTTGTTCGCAGTAGAGTTCAGAATCGATAGGCCTGCCTGGTGGTAAAAGCTCATAATGAATAATGCCCTTCCAATCCCACCACACACACAACATCACCTTATTGCGAGTTAACCCGGGTTTCGCCACAGTCTGTGAAGCCTGTTCTTGTCGTACGTGATCCACTTTTCATCACCAGTTATCAGCTTCTTCAAAAATGATTCGGTTTCATTACGTCGTAATAAAGAATCACAAATGAGTACACGGTTCATTAGGTTTCTTTCAGTGAGTTCGTGAAGTACCCAAATATCGAGCTTTTTTTTGTACCCAGCTTTTTTCAAATGCGCCAAAACTGTTTTGTGATCAATTCTCAGTTCTTCAGCTACGTCGTAACTACTGATATGTCGATCTTGCTCCACTTTTTCAAAAATGGCATCCATTTTATCCGTAATAGGACGACCAGAGCGAGGTGCATCTTTGACATCAAAATTTCCGGATTGAAAACGCTTAAACCAAATTTGTGCTACTCTCACAGACACTGCACTAGGTCCATAAACATCGCAAAATTTTTTCGCGGCTTGTGTTGCATTTTTACCTTTTTTGTAGTAAAATTTTAAAGTGTATCGAATTTCTTCATTAGATTCACTCATCTTGACAGTACGAAAAACAAATGAAAATCACACATTTGCCTAATGTGAATTTGGAATTATGTTCTTTAGAATTTTTACTTTCAATGACACCAAAACCAGCCAGATACAAATACTACGGCCAAAGAGATTTTATTACAAGTTCATACATACCATAATGCGAAAAGACTTTTTCCCCAACCTATTATAACAACCAAATTCACAAACGAAATTAAGCACGCTTATTGATTAAGTATACGTTAATATAGGTACGGCCGCCCGAATGTCTGAAACAGAGGTCGGTTTTAAAAGTGGCAACTGATAATGCATTGCATTGTGCATTCAGACTTTTGGTCATCGGTGACAACAAAGTAAAGTGTATGCTTGTAAACTTTCATTACTAAAACATTCTCGTACTCGACGGTTGCAAACACACTTGCAACAACGCATCCCCGCAACCTGCGGACTGTGTCTCTTCCTAGAAAATACGTACCTATTAGGAGACGCAAAATTCTAATCAATCAAAGCGCTATTGTGCTTGTATCTATCTATCTATATATCAATATGTATAAACTAGCTGTGCCCGCGACTTAGCCCGTGTGAGAATTTATGACTGTTCAGTATCTACCCGGCAGCTAGTATAAAAGTAGCCTAAGTTACTCCTTATTACATAAGCTATCTGCCAGTGAACATCCCGTCGAAATAGGACCAGGCGTTCCCAAGATTAGCCCCGCCAAACAGAAAGACAGACAGACAAAAAATGATGTTTTGGTATATGTACCGTGTATGTGTACATATACATTTAGTAAAAAGCGGTTATTTTTATATTACAGACACTCCAATTTTATTTATTTGTATAGATTATTATCTGACCGGCGTACTTCGTATCGCCATAGCAGTATCAAAAATAGTTTATAACATATTCTAAAGACATAAAACCTTTCATAAAAATCGGTGAAGCCATTTTGGAGGAGACAACCTCCCATTATTACTCATTTATGAAATTAAATGTTTGTTGAACATAATAATATGAGGTTGTAAATACGATTGTATTTCCTCAAATATCGTAAAATCTGTGCATACTTGGCATGTAATAAACATATTCTATTTAATATTGTTTCTTAGCTAATGTCTCCTCGTAAGACTCATGAAGTTACGAGAGTGCTTAGACCTCTATGATACGGCCCTGTCGTAAAATCCGTTCTCAACGGACGTTTACTATGTCTTAACTATCTCCCTGCTTAATTTCATGTTTAGGTACGTAGTAGTTTTCGATATTTCGTAATAGGTGACGCTTTCATACAGATTAATTGTATCTCTCGATATCATGTAAATCACGTGCAAGTAAAACTTCAATTAGGTACGAACCGAAAAAAGAGAGCATTTCATTTAATCTTACAGTGAGACGGGTTGTTATTTTTAATGTAATTCAGTGATGGTGGGATATTATTATTATTCGAAACATTTTAAATGATAAAAATTTAAACTGTCATTTACCGCCTCATAAAACTTCGTAATGATGTTTTACTGTACATAAAATAAATATTTGATACCATATACGAGTAGGTACATAATGGCTTATAATGAGTGATAAATAATAATTTTGGAATCTGAAAATTGTATAGGTACATGCAAGTAGTGTCTCTCGTCAGCACGGGGTCCAATTTGAACCCCGGACCTTTGTCAGACTTGCGCGGGGACATGGGGGGTCCAACACGTAGAGGCCCTTTCGAGAATTTTGATCTACTTTGTAATGGGTTATATTTCAAGTAATGTTATTGTTAATGTTTTATTTTTTGTATTTATATGTCAATACAATTTAATTGTATTACAATTATCTCGAAATAACATTACAATTAAATACGCATAGGTACACATTATAAAGTGCAATTTTTCGCAAAAGCTAGTCAACAAGTCTTTAGCTCTCTTGAGGGTAACATTATATCTTTATTTTATTCCTCTTTGATTTCAGTTACGTTTCAATCTTACATTTTTAGAGCTGAGGCTTGTTTGCCACTTTTTAACGATTTGTGAAGTTATATTCATGTATCTAAATAAAGTAACATGTAATGTACTGTTTTCCAAAAATAAAAAATAATTTGTTTACAAAATATTCAAATATGTTTGAATGAATACACCTGACAGTGACCAAAAAGATCACTAAACTAATATTGACCAAAGTTTCAACAATAACAAGTTACTTCTGTGAAAGTTTTCATAATGTTTAGTATCCAATATTGCACGATCGACTTTAGGAAGGAGACTTCGGCTTATTTCGGGTCTGTAGTGCGTTATCTCTTTCGCACCTTACCGATGTAAAGTTTGATCAAAATGTGATCAAGTTTTGACTAATACCGGACTATCAGTTCTTATGAAGGCAGTGTGCAGCATAGATAACGCTGTACGAAGGCGAAACTAGCAGATTGTCTCATTCGTAGGCTCGATGTGCAATATTTCTTGCTTGGTACTGTAAGCAGATACGAGTATAATATATATATAATTCTGTACTTCAGTCAGACTATTAAAACATATTTCACAGGAGAGCAACCAAGAGAGATAATCAAGATTTCTTTAAAAAAAACTGTAAAAACTATGCCTAAATGAAAACAATGTAGGTCAATGTTTTTTTCTGAAGCACAGAATTATAATCCATTGATCCACAGCTCATGAGCTCGCGGGCGAAGGCACCACCGCATTACTTGCTGCTAAATGGTAGTGTTCAGCACTATCGTGTTCCGGTCAGGTGGTAATGTATGGCCCTGTAATTTCCGGCATAGAGGCATAACCAGGGCCGTCTTAAACCACGCTGGGGCCCTTGGGCACACAAGAATTCGGGGCCCTTTTGGATATGTAAATAAAGCGAACTATTTTTTTTTCACTGTGATCTGCTTTATTACTTACACACAATCACTCATGCATACATACACTCACATTCACATACCTACACACACACACACACGCACGCACGCACGCACGCACTCACCCAACGAAGTAGGAAGGGTTGGACGTAACATGGCAACAACCCTTGTTACGTCCCACTGCTGACCACGAGTCTCTTCCCTACCATGCTATGTGGTAATCTCGATCTATCTCATTCCAATATATAGGTTACGTATAACTATATTATACTCAACATTGAATATTTTTTTAAAGAATTTTTGGGGCGTGATCTATCTACAATTGTAATAATACTACGTATAGAGTAGACACTTCGACGTCCCACCCGATTTCCCCGCCTCACCCACTTATGGGCGACGGTTGGTATTCTACAGCGAGGTTGCGAGCGGCCTACTTTTGATACATTTTAAATTCAATATATTATTTATTAACATAAAAATGATGGTTGTAACGCTATTGTGTTCGATGGTAATATATGGTGCTATCACCATACCTACAATGAACGATCTCGAAAGCGTGAACACCTACATGTTACCTATTTGACCTGCCAGTAAGTGGTTATCGGTTTTCTCCAATGTAAACCCTTATCATGTGTTGGGAGGTTATACTGTGGTAGAGCTTCAGTGATGGAGCTCCAAGGCGTACGAGCACCACCGCATTTTCCAATTTACATTTCCCTAAATGGTAAATAACGATAATATGATTAGATTAGTATTATTCAGATCCAAAAGGGCGGTAACCTTTTTCTTTCAAAATATGATATGGGTATTATAGGTGGGTGGTATATAAGGTTGGGGAAAAAGTTTCTTCGCATTTTTTAAGATAATTCAAAACATTTTTTATTCAGTTTATTTAAATTTAACTAAAGTATGTATGTACCATTTTGTTCGATAATCTTTTGCCATCTTGTAGGTAGGGACATGATCCCATTGCTATAAAAATTTTGGGACTTCTCATCAAAATACCGCGACAAGTGGATTTGGCAGTCCTCTCGTGATGTTAACCTAACATTGCATAAAGAATTCTGAAGAGACCGAAACAGGTGGAAATCTGAAGGTGCAAGGTCAGGACTATACGGCGGATGCATTAACACCTCCCAGCCAAACTCTCTTAATTTTTGCTGAGTGGATATAGATGTGTGAGGTCTAGCGTTATCATGATGAAACACCACACCCCTTCTGTTGATCAATTCCGGCCGCTTTCTCTCAACTTCTTGCTTTAATCTCATCAGTTGTTCGCAGTAGAGTTCAGAATCGATAGGCCTGCCTGGTGGTAAAAGCTCATAATGAATAATGCCCTTCCAATCCCACCACACACACAACATCACCTTATTGCGAGTTAACCCGGGTTTCGCCACAGTCTGTGAAGCCTGACCGGCCTTTGACCACGACCTTTTTCGCACGTTCTTGTCGTACGTGATCCACTTTTCATCACCAGTTATCAGCTTCTTCAAAAATGATTCGGTTTCATTACGTCGTAATAAAGAATCACAAATGAGTACACGGTTCATTAGGTTTCTTTCAGTGAGCTCGTGAGGTACCCAAATATCGAGCTTTTTTTTGTACCCAGCTTTTTTCAAATGCGCCAAAACTGTTTTGTGATCAATTCTCAGTTCTTCAGCTACGTCGTCACTACTGATATGTCGATCTTGCTCCACTTTTTCAAAAATGGCATCCAATTTATCCGTAATAGGGCGACCAGAGCGAGGTGCATCTTTGACATCAAAATTTCCGGATTGAAAACGCTTAAACCAAATTTGTGCTACTCTCACAGACACTGCACTAGGTCCATAAACATCGCAAATTTTTTTCGCGGCTTGCGTTGCATTTTTACCTTTTTTGGTGTAAAATTTTAAAATGTATCGAATTTCTTCATTAGATTCACTCATCTTGACATTACGAAAAACAAATGAAAATCACACATTTGCCTAATTTGAATTTGGAATTATGTTCTTTAAAATTTTAACTTTCAATGATACCAAAACCAGCCAGATACAAATACTACAGCCAAAGAGATTTTATTACAAGTTCATACATACTATAATGCGAAAAGACTTTTTCCCCAACCTATTATATAGATAGCATTCGTTTTGTTTTATCTACATAGGTACTATTCCATTCCAAGCGTCGGCTGTATCGCCGCCATGTTGAACATGGTTGAAAATGATAAAATCGTTTGAATTAAATGTGGTTGTAACTCTAAAATATATTCTTGAATTAATTACTTGTATTTTTTTCCGATTCTTCTTTAATTAACCCATTTTTTGAGGACATGTACGAACCAGAGCCGAGCTCGCAACATCTCCTTAAGAGGTTTTGTGGGGTGCTGATTACAAAAATGGCATCCGTTTTCAGATCCAAGATGGCGAATAGATTTTTTTAAAATATGATATGCATATCAATTTCAAGGTTTCTTGGGGTGACTACGAAAATGGTATGCGATCTGAAAAATTATGACATTTCCGTAATAGCACCCCAAGAAACCTCGAAATTGACAACCATATTACAATTTGGATAATAATCATGTCCGCCATCTTGGATCTGAAAAATGATTACATTTCCGTAATCAACACCCTAAGAAACCTCGACGATTTGGAAACATAATTATGTTCGCCATCTTAGATCTAAAAAAGAGATGACATTTTCGTAATCAACACCCCAAAAAATGTCAAAATTGATACCCATATCATATCTTGAAAAAAAAAAAACTGTTAACCATCTTGGATCTGAAAACGAATGCCATTTTCGAAATCAGCACTCCAAAAAAGAAATTAACACCCATATCACAATTTAGAAAAATAATTATGTCCGCCATCTTGGATCTCACAAAAAATGTCATTTTCGTAATCAGCACCCCAAGAAATCTTAATATTGATACCCATATTATATTTTGAAAAGTCTGTCCGCCATCTTGGATCTGAAAACGGATGCAATTTTCTTAATCAGCACCCCATGAAACCTCGAAATTGACACCGATATCAGAATTTGGAAAAAAATATGTCCGCCATCTTGGAGCTCCAAAAAGATGTTCCATTTCGTAATCAGCACCCCAAAAAATCTCAAAATTGATACACATATCATATTTTGGAAGAAAAATCCTGTTCGTCATCTTGGATCTGAAAATGGATGCCATTTTCGCAAGAAACCTCTAAATTGATACACATATAATATTTAAAAAAAAACTGTCCGCCATCTTGGATTTGAAAAATCTTCACCTCAAGAAACAGAAAATTGAAATCCATAACATATTTCTGGAAAATGATTATTTCCGCCATCTATGACTAGAAAAGAGGTGCCATTATTGTAATAATAATCATCACCTCATCGTTGAGGTGATAACTATTTTTACCCTGACATTGACACCCACGCTGCTTACATAGCATTGTCGTTAGGTACCATTTAGGGAAATGTAAATTGGGAAATGCGGTGGTGCTCGTACGCCTTGGGGCTCCATCACTGAAGCTCTATCGCAGTATATAACCTACCCAGAACATGACAACGGTTTACATAGCTGATTGTCTCTTTCGTAGGCCTCGATGTGCAATACGTCTTGCTGGGTTCCTTTTATGTGGAAGCCATTATGATCAACATTGAGAATAAATTTAATTGAATGAGATACTATTTTACAATGCACATTATAGTATTTTTTTCAAACTCTAATCAAAATCTATACCTACATTCGTCGCTCTAAGTATTTCATTAAGATAAACTTTGTCTTTCACAACAAGTAAATAGACTGAATAATTAGGTTAAAAATTCTCTACTCGTTTTATATTCAGGTACATGATGTACGAGTAGCTAAATAAATAGGTATATATTTAAAATAATCCGTCACGAAACATAATGTGGCAGACTAAATTCTATGCGAGCGAAGCCGTGGCAAAAGTTAGATTATCACGTCGATCAAATGATCGACGTCCGTGTAACGAGAGAAGCAGGTAGGTACAATGCACCCGTGCGTATTAATGATGTGAGAGAAATTGTCGGTCCTTCGGGGCCCTCTGAGGATGGGGGCCCTGGGCACTGGCCCCGAGTGCCCTTATGGTAGAGACGGCATTGGACATAACACCTTAGGCCTCAGGAGTGGTAACGCATCTGAATTTTGACTTTGGTCTTTGTGTGTCTATAGGTTGCAGTCATCACTTAACATCAATGTGAACTGCATGCTTGTTTGCCACTTCCATTACATAAAAAAAAGACCAAGACTGACCTACCACGACCAAATAGGTCGAGTTCTGCCTGATGGTTCGGTCAAGTCTTAGGAATCGACGTGCATGTATGAAGAGAATGATGAAGGTAAATGAGACACGAAAGCTATGTCAGGACCGGGATATCTGGCGCTTTACACTCTCTGCCTACCCCGTTAGGGACCTGGCGTGAAGATACATACATACGTACTATTAACAGGGAATAATTCCAAATGGCCGCTTGACCATTTGGATATCTTATGCGGTGGTGATAAACGCTATACATTATTTATTGATTTTGGATAACCAGTGAGTTTCTTGCTTTTCGTGCTCACTTGTCTTACCCGGATTAAACTGTCTTTTCGACTTATGCAAGTTAGCATTTAGATCATCTGTGGACCGCCCAGAGATTTAAGATGATGTGCCTTGCGTGTTGCGCCAATGGAACGCAAGTGATGTGATATGGTAAAAATGGTTACTTAAATAAAACCAATAAATAATTGGAAGTAAATAATATAATTAGAGGATCTTTTGAAAATTGTGTACTTACTTTATAAGATGCTTAAATAAAGTAGTGGCTGTGTTCAGATATAATATTACGATTGTGGTAGAAATTAAATAACATTTTACGTATAATATCACAAGCAGTTTATATGAGCTTCACTTATATCTATGTGGTATAGGATTATCACATTCAAAGGCAACAATGATTCATGATCATTCCTAATTTTAGAATAATTTAATAATATCTTGTTATCATAGTTAGAATAGGTACTTGTATTTTCATGAACAAGCCGTAACGTAGGTACCATTTCACTTCTGTGATAATAAAATAACATCAATTAGCTAATCGAATTATGAGAAACAGAACATTCAAAACCAGCCCGGTTTTTGTACATTCCACTCGATACTAGGCCACATAATAATAAATAAGAACTACATGAAATATAATATTGTACAAAATCAACTTTATGGACGAATCTGTTAAATACTATTTTGATAGACGGAACTGGTATTTAACTTTGATAGTCGCTGTGCTATCGATAGTTTAAAATATTGAAACACTATTGATGATCTGCAATAGTATCGATACTATCGATGGTATTGAACTTTGGTGGCTATCGATATACTTACTATTGCCACACTATCGATTGACTATCGATAGTAGTATATAGATCGGCATCACTCGATGGAACGCTAATAGAAAATAGTGAAGTCTAATTTGTGAGAACTGTTTAAAATACATTAAGTACTTTGTATCAGCTTTTTACTTTATATTGTAAATAAATACCTACCCACCCATGATTTCTATTCAATATAATAAGTTACATTTCAGCTGACTAGTATCAATTAAGGTTTTCTTTTACCAAGTATTAATACTCATCATTATATATCAGCAACAATCAGGGCGAAAATTATTGCTAAAGAGGAATGTTTAACTATTATTGTTTGGTCGCTGAAAGAATTTGATCCTGAAGTCTGCCAAATTGTCTCATTGACGATTCGTCCCGAAATCAAATGTGTATACTAGCCAGTGCCAGTGTTGTACTGCGGAAGGTGCCATACTATTAGAGAAGTCTATGATGTAATAATCATTCCCATTTTTCTTTTGTTAGCATTGGCGGTTTCGAGGTAAGGTGCTCTCAGTGGTAAAATATCGTTATCAACATCTGTATATAATAATCATTTATAATATAGGTTATGTAGGTGTATATACATAAGTAGCTATAAATATATTGGGCGTTTTATTTTTAGGGGGCCTCAACACACACTGTCCCAAACCTCAACACACACTGTGACACTGTCCCAAATATATTGTATGAAGATGACGTTCTTCTCCTTGTGAGTATTAAACTGTCTTACCCTAAGATCTTCCGAAAATCTCCTTCTGCATACTCCTTCCCATTCTTCTTCCTTTGTTGATAATTCTTTCACTGTAGTTGCCGTTCGGCTTTGGAATTCCTTGCCTATTGATATCCGTAGAACTCAAACGCTGGAGTCGTTCAAAAAGCGGCTCCACGCGCACTATTTATCTTCCCTATCTCCTTCCTAATTTCTTTCATAGCCCTTCATCTACTGTTCATTGCATTTACCTTGTCAACTGTCCTTGTATATTATCTTATGTATCTATATAGTTCTTTGTTTTTCTTAAAGTGTACACCCTACCTATCGCTATTTTCTTCGTCTATCTCTGAAAAGACTAGGTTGTCTGAAAGAAATTGCTTTAAGCCATAAGACCGCCTAATTGTACTGTGTCTTTATGTGTCAGTTATTTCTGTACTTATGTTTTTCTATTGGTGTACAATAAAGAGTTACTTACTTACTTACTTACATCGTTCTGTGGGTTAAACGCCAATCACTAGTCAAGAGCAACTGATAGAATAGGGAATCGGACAACTTTTGAGAATGTGTCTAAATTATTCTTTATACGTTTATTTAACCATAAAAAATATTAATTTTATTATTTAAACATGTTAAAGTACCAGAAACTACACGTACATTTTATAATTTCAAAAATGCCGCGTAAACGGTGCCGAATGACTGAACAATGTGAAGTCAACTGTTTGCAATCAAAGTGAATCTTTTAATTTTCCATACGTCTAACCAAGTGCAAATTAATTTTGTTGAATTTCGTATAACTTATTTTTTGTGTAAATAACGTAGAAAATATCCAAAAAAGAGCCAATAAATCAAAGTATCACTTGTGTTAAATATTTGTTGTACAAACATATGACGTCACGTCCTGTGATTGATGTTTCGTTCAACATGGATAAAAAAAATAAAAAATAAAAAAATAAAAAATAAGAGATAAAAAATATTAAAATAATTACATTTTGTTTTGCAATTTAAAAATATAAATCATTAATATATCACGAAAATATTTAATGAGTCATCGTATTATTTCACAAACATTAATTCTAATCATAGTTTACATTTATTTTCGATAGCTGTCCGAATGACTATTCAGGGTCTCTTTCGTTCAGGGGCCAAACAATAGGTGAATTACACTATAAGCAGAGAATTGTATGTTTTTTTTAATTTTAGCGGTGTAAATAAGTCTTGTTTGAAAAGATTATCAGAACTTTTTTCGAAAATACTGTACAGGTAGATACCATTATCTGATAAAAAACTGATTTAAAATATAACTTAACTTTACACATGATGCAGTGTCGCAAAAAGCTCCAACAATATAAAAAAGGTGTTCACCTGAATTAAGTTTGAAATCGTTTAACGCACACAAAGAATGAAATCACAACTTTTTTTTACATTTTACGAATTAAGTTGTTTTTTTATTTGACATCCCAAATAAGCGGTCAAAGATCACGCTCAGCATTTCATACGCACACACGCGTCTCGTTCGCCTCACCATCACATACACATATCACTACTACGCGTACGTAACGCAATAGCTGGTGATTTAACATTCTCAGGTGAAGACCACATTAGTGTAGACTGGACTGTTGAAATATTGTTGGGACTTTCCGCGACACCTTGTACATTTATATTAAATTAAGATTAGTACTTATCTGCTAATAAATCGAGAATATGAGATACGTATATAATTAATTATAGTTTACAGTTATTAAGTTACATTTCATCATAACATTTTCAGCCTCTCTCAGAAAGTAAAGTAAGTCCGTAACTACTATTCTTCATTCCAAATTTTTCAATTCACATCTGGTCCTATTAAAATTGTCGAGAGAACTTAAACCAGCTTTCAAACTATTCATTTCAATTCTATTCCAAATTGTTCCCATTATAAGGTAGTACAATGATATGGCGGTCATTATGAGTTTAACTACATCATATAATATGTAACTTGGCCAGAATCCAACAGTACCTAGGAGAAACATAAACATTAAGCCACCTGTAGTAAGATATAATCGTTTAGATCTAGTAATAGTTACAAGAGCTTCTTTACAAACTTTAATAGCTTCTGTCACAGTTACATCAAACCTCTCCTCAGCGCTATTTTGACGTTCTCGCAATTTGAGTTTAGTTGGTGTCAGTTTCAATTCCAAGAAAACAGCGTTGTGGTCTGAATATGAGAATGGTTCTCCTGGAACTCTATCTTCAAGCGGATTTCCATACTTTAGTACTTCAGTCTGAAAATATTAAGATAAAAAACATGATCATATATTTTATGCAAGATCAATTATTTATCTATACTAACATTATTTTTTAAATCAGTGTTTTTTTTCGTTGTGTTATTAAACTACATAATTATGACTCTCGTATCAGATTCAAAAGAACAACACACGAACTCAATTTAATTACCACCGTATGTAATATTTTGTGATGCCCTAACACATTTAATTTTAAGAATGCCGCCTCCTACATGCACCTGAACTTTACTGGGAAATTTTGGGTTACTCAAAAAAAAGTTTTTTGTGGAGGTTACCTTTTCAATGTCTTAAGTCATTATAAGGGGTTAACTCCTTCATGTGGTTACCGTAATAAAGGTGTTACGTTTCGCTGGGATTCGTTGATGGAACGCTAACAAAGGTAACACTGCCATATGAATTACCCCATATATGGGTTACCCTGTTGAAAGGTTCATCTCTTAAGCAGTGTTCAGTCCCTGATTACGATACACCTGGTCCAATTTGCCGCAGTATTTCAAGAAGAAGGTGTTTGCCCAGTGTGTGTTGACAGTGATGACAAGTAGCCGACCGACGTAGCTCACCGAATAGCAAAATTCAATTCAAATGGCAATGGGAAGAACACATCGCTCGAAGAACCTACGGCCGTCGGGTTTGGGAAGAAGAGTTATGCGAGTGACGACTGTGCACCGGAAGACGAAGCATAGGTGGAACGACGCTCTGGTGAAGGTCGCGGATAATCGCCGGATGAGGGCGGCACAGGACTGTTCCTTGAGGTAATCTTTGGGAGAGGCTTTTGTGATTTGTATATAAATAAGAGATGACACGGACATCCAGTCATCTTTCTTTACTTAGGTAAGTACCAAGTTGTCTCAACATGTCGAGACCACTTTACAAAGGCTTCGCGATCTCCTAGGGAATTAAAAAACACTCTTTTACATCAGATAGTTGTTGTCATCCATGGTGTCATAAAATATTGTCATAATAATTTACCTCCCATGAAGAATTGGTGTGAAATAAAATATGATCTATCCTCTTTCCTTCAGGACACGTTTTCACAAGTTTAGGGTCAGCATAACTATTGTTGCAATTATCTGAAGTTCCAACTGGGTTATCAATAGCTGGATTGTTAATAACACTTTCTAACGAATAGGGATCTGTTAATGATGGCAGCTGAGTAAGTAACCTGAAAAATAAATTAATATACTTACTGACCTAAAATTAATATAAGAAAAAAATACTAACTCTATGTCTACAATCCTCACATGCACCTAGCTTATAATATTCACTTTAAGATGTGATCAAGAAATGTTCAAAATCTATATCGTTACATGATTATAATCTATGACTGGATAGGTTTTATTCAGACTTTAATAATAATATATATTTTAATTAAATTGTGTTATATATAGTAATATCAATATCATGCAACTTCCTTATTACCTGAAAGACAAATCTCCTGGGGCTGTGTTCAAATCTCCAGCAAGAATAGATATATCTGCTGGAGATTTTGTAATATTTACAAGTTCTGCAGTGGAGTAAGCTTGTAATACTCTGTGGGCTAGATATATGTCATCTTCATGATATTCTGCATGTAACTGTAAAATAATTGGGATCGTTAATTTTAATATCAAAAGATTGAGATATTGTCTAATAAAGTGCAAACAAAGACATAAGTCATGCTTTTGATTGAATTGGGCACACAGGTCTTTTATTGGAGATAAAAAAAACTTTTTCATTTAACACTCATTCTTATTTATATAAAAAAATTGCTAAGAAAATAGATGCCTTGAAGTCAAATTAAAGGTAGACATTTCTAAACTCTGTCAAATGCGGTCAGGTGTGCCACAAGGTAGCATTGTAGGACCTATACTGTTTCTTATCTTAATGTAGACATCCCTAAAAACATGACAAAGTGATACTCAATGATGTTGAACATTTCTGATGCAGTATCCACCACCTACACTGTTCAAGAACTTTTCAAAGAAATTGAATTTGGACTTAGAACCAGGCAGCAAGTAACAGTAAATCTGTGCTTGTTAATTGCACATTTATAAAAGGTCCTCATATACATTGTGTAAACCCTCCAGACACGAGAAAAATATGACAATTGAAATTCAATTGTGTCTGGGCACCGGTGGCCTTACGTTCCTTGACAGGTTAATGGTGACCGGCAGACTGATATGGCCAAATACATAGGCGAATCTGGTGATTTTTTTATGTATGTTATAAAGTATATTAGAATAAGTTATTAGAAGAAAATCAATTACCTACTTAATGAAAGCAAAATAACAGTCTGAAAGACAACACTAAAACCAGTATGAAAATAATAATATGAATTTGAACGCCAGGAAATTGCATCCAACAGCAATATTAAGATTTAAGAAAGATTTCAAATTAAATCTTATGTTATCTATCACAAAATTTTTTTATCAGCAATAAATAGATCTTAATTAAGGGATATGAATCTACCATCTATAAAGCAACAAATATCTTGAGATCCTTACAACAAGACCTTTTATTTGATATACCACAGAATATACTTGGATAAACTTTTATTAAAGGTGAATTTTTACACCCAAGAATAGGGACATATTTTTTAGATTTCCGTTACTTTTATTAAGCATACTTGTTTGTGTCACTAATTAACATAATGTGTACCAAATTTCAAGTCAATCAACCATCTACTTTCAGAGAAAATCTTCTGTGACAGACAGACGGACAGATGCACAAGAGGTTTTAATAAAGGATCTCTTGTAAGAGTTCAGTTTTTCTTTTTAAAGTACTAAAAATAGGTTTGACATACTTACATGGGTACAGTAAACATTGATAAGCATCTCATTATGTTTTATGCGACATAAGCCAACTCCTTTGCCACCAAACCAATCGCCATGATGTATTTTGTGGATGTAACCATTGAGCGACCATTGGTGAAAGAATATATCTTGTATCTGCCATTTTGAGAATACACATAATCCAGAACCCAGAACTCCACTATAAATCAAATGTTTTAGCTTTTATTTAATTTCATTACATTAATATAAGGTATACATCAAACTTTATTAAATACTTTTTGAATGGATACCTGTAAAAATAGTGTGAATATGGCAAAACTGACTGTAAATTTTCTTTCAAATACAAATAGTCTTTTTCACTCCATATCTCTTGCAAACACACAATGGAATGGGAACTCCCTTGTAAATATTTAGCTATAGCTTGAATCCTCTCTTTTCTATCTTTGGATACAATAGGTATGGCCCTGAAAAATAAATGACTGCAAATTTAAACAATATACCTATTTCAATATTATTTTATATTTTCCAAATACAAACACCTTAATGATACTAATTCTTTATAAACCTAAATAATAAAAATATTATCTTTCTTTTAATATGCAATGGTGGTGCATACACCACCCTGTCTAAATGAGTAAAGTATTAATTATAGTACATATTTATAGTATTCATTAAGTATAATTCGACTGCAGCAATTAATATAGTCGGAACTACATTTTGGCCAATTTTGTTTTATTGCATTAGAAGTCATAAAATGGCCATAATATGGACATTCTAAGACAGAAGGATTTCTAAGATGGATGGATGGAAGATGTAGTCCAGAAATATTAAAAATGTAGTCCTAGAATGTCCATAATATGGACATTCTAACACTTCTAATGCAATAAAACAAAATTGGCCAAAATGTAGTTCCGATTATGTTAATTGCTGCAGTCGATATGATTTATAAATGTTGTGCTTAATGTTCCAGTTTTTTATATTTACTTACCAACAATTCAGAGTAAAAACATTTATGCTTAAGTCCATGGTAAATGAAAAATGCCAGCTGACTTGCTTCCAAATATGAACGGAGCACTAAATACTTTTAATGCAGCTATGGAAATCAGAGGAGGTAACAACCACTATATAGGTACGTGTACGGAACGTAGTTTGATGAAAATAAAACAAACGTCGCGAAAAAAAAAGGAAACTGAGATACTGACAAGATGTGTAGGTACGTACTTTGATTAACACTATCACCAAATTTCACCGTGCTACCACTGAATTCACTGATAAATAAGTTAAAAATATGACTGTAGACTGTATCACAAAACTTAAAGAGGAGCAAAATATTATTATGTATCTTCACGCCAGGTCCCTAACGGGGTAGGCAGAGTGTAGAGCGCCAGAGTCCTTCGATTTCATTATTTTAATATTTAAAATAATGAAACACCGAAATCGAAGGAACCAAAATAATACTAATAAAAAATGTAATGATCGGTTAATGTAACTCCGAAACTGGCGATTCTGGCAAATTTTAAGGAATTGGGTTTTTGTTTTTTAAACAGACAGACCAACAACAATAAGAACAAAACTGAAAACAGCTCTTGTACTTTGACCTTTTGACACTGACACCCATAGATTGAACACTAATGACTGACACGAAAAAACGGCGGGAAATTCCGAAAAGCGCGGGCGTGTTTTTTTTGGCTAAATTGTTTTTTTGTAAATTAATAGCATTCTGTCTGGGTAAAATTGTATATATCTGTTTTTATTTTCTTTTCATTATTTAGTTGTATATATTTCTTCTTACGTTTGGTAAGTTTTTGTACATATTGTAAATATTCAAGTAAGGTACTATGAACGAGCCTCCTGATCCCGGGGGCACAGTTTCTCCGGCGGACAATTTTGTTCCTCCCGCGAGTAATTTTGTCACAGTCGAATACGACGAATCAAGTATTGACACAGATTGTTCGATTCCCCAATCAAATTCGAGGAAACGCAGTCGTTTGCATAAAATATGTAAGCACTGCAATAAAAAAAAGAGGAAAAATATAGGAGGTCAAAAGGATATTGGATGCCATTGTCTCGAAGAGGAAAATGTTATGGATCAAAACCCTCAACCCATTGAAGTCCCACATTCACATGTTCCCCCTATGCAAACATTTAACATTCAGAATAACGAAGATGCTGATAAAATCCAGGAACAGAGCAATGTTTTTCAGAGCAGGAGATATTACAATAAAACAGATGCTTCTCCATTTGTTGTCCATGTCCAACGACTACAGTCGGCTCCCAATGATGGCACAACTTTACATCCTATTTCATTTGGTAACTTTCTTAAAAAACACAATATCCAAAATATTGTTAACGGCAGTGTGAAAAGATTAGGTCGGAATCGTATACAATTATCTTTCTTGAACTACACAGATGCTAATTTATTTATTGAGTCTGATATTTTAACAGCTAGTAAACTTAAAGCTTTTATACCATCTGTTAATATCACAAGAGTTGGGATAGTCAAAGGTATCCCAAATGAATGGTCCCCTGAGGAAATAATAGCCAACACTTCAGTGCCTTTTGGTTGTGGCAACATAATCAAAGTAAGGCGCATTAACTATAAAGTAATAATAAATGGCACCCCAGAGTGGAAACCTTCTCAATCTGTTGTATTTTCATTTGATGGGCAGGTATTGCCAAAACGAATTTTTATCTGTTATAATGCTCTTCCTGTAGACCTGTACATATTTCCCACTATTCAATGTTACAATTGCTGTCGATATGGTCATACCAAGACACAATGTAGATCAAAACCCCGTTGCTATAAATGTGGACAGGAACACAGTGGTGAATCATGTAGAATCGAAGGTGATATGCTTTGTTGCATTTGTTCAGGTCCCCACTCAGCCACTAGTAAATCTTGTCCAGAATTTAGTAGACAAAAAGAAATTAAAGTATATATGGCACAAAATTGTGTATCTCATGCAGAAGCCTCCAAAATGTATCCATCAAATAATATAAAATCATATGCACAAGTTTTATCACCATCTTTATTTAAATCCATTCCTGAAAACAATAATACTGTTGGTAATCAGTCTAGTCATAGTAATAAATTCAACACAAAATCATATAAAAAAACAGTTTTTCTCAAGTCTCGCCCTTCACCGAATTTAAACAAGGGGTACGATAGAGAGGCACATCAGAATCTCATTAAAGATTATGATATGCCTCAACCATCTGATGGTTGTGTCATAAACTCGCAGTATAACTTCGAACGCGGACAAGACCCAGGGCTTATCCGCTAATATTATATCTGCTCTATTCAATACTCTAGCCCAATTCAACATTTCTTTACCGTCCAACGTTGCTAGAATAATTGAAATACTCTTACAAAACTTAAACATTGAAAATGGCTTACAAAGCCAACATAATACAGTGGAACTGTAGAAGTATAGTCAACAAGAAAAGTGATTTAATTTATTTAATAAATACGTATAATCCTATTTTATTAGCAATTTCAGAAACCTGGTTAAAGCCAGATTTTAGTTTTAAGGTTAGGAATTATAACATTATCCGAGAAGACAGATCAGATGGTTATGGCGGTGTTGCCATTCTTGTTAAGAAATTTTATCCCTTTAAACTAATTTCACTTCCAGCACACAATCCAGAATTTTCTATAGTCGCTATTGAAGTCATGAATTTGTGTTTTATTTCAATCTACATACCGCATCCGTCTTCTGCAATTATGTCCGAAATAAATAACTTATTAACTACCTTGCAAAGTCCACATTATGTAATACTAGGCGACTTTAATTCTCATCATGTGTCCTGGGGCAGTAGTTTCTCAAACCATTTCGGCGACAAGTTACTGGAAATCATTGATAACCATAACCTTTGTATTTTAAATAACGGCTTACCAACAAGACGAACAAGGCCTAATGAGGGTAAAAGTGTTGTGGATTTATCTTTTTGCACACCAAATTTGGCGTCTATGTTTACCTGGGACGTTCTTTCATCCACATTTGGTAGTGACCATTTCCCTATTCTCATAAAATTTCCAACCAAAAAAAAAATTCTACCACAAAAGCCGCTGCGTATTAAATATAAGTTGACTAATGTCAGGGATGAAATGTGGAACAATTACAGCAAAAAGGTCGATAACAGAATGTCACTTCTAGGTACTACGCAAAGTGTGTCATGTCGTGCTGCGTCTCTCGCCAATATTATGATAGAGACAGCAAATGAAATATTTCCAACCAAAAAACATCCATCTGCGCTTCCTTGTCCTCCATGGTGGGACAATGAATGCAAACAGGCAATCAAAAAAAGGAAAGAAGCGGAGACTAAGTACAGACATGATATGTCATTGAATAACTTCTTGTTTTTAAAAAATGTTATGAGTTCCGTGAAAATTCTATTTAAGAAAAAAAAGAAAGAGAGCTGGTTTAAATTTTGTTCTTCTATTTCTCCCAGCACTCCTGCCTCACTAGTATGGAAAAACATTCGAAGATATCGGCTCGGTATTGATAACTCGCCCTCATGTTATTTACCGTCTACTCTTGTGGAAGAGTTTTTAGATAACATAGCTCCGTCTTCAGTCCCACAGAATATTATCCCCCTTTCGATACATCCAACTGATCTAATAGGTCTTAGTTCACCATTTTCATATGAGGAATTAAATAACATTTTAGGGACCGTAAAAGACTCTGCTCCGGGTCACGACAACATACCGTATTCTTTTGTTAGTCATCTTAATCAAGATTCTAAATTATATTACTTGGACATTATAAACTCTATTGTCACTGCCGGAACCATTCCTAGTTCTTGGAAAGCTCAGATAATAATTCCCATTTTAAAACCCAACAAAGAGCCATCTTCTGCAACCTCATATCGCCCAATAGCCCTTTCCTCAGTATTGTTAAAAATTACCGAACAATTGATAAAACATCGACTGGAGTGGTTCCTTGAATCGAATCAGATGTTAAGCTCAACTCAGTTTGGTTTTAGAAAAGGAAAAAGTACGATTGATAGCCTCAGCCTCTTTACCACAGACATACGTCTTGCGTTTTCGGAAAATGAATCTGTAGTTGCAGCCTTTTTAGATATTACTTCAGCGTATGATAATGTCGTGATTTCGGTACTCAGGGAGAAGCTTTTAAAACTTAATATTCCTAAAATATTCATAAATTTTATTACTAATACGTTAATGGATAGATTGATTTACTTATTTGACGATGATAATAAACATGTTCGCTCTGTTTTTAAGGGTCTGCCACAGGGTTCCGTTTTAAGCCCCTTATTATATAACATTTATACCTATGATTTTATTTATACAATATGCCGATGATCTTCTGATGTATTCTATTAATCGCGATATTAATATCGCTAGCAATTCATTGTCATTATCCCTCACTAGGCTAAAGATCTGGTTGGATAAAAACGGTCTTGATTTATCAACATCAAAAAGCACTATAGTTCTGTTTTCTAGATCTCGCATGCCTCCACCTATCTCTGTTCGTTATGGCAATACTCCTATCCCGGTGAAAAATAGTTGCAAATTTCTAGGTGTCTTGCTTGATTCAAAATTAACTGGATTACCACACTGCAGTTTTATAGCAAATAAGTGTGAAAAACTATTAAATATACTTAGATGCCTCTCGGGTGTCTGGTGGGGTGCTCATCCCTTTTATTTAAAAATGATGTACAATGCCTTAGTGAGAAGTGTACTTGATTACGGAACTTTTCTACTTGAGCCATGTAGTGCAGTTGCCCTTAAAAAACTTGATAATATTCAATACAAATCATTGCGTATAATTAGTGGTGCGATGAGATCTAGCCCTATCAATGCCCTACAAGTTGAATGCTGTGAGCCTCCGTTGCATTTAAGAAGGCAATTCCTTAGTGATAAATACTTATTTCGAAGTTTACAATTTTCTAATCATCCAATATTAAGTAAGTTACAAATTTTATCCGAATACATTGATAACTCTCCTTATTGGTCGCACAAACACATTCCTTGTTTAGTGATTAGTTTCCGTAAATATTTGTCTTTGTCTGCTCCAGTTTATAGATCTTTGACTCTCCCAATTTTTCAGTGTTCTTACGAATCTTTAACGCTCTCTCCCATGGTACACCTTGACCTAGATATAACGAAAACTGAATATGTTAATGACCAATTTAATCTCATTGTAAACGAAAAGTTCCCAGATTACAATCTTATATTTTCGGATGCTTCAAAACACGATAACAGCTGTGTCGGTGTTGGAATCTATCACTCGCAATATAAAATAGTAGAAAAAATTAAATTGCCCATTGAATCATCTGTCTTTACCGGGGAACTGTTTGGTATATTTAAAGCCATTGAATACGTATGTATCTTCAAATTATGCAAAGCTGTTGTTTTCACAGACTCATTAAGTGCACTGCAAGCGATACTAATATTCCCTTTTCGTTCTACCAAAATAAATCCTATTATTTTTGACATCAGACGTTTGTTATATGATTGCTACCAAAAACATTATACAGTTCAGTTTGCATGGATCCCAGGACATTGTGGAATTATTGGCAACATCATAGCCGATGCAACTGATGACAACAAACCTTGCAAATGATGCCGTACAGAATGGGGACATCTACCCTTATAAAATATACTGTCCTGACTTGTTAACGATTCCTAAATTTTCGCTGCACTCTGCCTGGCAAGATTTGTGGAAAGACAGTAGTCAAAGGAAAGGCGTATATTACTCCAATATTCAAAACAGCATCCCTCTGAAACCATGGTTCTTTTCCTTGGATCTGAATAGAAGATGTACAAGTATTATAACTAGGATCAGATTAGGGCATACTTGTACACCACAGCACCTATCAAAGCTGCGTATAATTGAGAGTTCTAACTGTGCTTGTGGAGCGGATGTCGTTGGGGATGTCAACCATATCTTTTTCTCCTGTTGTTCCTACGACCATTCCTCTTTTTATGCAGATCTTATTTCCCTCAAAATCCCACTCCCGTCCTCTATAGTCTGTCTTCTTTGTTATAATGATTTAAAAATTTATAGAATTTTAGCTAGATTTATTTTGTTAAATAATATTAAGATTTAAACTTTCATTTATATTTTTTCTATTAGTGTAAATACTATAAGTAATATGTTGTAAATAGTACGATTTATTATTATTATTGAAATCTTATATAACCTATCCTTATCCACACTATCCCTTACTGAATGTTCCCATCAAAATTCCGTTACTCCCGAATAATGGAATATTCAAAACAATGAATTTCCCTCGTTTACTTGTAAATGGCATGAAGTACTAAAATACATTGCCATAAAAAGGAAAAAAAAAAAAATGACTGACACCTGAGACTTTTTTTTAGTATTATGGCATTGTTTTTACGCATATTGCCAGTGTCAAGTAAAATGATATTTAATTTTCATATTCGCAAGTAGCGTAAAAGTAAGAGTCGGTCAATTATAAGTCAGTCAGTCAGAGTCACAGTCAGTAATCCGAGTAAAGCGATGGCTACTTTACCAGAACATTTAAAATTAAGTTTTGGAGGCAAACTGAAAAGCCGTGTTTTCGCACTGTTATTCTATTGCACTAAACACGGACACTGTAATAAGTCTATATCAAACAAAATACCACCAACTTTATTTAATATAACTCAAAAATACACTAGAAAATCAAATAAAATAGAGCACCACACGCCTCTTTCAAGGTCCCCGCCAAAACTCCCCGACACGACACCTTTCATTCGTCATTTTCGCGATTTTTTTAAAAATTTGTTTTACGGCATGGATTTAAGTCTTTTACAGACAATTTTCGGTATTTTTTTTATACTGCATTTCTGATAATGAATATCCATAATATGATGAGGCGGCTCCAGTAACGTGATGGGGCTTTACTCTTTACTAGGAGTTTAAAGGAAGTTTTGGCAACACGAAAAATCACTTTTCACTACATAATATCACTTTCCTACACCCGTGCACGTTATCAAATGCTTTATGAAAAAGCCCACTATTATTTCACATAAAAACACGACTATACACAAGTTTTGAAAATAATATCACATATACAAGATGGAATCATTTCCGATATGTTTAGTTATTTTTACTGTCAGAATGGATATAAGGAGTTTATAAACTGTTGGCAAGAAAGTAATAGGCCTGTAGTTTTTAGGTCCCGCGTTACTATCTGGTTCATGGAGCAGGTGGGTCCAGGTGGGTCACACCAGTTGTAAAAAACGGAAGGAGCATCCCTGAATCTAGGGATAACTGGAACTGCGTTGCCAAGCGAGCGAGCGAACTTTTTAGCGACTTTAACCAGAAATTATGCAGCGAGAGGTTGCATTTTCCGGTTCCGGATTTCCAGTTCGGCATCGGGCGGGCTGCATTAGCTACGTCATCTTGCGTAATTAAAATGTCATCCATTTAGGGTTCCGCAATTTTTTTGAAGTATCGATACCTACTCGATGCCAAATATCGTATCAACAGTATCGATACCGGTGAAAGTATCGATCGATACTACTCAGTATCGAGTTCTTTATAGTGGTCTTTACTCCGATGAAAAATACTCATTTAAAACATATTTTACAAGCTGCAGTAGTTTTGTCTGGAATTGGAACTGGACGGTTCGCGCGAGCGCGCAGCAGCGGATAGGGTCGAGGCACTCCTCCTTTCCCAGGCATTCTGCCCTTGCTCACCAAGGGCGTGATGTAGTTTAAGTGGATGGGGTCGTGCGTGCTAGGACTCACCGGGGGTTTTCCTTATATTTTACACATATATTTTTTTGTTGATTTTTTAAATTTTATTTTACTTTATTTTATTTTTGGAAGTTTTGTCAACTTTTTTTGAAACTTACGAAGACATCAATGATACCATCAGGAGGCAGGTAAAAGTTTTGGTACGTCAATATGAATATGAATATTTATGCAGTAAATCGGTAGTCTTTTTTAATATACTAGAGGTGGGGTCTTTGTTTACCTTTTTATATGTGCTTTCATTCGATAACAGCGATAAGATTTTATCAATGTAGTCTGACGTGTCCATCACAACCGTAGCGTTTCCATATCAGCACGGAGGACGATGATGTCTTCTGATCGTCTCAACGTCGTCAGTGAGCGGAGTTCTTCACGAGACAGATTAGGTTTTGGTGGCCGGCAGTGTCGTAACGCAGACGATACGTCCTGTCGGATTTCCTCGGCTGTCTCCTTTGGAACTTGATTCCTAATGACGCAGTCCTCGACGTAACTGATAATCTCTTCGTACGGTATCCTCGATGGAGCTGGTGCAAAGTTTAAACCCTTTTCCAGCACCTTAATAGTCGAATCATCCAAAGTTTGTTTTGATAGATTGACAACTGCGTCGACGTTGACATTGACGGATGACTTGTCGTCCGCACCTACGCCAGGTGCTACTTAACAACAAGCTCCATGTACCACCCGTCCGTCACAGAGGCCGCGTAAAACCACCTACAGTAGAACGACAACCAGCTATACTACCTTACGTTAAGGGTGTCACAGATAAAATCAGCAACATTTTAAAAAAGAATTCCATTAAAACAGTTTTCAAACTATATAAAAAGATTCATCAGTATTTAAGACCCATTAAAAGTAATATTCCATTACAAAATTCTGGCATTTATAAATTAGATTGTGGACTCTCATATATTGGTCAAACGAAGAGAGCTGTATCCACCCGCGTTAAAGAGCACATTGCTGATGTCAAAAACCGAAGAACAGGGAGGTCTGCAGTCTGTGAACACATAGCGGATAAGCCGAACCATTACATCCGGTTTGATAAAATTCAAATACTCGCTAGAGAACACAAACCCATTCCACGAATGGTACGCGAGGCTATTGAAATTAAAAAACACCCAAATTTCAATAGAGAAGAGGGATGGTGATTATCAACATCATGGGATCCCATACTTAGCAAGATCAAATCCCAGCCGCAGCAGTCTGCAAGACCTCAAGATACCATAAGTAATTATTGTGTTAATCCTGAACGCTACGCAAGGCGTTTACGAAATCGACGGAGGTAGCTACATATAATTTTTTCAAACTTCTGTCAGACAAATGTCACCTCTGTCTGCCCGGGACCACGGAAGCTGAAAAGCGACAGAAACGTTGGGTTGATTTTAAAAATAATTTTAGTTTAATATACGCGAGATAAATCCGTAAAAATAGTTTTATTTCAATGAGTGTAGCTCGCGAAAACCTAAGAACATATCAAAAGTATCGAGTACAAAATACAAAAATACTAGGTATCGTAACGAGTATCGATACTTTTTGCGGATCCCTACATCCATTTCTTGAATTGATTCGCATGTTCGCAGCACACTCCCTCGTGCTCGATATTCCGTATCCAGCCATCTTCGGAGTAAGCGACCGGTTCCGACCAGATGTTGCGCCAGAATGTGAGCATTGCATCCGGCCCGCTCAGGCCAACCTCTTCAGAATTAGGTCGCTTCCACGTTCTATAGACCGTCCTTTGATCACCTTGGAAAGTGCTGTTCAGAATATTACGGCCCACAGCATTGAATAATTTTGAGGGCTGATTCCCGTTCTTATGAATGCTCGCATCACAAACCGCATCACTCGTGGGCATATATTGTCCATCCTAAAGCAGAGCAGCTTGCCAATGAGCGCTCTGGCCTCGACGATACGTCGTTCGATCCGGCACTGCAAGGCTGGTACGGCGGGTCTTGGTCGTGCAGCTGCGTCAAAGTCTGAGAACTTGACGCGAGCTACACGGCACGCCGCGCAGTACAGGGCTGAGTGAGTATCACTATCACAGAAATCTTCTCTTTTAATAATCAAAATATTCTGGTAACAATGAATCCAGAGCGCACACCAGCTTCACGTTCCGTTTATGCATAGGCAAACGGAGCAAACGTGGCCTGTCCGCGGGCAAAGTGGACCTATATTCGCGAAGAGCATGGTTCAAGGTGCTCCTCAGCTGTTCAATGTATTGGGTACTTAGAGTGGTTACCTGGTCTACTTCCCCTCCATCATCGAGTTGCAGCATTATTATTATTATTACATAACCGCTTACCACATAACCTAACAGCTTCCTAGCTTTATAAGGCCCAAGTGCGGCCCCATCTGGCATACTGCTCTCATTTGTGGGCGGGAGCCCCCAAATACCAGCTTGGTCCACTTGACTCCTTACAAAAACGCGCCGTTCATATTGTTAACGATCCAGGGCTTACTGACAGGCTCGAACATCTGAGCCTGCGCAGAGACATTGGGAGTCTGTGCGTGTTGTACCGTCTCTACAATGGTGAGTGCTCTGCTGAACTGTTTGACATGGTACCACCGTCTCTTTTCCTACACCGTACTACCCGCCGAAGAGAGAAGTTCCACCCACACCGACTGGACACCTGGCAGTGCTCAACGGCAGAGAATATGTAATAATACTACGTATAGAATGGACACTTCGACGTCCCGCCCGATTTGCACACATACACAACCCCTTCCTCTCTTATGGGCGACGGTTGGTATTTTGTACGTGCTACGCACACAGATGCGCGTGTAAATACACGTCACTGATGGATAGAAACCAAATTAAGCGTTTGTATGGAATTTTGGCGGAGTGTCCGCGGTGTTTCAACGGTGCGGTTTTCACGTTCGTTCCTGCCCAGAACGTGTAAACTGTGAAACGAACTTCCCTCTGAGGTGTTCCCTAGGAGCTAAAATATGGGGTTCTTCAAAAATGGCGTCAAAAGTTTCCTTCAGGGCTGGCAGCGCGTTGGCAACTCCCCTGGTGTTGCAAATGTTCATAGGCGACGACGGTGACCACTTTCCATCAGGTGGCCCGTTTACTTGTCTGTCAACCTTCAGACATATAAAAAAAAAACAAGAACACTATATCGTTGGACACTGGTGATAAAGCTCAAATGAAGGAGCGTAAGGGCGTAGGCATCACCGCATTACCTTATCTACTTGCCGCTGAATGATGTGTTGGCTCTGTAAATCTCTTCTATCTGTGTGTCTCTTCTAGTATCTTCGTACGTCGCCATTACATTTCAATACCTACTCTTTCATTTTTTATTCCGGTCTTCTTTATTTTTATTTATTTTATTTTTATTTTATGCATGTTAATTCATAACTTTTAGTTTTAGTGCCTGTAAATAAACAAAATGATATTAATGACTCAATTGTATTTGACATCTTAACATTATAATTCTTTGCATCTGAAATAAAACATTTCTTTACAAAGGTAGGTAGGTACATGTATGCAGTTGTAAAAGACAAAAAAAAAACTGAGTCTACTTACCTTAACTTATGACGTCAATATATATATTTTTATATATTTTTTCGGTTTATTCCCGCTGTCCCCGCGCCTCGTTTCCCCGTGAACGGGGACAACGGTACTTTAATTAATTATTTAAAATTACTTCCCGTTGTCCCCGTAATTTGTCCCCGTTAAAAAATTGGTAAAAATATTTCCCGCTGTCCCCGTTTTTTATTTTTTCACTAGTATTATGAATTGGCATCTTTTACTAAACAAACAAAGTGCATGTTAATTAGTCTTTGTACCCGGTAGATTAATAAAGTTTTGTTTTCAAAGTTTTAGTTGTTTAAAAGTTAGGACTTTTTACTAGGTACTTAAAATAAAATAGGGAATCATTTGGTATGATTATGCAGTCTATTGTGCTTAAAAAAATCTACACAAGCCTGACCTTCTTTAATTACATGTCTATTTTTTTTTGTATCGTACATTCAATGTTAAGTTTTCTAGTAGATAAACGGAGCGATGTCGTTGTCCCCTTATATCTGAATTATCGATTTAACCCTAGCTCACTAACCTTATTTTCGAGTAACGTTATCACTAACCATTCGTAAATTTTACGACAAATTGAAACAAGAGTATTTATTCAATAAACTTTATTATTGACACGAAACCAACCTAATTAGCAGTCTTAGTCTCGTTTTAATCTAATAATAAAATCTGTTTTGGCAATATTCTACATTGAACAATAACTGCACATGGATACAATATGCTCCTAACAAATCGCTTTTTTGCAGCCCTTGCAGAAGTTTGTGGTCATAAGACTTTTTCTTTGCAGGGCAGTAGCTGCAAGTTTTGCGAGTTCTAGCAACGTATTGACTAGAACCTTCCTGTGAGTCATCAATTTTCAAGATCTCCGCTATGATCTGCTTCAAATTTCGTTGCAAAGTTACCGCCTGATATCTCTCTTACAGCCAATGCTTCATCAGTTCGTCTGCTATTTCTAATGCCAAAAGTCATCTTTTGATAGATTTTTTACCATTTCGGATCGCGTGGAACGAGGATGTCGTAGAACATGCACAATGCACAGCGGCCATCCATTGGTCCTTCTGCTAGTACTCATGATCGAACACATCTGGTCTACTGTATCAACCGCACCCATTGTGGAGATGTACAATACAATAATATCGGGCTTTTTGGAATCGATCGATCGCGACGTGAAACGAAGAACTCATCGTCCAAAGACATTGCAGCATCTTCGTCACTTTTATCGGTTCCGTTATGGATTTCCGCCTCTAAATAATCACCTTCCTCGGATTCCGAAGACTGTGTTTGATTATCGGGGATTGACTTCGTGTCTGTATCAACTAACCATTGAACATTTTATCTTCTTGCCTCCTCAAATCCACCTGAAAGTGTTCAAAAGCAAAGTGAAATAAAATATTTAAAAAAACAAAATGTCAAAATGGTGCAAGTAAAAGTGAAACGTTGAAGTCATTTTTAAAAATAAACTAATTATTAAGTCCATATATAACATAAAAAATTATATGTTCATAGTTATTATTGCAAATAATCGATAAATAAATAAATACACAACTTCGAAAAATTGTTACATAGATACTAACCTTTCGTAAATTTTACGACGATCACACAATATATCCCGATGTGCTGCAGATATGTTGCAGGTGCCTGGCGATGCGAATTAGGAAGGTATTAAAAACGGGCGGGGTGGCGGGGGTCGGGATCTTACCGAAACACTAAATACGCGAGGTACGCGTCGTCATTTTGACGAATGGTTAGTGACACAGGGTTAAGCTTAGTTTTCAGCATGGAAAAAAAGAATAAGATTAATAGACTTTTTTACTGGTGGAAGAGCTTCAGTGACGGAACTCGCGGGCGTAGGCACCACCGCATTACCTAATATACTTGCCGCTAAATGGTAGTGTTCAGCACTATCATCGGTCAGGTGGTAATGTACGGCCCTGTTATTTCCGGCACAGAGGCATAATGCATTTTGCCCTTGGTCTTGGTGTGGGTGTCTATAGGCTGCAGTCATCACTTAACATCAATGTGAACTGCATGCTTGTTTGCCACTTCCATCAAATAATAAAAGACAAAATATATTTGTTTTAAAATTTTAAATTAACTTAATTAAAAAGAATTCAGTTTATTTAAATATATTTCATGTAATTAGACTCCTTTTTTACTTAATTTTCTTTGAACTACCTAGAGCGAATAATTGCTGAAAATAATAGTAAATACACCAAATATATTTTTAAAAGCGTTGCAGCGCGTCGGCGGTCCGATCCATCCGCAAATTTCATTCATATTCTACATAAACTTGCGATCCGGCACCGGTGCGGCTAGTACGAGTAGCTTATTATGAAATAAATATTTAATGCTATCATCATTCAGCCCAAATTATTAAAATTACGCGTTTATAAATACATGCAATTTATTATAACTGTACTAATTATAATACAATCATATATTAGACTAATGTTGTTATTATTATTTATTTTCGCAATAACACGAGCGAGTTATTTTTTTTGTATTTTGTTCTTTAATTTCTACAATTATAATAAGTAACTGAAAGACTGTGGTACTACAACAAATGACTATAATCAATGGAGCAGTCCATTTAAAGTTCTTACTTTAATTTTAAATTAAATACCTCCAAACATTTTTCCTTAATCAGATTGTTACTGATTACGATGGCGATAATACCTTTTAACGCATTTACAAGCTCTCAATATCAAGTTCACAGGTAACTGTATAAGTGTAACCTAAAGTCGAATTTTAGAGTGAGATTTTGCATTAGCCAATCAAAGCTGTTAGTGTAAGCGTATTTTAAAGCTCTGCAAAAAAATGTTATGCATCCTTTTCAATGTCGCCCCGTTTATAATAATTTTCTAGACACATAATACATACACAAAATAATTGACATGTAATAAAAGTAGTTCAGGATTGTGCAGTTACTAGCAATTCCCTATTTCCCTAATTCCCATTATAAGTATAAAAAAGTCCAACCTTGAAACATCTAGAATTTTGAAAACAAGATCAAAACTTTATTAATCTACCGGGTACATAGACTAATCTACCATACACATTCATAATACCTACTACCACAAAAAAGAAAAAACGGAGATAGCGGGCAATAATTTTTACCAAATTTTTAAACACGGGGACAACGGGAATAAACCAATTTTTTCTCTCTATTTTGGTGTTGTTTAATATCTGCGTATTAATATTGTGTATATATTTATTTGCGTTGTTCCCATAATTTACTCGTGGTGCAATCCGAACGCGAACGCTGGTTTCGTGCGGCGTCGCCATCTGATTGAGGCAGGACTCTGCAGGAGGCAGGTACCGCTGTGCAGCCTTCAGCGGTGAGGGGCGCATTGCGCTCCTGTGACGCACGCGCCACGAGTTCATTTCATCGGTACAGCAGCCACTAACTTATTAGGTGTAATCTTCAATATTTTAATTATTCTAAATATCATGTATAAGTATAATAATGTCTAATATGTTTATTTTATGATTTTTTTTTTAATTTTATATTTATTCGTTTTTACTAGGTTATTTATGTACTTCTATTTTATTTTTCCGTACCGTTTTGACATCCGTGAACTCCCTCATGTGGTTCCATTGAAAATCAGCGTCAGGCGTTACGCCTGACTTCTATGCTGAACTGGAGACCATTTTGGCGCAGCCGTGTGACACACTATTATCATTACCTACTTATTTGTTTGTGTCACTGTGTAATTGGTTCTGTTTTTTTCTGTTATTTTTTTTTTCTTTATCTCCTTTTTTTGTGGTCTATTGTTTTTGTGCTTGTACTAGTTTAAAATTAATTGTTTTGTGTTTTTAAATCTGTTTATTTTTGTGTGTTTTCCGGCTATGCGCCAAATAAACGCCTTTTCTTTCTTTCTTTCTTCTAAATTCTCCGGCACAGAGGCATATCACCTTAGGCCACAGGAGTGGAAATTAGTTTGAAATCTTTGGTTTTAATGTAGATGTTTATAAATAGTACCTATACAATGAATGCTGTTATGGTTGTTCCAATTTATTTCATTGTGTCAAGGTGGCAGTTGCTATAAAAACGACCTTTTTATTAGATTCTTTAATAAAGAGAGCAGATCAAATGTAAGCATACTTAATTTATTTCAATATTTTATCAGCATATAAATTAATATAACATAAAATGATACTTATGTTTAACTTAGTAATGGCTAGCTATCAACTATAGCACTAGTACTAGGGGTGATAGAAATATTCAAACGATCTATTTTTGCTTGCGGAATTCCAGCTAATTTTAGAGCAGCACTGACTTTCATAGAATTTTCGTCTTTTCTTTTGGATCGACCGGTTTTCAACGTTTTTGGTGGTTTCACTAAAATTTCCGGAATACTGTGCAGCCGTATCATATGTTGATTTAATTTGTCCTAAAACAAAATTTCAGTAAGTAATAATGTTTGTTAAATGAGATTGATAATTTCTCATAAGCTGCACCTATTTCTAAAACAAATATAGCCACAGGCCAGTTTTTTATTAGAAGTCCAGTTCACAAGTTGCTAATGGTCAAATATAAATATAATGGTCGTAAAAATAAGTGCGATTTTCCTTGGGCGACACTATTGAGATGATGCCTTTCGGGTGCACTCATATAATGCCTTCTTAATACCTGCTTTAATTTGGTCGGCTAAGCGCATAAGAGACCGACCACGTCCTCTTCTACCATTGAAAATCCAGGGGGACTATCAAGCGTTCAATGGAATGTTCACAATCTCGTCATGGCCATACGTGCGATGGCTCATTATATCCGAAATCTAAAGCGAAGGCAATTTCTAATAAAAAAAAGTCTCAGTTTTTTTAAACTTGCCCGGATTTTTGTTTCATCGTTATTTTAATCTTTTCCAATTTTAACGGTTTTAGCCGGTCTGATCCTAATCTCTATATTTCACCATTTTCAACTTTCACTGTTTTGTGGTTTCAGCCGGTCTGATCCTTATCTCTATATTTCACCATTTTCAACTATCACTGTTTTTTATTTAGTGGTGCTGAAGTTCCAGTGACGATGCTCAAGTGCGTAACAACTACGAGTATTAAGAATGAAGAAGGCCGTAGTGTCAGAACACTACGGCTATGTTGGGTTTGCTGCCAAATGTAGTGTTTTAGTACTATCATGTTTCAGTTGCGTGACAATGCTTCTGACACTGTGTGGATGTCTATAGGTTGTAGTATTCACTAACCTACATGAGCTGCATCCTATGTGACGTTTAAAAGGTCTTTTCTCAGATACATTGTTCTTATGTACTTTTTTGTTAGTGATTGATAAAACCACTATAAAAAATCGCGGACTGACGGTTGTATCGCTTTGTTAACCTTCTTCTTTATTCATGCATACTCTTTTCATTTACGATACCTAATCATGAGTTTTATACACACCTTAGTACATAGCTCTCTTCCACAGATTGTACAATCATGAGTAATTCTGTGATGTTTTATCATGATATGTTGACGCAAATTAGTATTTCGTGAATAGCGTCTGTAAAAAAGAGAAAAAATAAATACATTCCATTGTATGCTTTATTGTTTGTTCATATGGTTCATAATATACTTGCTTAACAAACTTAATTACAAAACTAGCTTATTGAAAATGTTTAGCTGCTTGTCTGTCATGTTCAGATAATTATATGCTCAATTTTACTAACTGAAAATAAAACGGGACCTGCCCAAGTTCGATATACCATAATCTGTTAGCATGGAGGTACGGCCTTATTATTATAATATATTGCCAAATAGGGAATCGGACAACTTTTGAGAATGTGTCTAAAAATATTCTTTATACGTTTATTCAACCATACAAAATAATTTTTATTATTTAACCATGTTAAAGTACCACAAACTATACATACATTTTGTAATTTCAAAAATGGCGCGTAAACGGTGCCGAATGACTCTGAACAACGTGACGTCAACTGTTCGCAATCAAAGTGTAGCTTTTAATTCCATACGACTAACCTAGTGCAAATTAATTTTGTTGAATTTCGTATAACTTATTTTTCGTGTAAATAACGTAGAAAATATTTTAAAAAAGCCAATAAATCAAAGTATCACTTGTGTTAAATATTTGTTGTACGATCATATGACGTCACGTCATGGAGCACAGATAAAAAATATTAAAATTATTACACTTTATTTTGCAATTTAAAAATATAAATCATTAATATTTCACGAAAATATTTAACGAGTCAGCGTATTATTTTACAAGCATTCATTCTAATCATAGTTAACATTTATTTTCGATAGCTGTCCGATTGCCTATTGCCACAGTCATATTAGCAGCAAACTAAACAACAAAACTCATTATTGAATATGTTTAACTGCTTGTCATGTTCAATTATATTCGCAATGTGCCTTTTAATGTTTACTAGCTTAAAATAAAGCGGGACCTGCACATGAAACGACATACTTACCAATTCATTTGTTAGTGTTTAGGTTCGGCTATCGTTTTTATACCCAATGCCCCCGGCATTGGGTATAAAAACGATATATCCCAAATATAGAAGTGGTCGAACAGTTCAACTACCTAGGATCTTTCATCTGCAATGATGGTAGTTGCGCCCCAGAAATCTAACGTAGGATGGCCATTGCAAAAGACGCCATGTCGGCTGAGAAATATATGGAAAAATCGAGGCGACACAAACAACATCAAGATGCGCCTCGTAAAATCACTGATTTTCCCAACATTTCTCTACAGGGTGGAAACATGGACCATTCTGTCACGAGAAAGACTCAGAATTTGAGATGTGGTGTTGGCGAAGAATGTTGCGCATACCGTAGACAGCCAGGTGAACCAATGTCTCAATTTTATCGTAACTTAATATCACAGACCGCCTTTCCACCTTCCTGCCTTCGGCGGATCATGAGCTATTTTGGTCATATAGCTAGACGCGGGACAATAGCTTGGAGAAACTGATTGTTGTGTGAAATGTTGAGGGGAAAAGGGTAAGAGGCCGATCTCCAACCAGATGGTCTGACCAGCTCAAGGACAACCCAGCATCGCTTTTTTACACCACGGTGCAAATGGCCGCAGACCGAAGCCGATGGAGACAGTTCGTCCGATCGAGAGTGATGCCACGATCCTCAGTCATAAGGAAGCGATCAGAGAGAGAGAGCCGGGGCGAGACTTAAATTTATCGTGCGCAAGGTATATTCCACCTCTGATATTAGGAGGGCGACTTTCTAGAAACTGAATGAGAGAATTTTTTTGTGCGGGGGAGGGAGTGCCCTCATGTCATATCCTGCTGATAGATCAGGTGGTCATGGATTTGTTCAAGGCGCGAGGTCATTGTTTGAGTTGTTGTTATAGTAACTCTGAAAACAGGATTGAGTAGGTTGTAAAAAATGATCAACTCATCATAAAAGACGAACCACCCTATAGTGACTTGTCCTGTTTTTTACTTAGAGCTCTTTTGAAGTTCTATCACTGTATATTACCTTACAGCCTAATAACCCACCATTTTTATATTAGTACATAAAATATTAAATTATCCAAAAAACTTGACCGTTTGCGACCGCATTTCAGGAATCCGCCAAGTGTCGGCAACAGGGGGAGCGGGTTGGGGGAGGGGAATTCAGGTGGAACGTCGAAGTGGAGGTACATTCTATAGGTACGTAGTATTAATACACATTCTGCGATTATACTTTTTAGGCCAGTTCGTATAATAAAACTACGATAAGATATTTGCTAATAAAACAATAAAGGAGACAAAGCACATTTAATCAGACAGAGTGACTTAAAGTGCTTTCCGCTCCACGAGCCCGCTCGAGAAAATTGTCCTAAATGACCACACCCTTTAGAGAACGAATCGATTCACGCTAAATGGTGCTTAACCTTAATGACCATACTGAACATTAAGGCGCCGTCATGTTACGGAATATTCGATATATGGAGCAAGAAAAGGTTAAACACTATTATTAATAATTTAATCCATGATAGGAATCTTAATGTTCGTCATATCTTATTTTTTTCCAAAACATATTCGCGTGCATTTTTCAAATGAAACAGATAATGGAAAGAAAAATTTGACTTCGGGAAGGGATCGAACTTGCGACCCAAGAATAACCAGTCCAGCTGCTTTACCACTTAAGTCCATGTGTTGTTTAAATTAAAAGTGTGAGTGTTTGTTATGATTGCAGTTAGTTTGTTTGCGTAAATTGAACCAAAATCGAAGCGATGATTGTGTATGAGACTTACATTTCTATACGTTACTAGCTGATCCGGCAATCTTCGTATTGCCTCACAATGTAATAATGTGTCAAGATACGGACTATTTGTATGGAAAAATGAAATTGTGATTTTTACTATTTCCCTTCAATTTCTTCATATTTTTTTACCTTTTAAACTTTCCCTGGACTTCCAAAAAATCATTAAAAATCAAAATTAGCCCAATCGGTCCAGCCGTTCTCGGGTTTGGCCAGAGTAACGAAAAGCAATTGATTTTTTATTAAATAGATTATTCATAAGATTAGAAATCAAGTTTAGGAAGAGAAGTTGTGTAGAAACCTTCTTTTAAATATAGAAATGAACTGTCATTTGTAAGCTTCTTAAAATTAATTGGCTGGACTGATTTGATGAAAATTATTAGGTATGGATCCCTAGGTGGTTTAGCTTTACAATGAAATTGCATTAAGTATCGCTGCAATTTTGTTATTCAGTAGGCACAGTGTTGAACACTGTTGTCTTGTTCAGAATAAAATAAGTTAAAGACATAGGTATTTTCTTAGTTCCGCTTTTAACGCATTGACATTGGGTCTGGCAAGATTAGATTAGATATAAATAGAATATGAATGATCTTCATTAAAAACTTTGAAATTCAGTCAGCACAAAATTAGAAACGGCTTAATAAAAGAAAGCTCCATCCTTAATCTGTTACTCATATTCTTCAGATAAGTAAACTAAAGAAATAAAAGAAACGTGCAGCCTGCCCACAAATAATTAAAAGTGATATTTCGGAGACCTAACTATACACTAGTATCTCTATTGGCGAATTCGAAACAGCCCTAATTGGGTTTGATAGTGACTAGAAAACAACAAAACACATAGTCTGCTAGCACCTAATTCATCTCAACACCTTAATTAAGCTTGGGCTGAAAATATTACATTTATAACTATTTACCTGTAGCATCCTTCAATAGGGCATAAAAATGGTTTTGACTCTCCAAGGTGTATTTTGACATGGCGAACAATGTCACATCGTTGTTTAAATACTTTTCCACAATTGTCACAAATATATTCTGAAATTCAATATATTTTTTTATTATTATTTTAGTAATGAACACAGATCCAATAAATTGAAAGTGTGTGTGTGTGTGTATATAAATAGTAGGTATGTATGTCTTGGCTTAAATACTCTTTGTAATTTAATTATGGTAAAAACAATAGTTCTAAATAAAAGCAATGTTTATTTAAAGTTTTTAAGAAAAATATCTTTTCATACACAAACTTTTCCAATTTTTCAATAATGATTGATTTCTGAAGGACACATTCACATAGCCAGTTTTACAAACCTCTATTTTCTGTATGACTTTTCTTGTGGAGTACATATTTTGACCACTGGTTAAACTCTGCACCACATGTTTCACATTTATGCATTTTGTGGCATCTCATGTGCCGTCTTTTCTCATAGTGAGTCACATACTCTGCTGAACAGATTTCACAGCTGCAATAACATTAATTTCAAGATCAAAATAATAGCAAAAGCTTCAGCATTGTTATTACAATGAACCCGATTCAGTATATAAACAAAACGTAAACATAACTTTACGCCTGTAATCCCCAAGGGTAAGCAGGGGTAATTGCATGCATTGAAGCATACATGCACACAATTCACCGGTTATGTTTTGGCTCATGTAATAGGCGCCTGAGTGAGAGTGTTGACATCTCCGGGCACATTACCAAACTTCGAGGCCCTGGGAAACTGCCAGAAAATGGAATAATATCTAAGTAATCTATACTTGTAATAAAACTGTAGAAGTGTAAATTCTGTACATTGAAAATATTAAAAAAATAAATACCAGGGGGTGTTACTAGATCGATACCGAACACAAATATGTGATTAGAAAAATTTTTGTCTGTCTGTCTGTTTGTTCAAGCATCACACAAAATCTACCGGTCTGATTATGATGAAACTTGGCATAATTATTATTTAACTTTTGGCGCACAACACTGGGTACTTTTTATCCCGGAAAAATGTATGTTTGTCTGTGTGTTTATGCACGCTAATTTCAGAAATGGCTTATCCGATTTATAGTTTTCATTAATATATTGTGGTAAGTTTCACTTTACATTCAGTGTTTGTTTCATGTCATCGGTTCAGAAATAAAAAGTTAAGACACTTTAAAGAATCATATCGAATATTTTTAAACTATTCTGTATCTATTTTTATTATCTTTTAGGGGGTTTCGTACCCAAAAGGTAAAAACGGACCCTACGGATTACTAATCCTCCGCTGTCTGTCTGTCCGTCCGTCTGTCCGTCTGTCACCAGGCTTTAATATAAACAGTGATAGCTATAAAGCTAACATTTTCACAATTTATGTATTTCTGTTACCGCTACAGCAACAAAATTAAATACTAAAAATAAGAAAATGAAAACATTAAGGGGTCCAAGGGGGCATACAGTAAGCGAGTTTTTTTTTCGTATATTTTTTGCTCGGAATCAATAACGGTAGCAAGTGGACACTTAAAATTGGTGTCGTTGGTGGCATAGGTGTTGTTAGTGACTCTGGTGGTGGTGTTGGTGGCGTTAGTGGTGCTGGCGGTGGTTTCTAGTGGCGATGAAAGCATTGGTGGCGATGAAAGCATTGGTGGCGTTGGTGATGTAAGTGGTGTTGTTTGTAGTTTTGGAGGCGTTGGTGGCATTGGTTGTGGTGCTGGTTTTGGTGGCGTTTGTATCAGTGGTGGTTTTGGTGGCGTAGGTGTTTGGTGATGGTGATGGCGTTGATGGCGATTGTAGTTGTGGTGGTGGTGACGATGGTGGTGGTGGTGTTAGTGGCATTAGTGGGTAAAAATGCACAGCATTAATATTCAATTTTTCTCTTCTGCCGGCTCTTACAGAGTGCTTATATTATGCAGAGATCTATATTTTAAATTTAATTCTCTGTTAGAAGTACTAATTGACTGAAACTTTATAAAAGTTTATAATAATTTTCTATAAAAAAAATTATGCATAGAAGTTTAAAATGGCCTTTTCGAAAATACGGTTCAGCATAGGATGGATGCACGTTTAAACACATAATTAGCAATTTTTCGCAATCCTAGCAGCCTGTGTGCTTTTCTCCGATGGGCATGCATTACTGGGGAAGCACTACTGCAAAATAGATTTTTTTAGCTACCCAAAAGTGTTTATGATCCACTTATGATTAACCAAAATGTATATCCAAAAGCACTGCCCAAAGCCACTATTCCACGCAAACAAAGTGGCGGGCACAGCTAGTTACGAAAATAAATGTTTTAAACATAATACATACACAAATGACTTTATTCCATTGTGTCTGTACATGTGTTCACTCAATTGATTCTTCTTTTTGAAAGTCAGATTGCAAATATCACACAAAAAAGGCTTCTTCCCATCTAGGTGTTGTGTTTTGTAGTGCCTTTTTAAATTTTGTCGATTTGCGTACTTCTTCCAACACGATGGACAACTATAATAAAAAAAATACTAAGATTAAGAAGGAATAATAACTTTTTTGTTTATAATTCGCAATCAGGGCGAAGGGAGGAGGGGGGGGGGGTAAAAGTGTGACGAAAGAGAAGGAAGGGAGGGGGTTCAAAAATCGATATTTTGTGTGAGGTAAATTATAAACAACCCTTTGCGGGACGGGAATAAATCACACTCTCAAACACCTCGATAAGAAAATAAGATAATCATAATACATGAACTGAAGTAACATGTTTATGTAGTTAATAGGTATATTTGTTTAAGAAATAAGTTTTCCTCAATTTATACAAACAGTATGCACACCCTACGCAAACTTACCCTTCTTCTACCTAGCTTCGGCCACATATAAAACAAATGTACTCACATATGCACACTGTCGCAATCTGATGTAGAATAACCTGCACATCCCTATTTACCACTTCCCAGTAATAAGATACATTTTTACTATATTTTTATTACTTAAATTATCATTTATAATGAACTTGTTGAGACTAGCATTTATTTTGGATATACATTAGACTAGACTCATTTTCGTTTGTATTGACTGTGCACCAAATGGGTTACCATAATTTACTTAATTTTAATTAATTTTGGGATTATATATTACCTATGTATATTACAAATGCCTTAAATTGATTCATGATTTGATTCTGAACAAACTAGTATCGGGTTGTACATTTAACCCTGTTACACATTGTATAAACTTCACCTTTAAAAGATCATTGGGCATTTTGTTCAGACCGGTGACCCACTAGCATTCAGTAATGAAACTAGTCAGAGTTTTTAAACAACTATGAATACTTCCCAATGAAATCAGTTGCATTGCTCAAAAGCATGGCAAAGCTGTTTTATAAGCCAACAAAGATTTGCAATTAAATGTATAAAATATTGTCAATCAGAAGTAATTTAATTCGAAAATTTTTTATTCAACATTGTCTATATCAATTGTGACATTGTCTAAAATTACCATTTAAGCAGCAATTGTTAAGCAAAATTCAAATCCTTAAACGTGCAGAGTCAATAAAAATAAGCGAACAAAGAAAAACAACAGCACAGATCGAAATAACGAATGACAAACAATTGCGCTGGCGCAGCAAGCATACCCACACCGCCTGAACTCACCGTGGGGGAACGGCCCTGTCACGCCATGTTAAAGATGTATCTAAATTCTGTATTGTATTGTGGATTGCGCACCTGACATGCGTCAGAGAACGAGAGAGAGAAAGTATCACAGTACTTGAATTGAAGTATGTAGAAGCGCATAACTTTCCCCCTCTAATCCTTAACCCCAAAAAAAACCTATTACAAAGCTGTTCACGGCCGGGTCAAAATTGCCCAATGATGTTTAAACCCTTCTTGTGGGAAAAATATAACAATTGATATTAATTATTATTGTTTATTAGCCAAAGGTGGTCTCTGGTATCTGGACGGTTTTAGAAAATTACAGAAAAAACTGCATACCTGTAAACAATAACATCACTCATATCTTTCATGTGTACATTCTTGATGTGCCGATCTAAGTGACTTTTAGTTGTGTAAGCCTTGGAGCATGCTTCATCAGGACAAACAAATGCTCTCTAAAACCAAGAAAAGTATATTAGCAATAATCTTTTTTAAAACAGTATCACAAAGTAACAGAATAGGTGAAGAAAGCAAGATGTGTAGGTACTTTGTTGTAGGTTTATAATTTTTTTTCTATACAAATCAATGGGACTTTTTTTTTATATAATGGCAAACAAGCATGCAGTTCACATTGATGTTAAGTGATGACTGCAGCCTAGAGGCACTTACAGGAAGACCAAGGTCAAAATGCAGATGCGTTACCACTCCTGAGGCCTAAGGTGTTATGCCTTTGTGCCGGAAAATACAGGGCCGTACATTACCACCTGACCGGTACACAATAGTGCTGAACACTTCCATTTAGTGGCAAGTAAATTAGGTAATGCTCTCTAGTCTGAATGTATTATCTATGCGTAATGCGGTGGTGCCTACGCCCGCGAGCTCCGTCACTTGAGCTCTACCACCAGTAACTTGCCATGATTCTTTCAAAATAAATGGATTTAAATTTAACAATTTTTTTATATAGTTGAGTAGTGAATAACTTGGGGACAGGGCACATAGTTCAAACCCAGGACCATTCGTTTTGAGAATTTTAGCGTTTGTCCAGCTAAACATATCTTTTGGCTGAAATAATAAAATAACAAATTAAAAACATACTTACATAATTGCTGTGCACAAAAAGGTGTTTTGTTAATCTGTTGAGTTTGTTGAACATCGACGAACATCCTTCATAGGGACATGGTATCATGTTTTGAGACCCTTTGATTACATTTGATAACTCCATTGCGACATTTAATTTTGTATTACATAGACAGCAAAGTTGTAGGTATTTTTTAATGTCTATCCTGCTGTACAGTAATTACCACATTAACTAGCAAATAAAATAAAGTATTTAATTACTAACATATTTGAAATCAATATCAAATCAATGAATGAATGCTGAATGACTGAACTGAATTATATATTTATTTTTTTATAATTGTTTTACGGCCACGGATTCAAGTCCTTAACAGCCAATCTTCAGTAATGTTAACTTCATTTCTTATGATAATGAATATCCACATGGAAGATGACGATGATTGAATGCTTCCATGTGGAATATGATGAGATGGCTCCAGTAAAGTGATGGGGACTTTACTAGGAGATTTTACGAAGTTTTGGAGGCAACATGAAAAATCACTTTTCACTTCATGATATCACTTTCACGACAAACCCGTCAACGTTATCGAATGTTTTAAGATAAAAATCCACCATTTTTAGACATAAAATCGCGACTATACACAAACGAAAATAAAATCACGCAGCAAAATCACGGACGCTTATAGAAGTAATGCGAAAGAAGTGATGTGTGTTAATGCGAAATAATATAAAAACAATTATTAAGGGTAGAAGCGTGTGTTAATACGAAATAATATAGAAACAATTATTAAGGGTAAAAGCGACTTCTTCACGATATTCAATTAACTGAAAAATCTATTATATCGGTTACCTAACTAGCATGGTTGGCAATAGATGGCGCTACTGCTATCATAAAGCAAGGCAATAAATGTGAAGGAAAGATTTGACTAATCGGGCAGGACTTCAGTAGCTCAATTGGAAGAGCGGCTGGACTAGATTCCCAGTAGGCCGCGAGTTCGAGTCTCGCCTGAAGTCAAATTTTTCTTTCCATTTTTCTTTAAAATAAAATATATTTCACAAGCATGTGTTAATGCGAAATAATATAAAAACAACTAAATATAGCTATCTATCTCTCCGGGGGCAGGCCGTCTCTTTCTAAGTAGGGTGACCATAAAGTTACAATTTTCCTGGGACATGACTGTGATTTTTATTTAAGATGACAAAATATTTTAATTTTTCTTCTTGTTTGGCACAGAGACAGCTATAGACTATAACGCCATTGATCAAGTAATATTATAATTACATACAACTGCTCATTTCATAAATCTCTAACATAGTGAATGAATATATTTATGGAGGATGACGATTGCGATGATGAGATGGTTCCATATGGAAGTTGATGGGATGTCCAGTGAACAAATGGGGAGTAGGACCTTCTTATGAAGTCTCGGAGGAGCACGAAAAAACTTTCCTACACCCGTGCACGCTATCGATTGCTTTATAATAAAAATCCCACATATTTGACACATAAAACATAACAACACATATATATTTTTTATCTAACGAAGGTGACAAACACGCAGCACGGATGTTTAGTGACGACTGCAGCCTAAAGATACCTACACAAAAACCAGTGGTAAATGTGCAGATGCGTTGCCACCCCTAAGACTTAAGATGATCTGCCTCGGTGGTAGTTAAGGATTTCGAAGATCTCAGTTGGTACGAACATCCCCATTATATGGAAGTGGCAAACAAGCTTGCAGTTCACATTGATGTTAAGTGATGACTAAGGCCTGAGGCCTAAGGTGTTATGCCTCTGGTCCTGGCAATTAAGGAGCCGCATATTAAACTTGAAATAATTAAACATTAAATTTGAAATATTCCATGGTATCATAGAATGTGTAGATACTATATGGGTGTGGCGATGACTCAAAATAGTCAATGTGAGATATAATAATAATAATTTTTAAAACAGTTAAGTGAATACATTTAATAAGTTGTAAATAAATTATGCAGTAATGTTTATCATGTAATTCTGTAACTGTGGTGTTTCTTTCACAAAGTTTCGTACGAGATATAAATAAAAAGATAGCAATACCACAGATCACACTAAAAAGAGAGGTCTGCGCCCCAAGAGGAGGATAGAGATATGTAGGTATTTGACTCAAACTTTTGTTTGGAGTTTGGACTCCATTTTTACCTTAGATTAAGCTCATGAGACAGTCATATGAAATCATGAGTGTTGCTAGTAAATAAAGTTTCCCAATTTTCTTCCTAATCATTTACTATATCTCGGCAAGTTTTTATGTTAAACATTCCTAAGCATTTTACTATTATTCAGATTAGTTGAATTGTGACGAATTGATTGAATGATAAATTAAAACATGTGCATCTACCATTCAATGAATTCTATACGTTTTGCTGAAAGGTCAAGATCATATCGAGAAAATGTACATAATTTGAAATAGGTAACCATGAATTAGCATTTATTATGCTGCGAGCTGAGAATAATCTAGGTTCTAGATTAATCACAGCTCGCACTCTAGAACATCATCTACAGGGTATTATTTCTTTGGCCGCGATCTTATAGATAGTTTATCAGAACGATTTCTGTATCGGGTAAGGCATTCAATATTTGCGTGTTAGTAATAGTTAAATAAAAGTAAGAGTTTCAGTGTGATTATCGCTTTATTATTCAAATTTTAAATATCAAGACATAAATCATTATACAATCAGAATGTGGGAATGTTAGTACTTCCGTGGAATGAACGGAAATACTAAGTTCCAAAGGGTCTCGACCATTTTTAATGCTCTTAAAACATTAAAAGCAAGCAACATACACCGTACAAAAAGTATGTGGGATTTCGTTGAAAATCAAGAATTTCATGAGAAATGTGCTTTATTTTGAATTGATAATCAAGAGTTATATGCTTCAACGTGTATTTTGTTCAATAGACATACATTATTTACTAATATCTCTTTACTTACGAATGAAAAGTGATGTCGTTTAAAGGTCTCGTTTCTGTACGGTTTATACAGGCTAAAATACGGCAACCTCCTATTTTACTGCACACCTTATACACTATTGAGTCTTTTTCTCATAAATACCCAAAAACTTATTAATAATCGCCGATATACGTCGAAAACAATAAATAAATGCGAATACGATAGGTTATCTATTACAGCAATTGCGATGACAGATGTTTGTTTGGCTAACTTTTCGAAGTTCGCCAAGTCGCCAAGCTAAAACCGGCACGCCGTAAGGGACAAAAGATACGATGCTCTATTTCAACTTTCTTATGTTCTTTGTATATAACTGTCTCACTTCCACAAAGCAAATGGCGAACATGGCTACGTCTTTAGGTACTTTGTACTTATTCTAAGATTTTTACCTTCAAGCTTCTTGCTCACAGACCAATAACCAAGAATTAAAACCACAGACCAATAACCAAAATCAAGACCAACAACCAAGGACTGAATAATTTAGGGAAATGAAAATATTATCGATTATTAAAATAATTGATTATTTTTCCTGAATAATCAATTTATTTGTTCGATTTTTTTTACAAAAAATAATCGGTTTCTAGTTTTGTTATTTCATGTAATGCTTTCGATTTTTTTTATATATAGATTATTTATTTCGTAGTTTTCCATCGTACTTTTACTTTGACAGCAACTCAATATAGAATTATTTTCAACGCCATCTAGTGCCTAGAAAACATAATATAAATCAGTCGTCTATACATTACAGTCATTTCACATTTTGATTTGAATAGACTGTGGAATTCATTTCCTCGTTAATAAAAACTTCTTTTAAAAGGATACCGATAATTTTCGGCCCGTAAAGTCCTTAAGTTAATCTATTGCACAGTACATTTTGTAATATAATTAACAAGTAATATAGTTAACAATTAAAATGAATCCCAACTTTTACATATATTATTATGTTCTACAAATACTGGCAATTCAAAAAACGCCGTAATTTCAAATTATTTATTTTGTAGTAATTTGGAAATGATATAATTTGTACAGTGTTAACACTGAGTCCAAAAACCTTTACAATCTGACCAGTTGATTACGTGTGAGTTTACGGTTTATTTTTTGTGGTGTTTTGCATAAAATGTAAAAAAAAATCGATTATTATTAATGGCATAATCTATTATTTGAAAATCGATAAAGATCGATAACCCGCCCACGTCCGATAATCGGTGACCGATTTTTCGTTGGTGAAAAATGGAACGTACTCACCGACTCACCGATAGTCTAAGGCAGTGATTCCCAAAGTGGTCTATATCGACTCCTGGGGGTCTATGACAACTGAAAGGGGACTGCGTGAGTGAAAAAAAAATTTGGGGGTCCATGAAATGAAAATGGGGGTCTACGATAATGGATCTCAACACATACACTGATACTACCAATTTACTTACACTATATCAGTGAATCCCAAAGTGGTCCATGGGAGACTCGATGGGGGTTTACGTAGGCGTCTAAGGGCTACAGCCATAGAGATAATATAAAGGAGCAGGCATGGAGAGCCAACAGTTGACGGTGCTTGTGTTATTAGATTTCAGCAACGCATTTAATAATGTCGATTACGATTTTTTACTTGCGATTCTTCGTTCTCTTAACATATCTCCGACAGTGATTGATTGGTTTCAAAGTTACTTATTTGGTCGCCGGCAGTGTATACAAGTGGACGGTACTTTTCCCACGTGGTGTGACGTTACTGCCGGTGTACCTCAAGGTGGCGTGTTGTCTCCATTCCTTTTTTCTACATTCATCAATATAATTTCTCAAAACCTTACTTCTCTCTACCACCTGTATGCTGACGACCTCGAAATGTATCAACAAGCCAAATTAACAGATTTGTCCGAAGCTATTCAAATTGTCAATAATGATTTGGCTCACATTTCCAAATGGAGTCAATCTTTGGGCCTCAACATCAATCCTTTAAAGACTCAGGCGATCATTGTTGGCAGCTCTCGGATGCTGTCCAAAATTGACTGGACTAGAATACCTCAAGTCATACTTAAGTTAGTAGGAAAATGTTCGGAGCGATCAGCTCTCTTAGACGATTGCAAAACTTTTTGCCTACCTCCACTAAGGTTGCGCTTGCTCAATCTATACTACTCCCTATATTAGACTACGCCGACATATCTCGACCTTACACAGGAGCAACTAAATAAACTTGAGCGACTCCAAAACCTTTGCATACGGTTCATATTTGGCTTGCGCAAATATGACCACGTTTCTAAATTTCGCGCTGAGCTCAAGTGGCTTCCTATATCCCTTCGCAGGAATACTCACATTCTCTCTCTTCTTTACTGTCTACTATTCTTACCTCGTACCCCCGATTACCTCAAAAGTCGCTTCAATTTCCTTTGTCATACAAATTCCCTCTCCCTCCGATCTACAGAAAATCGTCTTCTTCAAATACCTCTACACTCCTCTTCCTTTATTTCCAATTATTTCACATTGTGGAATACCTTGCCGTTAAAAATTCGTCAAGCTCAGACTCTTGAGTCTTTCAAAAAACAGCTCAATGAGTACTACCTAGCTAAAAATTAGTATTGCTCTTAATTACCTATAATATTGCTGTATTATTATGTATATATCTATCCAATGTTGTTTATCTATATATGTTTTATACTTTGTATTTTATTAATTTAATTACTGTACGTATTATTTATTTAACCTGTACACCCCTACCGTCTTAACCAAATCAAAAGTCTCCTTCCACCTACAGGTAGTCTGAAAGAGATCGCTTTAAGCGATAAGACCGCCTGGTTGTATTGCCTATTTGCTATGAATCTAATTTTATTTTTGTAAAAATTATTGTTGTACAATAAAGAATATTCTATTCTATTCTATTCTAAAGGTCAATGGGTACAGCACATATTAGACAAGACTATCTAAAGACAGTTGTGTCTCGCACAGACACGTCTGTCTTTAGTCAGTTGTGTCTGTGCCATGCCGGACACGTTAGTCAAGACTGTCTAAAGACAGACTTGTAGGGATGGGCATCGTTATTATGCTAAGCGGGAAAATGCCCGATGTTTTGGGCATTTATTTTTTAAGTTCGATTACAGAGCAAAAATAAAAATGCGACTGTACTATGTTATTTTTATTACTGCATTTAAATATATTTTACTATGGAATACTAAGTCATTATTGAAGGTGAAATAAGAGAACATGTTACAGATATTGTCTCTTATTAACCGACCTCAAAAAAGGAAATGGATTCGACAGTATTAAATACGCAATAGATGGATCTATGGTATTTAGAACTTTCTAAATCTTAGTAATATATCTAAAAAATTCGTTACAGTTAGCTCCTGGGTAGGTATATATATTACGTTTATTCCAACTAACTCAGAACATTAAATTCTGAGTTTTTTTTATGTAATGAAGGTGGTAAACAAGCATGCAGTTCATATTGATGTCAAGATTTCTTGGGGTGCTGATTACGAAAATGACATCTTATTAGAGATCCAAGATGGCGGACTTAAATGTTTTTCCGAATTGTGATACCTATAGGTATCAATTTCGAGGTTTTTTTTTTTTTTTTGTTATTATGGCATCGCTATTACGCATATTGCCAGTGTCGAGCAAAACGATATTTCATAAATTTCGAGGTTTCTTGGGATGCTGATAACCAAAATGGCATTCGTTTTCAGATCCAAGATGGCGGAGACTTTTTCTTTCAATATATGATATGGGTATCAATTTTGCGATTTCTTGGGGTGCTGATTATGAAAATGACATCTTATTTGAGATCCAAGATGGCGGACATATATATATTTTTCCAAATTGTGATATAGGTGTCAATTTCGAGGTTTCTTGGGGTGCTGATTAAGTAAATGGCATTAGTTTCAGATGCAAGATGGCGGAAAGACTTTTTCTTTCAAAATATGATATGGGTATCATGTTTGAGGTTTCGTGGGGTGCTGGTTACAAAAATGGCATCCGTTTTCAGATCCAAGATGGCATAGTTTTTTTTTTTAATTTGATATATGAAAAAAAAAATCTGTCCGCCATCTTGGATCTGAAAACGGTTGCCATTTTTGTAATCAGCACCCAATGAAACCTCGAAATTGGTGCCCATATCATATTTTGGAAAAATAATTATGTCCGACATCTTGTATCTGAAAAAAGATGTCATTTTCGTCATCAGCTTCCCAAGAAATCCAAAATTGACACCCATATCTAATTTAGAAAAAAAAAGTGTCCGCTATATTGGTTCTGAAAACGGAAGCCATTTTCTTAATTAGTACCCCAAGAAACCACAAAATTTACAGCCATTATTAAAGATTATCTGACATACTTACCCATATTATTCACATAATATTTGTGTGCCTTCTAGCTCTACCATTGAAGCTCTACCACCGTACATTACCACTATCACCGAACGGCAGGTAAATATTGGCAGCTACTGAAAATCTAATCTAAAGTAAAAGGCATAAAATCCGGCGAAATACCACAGTTTAGCTGGGAAATATAAAACACTTTTGAAAAAAAAAGAGTATATTTTATTTCAATTTAGCTGGGAATCTTTACCAGTTTTTATCAAATTCGTATTTATTGCAGAAGTTTCGCCAAAAAAACAAATAAAAAGTAAGTACAAAAAGTCGTTGCAACAAATTAATTAATTTAGTAGATTGGTCTTGAAATGGGCTTACATTATATCACACAGCGGACACTCAGCCAAAATTCCACACAAACTAGACCTGAGTCGATCGCGAGCGATAGAATCACTTTGATTGAATCACGATCCAAACACAAGTGATCGGGTAGTGACGTACAAAAAAAGTCGATCATTTGGGTCCTTTGGGTCATTGGGTACTTTGTTTCTCGTGAACTCTATCACATTAAGCATAAGGTACACTTCAGTTTGTTCACAGTTTTATCGATCAAGCTCCCCTGCACCATGTCATCTAATTGTAAATTTTATGCTATATACCTATAAAGTTTATGAATGAAATTATAGTGATAATTAATTGAAATGTATTAAAATGAAAAATAGCCAGCGACATAATGTGTGGATCGCAGTCTCGAGTCTCGCATCCTTATCAGATGGGTCTCTGGGTCCTAATCACGAGAATCATGAGCTACAGTATACGTTTGAGCGAAATCGAGTCGCGACCCAAATGACCCAAACGATCGAGTCATTTAGACTCGATCACCTTGTCAATGGGTCGCGATCGACCCGAATCCCGACGAAGGCGTGATCGACTCAGGTCTAACACAAACGCTTAATTTGGTTTCTATTTCACATACATCAATCAGTGACGTGTATTTATTTGCGAACCTGTGTGCGTAGCACGTACAAAATACCAACCGTCGCCCATAAGCGGGGAACGGCTTGAGTGATGCGAGCAAATCGGGCTGGACGTCGAAGTGCCATTCTATACGTAGTATTATTACATATTCTCTGATAATATATAGTAATCTTAAAATCGTAAATTTGGTTGTTACTGCGCTTTGGGCTCGGGAGTGCAGAATCGAGTCAGTCTTGTCGCTGTCGTGTCTAATGGTCGTTTAGACGTTTTTGTCTGTTAGACGTCTCGTTCGAAGTGTGCGCACCGCCATAAGCTCTGTGATGCATTAGTCTGTCTTTAGACTGTCTTGTCTAATATGTGCGGTAGCCCTAATAGCTGAACCTAGGTCGACCTTCACCTATCTTTTTACCGAATTAACCATTTTTTTAAACATATTTCATACATGAACAAACACGTCTTGCATGTATTGCCTATAGAATTACGTTGATAGGTATGATTATTTTAAAAAAAAAGCAACTTTCATCCATATGTTAACCAATTAAATGTGTTTGAAACTAAAATTTTAAAACATATAAAATACGTCTGTAAGTTTTTGTGTTCATGACTAGGTACCTGGCAAAGAGGTAAACAGGTAAGTAAATATAAATGACTGCACCGATCTGTTACCAATAAACCTTAAACACCTATTTTCTTTTGGTTTCAAATACATTTGGTTGGTTAACAAATACAAAAAAAACTAACTTAAAAAAATGGATGCATACAATGTTTCATTTGGTGAACAGATAGGTGAAGGTCGACCGACACGTCCTTCTAGTAGGGGAGAAGAATCGCCGTCTCCCCTACTAGAAGGACGTGTCTTTGTTCATAAATTTTAATAATAATAATTGACATTCTTTTATATTTAAAAAACTTGTCTGGTCAAAGTCTCACATCTTAGATCAGCATGACGAACATTAAATATCCCATTCAATAATCCCTGAGAGATTACTGGATCAACCCAAAACTTCCTTTTTTCACTTCTGTTCCTCAAAAGCCAATGAAACAAACAAACCTTCAAAGAAAAATGGATAGAAAAATTTGACTTCAGGCGAGACTCGAACTCGCGGCCGCACTATTACAATTATTAAGGGTAAAAGCGACTTCTTTACGATATTCAATAAACTGCAAAGTTTATTATATCGGTTGCCTAACTAGCATAGTATGGCAATAGATGGCGCAGCTGCCACCATAAGGCAATGCAAAAAATGTGAAGGAAAGATTTGACAAATCGGGCAGGACTTCGGTAGCTCAGTTGGAAGAGCGGCTGGACTAGATTCCCAGTGGCCGCGAGTTCGAGTCTCGCCTGAAGTCAAATTTTTCTTTAAATAAAATATATTTCACAAGCATGTGTTAATGCGAAATAATATAAAACAAATGTTGATAGTCCTTGTGTTTGGATATTTTTTCTTAATTGTTTACGGCGACTGAACTGACGTCCTAAAAATACTGATTTGCTCTGTATTTTTGCTTTAAAAAGAAATCTGACACATCAAGTTTACAAAAAGACAGCGTTACCTTTCATATGTAAGTAATTTTTTAATAATAAAATTGTTATTTAATTCTTTAAAACTAAATAATGCAATAATATCGGCCGTGTTGTTTCGGACTGAGTCAAACAACACAGTCGGGCGGGCCGATATGTATAGCTTATTTATACGATACGCGGATCGGTAGAGCGACTGATCCGAATTAGATTCCGAGAAGCCGCTGTCGCCGAGATGTTTAAATGTATGTGTGAAATTGTTTATGTATTTTGTTAAAGTCAAGGTGTGAGTTTCGTAGTCATAGACGATTTTTATTGTGCGTGTGTGTCTCACAAATTTGCCCTCCGGCAAAAAAGGACTATTCGGTAATAGACACTATGGCTACTCCCCTCTGGTCGGCCGGTGGCCCGTGTTGCTCTATGTGTATTACCTTGCGTGTAAGTATACTAAATAAATAAATAATAAAGAACTAACGTGGATATTTTTATTCAAAGACATTTATGTTCGAAGTGCTTGCTGCATAATTATATCACAGTATAAGTACATACAGTAGTTAATCGCCTTTGAAATTTTGCAATATGCCGCCTTCACCCATAAAAACGCAAATTCATTAAGGTTGTCACGTTAGTGTTTTACGTTGTTTGTAACACGTCAGTTTACGTTGAACATATACAAAATGCCTTAAAACATCACGCTTGTAATCACCGAAGGGGTAGGCAGAGGTAAATACATTCATGCAAACATCCTCGATTCGCAGCTCAGTTTTAGGCCCACGTAACAGGCGGCGAGCCTGTTGACATCTCCGGGCACTTTACCAAACTTTGAGGTACCTACTGGGAAGCCTCCAGAAAATGGTAAAATCTATCAAACTATAAATATCTCAACCAATCAACAATTTACCAGTCTATCATTAATCTACCAGTATTCAAGTTGGGCGGTCTATTAGTACGCCAGAATTCTAACAATTATAATGTACCGATCCTAATATTCATCCATACGTTTTACTCTCTCTCTCCAAACTCCGTCGAAATATAATCCGAATATCAAATACCTACATAAAAATTAAAAAAATATATTTAGAGTTTTCTTTAAAGATTTTTTCGTTTTAAGTGAAGTAATTATGAACCTATAGTGTAAAATATAACAGAGACATTATTAAAAATAAAAATGAAATATTAACAGTAAATTTGACATCAACGTTTTCAATATCATATTTCCAAAAACTTAGTAAATTAAATTTTAAATCTCGCAACCCTTATCGGTAAGTACCAAGTAGATGACAGTTTTTGTATGGGCTGCTTGGTACCGTCCCCTCCGTCCCTCGCGTCGCACGTCCCGCACGATTGAGAATGCTTTTAGCATTAAGTCCGCCATTTGTTACATCATTTGTCAAGTATTTTGTAACAATAAAGAATAAATAAATAAATAAATAAATTGCTCTGACATTATACGTTCGTTGGATGACTGTAGGTAATTAACACGTTAGTTTTCTTTAGACTGTGACATAGGTTTATACCTAGTGTGGGGCTGTGAGTGTAAGCGCATTATAATTGTATTTATTCATGATCTGTAATAGTATCGATAGTAACATATCGTTATCGCATCACTACTGTCAACCACACTTACTTGAGTAGGGATGCAACCGATGCAACATCGTTCTTAAAAACATCGATTTTGGTATGGTCAATAATCGTTGTTAAAAAATATAGGTAAAGAAAAACGATACATCGATGTTTTACCGATATTTTGTATTTTTTTCCTCCGCGATCTACTATTACTTTAAAATTTGATCGCAAATGCTTTTCTGCTAAATCAAATGTACTAAGCTTACCAGATTTTAATTCAAAAGCTTAGATAACTTCCAATCGATGTTTAAAAACGTTTATTCATTAAAATTATTGAACACACATTTTTATGTAATGAAGGTGGCAAACAAGAATGCAGTTCACATTGATGTTAAGTGATGACTCTAGCCTATAGGCATCCACAGAATGACCAGAGGTAAAATGATCTCCCGGAGTCCTTAGATGTTATGTTTCTGTGATAATTATTACGGGGCCATAAATTAACATCCTTATTTATTTGATTTTAGAACAGGCTAGGTTTTTGGGAATCATTAATAGTGATGTGCCACTATCGTAACTTTACATAATTTGCAATCTAGTATCGTTTTTTCAGTAATAATTACAAAATGGAGTCTTTAAAATTTAAGAATATGGCGACAAACGTAATTTACCCATAGGCATACCTATTATTACCTATATAATGCTACAGGTGCATGAGATGTGATAAATAAAACACACTTATTTTTTAAGTATGTATTTATTAATCATAGTAATGACATACCACAAATAATTATAATAATCTTTACTTGGAACTAAAAATGACACATAGTTTATACTTATAAGTGATCGTTGGTAGCTGCAAAAGTTACAAACTACCAATAGATAACAGCGCTTCCAATATTACATATTAATAAAGGTGACGTTATCACATAGGGTTTTAGTTAATTAAGTAGGTAACTATAAAACAACAAAAAAATTATTACTTTCTTAAAAGACATGGCATACATAATGTACCTATCCGGGCAACTACTTATTAATTTCACACCTATAATCCCATGATTACTTGTACCTATGAAATCAACAAGCAGAGTTTATAAGATAACAAAACAATTACTCTGATGTTATTTGTGCTATTGAAAAGTGTTCATGCTAGAAGAATGTGTTGTATGTATTTTTGTGTTGTGTACTAGCTTTACAGGAAATATGTCCCGACCCCAATAAGGAGATGTAGATGAGGTCTGTAGCTAATACTTTAGTTAGGAGCATGAGGGCAAAAGTAAACCAGTAATTAGAATATTTTTTCAAAGTTTAAAGTCATGCAGTTTTATTTTAACGTTTATTATTATGTACTGGAGTGTAACTGAATAAATGAGTAATGTTTTAATTTTATTTTAATGTTTATTTTTATGTACTGGAGTGTAACTGAATATTGATAAAACTATTTCTATTTTATTTTAAGAATAATTTGACTTCAGGCGAGACTCGAACTCGCAGCCTACTGGGAATCTAGTCCAGCCGCTCTTCCAATTGAGCTACTGAAGTCCTGCCCGATTTGTCAAATCTTTCCTTCACATTTATTGCATTGCTGTAGCAATTGTTGTTGCTGTTGCTGACTAGATTCCCAGTAGGCCGCGAGTTCGAGTCTCGCCTGAAGTCAAATTTTTCCTTCCATTTTTCTTAAAATAAAATATATTTCACAAGCATGTGTTAATGCGAAATAATATAAAACAATTATTAAGGGTAAAAGCGACTTCTTTACGATATTCAATAAACTGCAAAGTCTATTATATCGGTTGCCTAACTAGCATAGCTGGCAATAGATGGCGCTGCTGCTGCCATAAAGCAATGCAATAAATGTGAAGGAAAGATTTGACAAATCGGGCAGGACTTCAGTAGCTCAATTGAAAGAGCGGCTGGACTAGATTCCCAGTAGGCCGCGAGTTCGAGTCTCGCCTGAAGTCAAATTTTTCTCTCCATTTTTCTTTAAAATAAAATATATTTCACAAGCATGTGTTAATGCGAAATAATATAAAACAATTATTAAGGGTAAAAGCGACTTCTTTACGATATTCAATAAACTGCAAAGTCTATTATATCGGTTGCCTAACTAGCATAGTTGGCAATAGATGGCGCTGCTGCTACCATAAAGCAATGCAAAAAATGTGAAGGAAAGATTTGACAAATCGGGCAGGACTTCAGGAGCTCAATTGGAAGAATCAGAATCAGAATCAGAATCAGAAACTCATTTATTCATTTAGGGTGACAGGCACCTCTTATGACACGTCAAAAACAAACAAAATAAATTAAAGCGAATAACAATTGATATACATGTCAAACAAGATAAAAAATATATGTAAAGCAGAAAGAGAATTTGAAGAGCGGCTGGACTAGATTCCCAGGAGGCCGCGAGTTCGAGTCTCGCCTGAAGTCAAAGTTTTCTTTCCATTTTTCTTAAAATAAAATATATTTCACAAGCATGTGTTAATGCGAAATAATATAAAACAATTATTAAGGGTAAAAGCGACTTCTTTACGATATTCAATAAACTGCAAAGTCTATTATATCGGTTGCCTAACTAGCATAGTTGGCAATAGATGGCGCTGCTGCTACCATAAAGCAATGCAATAAATGTGAAGGAAAGATTTGACAAATCGGGCAGGACTTCAGTAGCTCAATTGGAAGAGCGGCTGGACTAGATTCCCAGTAGGCCGCGAGTTCGAGTCTCGCCTGAAGTCAAATTTTTCTTTCCATTTTTCTTAAAATAAAATATATTTCACAAGCATGTGTTAATGCGAAATAACATAAAACAAAAACTATTTCTTTAACCTAAAAATACAATAAGGCACGGCGAAAAATTTTAAAAACATCTACACATTACTGGCTATCCAACGAGGTATAATTTATTACCCTTATTGCCATAATATTTGAAAAAGAAATGGTTAATAAAGAGACTAGGCGGTAGAGTATTAAGTACCTAATTATCAGCGGTTTTAAACAGAATTACAAACAATGGAAACAAAATTAGTTGACTTACCTATTTTTTTTAATTGTTTTTCAAGATTCTATACAGTATTAAACAAAAAACATGCTGGCTATAGATCTTCCAATTATAACAAGTCACAAATTATGGGTACTGATACTATCCTAAAATAACCACAACTAAATAAAAAAACTGGCCGCACTCTATTGAACTCAACAGACATTACATCTCTCAGGATCCTTATCTCTATCCATTTCTGACGTAGCCAGCATATCTTTTGTTCAGTACTGTAAACAATCTTGAAAAGCAAGTAAAAAAAATTGGTTAGCCAACTAAATTTGTTTCCATTGTTTGTAATTCTGTTTAAAAAACGCTGATAATTAGGTATCAGGTCGGGACTTATTTCCGATAACCCTGTATAGACGTGTATGTGGATGTGTATATATGTGTGTGTGTGTGTGTGTTGTGTGTGTGTTGTGTGTGTGTTTTGTGTGTGTGTGTGTGTGTTAATAATCCTGAAATAAATCATCAGAATCAGGTAATGACTCCGTACCTGAATGTACCGTATCGTCAGAGTCGTCACCTACTTCAATAATAAAGGTGTCGGTAATGTCGTCGACGATATGGCCTAAGGTACACATTTTTTCCTTAACTCCAATCACATGTTTAATACAATCTTTCCAGCGCTGGGGAGTCACTAGACGAAGCCCTTCCTCGAAAAGACTTCGCACTTCGTTCATTTAGAACGTTTTTTGCGACATGCTCCTTAACCTGTGCCCACACCAATTCAATTGGGTTTAGCTCGCAGTGGTAAGGAGGCAGTCGCAAAACAGTGACTCCCCGTTCAGCGGCCATTTCATCGACGACATACCTCTCATGGGCTTTTTTGTGGTGACGTGCAATTTCCATTAATTCAGCTTTTAACATTTTGTTATCAAAGACTATATTTAATTATCTTTTAATTTAGGGAGAATATTTTTTAACCATTTCTCATATTCATCGCCATTTATTTCCTTATGATAATCTTCTAGTCCTTTTTTGCTTCTATGATTAATTCCCCACCATCCACGAAACCTTCCTCACTTCCTATATGTGATATTATAAGTCTTCTCCCTTTGCCCGAAAGCCCTTTCAATCCAGTAGTTAAACCTTCTAAGAATGCTTGTTTTCTTGATTTTATATTCGTATCTACCTAGTGTTTACTCACAGTATGACCTAAAATTAATTACATTTTTTTAATATCATGTACATGAACTAAACAATAAATAATACACAAAATGTAAGACGGGAAGACGGGTCCGTAGAATAAATTGAATGATCATTTAATTTGGTTCAGGTACCGATGACGCCATAAAATTATGTCTTCACGATCTATTAAAGCACTGGGTCGTTTTCTACTCATATACTTGATGTTTAGATGCATTAAAATTTTGTACAAATTACTTCGAGACAGTGGCAGTCAAAATTTCATTCTCCTTGTGCTCTTTGAGCACTTTGTATACCGAACTCCTAGCTATATTTAAAATCTTAGCGGTTTTTGAAACACATTCGTTTTTCTTCGGCGTTTCGGTTGGAGATTCTGTTTTTTTTCCGTATATACATATTTGTACGCGTTCATCACCATATTTTTTTCACTTTCTGTGAAAGAAATATGCCTATGTCTTTTTCTTGGCGATAATTTTTCTTCATCACGCATACGCGACGAAGTTGAGGGCTGAGCGTCCATTATAAATGGCTCAAACAAAATAACAAAACTTAACAACCAAAAAATAAACAACGTAACTAAAAAAACAAAACCAAACAACCAAAAAAAAAACAACGTAACAATAAAATAAAACAAACAAACTCAACGAAAAGGAAACAAATAACACGTGAAATCGCAAACGATAATGGGCGCAATCAAACACTTCAGAGGTTGAAGAACGAATGCCGTGTTAGCCGACTTAGCCGTGTATTCAAAATGGCGCCGTGTTTTCGTTTTTTATGGCTACATCGACCAATTTCTAGTGTAGTTTCTGTTAAAAACTTGTTATTGCGTATTCTTCAACAACAAATATTCAATTTTCGTTTTTATAAGTAATTTAAATTAAATCTGTAATACTCGATAGTTTCTATAATTTTTAAAAGATTTGTCTATTGTCAAATAATAATAAAATTATGTAGGAAGAGTAAAAAGTTACGATTCATAAAACCGGTATAGACAACACTGAGATTAGAAAGCTGGTATCATTATTTTGGGAATTGACATTTGCATGTGTCAAGTTAGTCCGTGGCGAAAAAAAACAGACTTTAGTCATTTATTTGTTAGAATGTAACAATTTGAAAATGGAATTTAGAAACAAAAGCTTAGATAATCTAGTACCCAAAAGCCGGTAAAACTTTCCAACAATTACCGTTGGTTTGTGGGGGTAAGGGGGGAGGGGGGGAGGGGAGGGAGGCAACCAACTCCTTTATACCTCCCCCCTCAGGTCGAAACCCCAGATTTTAGGAGATATGCTATAGCACTGATTCCATTAAAAATACTCCATTTTGAAGTAAGAGGGGGGCTTTAGGGCATGATAAATGGTGTGAAGGAGGGTGTACCCTTCCCTCCCCAATACTACACTCCTCAATCTACAAAAAACGCGTAGTTTTAAAAGAAAAAAAAAATTGTCGCTTGTATTTCCTAAACAACAGTTTGGTTCTGGCGCTTCGCCGGCCGCTGCCGCGGCACGCTCGCTTCGCTCGCTCGGCTCGCGCGCTGTTTTTACATATACAACCTAACCTAACCAACTCTTCATGGGAAATATGGGTAGGAGACGCCATGGTAGTCACTCGTTGGAAATCTTACAGGAGTACGTGAAAACGATCTCAACTGCTAGGGCAACAAACGCTGACTGCTTGACACAGCTGTCACTGCATGTAAAACAAACAAAATGGCGTCCGTTGCGTTCCGTTCCAAACAAAGTAAAAACGAATTTGTATATTTTATGTGTAAAAAAAGTAAAAATATACCGATAATATGTTCTACAGAAGTTATTATTTACACAAAACATAATGAATACTTATAATAGAACAATATTAATTATCGAAATCGAAAAATACGTAAATAAGTAACATGGTATGAAATAGAACTAAATGCCGTTGATGAGTAATGAAACGTTTTATGTCAATGCTGCCACCAGACATGACATATAAACAAACTTAAAATGGCGATCTAGTCGATTTGTATGGAAATTTTGAAAAAATATATCTTAAGAACTGTGCATTTTCGAAAAATAAAACTTCACAAAACGCTTTATATTTACGAGTACTATCTTCAAAAAAAAAATGAACTTCCTAATCGCTGTCAAGCGTCGGAACGTTTAGCCCAAAAGCCTATGAATCAACGATGTCGATGTGACTGTTTTGCCGATGTATCGGCGATACATCTTTCTTCAAAACATCTATGTTCATTAATGATACATCGATACACCGATGTTTTGCAAACATCGATGTATCGTTTTCATCCCTATTCTTGAGTTGAGAATGTTGAGATTCTGACATTTATGATGATTTGTGTCAATTTGTGTGTAATTTTAATCCCGTAATTCGTCATTATTAATTTCGGTCAACAATTAAAAATAAATTATTAGTTTGAAAATTCTTTGTTAATATATCAAAGTATATCTCAAACTGTACATACTAATCGTCCATTAATTTCAGTAGTAATTATTTGAGTGTATTGGTCAGCTGGCGTACATAAACAAAGAGAATGTTACTAGTGTTATGGTGAAAAATATCAAGTGACTTGTGTTCTAGTTGTAATCACAATGGATATTGACGGTTCCGCTATACCCGGGGAGATTGACCAAAATCTTCTCTTACAATTTAGCTGTATGAACACTGATGACAGAGAGGAACTTATAAGCCAGATGCAAAGACTATTAGGAGCCAGTGTGAATTACAATACAGCTAGTTTCTTCTTAGATATGAGCAACTGGTATTAATTTGTACATGAACATCATGATCACAAAAGACTATGATGAAACAAATGATAACACAATTACTCGCTTTTGTTTTCAGGAACTTGCAAGCAGCAATATGTTGTTATTTAGATTATAGTTTACCTAAACTTCCGTCTATGTCGCTAAAAGCAACTCAGAACCAGGAAAATGCAGTGAGGCCAGGGATGTGGTAAATAACCCTCCTAAATCGATATATTGTGTTGATTGTCATTATCAATTTTAATAAATAAAGTATATACTGCTTGCTCAATCTGATTTTATGTAGTATATCCTATTTATATAAAGACTTTGGAATAATGAATAGATATTTGATTTACTTTCATCCCTGATGAATGAAATTTTTTGTTACAGTTTTGAACAAAATTGGACCATTGCCAACACTGGAGCAGAACCATGGCCGGGTAGCTGTAGGTTAATACAAGCAGGCGGAGAACCTCTTGGTGCTACACCTATTTATGTCCCGCCATTACCCCCCGGACACTCTACTACAATCTCTATAAAACTAGTTGCACCCTCTGTAACTGGAACCCACAGAGGATACTTTCATTTAGTAACAGATAAAGGAGACCAAATAGGAGGTATGATTTTTAACTTTTTTTAATAAAGCTTTCTCCCTTTGAATGTAGATATTTAAGTTTTAACATTCACACAAATATACCCAGACTAGTGGCACACCCTGATTTGCACAGGTGCAATGTTAGCTACATTACTACTATCATAATAAAATATGGCCCTGAATAGTCATAAGTAAATACTACACCACTACATAATAAATATAGAAAGAGTCATAATAATACTGCACTCACTTTACTGTTGTTTAAGCACTTTCTACCCACCAGTTTAAAGTTTCTCTTAGTTCAGTCACTTGTGTTACCCATTATTGATTATGTGGATGTTTATTGTTTGATTTATCTCAAAATCTTCTTAACAAAATGGATTGGATTCTTAATAATTGCACACAATACATTTACAGCTTACATAAGTATGACCATATTTCACATTTCTGTTCTCGGCTTAAGTGGCTGCCTATCCGCAAGAGAAGATCGATTTGGATACTCTGCATGTTTTACACTATCCGTAATAATCCTTGAGCACCTAATTATCTTAAGTCTAATTTCCAAATCCTTGGTGATTTACATAATCTCAATCTTCGCTCTTCAGCACTCCTCAGATATAAAATGCCTTGTCATTGTTCTGGCTTAGTCCCACTCCTTTGCTGTAACATCAATCAAACTCTGGAATGCACTTCCCCTTGTTATCAAGAATGCTCCGAGTAAGTTCTCCTTTAAACGTTGATTGAAAGAGTATTTTTAGCTTCCCAGGCCTAAAGACTTAACAATTTTTATTACTTTTTTTTCCTTTATCTATCTATTTAATTATATTTTATTGTTTATGTACATATATGTCATTATATTTTTATGTATTATATACTTATTTATTTGCGTGTATATATAATATATATTCATATACTAATAATATGTAGGTATATGTATGTGTGTATATACATATATATTTATTATAGTTGATATCATATTATTCTTATATGTATTGTCAACTAGAATTTTTTGTGTTCAATTTTACAAGTTACCTACTATCTTTTGTTATTGCACCTCATCAACAGTTTTATTTAGCCTTAAGGTTGGCTGGTAGAGAATGCCACTAGGAATTTAGTCCGCCTTAAGAACATTTATGTGCACAAAAGTTTAAATAAATAAATAATAGTGTAGCTTTGTGATTGCGTGTTGAAAGAATTTTCATGATTGGTTCAGTATTTTCGAGATTAGACTCTACAAACAAACAAACACTCAAAGTTACAAACTTTACCTCTTTATAATATTAGTATAGGAGTAGATTAATACAAAGACAGTAAAAATTGCAGCAGGAACTATCAGGAAAGTGGCTATTTGATCACACAAGTACCTTATTCAATGATGGCACTGCTGGATGTCTTTCGGCTGAAATGATGATGATGATCTGACTCTTGAAACAATTGCCTGGATTATGATAGATGACTAATAACTAATTTGATAAGTATTTTTTTTACAGATACATTATGGGTTGAAATCACGGTGGAGTCGGAAATGACAGTTGCACTGGCAGAACAACTAGCCGCTCTGCCTGTACCGAGCAGTAGATTGGATGAGTCTGTATCTCAGGTAGTGATTTTCATTTATAATCCGCTGCATCAATAAAACTATGTAAGTATTTATTTATTTAGCCCTATGAACTGGGTGAGAGATCTGATTATTTAGACATTGTTGGTAACATAGTAAGTTGAAGATGTTATAGAATGTCTCTCAGCTCAGTGTGCCTGTTGGCAAAGGCCTCCTCCAGTAGCTTCCATTGTTTGTGATCTTGAGCAACTCTTCTCCATTTGGATCCAGCAGTAAGCTCATCCACCCAGTGCTTTTGTTATCGACCTCGACGTCTTTTACCATCTCTACGATACCAATGCGATATAATTTGGCTTCTTTTTTCTTGTTTGGATCTTTACATATGGCCGGTCCATCTCAATTTTTGTAGGTCAATTTTTTTTCAGAATGTCTGTTATTTCGGTTCTTGCTCTTAGTTGGGCATTGCTAAATCTTGCCTTCTTATTCCGGCCATGCTTCGTTCCATAGCTCTCTGACATTTTTCTAATTTGTCTCTATGATATTTTCAAGTATTTTTTAAGGGACCATGTTTCACAGCCGTAGGAAATGCATGGTTGACATATTATGATCTTTAGATTTAACAATTTCCTTAAGGGGCCAATGTCTTCACTCATTGGCAATTCTTTTATTTATTTCTTTAGTTGTTTGGTGTTTAGGGGGAAATGATCTGACCCAAATAGCAGTACTCGTCGACATATTCTAGTTATTGATCTTCGATTCTTATGGGTTCTATTTTTGAGTTGGTCATTAGTTTCGTATGTACTTTAATATGTTCATTTTTAAACCCACTTTTGCGCTTTCAGTATGATCTTTTTGCTAGCTTGTATAATCTTTTCGAGCTTCTTTGGACATTCTTCCAGTCGAACCAGGTCGTCCGCAAATCTGAGATGGTTTAATTTCCGCCCGTCTATGTTGAGTCCTAGATTTTCCCAGTTAAGTTTGCGGATGACACTCTCTTAAACTGAAGAAAAAGCTTCAGTGACAGAGGGTCTCCTTGTCTGACTCCACGCTTGATTCGGAATTATTTTCCTAAAACTTCCAATTGAATTTTAGCTTTACTATTTGCATATATATACAGTTTTGATGATATTAATATATAAGGTTGGGGAAAAAGTTTCTTCGCATTTTTTAAGATAATTCAAAACATTTTTTAATATAGTTTATTTAAATTTAACTAAAGTATGTATGTACCATTTTGTTTGATAACCTTTTGCCATCTTGTAGGTAGGGACATGATCCCATTGCTATAAAAATTTTGGGACTTCTCATCAAAATACCGCGACAAGTGGATTTGGCAGTCCTCTCGTGATGTTAACCTAACATTGCATAAAGAATTCTGAAGAGACCGAAACAGGTGGAAATCTGAAGGTGCAAGGTCAGGACTATACGGCGGATGCATTAACACCTCCCAGCCAAACTCTCATAATTTTTGCTGAGTGGCTATAGATGTGTGAGGTCTAGCGTTATCATGATGAAACACCACACCCCTTCTGTTGATCAATTCCGGCCGCTTTCTCTCAACTTCTTGCTTTAATCTCATCAGTTGTTCGCAGTAGAGTTCAGAATCGATAGTCCTGCCTGTTGGTAATAGCTCATAATGAATAATGCCCTTCCAATCCCACCACATACACAACATCACCTTATTGCGAGTTAACCCGGGTTTCGCCACAGTGTGTGAAGCCTGACCGGCCTTTGACCACGACCTTTTTCGCACGTTCTTGTCGTACGTGATCCACTTTTCATCACCAGTTATCAGCTTCTTCAAAAATGATTCGGTTTCATTACGTCGTAATAAAGAATCACAAATGAGTACACGGTTCATTAGGTTTCTTTCAGTGAGCTCGTGAGGTACCCAAATATGGAGCTTTTATTTGTACCTAGCTTTTTTCAAATGCGCCAAAACTGTTTTGTGATCAATTCTCAGTTTTTCAGCTACGTCGTAACTACTGATATGATCTTGCTCCACTTTTTCAAAAATGGCATCCATTTTATCCGTAATAGGGCGACCAGCGAGGTGCATCTTTGACATCAAAATTTCCGGATTGAAAACCCTTAAACCAAAGGAGATGTTGCGAGCTCGGCTCTGGTTCGTACACGTCCTCAAAAAATGGGTGAACTAAAGAAGAATCCGAAAAAAATACAATTAATTTATTCAAGAATATATTTTAGAGTTACAAGCACATTTAATTCAAACGATTTTATCATTTTCAACTATGTTAAACATGGCGGCGATACAGCCGACACTTGGCATCAATTGATTTCGATAGTATTTAGAAAATATTACTTTTTTCTCCAAGTACTATATTATCAAAACACAATTTAAAAAATGAAAATGTCAAAATGACATCGCCCGCCATATTCGCCATGTTGGTTTTGAGTTGCAATTCTTACTGCAAATAATATTTTGTAACTGCAAACAAAACTAAATAAGTGAAAATATGCAGTAAAAAACGTTTTTATATTGATTTTGCCTGTCTAATGATATTATGTACAATACATGGCCGGAGGTCCATACATTTTTGCAACATCTCCTTTGTGCTACTCTCACAGACACTGCACTAGGTCCATAAACATCGCAAATTTTTTTCGCGGTGCGTTGCATTTTTACCTTTTTTGTAGTAAAATTTTAAAATGTATCGAATTTCTTCATTAGATTCACTCATCTTGACAGTACGTAAAACAAATGAAAATCACACATTTGCCTAATTTGAATTTGGAATTATGTTCTTTAAAATTTTAACTTTCAATGATACCAAAACCAGACACATACAAATACTACAGCCAAAGAGATTTTATTACAAGTTCATACATACTATAATGCGAAAAGACTTTTTCCCCAACCTATTATGTTGCCGGTATACCTTGCCTTTCTAAACTTTCCCATATTGCCTTAAGACTAATGCAGTCGAATGCTTTTGCATAAAGTGTTTTACTAAACTCGTTATACTTCTCAATTATGTTTAAATGGTCTATCGGTGAAAAGTTACGTCGGAAGCCAGCCTGTTCCATTGGTTGGTTGACGTCTAGTTTTGCGGTTAACCTACCCAAAATGATCTTTGAAAATATTTTATAAACATTTGACATTAGGCTTTATTGGTCGGTAATGCCCGACATCATCTTTGGCGCCTTTTTGTGTAATAGGCAACCGGTAACCAGAATAAGTGTTTGTATAGGAATTTTTGCCGAGTTTCCGGGGTGTACTGCCTAACACAATATTATACTAATCACATTACTAGTCTAAAGCGGCTGGTGTAGATCGTAAGCGATCTACTCGGTTAAGCATTAAGGCGCGGTCGGGTGTGTGATGGGTGACCGCTAGTGGCAAATTAAAATGCGCGTTTCCGTTCTTCGGAGGGCACGTTAAGCCGTCGGTCCCGGTTGCTATCGATAGATAGCAGTCGTTAAACCTTGTCGGAGGACTTATGGGCGGTTTGAAAACATCTGACAGCGGGTTGGCCACTAACCCGTATCTCCACTAATCCGCATTGGAGCAGCGTGGTGGAGTAAGCTCCAGGCCTCCCCCCCAAAAAGGGAAGAGACTGGTGCCCAGCAGTGGGACGTATAATGGGTTGCCATTATTATATAGTTTAAAGTCAAACAGACCTATAGGATTCTCCTCTATCAAGTTGCGTGTCCCTGCGAAACATCTGCAGATATTCCTTAGCCCCGATTTCTGTCCCGAAGGTGTGGTTTCCAGACGATACTGGGAGGCGAGACGTACGAGTGAGTGTGATTAGTTTTTAAGATAATAGTATATATATATATACCTAGTATTATCACAGTGTAAGTACATACAGTAGTTTATCGCCTTTGAAGTTTTGCAATATGCCGCCTTCACCCATAAACACGCAAATTCATCAATCAAACATTCAATAAAAATCCTAAAAATATGACGCCTGTAATCCCCTAAGGGGTAGGGAGAGGTAAATCGGATTCATGCATATGCATATATCCTCGATTCGCCCGCCGGTCACGTTTGTAACACGCGGCGAGCCTGTGGACATCTCCGGGAACTTTACCAAACTTTGAGGTACTGGGAAGCCTCCAGAAAATAGAAAAATCTATCAAACTATAAATAAATCAACAATTTACCAGTCTACCATCAATCTACCAGTAATCCAGTTGGGCGGTCTATCAGTACGCCAGAATTCGAACAATTATAATGTACCGATCCTAATATTCATCCATACCTTTTAACTCCGTCCAATATAATCCGAATATCAAATACATACAAACAAAAAAATATATTTAGAGTAAGATTTTTTCGTTTTGTGAAGTAAGTATATACATTAAGTGTAAAATATAACAGACATTATTATTAAATGAAAATTAGAATTAAAAAATTTACAGTACAGTTGACATCAAATTTTTCAATATCATCTTTCCAAAAAGTTAGTAAAATAAATTTTCAATCTCGCACCGCTTAACGCTAAGTCCCAAGTAGTTGACAGTTTTTGTATGGGCTACTTGGTACCGCCCCCTCCGTCCCTCGCGTCGCACGTCCCGCACGATTACTCTGACATTACACGTTCGTTGGATGACTGTAGGTAATTAACACGTTAGTTTTCTTTAGACTGTGGTATTATATAATTTTTATCCTCTATGTATTTATCTAGTTTATAAGATACATTTATAAATAGTATAGTATTATTGTTTTTTGTTTTATCTGTGTATTGTTTTATATGGGCCCTGGTTGCCTGAAATAAATAAATAAAGTCACGAGAAACGGAACTGAAACGTTGTCGCTTACTATGGGGCTCATAAGAAAGCACAAGTCGACGCAGCGCAGGGAGAAATGGAGAGCTAAGCTCAATATTTCTTTCCGAGATAGAATCAGAAATGCGGAGATTCGCATAACTAGCCGACTTAGACCACCGAATAGCGAAATTCGAGTGGCAGTGAATAGGGCACATTCGAAGAACAGTCGGCCGTTGGGTCAAAGCGGTTCTCGATGGGCGACCGCATACCAGCAATCATTGAGGCGCAAGACAGTTTGCTTGTGTCCCGTAGCAGACCCTTTTCTATCGGTGTAATGTTTGACCAATAAATAAGTTATCGATAACGTTATTTTTTAAACAAAATTTAATTTATTTTCCCATACAAATTGTCCGTATATGTATATCAAACCTTTGACACATTATTTCATTCTGAGCTTCAGCTAGTCATTAATATATATCTACGGTATTGACGTTTTCGTTTGTTGGTTGTGTGTAGAGGAACGGGTGGAAGTGTTCCTCCGACGAAAAGGGAGGATCCTCCGACCAGGCGAGGTGTTAGCGCCTTGCGGGCAGCAGCCCAACGATTGCGTTGGGGAGTTGTACATATGCACACAAGTAACTCTTGAGAAATCTTCGAAAAAAAAATCGATGTTATTCGATTGACACGCCATCTACCGTACTGGACAAGTACTGTGAGGTTTCATTGTATTCTACTAGTTGGCGCCTTAATGAAGTGGACGCTACAGTTGCAACACTTTTAATTGGGAACGCCGAAAATTGTTAACGCCGATCTCTTGGTTTATCAGTCCGCCGGCGGGCTTTTGCTGAGACTAGTTATAGGTTACAATTTCATGTCGTAATTTAGACACCAATGCAGACAAACAGCAGAGGGACGTATACGAGGCGAACATCTTGTATTCAGGTGTAGCCTGTCTCTCGACCTTGCTGAATGGTTTTCTTGGTGTTTCTGAAACGATCTCTTCAGGCAGAGATCTACACAAACTACTTCACTATTTACGCTGCAGTATCAGCAGCCAGCTTCTGAATTTTACGACGATAGTTACTGCTGACCATTTTTTAAGTAATATTTTAACTCGATATTTCTTAAACAAATTGAAAAGCATGTTTTTTAAGTTAATATTATTGTTGTTTCAGATGCCGACACAGGATGATCAAATGTGTTGATATTCAATAATGAATTTACATATAAGAGCAGTTAGTGTAAAATGGCATCATTCAAGTCACCTAAATTGATAATATAGTTGCATATATAAAAAAGCTCAATTATATTAAATTTTCTGTAAACAAAATATAAGCCACTAAAAATTAACAGCATCCAAAATTGCTTGACTTATTAAATAGCAATAAATTATTTCATTGAAATATTATATAGGTATTTAATATGTATTTTGTTACAAAGTAAAATAAGAATGAGACTAAGTAAGGTAATGACATAAATGTACAAAATGCTATTAATAAAAATATCAAATAGCTAGACTTAAGCCAGCAAATATTATGAATTTGTTATTGTTTAAAAATTACATAGTGTATAATAATAATTTAACTAGCAAGTTTTATGAATTTAAGAGTGAATTGCCATTCAATAAAATGGGGGTTTTATTTTGTAGTACTATAAATCATTTTTGATTTAATAAATTACTTAATAATAAACACTTACTTTTTTTTCCAATGTAGTAGTATGTAATCGTAGCAAAGAACTATAATCAAATAACATAAATAATCGTAATTTATATACACTGATTTCTGAAACAATCAAGGTGAAGCCACTGTAAAATATTATCTAGAGTACATGTAAAACATTGCGCGGTATTTAAAATATACCAGTAGTAAAATAGCTGTTGCTGTTGTTTAAAATATTTTTAAATCGGAATAAAAATTGGTCTTTCCTAACAACAGTAGAAGCACTCCATACTAAACTGCAATTTTTAACTTTTTATTCTGAAGAGTTAAAAGTATTTTAAATACCAGGATATATATTTCAATGCTGTCTTACCGTGGGGCCGTCCATAAAATACGTCACTGTAAAATAAGGCTTTTCTGACCCCCCTATTGTCACTCTGTGTCACACTATCTGTGACCCCCCTATAAAATGAGAAGGATGTGAAATGTTACAATTAACTGCCTCAGTAGCCCAGTGGTACAGCCTAGTGGTGGCCACTACTACTACGCTGGAGGTCCTGGGTTCGATTCCCGGGTCGGGGGCTATCAGAGATGACGGTTTAAAATCCTTTATTTTTGGTTCTATTGGGATTTTTCCATTTTCTGGAAGTTTCCCAGTACCTCGCAGTTTGGTATTGAGCCCGGCTCGCCACCTGTTACATGGACCAAAACGTAACCAGCGAATCGTGAGTGTTTGCATGTATGCTTGAAATTAGCTCTGCCTATACCTTCGCAGATTACAGGCGTGAAGTTATGCTATGTATTAACATAGCATAACTTCACGCCACCACGCAAGTATGTTGGTACTTTCACACACTAGTTCTGCCATTGCAGCTTATCACCAGTAATTTGCCTTTCATGAATATGGTTTACAAGATCTCCTTCTGAACCAACTTTAAATTCAAAGATTTTTTCAAGGTAACACAAACAATGAAGATAGACTAGACATCTTTAATACTTAATAATAATACCTTTGATTAATTATACAGCCATTTCCATTTCAATTTTCGGATGTGGATTGTAGTTTTTAATGATAAAATCTTCATATTTAAAATCATCAATGGATTCAATCTTGCGTCTAAATTCGAGTGTAGGAAAAGGCCTTGGCTGTCTTTCAAGTTGCTGCGTCAATGGTTCAGTGTGATTTAGATATACATGAGTGTCACCAGTAGTATGCACAAATTCACCTGGCTGTAAAATAGAATATATTTCTTCACGTGAAACTTTTTCTTCCTGACAACCGTTGCAAGGTTATTTAGAAAATTATGGTGATGACTATTATAACATGCATTTTAGGCAAAAATTAGTTATGTAAGTAGATGTTACAAAGGAGGTAAATAGGATTTGTATCAAAACATATTCTAAACTGAAAGGATGCCAGTTCAGAATTAAGAAGTAAGCAGATACAGGTAAGAGGTATTTATGGAATTTGTTTTAAAGCCTTGTAATGACTATCACAGAGAAAAAACAACTTAGGCCTCAGGGGTGGCAACACATTTGCATTTTGACCTTCGGTTTTTGGATAGATGTTGAGGTTGCAGTTTTCTTTTCGTCAATGTGAAATGCATGCTTGTGCCAGCATCAAAACATAAAATTATTAAATGATTATATGTATTTTACCTGTAAATCAGTGATGTGTGCTATCATGTGGGTCAATAATGCATAGCTGGCGATATTAAATGGCACCCCCAGACCCATGTCAGCACTTCTCTGGTATAGTAGACAGGACAGCTTTCCACTTGCAACATGGAACTGTGCCAGACAGTGACAGGGTGGTAAGGCCATTTGTCCAAGGTCCGATGGATTCCAAGCACACATCAACATACGTCTATCAGCTGGATTCTTTCTATATAGAAACAATTATGAAGATGAGTATTTTCTTTGATAAATTATCAAATAATTATCTATACTGACATTAATCACGGTGGAAGAGGGAGGCATTCCCAACTCAAGTGTCTTGTGACAACTTACTGGGAAGTCTCGGTGTAAAAATTTGTTAAGATTTACTTAAATAAAAGATATTTTATTTTTTTACTGATTCATAATATAATCTCCTTAATTTTTACAAAATTAAAATCAAGTATAAATTATGAGATCAACAACAAAATATCTAAATTGAAAATATTATTTGGGTGCTCTGCCCCAACACAGTTGTATGAGACAACAGCCATAGAGCATTTGAATTGTTTAAATGTGCTCAGAAACACATCAAATGTATTTCTTTACTACCAAAATAATTATTATATTCATTAGGATAATTTGAATTGTAAAACTGATGGATATAATTTATATTTACCTAATTGTGTTGATAACATTTTGCAGTTGATCAATTCCTTGTCCTGTGTAATCTGTCTTTGCATCAACATATTTGGCACCACTATGCCTCCATTGAAAACCATAAACAGGGCCAAGATCACCTAAGATAAGAATAAAATGTTATAAGAATGGTGGGCAGATTTTAGTGATAATAAAAAAATAAGAATCAGTCGCCTTAAGAGATGGCATTTATTTGATTTGCATCTCAGAAAATAGATGCTCACAAAAATAGCTCACAATTAGTTTCTTCATGTTTTGGTGTCATTTGCTGAAATGAGACTGAAGTAAACCCAAACATAGATCAAATCTGATTATGGCTTATGGCCAATGGCAGATAAAATGGGGGAAAAAATATATATTAAGCAATTAAATATCCTTAGTACAATATGGATTGCTTAATTATTAAACATTAGGTACCTTCTTCGCGGTTAGTGAAACCTAAGTTGTCAAGGAAATTTCTTGATCCATTTGCATCCCAGATGTGGACCCCTTTTGCTGCCAACTGTTTACTATCCGTGGAACCCGATATCATCCACAAAAGTTCTTCTATAATAGCTCTTGTAAATACTCGTTTGGTCGTAAGGAGTGGCAATGTATTATTTTTAAGGGAATACCTCTGTTGGGCACCAAATATTGATAAGGTACCAACACCAGTTCTATCCACTCTTTTGTCACCTGAAATGCATGGGTATCTTAACTCCAATTACACTCTTCATTTTATAAGCACTATACATAAATAATATTAAGATTAGTTACCAGTTTCTATGATTTGCCGGACGAGGTTAAGGTATTGATGTTCATCGTGATGTGTAATTGTACCATTAGATTCCATGTTTTTATACACACAGTTGCGTTTATGTAGAAGTCAAAAAGTTATTTTATTTGAAAAATGTTACCAAAGAACTGTTTATAGAGAGATTAAAAAGTTTTAGGTTTGAGAAAATACGAATCACGAACAAGAAACCACAGCAGGAAACTCTTGAATGACATTAATGACATTACATTTGCCGCCAAAATTCCATGACGTTCCGGTTCCGAAGTACACTGCGGTTACTGGTTACTGTCATATCATATTATTACATATTCTCTGCCAATATAAAAAATACACATGCGGTTATTAGGTATACGCATAGATTTATTATCTACTTGTATTGTAAATCTATGGTGCTAAGATTCAAATTTTGAAGCAAGAACAAATCGCACGAGGATTGATACATTATTGTACCTATTAGTCTAAGATTGATACCTAATAGTCCGCGTGACCCGCGTGTCACTCCCCTACACCCGGCCAAGACCACGCGACTGATTCCGACGCTGAAGCTGAAGACGAAGACCTGAAGACGAGGCGACGCATGTCCGCAGGAGATCTGCGGACATGCGTCGCCTCGTGCGCAGAGACTTCCTCCGACTCGATTGAAGACTTCACCCTAGTAGTAAGACTCTCGGCGCCCGCGTACCCCGCGCAGGGTAGCGCGCTTCCCGCGCAGAATTTATTGGTATAGGTATACTGATTATATTGGAAATCATTGGGACGTAGGCAAGATGTAGATATATGAACTAAAGACTTTACATATGTGTAGGTACTAAGTGTACGAACCTACACCTACCTACGTATAATTACAATAAATGCAGAAATTTCTATTTATGCCTTGCCTTTGCATGTATATCTAACCATCGACGTAGGTCGATCTCATCGGTTGCAAACTTAGAATTAATTAAAAGTATTGTAGTTAATTAGTTATGTCATGATTTGGCATTCGAGTTGCACTAGATTTTTAGATATTAATATTCTTGAACGTTGCTATTTTGGTTGCTATTAGGAACCATTGATAAAACAAATTTCTATTTACCAAGAGAAAGGAAAATACTACATATTGGCTGTTATTCAGCGTTATAATTCTGTGGTTGTTCACAGAGATCTTTAAATAGTATTAAAATAATTAGGTAAGTAATTCTAAGGTACACTTTAAAACTTGTTCTCCAAAGTAACTGAAGTGCCTGAGTAGTGTAGAACTGAGGTAGCAAGTTGAGTTGTCATTCATCTTTGTGATTTCTTTTGCTTTAAAATTGGATAGCAGAAATATCGGTGTCTATAATAGTTAATAATAGGTATATATTAATAGTTAAGAGCCTGTAATTACTGTCACAGAGGTAAAAGAACTTAGGCCTCGGGGGTAGCAACGTATCTTCATTTTGACCTTCGGTTTTTGTGATTTCTATGGTCTGCAAAGGTATTCATTAATATTCCTTTATATTATTATGCTTATTTGCCACCGTCATTTGTCATAAAATAAAAAATATTTCCAGATTATAAAATGCCGGTTGAAGAAGCCCCCACAGTGGAATTGGGCTCGGCACCACGAACACCGAGTGTGGTGGCATCACCAACGCCGTCAGAAATTTCAAGTGCTAGTTCACCAGAGCCTCAAATTATTAGAGCCACTCCTTTATTTAGGTGTGCTATTTTAAAATGTTTCATCCAAGTTACCTACTCGTTAAATAATTAAAATTGTAGAGTTAACGACAGATTAAGCTTCGCTAATACTTATTCGTCGGCTATTGTATAATCTCGGGTCGGACTGGCCCGGAAGAGCTCGGGTGGCTCGGTGGCTCCTCACACGCCCGTGGCCTAAGACTGGATAGTGACCCCGGAGCCTAGAGTAGATACTTGTGGCAAGCCCTGTAAGTCAGACCCGTGAGGGGTCGAGTAGGCTGGGGCTCGGCTGGCAAAGGCCATCATGACTATAATAATGGCTATTCCGATACTGTATAATCTAACCTGTTAACTCCGATCTAACTCTAGATCTCCAATTGCCGTGTGTTAGTGTAATAAAGCCTCGAAAATGGATCGACTGATTTCGATGAAATTTGTAGAATGCATTACAATGGGTTTAGGGATGCCCCAAATTCACATTTGGATCCGGAAAGAAGCGCTGCGATCAGGTAGAATAAGGTCAGTCGGGCCCAGTAGTCTATTTTTCTAAATTGGTATTAGTAGGCTAGGCAGGCTATGTTTTTTACTACGACGACGCTACGCTAAACTTATGATGAACATGAAACTACATAGTTAACACTACTGGGTGATTTTGGATGTATACCCGTGCATAAATAATTTATGGGGTCATTTACTCATTATTAACGACTTTTGATATGAGGCTGATACTGAAATCACGGAAACAGCTTCACTGTACAAAATATGCATCATCATCAGGCAGCAAAGTATATGGAACGAAAAATGACACCTTAACATTATGCTTGTGTATTTAAAATCACCTAGTATATTTATTTTAACATTACCATTTGGTTTGAAAGTTTAACAGACAGATAGACAAAGTTACCAACTTTCACATAATATTAGTATGAATTTCCAGCATGATACTAAATAAAGTTAATGCCATTGTATTTAGAGCTCTAGCAATGCTTCCACCGGATCCCGAGCAACCGGCAGGTCAAGAAGAATTAGAGCGACGATTACCCGGCTACAGGCGTATTGTGATACCACGGGAGCTAACACTCATTGAACTCTTGGTAAGTGGTTTCAAAGCAAAACCCCAAATTTTCTTTGCTATGCGGATGACAGTGCGGGAGATGCACACAGTCGTGCAAATGCCTCTTGGTCGTTTATCCAGGAAAGCAGGACTAGATGTGAGTCTGAAATCTAGCGCTCTCTAGAGCCGGACTCGGATTGGGCTCGACTTAATTAAGTGCAGTTTAATCAATATGTTGATGACAGAAGTCTTCGCATTCACCGCTAAATAGTGCCATTCATTATAGCACCAGAGTTCCAGGGCACTCCACTCGCCGTTGGTAAGGTATTGGTAAGTATCATGGGCGTTGACATACCTACACATCGAACGAAGTATAGGTAATTCGGGAGTTACATTGAGTGTAAGACCAAGTTGGCATTTAAAAACCCAGGGGTGCTTAACAAAACGAGACGGTATTTCTCATCAAGGTACTACTACTACGGCTTAATAAGGTCCAAGTGCGGCCCCGTCTTGAAAAACTGACGTGAGTCCCCAAAGTACCAACTTGATCTACTTGAATCCTTACAAAGAGGCGCCGTTCGTATCGTTAACGATCCAGGACTGACTGATAGGTTCGAAAATCTGAGCTTGCGCAGAGACATTGAGAGTCTGAGCGTTTTTTACCGTCTCTACAAAAGTGAGTGCTCTGCACAACGGTTTGATATGTTGCTACCGTCTCTTTTTCCACATCGTCTTACCCGCCGAAGAGATGCCATGTTAGCCAATTTAGCCAAGCCACTGGACCTTGGGTTAATATAAAGTTTTATAACTGCAGAAACAATGCAGTGGTGTTAACACCGACGAAGAGGTGCTAACGATTCGTGAAGCGCGACTTCGTGTGATGGCCGAACGGGTTGGCTTGAGAAGCTTGCACGTTCTCGCACCGAGACTGCGATCATTGAATTTGGACGGCAGTGCTATATCTTCGTTGCGAGATCTTGGTATTGGACTGGTCCATTTAAAGGTACCTCAATAATATATTTTTGAGTTGTCCATTTTCAAATAAAAATCACAGTATTAATAAATAATATCTCGGTCTAATAATTCGCTCACCGGCTCGTAATTGCGTATAGAATACTTCGTAGGATGTACTTACATATCTCAATTATCGCAGCATTAAAATGTCGTGCTGTCCAATATATCAGTTCTAAGTACCTACTTATAGTAACATGTAAAATAAGCGTATCTATATATTAGGTTGGGGAAAAAGTTTCTTCGCATTTTTTAAGATAATTCAAAACATTTTTTAATATAGTTTATTTAAATTTAACTAAAGTATGTATGTACCATTTTGTTCGATAACCTTTTGGCATCTTGTAGGTAGGGACATGATCCCATTGCTATAAAAATTTTGGGACTTCTCATCAAAATACCGCGACAAGTGGATTTGGCAGTCCTCTCGTGATGTTAACCTAACATTGCATAAAGAATTCTGAAGAGACCGAAACAGGTGGAAATCTGAAGGTGCAAGGTCAGGACTATACGGCGGATGCATTAACACCTCCCAGCTAAACTCTCTTAATTTTTGCTGAGTGGCTATAGATGTGTGAGGTCTAGCGTTATCATGATGAAACACCACACCCCTTCTGTTGATCAATTACGGCCGCTTTCTCTCAACTTCTTGCTTTAATCTCATCAGTTGTTCGCAGTAGAGTTCAGAATTGATAGTCCTGCCTGGTGGTAATAGCTCATAATGAATAATGCCCTTCCAATCCCACCACACACACAACATCACCTTATTGCGAGTTAACCCGGGTCACCACAGTCTGTGAAGCCTGACCGGCCTTTGACCACGACCTTTTTCGCACGTTCTTGTCGTACGTGATCCACTTTTCATCACCAGTTATCAGCTTCTTCAAAAATGATTCGGTTTCATTACGTCGTAATAAAGAATCACAAATGAGTACACGGTTCATTAGGTTTCTTTCAGTGAGCTCGTGAGGTACCCAAATATGGAGCTTTCTTTTGTACCTAGCTTTTTTCAAATGCGCCAAAACTGTTTTGTGATCAATTCTCAGTTCTTCAGCTACGTCGTAACTACTGATATGTCGATCTTGCTCCACTTTTTCAAAAATGGCATCCATTTTATCCGTAATAGGGCGACCAGAGCGAGGTGCATCTTTGACATCAAAATTTCCGGATTGAAAACGCTTAAACCAAATTTGTGCTACTCTCACAGACACTGCACCATAAACATCGTAATTTTTTTTCGCGGCTTGCGTTGCATTTTTACCTTTTTTGTAGTAAAATTTTTAAATGTATCGAATTTCTTCATTAGATTCACTCATCTTGACAGTGCGAAAAACTAATGAAAATCACACATTTGCCTAATTTGAATTTGGAATTATGTTCTTTAAAATTTTAAGTTTCAATAATACCAAAACCAGCCAGATACAAATACTACAGCCAAAGAGATTTTATTACAAGTTCATACATACAATAATGCGAAAAGACTTTTTCCCCAACCTATTATATATAAAAATGCAACCCGTTTTCCTTGGTCACGGCATCACGCGTGAATGGCTGGACCGATATCACTAATGCTTTTTTTGTTGTATTTCTTATTATTAAGAGAAGGTTCTTGAGAAAAAAAATATTAAGAAAATCTCTCAGAAATATTTATATATATCTAAAAATGCAACCCGTTTTCCTTGGTCATCATCACGCGTGAATGGCTGGACCGACACTAAATATTTTTTAGGGTTCCGTAGTAAACAAGGAACCCTTATAGTTTCGCCATGTCCGCCTATCTGTCTGTCTGTCTGTCTGTCTGTCTGTCCGTCCGAGATTTAGCGCAAAAACTATAAGTACTAGAGACTTGAAATCTGGCACAAGTATACATCTTAATTACGCCGACAAAGTGGTAGAATAAAAACATGAAAAAATATATATTTAGGGTAACCTCGCCTACATGTAACTCGCAGATATTTTTTTTATTTTCCATTTCCATATAGTGTGTAGTATCGTTGGATAGGTTTTTAAAAAATAGTATGGGTTTTCGAACATTATTTTTCAATTTAGTAAACTGATCGTGACTTATTAAGCTTTTAAGTGCAAATTTTCGTTAGACTCAAGTGTCCCCCCCCCCTACAGACTAAACGGTTGTTGTTAGAAATTCAAACGTTACGGCAATAGTAGCTATATATAACGAAATTAAAAGGAAAGCTATCACACTTAAAGTTGACTTTACAAGTTTGCGAGTAATAGTCGATCAAATGTACTTTACTCGAAAATTTCGAACAAGTCCTTACAAAATATTTATTATTTTTTTTATTTCATCTTTTATTCGGTAACTACGGAACCCTACACTGCGCGTGGCCCGACATGCACTTGACCGGTTTTTTGTTGTAAATTTTTATTACTTGGAGAAGGTTCTTAAGGAAAAAAATATTAAGAAAATCTCTCAGAAATATTGAAAAATATACATTTAATTTTGCATATTTGCAAAAACGCGCGTAACGAATGTCAATGTCATTCACAGCCATAGACTATATTGAAAGAGCATCGGTTGTTCGGAAACGTGATTACTTAATTAAATTCGAGCATCATTTGTTCGCATAACCTATTTAGAATTTTGTGGTAGTACATTAATTTAAAAAAAAAATCTGTGGTAATCTGTGATAGTGATGTGCCAACTCGGAAAAAATATTACTCGACTTAACTCGAGTGAAATCCAATCATTTATCTAAGTATTTAAAAAATATTTACTCTCAATTAAACTATTTTTATAATCAGTAATCACAATTTTTTTTTAATTACTGACTGTGACTGACTGACGGACTGATAAATTGACTGATAACTCTGACTTTTACGTTGCATATAATACGAATACGAAATATCGTTTTACTTGACACTGGCAATATGCATCACAAGCGATGCCATAAAATTAATAAAAAAATTGTATATATTTACGAGAAACCAATTGGGGGCGGGAGTTTTGGCGGGAACCTTGAAAGAGGCGTATGCTGCCGTGGCATAACTAAAATGCCGTTAACTGACATTGAATTGAATGTCAGTTAACGGCATTTTAGTTATGCCACGGCAGTATGGTGCACTTATTTTATTTCATTTTCTTGGTGTATTTTTAAGTTATATTAAATAAAGTTGGTGGCATTTTGTTTGATATAGGTTTATTACAGTGCCCGTGTATAGTGAAATAGAATAACAGTGCGAAAACACGACCTTTCAGGTTGCCTCCAAAACTTCATTGTAAATGTTCTGGTAAAGTAGCCATCGCTTTACTCGAATAATTTGACTGTAACTCACTTGACTGACATATTATACTTGATAACTTATATACTTGATACTAACATATTATACTTGATGACTATGACTATAATAAACTAACATTTACGCTGCTTAAATAAATACGAAATATCGTTTTACTTGACACTGGCAATATGCGTAATAGCGATGCTATAACAAAAAAAAAAAAAAAAAATTGGGGGCGATGTTAAAATAGTATTAGAACATTTAGAACATTTTTCAATTATTTTTAAATTTTCTGTCTGTTTGTCCCTTTGTCCAGGCTAATCTCCGAAGATACTGGACGGATTAAATGAAACTTTTTATTGTGTATAGATACTAAGCCTGGCCAACATTTAGGCTACTTTTTACTGCGGGAAAATCACGCATTCCCACGGGAATCTCTACATTTAATTTCATTTTCCTATACAAATAGTCCGTATCTATCAAACCTTTGACACATTATTTCATTGTGGGGCAATACGAAGTTTGCCGGGTCAGCTAGTATTAAATAAAACGCGAAGAGATAGGTAGGTACCTATATATTTTCATTTATTATTCGAAAGTAACGTACCTATATTGTAATATTATTTGTAAAAACATAATGATATAATAGACATAATAAATATTATTTAACTGCATTATTGGAATAGGTACCTATTACTATAAATATGTACTTTACATTAAGCACTTGATTAATCAACGCTACTAAGGCACAACACTTAAAAATTCATGATCTTCGAACCTAAGCATTTTACTAAAAAAAAAAATTGGCAGCCACCACTTAAAAAAAAGGTAGTTATGTAATTTTTAAAGATTTAACCTAAGTGGTTACTGCCTACTCACTGAAACACTCAAGGTCTTTCGCGTTGTCCTAAGCCTTCATTTCGTTATACTGTGCTATCGTATACAGCGTATACTACTACCAGTACTACCACTGCTACTACCTTCGCTTGCACTGTAGGTGCCCACTGTGTCTACTACTTTTTTCCCCGGAGTTGCACTGATCAATCTGATGATAGTCACAATTCCAGAAGATAAGGTGCCTAGCTACGTGACAATTTCATCGATACAGTTTAAAATATGATTTCGTGGCTAATATTAATGAAGAATTAGAACATATAATATTTTTACCCCACAGACCTGTTCAAATGTATTGTAAGAATAAATTAGGTAGGTTTTATAAGAAAATGAATACTTTTGGGGCACATAGCTCGCAGAACTGACGGCCGTTGGGACAGAAGAGTTCTCGAGTGGTGACTGCGTACCGGAAGACGAAGCGTAGGCAGGTTCTCACCGAGGTGGACCGACGACCTGGTGAAGGTCGCGGGCAATCGCTGGATGAGGGCGTCCCAGGATCGTTCGTTGTGGCAATCTTTGGGGGAGGACTTTGTCCAGCAGTGGACGTCTTTTTGCTAAAATTATGTGTATTGGTTTCTTTGGATGAACAAAGTATTTGTTTCCTCCAAGAGTGCATGTTATAAGCAAAAACGTTCACACAAAAACTTATAGACTATAAACATTCAATTAGTAAAATTATTGCAATATTTTACTTTGTCTCGGTGTTAATCGAAATTAATAAACAAGAAAGCCAAGTTTTCTATTCAATTTCCGCAAGTGTGTAACACCGGTATTCTGTTATAACGATGCTAATTTTCCAAAACGGTGTAGGTCATAATGTCAACATTGGCTTTGAGGTCATGGCACACGTAACGGTATGGTATTATAAGCCTTTATAATCCGTCTTATGAACTGTGTGGAATGTGGGATTGACAGTGTTGATACTGAGGCAGAAAAACACTGCCTGACAGAAAGTGATAGAGATACTAATTGATGAGTGAGCTGTTCTATTCTATGATTTCTGTGGTAATAATATCCGACAAAAAACACGTTACGTTTATGGAAAAAACATTTATTTCTATTTAGTTGTTATAGCGACAACAGAAATCATCATCTGTGAAAATTTCAACGCTCTAGCCATCACGGTTCATGAGATACAGCCTGGTGTCAGACGGACGCACGGACAGAGAACGCACTATGACTTTCATTTGAGCAAAGTACACTTAGAACTGTCAAAACCCATACTGTACAGACAGGTGTAAGCATACTTTGCTCAAAGTAAAGTCGTAGTGCGGTCTGTGGATCTCACGTTTAGTGATAGGATTGTGCTTTTACTTTTTAGTCTTTGAGTACGAAACAAATTAGATTGACGTCAGCCATAGGTATATGATAACATTTGCTCTCTTATTAGACTCTCGTACTCCCATCTCCCCGACCAACCTGCCCCCCGCCCTAATGTCCTTCCTATATCATCGGGTCAAACTCAAAAATTTATTTAATCACTTGGAAATAATAGAATTTGCTTGTGATAGGTCAAATTACAAATATAAAATTAAAGCGAATAACAACTAATACGTTGATTAATATGTCAAAGTAAACAAAAATAAAAAATAATGGTCCAAAAATTAAGTATCAACAGAATGTTCCATACTCTCTTTTACAAACGGCAAGATAAGACTAAACAAAAGAATATGGGACATTCTTTGTCATTCACTGGCAGAGTTCTGGCTGGTTCTGGTTGACGCTCTTGATCGTAGGTGTGCCTCAATGCGATAGATAGGTACGTTTAAAATCGCGCTTACCTTATTGCAGTGAAAGGTGTATCAATAAATATACTCAATGTAAATAGTATCGTCATGTAATCTATAGTTAAGCGGCTGACATGCGAAATTTGGTAACTAGTTTAGTACACAGACATAAAACGTTACAGACCTGATTCTCCTTTTACTGTTCTGCTCTACCTATTCATTTATTTTTAGGATTTTCGCAAAATATATTTTTTTTTGTGAAATAACTACTTTATTACAAAGAGTGGTGCTACATTTTAATTTGTAATGGTTTATGTACAATAAACGTTGTATCATCTAGGTTAATGTTGTTCTGTAATCATGAAAATGAAATTCTAACCTACATAAAACTTTACATTTCTATTTCAAAATTGGTCAATATTGCGAAAAACTTGAAAAAAAAATACAGCATTCCATGCGTGTTGAAATAAAATTTTAATATGAAGAATGAAAATTACTTTGATGTACAGATTTTGAGTGTGAATCGATGCGGATTGACTTCTTTGGATGGAATTTGGGGCTTGGGTGCATTGCGAGAATTGCATGCCGCTGAAAACCGATTACATAATTTGCAACCATTGGCAGCACTTCAAAAGTTGCATACGCTTGAATTGTCTGGGTGAGATAATAAATAATAACTACTCTTTTCATATTATAGTATATTCATTCATCGTCACTCATCATTCATCAAATGGTGGAAATATTTTGTTTTATGCTTGATGTTGGGTTCTGACACAAATCACTATGAGACTAATTCTTTTATACTTTATTTCATTGCGCTGCACAGGAGCTATGTTCTGAAACACAAAAAAGCTCAAGATTCTCTGGTTGAATGAAATAAGTAGAAAACTTGAGTTATCTTCGCTGAACATTGCTGAATATGATCCATAGATAAGGAGGTTATCTATGATATCACAGCTGATCGCTAAACTTCGCGCTTCGAGTCGTTGTATTCCAATTCGAGTGACACAAAATTCAACTCTAGTTAACTCGACCTAAGCCCAACTTGAGATAACTTGAGTTGTAAATGAAGTTGATACATCACTATATAATTATTGAACATAATGCTATTCACTGCCGACTCAAACTGTTTGAGTCGGCAGTGAATAGCATTATGTTCAATAATTGTATTTTTCCAGGAATCCCATAGAAGAATCAAGTCGTTTATGGACTTTGGGCGTGTGCAGTTCTCTGCGTCGGCTGACGTTACGGGGAACTCCGGTGTTCGATTCTATACAATATCGTTCACGAATCGCAAACGCATTACCAATGTTGATATTTTTAGATGATCTACCGGTGCATGCAGAAAATGGTAGGTACTTATTTATCTTGCTATACTTACTGTGACAGGGTGCAAGATTCATATATACGTAGATATAAAAAAAATGTTCCATTCAAAAATACATTTTACGAAAAATTACTTTACATAATGAAATATTTGACAATATAAATACACACAAATGTAATAAATGAAAATGAATCTTGCAGTATGTACTTATCTAATTAAATACATTAGCACAGTACACCGCGGACACTCCGCCAAAATTCCATACAAATGCTTAATTTGGTCTCTATTACACAGCCATCAATCACTAATTGATTGACGTGCACCTGTGTGCGTAGCACGTAGAAAATACCAACTGTCGCCCATAAGTGGGGAGATGTTGGGTGAGGCGGGGAAATCGGGTCGTCGAAGTGTCCATACTATACATAGTATTATTACATATTCTCTGACAGTAAATAGATACAAAGTGACTTCCTACTACATTACGATAGTAGATACCCGAATAACTCTAGCAGCATATTAGAATTCCATTGTTTACCAAAAAATACCTATTCTATAGTTCGTCTGCGTGTAGATGTTAACGAAAGATTACATTTAAATGTTAATGAGATGAAATAAACTATTTCTTCGGAATAGAAATAGAATAGTTCTAAATTCTGCTACACCAAAAGAGAATACGATTTGTCGCATTGACTTAGGCTCCATTGCTTGTTTATTCCATATCTTTTTTCATAGCATTCCATTCATCATTAAGTCAACACGTGCCATATAAGTCATAGCTATAATAAAAATAGCAGTTAGTGAAAAAAAAAAAAAAAGAGTAGCCCCCTTCTTCATAAACGTATATAGATACGTTTTAGCTATAGAATGCTTTGTCTTTGTCAGTTGCATTGTCAAATGCGCAGGATAGAAAGAGATAAAGGAGAGATTAGCAACACTTTAGCTAAAATACGTTTATGATAAAGAGGGTAAGTACAAAATTGTGCATTTTAAATTTCGTTAACGATACGCATCGTTACTTTCTTTTCATACTGCCTGTTATAATGTTATATTCTCTGGCTTAATGTTGATAAGTAGGATCAAGCTTCATGAACGTTAAAGAATTTGAAAATTTGAAAATTCTGAAGCAAATACCTACGTATTCCACCTAATCTATTTTATTAAATAATTTTGTATCACATTTAAGTTACCTGTCCTATAAATTTTGCATTTTATACACGAAAAACAATGTTTTTTTTTATGTCAAAGGATGGACAGACTAGCAGACGGGCTATCTGATGGAAAGTGGTTACCGCCGTCTATGAACATTTGCAACATCAGGGGAGTTCCAATGCGCTGCCAGCCCTGAAGGACTCTTTTGACGCCTGTTTTGAAGAACCCCTTAATAATTTGTATGAATAAGAACGTATATTTACAAAATTGCATTAAAAAACAGAAGTCTCTAATTTCCTACTTTATATTTTACTAGCTGTTGCCCACGGCTTCGCCCGCGTGGATGTCGTTTGAAAAGTAGCCTGTTCTTTCGTCAAGTAGATGTTCTTTCTCAAAGTCAACTCTATCTCTGTACCGATTTCATTAAAATCGGTTCAGCCGTTTGGACCTGAAAAGGTAACAGACAGACAGACTGAGTTACTTTTACATTTATAATATTAGTAGCGATAAAGTAACTAAGTATATGACTACGAATAGAAGTGCAATGACGTAATAATGTAGGTATAATTATTAACTTGACGCGCATAGTGCGATTGTTGTTAGAACAATTCAATGATAGCAATTCATGCAACATGTAACATACGATTGCTTGCCCTTGGAGGGCCACGACTTCTAGGCTCTTGAAGGACTACCAATCGTTTGAATATTGTATACATACATTATATGTACACGTACCTACGATATGCTAGTTAAGTAATAAGATACCATTGACAATCTTCCCGAGTTTCCGATTTCAAAAATCCGGAAGAAAACAAAAATGGAATCTCTTTCTTTTCGGTATAAAAAAAGAAACAGAAGCACCATAATAATATGAAACATTGTAGAGACGGTAAAAAACGCACGGATTCCCGATGTCTCTGCATAGACTTAGAAATTCGAGCCTGTTAGTGTGGCCTGGGTCATTAACGATACGACCGGCGCATCTTTGTAAGGAGTCTCAAGCGCACCACGCTGGTATTTGGAGGCTCCCCTCACACTGATGAGAGCAGTACCTATACCAGATAGGGGGCGCAAATCTGTAGTAGCTGTCCCGATGTGCCCGAGGCAGTACCTCGTTTTGTTAAGCTTTTTGAATGTCAAAAGAAATGCCATGTTAACGCAATTGACCTCCGTTATTAGAACTCTACCACCAGTAAATGTACACATAATACTCAACTACCACATATACCCACCCTCTGCTACTGAATAAGTATGTATCTTCACGCCAGGTCCCTAACGGGGTAGGCAGAGAGTGTAGAGCGCCAGATATCCCGGTCCTGACACATCTCTTGTGCCTCGTCTACCTTCATCGTTCTCTTCATACATGCACGCCGATTCCTAAGTCCGGTCACTGAATAAGTGACTACACTTTTTCGCTATAAAGGTTATCTGTCGATCAACTGCTGTCGATGAAGGTTCATCTAGCGATAGACCGAATTTTTAAACTTTTTTACCATGTTTCCTTCGTAGCTTTATCTTTTACCTGGTGTAGGTTGTTACTGTAAAATATTTATTTAAGTGAAACAATATCGTTTATTTTTAGATGAATCTATAGAGGAATTTATAAATGATGACAACTCTTCTGGTTCAGACTCCGAAATTGAGTTGGAAGTTACGAAAGGATTATCAGATTCTATACCAGCTGAATCTCAAGCTGAACCATCGTGTTCCACTGAGGTAATAATGTCATACATCATCATCGTCCTAATCATTTCAGCCGAAAGATGTTCTCTGCTGGACTAAAGACTCCCCCCAAAAAAACTCTATTGCATTGTAATCGTCAAGCCTGCATGCGGGGCGATCACAGTGACGGTATTTTTATAACGAAGCTGCTGCTTATCCTGCGTTATTGTAGGTAAAACAACCGCCCGAGGGTGCTGTTGAATCCACCAAACATAGCTAACAACTATCTCGACAACCTAGGTTTTCGATAAAAAAGACTGCACTCTAAAAAAGACTGCACTTTTTACTGGTGGTAGAGCTCCAGTGATGGAGCTCGCGGGCTTAGGCACCACCGCATTACCTTGCCGCTAAATGGTAGTGTTCAGCACTATCGTGTTCCGGTCAGGTGGTAATGTACAGCTCTGTAATTTCCGGCACAGAGGCATAACACCTTAGGCCTCAGGAATGGTAACGCATCTGCATTTTGACGTTGGTCTTTGCGTGGGTGTCTATAGGTTGCAGTCATCACTTAACATCAATGTGAACTGCATGCTTGTTTGCCACTTCCAATACATAAAAAAACTCTAATCGGTTCACGCGTTTGGAACCTATGATACCACGTACACTGATACACAAGTCAAACTTATAACTTAATTTCTGGAAAAATAAGGGTTTTTCTGTCGTGTGGTGAAAACCAGAGATTTCAATTTGGACGCTGTGCCACTCCTGAATCTTGTGACTCTGAGCCGGAAATCGTTATGAGCTATTACCGGAATGTATAACGGAAATGTACTCGTATCTGCATAATTTTAATTACTTGATTGGAACACACCGCTGAAGTCCGCTGAAAGCACCTTTTAGCGGCACGTAAAATCATGCGGTGGTACTAGCGCCGTCGAGCTCTGTCACCCGAGCTCTATCATCAGTATATAAAATGTTTGTTAACTTCTATGTTTGTTGACTTTGCACGGACTTTTGCAGATTTGTAAATCGGGTTCAGAATACGTAGACGTGAAGTGTCTACGGGCTCTGCGTCGTCGCCCCGCCACTACGGACTGTAGCGGGCCTCGTCCTGACAGACCTCGCCTCAAGCCAAGACCACGGACAGCTCTCGAGCGTCATATAGATACTCCCACCAGGCTGCAAATAATGAATACGCTTTTAGGTAGTGTGAAATTCGAATATATTATTCTTATATTGCTTATCAAGAAATATTGCACATCGAGCCTATGAAAGTAGCAATCGGCTAGATTCGACTTTGTAGAGCGTTATCTCTGCAACACACTGCCTACGTAAGCACTGATAGTACGGTATTGGTCATGATAAATGACAATGACAAAAAATGGTATCGTATGCAGGAAAGAGCTTGAAAGTAAGTTAAACGCGGTCGAGATGAGATCTTTGCGCATGATCTGCGGTGTATCACTCACCGATCGCGTTCGTAATGAAGATGTAAGAAAGAGGCTTTGTGTGAATGATAGTATCAGTGTAAAAATGAAAAAAGGCATGCTCTGATGGTTTGGGCATATAGAAAGAATGTCGAATGAGCGAATGACTAAACAGATATACAATGCGAATTTGGATGGTTGCAGAGGCCCAGGAAGACCAAGACTGACCTACCATGACCAAATAGGTCGAATTCTGTCTGATGGTGGGGTCAAAAGTCTTAGGAATCGGCGTGCATGTATGAAGAGAATGATGAAGGTAGACTAGGCACGAGAGGTATGTCAGGACCGGGATATCTGGCGCTCTACACTCTCTGCCTACCTGGCGTGAAGATACATACATACATACATACAAAAAATGGTGGACAAATGTCAAATTGGTTAGGTGCGTAAGAGATATTGCTCTACAGACCCGAATTAGCCGACTTCGGCTACTTATACTACCTAAGGACGATAAGCAATATTTCTTGTTGGATACTGTACATTGTTTTGTTTATTTTTAGTGCTTAGACAGAATCTTCCATGAGAGCTTAAACGCGGCTGTATATATATACAAATTTTTCTCATGAACCACTCTATCTATTGCTGAAAACCTTGTGGAAATCCTTCTTTAGAGTTTTTCGCGTATGTTTTTACTATAGGTAACTTATTTACAGATAGATGAAGCGATGTGATTGTGACTCTATGTCCTTGAGCTCGATGTGAATCTTTCATTTGCATTCTATTTTCGGATTTCAGTCACGTTTTCAACCGACGAAAAGCAAAACAAGAGGTTATCAATTCGACGTGTATATTTTTTTATATTACTACGACCACGCATATTTTTTTACTGGGTGGTCTGGTTTTTAGGGTTCCGTAGTAAACAAGGAACCCTTATAGTTTCGCCATGTCCGTCTGTCTGTCTGTCCGTCCGCGGTTTAGCGCAATAACTATTGATACTAGAGACATGAAATTTGGCACAAATATACACCTTAAGCACGCCGACAAAGTGGTAGAATAAAAACATGAGATTTTTTTTTATTTAGGGCGTTACATGAAGGGCAGGTACTCCTACATGTAAGGCGCAAATATTTTTTATTTTTCGTTTTCTATAGTGTGGGATATTGTTGGATAGGCCTTATAAAAATGTTAGGTTAGGTTAGGTTAACCTATCATTTTCGAACATTTTAGGGGTGTACTAATATTATTTTTCGATTTAGTTAACTGTTTGTGACTTATTAAGCTTTAAAGTGCCAATTTATGTTAGAGTCAAGTGTCCCTCCCACATCTACCAACTAAACGGTTATTGTTAGAAATTCAAACGATACGGCAATAGTAGCTTCATTATAATTAAATTAAAAGGAAAGCTATCACACTTAAAAGTATGGCCCCGTAATAACTTTCACAGAGACATAACAACTTAATAACTAAGGTCTCATTGGTGGCAATTTTGACCTCTGGTCTTTGTATTAGTCTTCGCTTAACATCAATGTAAACTGCATGCTTGTTTGCCACCTTCATTACATAGGTATATTATAAAAAAGATTGACGAATCTATTAAATTCTTATCGATATACTTTTGTCCTGGCAATACTTTTTATTGAGTAATCCGATTTTTAATGGTAACCTTGAAGTCATTTCCATTTTTTTGTTGAAAAGTAAAATTCAGGACCGTGAGTTATAATCATGGCAGATGGACAGCAGCGTCCTACGATAAAATACTGCTAATTCGTATGCCAGGCATAGCGATTATGGCAAATACCCTCAGATGTTGAACAACTGTAAGTAACCATCTTCGGGGGGAGTTTGTCCAGCAGTTTTTCGGCTGTAATGATTGATTGATTGAACGAATTATCGCAATATTTCGTAAACAAATATCGTATTTGGCGATATGTAATTTAAAAACCGTAAGTATTTAGTAACTAAAGTGAAATGCATTGTCTGTTATAAGATGACGAATGGCGATGCAGTGGTAGCAAGCTCACATCTTGCGACCCGGTGTGTGGTAACCTGACGCGGGCATTGCGCCGACCACCGAAAGGTAAGACGTTAGGTACACTTGTAAGTAAAATTTTCAGAAGTGATTTCATACTTATGGCTGCAAAACGTACCTACAACGGTAATATAACGTCATCCGTTGTAGCTGATATACCTAATTATAGAGAATCAAAGTTGTTGAATATTATCCTTCAAAATGCTCGTCGTTTTGGTTGAGATTATTTTAACTATTGCGTAGGTACTATACTACTGATGACTTGACTACAATTAAATTGTCTTTAAATCTCACTAGGTATAAATTTCACTAAAATTTAAACAAATTTAGCGTTTACATTTTTTCTGTTCTGTTGGCACCTACCTAGCAAAAAATAATGTTTTTAATTAAATTTAAGCATAATAAATTTGACTTCTGATCATATGCATTGTGATGTGACCTTGTAATTAATTACCATACGTCCGGGCGTGGACGGCGTGGTTTGACAACGCAAGGTATAAAATATAAAAGTATAAAAAAGTCTATTGTTAAGATTTGTTTTGTACCTTTACATTCATTAGGTATACCTACCTATTTATAGGTAGGTTTACCTTTTTGGGAAGCGCGCATGACCCCGCTGCTGGTGTAAATTGCAAGCGATCTCAAGGTGTGTGATGGGTGACCGCTAATGGCAAATTCAAATGCGCGTTTATGTGCTTCGGAGGGCACGTTAAGCCGTCGGTCCCGGTTGCTATCGAGAGGTAGAAATTGTTAATCCTTGTCGGAGGCCTTATGGGCGGTTTGAAATTTGAAATACATCCGATAGCGGATTGGCCACTAACCCGTACCTCCACCAAACTCGCATTGGAGCAGCGTGGTGGAGTAAGCTCCAGGCCTCCCCCAATAAGGGGAGAGACTCGTGACCAGCAGTGGGACGTATCAAGGGTTGCCATTTTTATTATTATTATACCTGTTTGATTAGATTTACATTGAAATCTTATGGAGTAAATTTTATTAAACTCACCTACTGACCTCTTGAATTCATTCACATGCATTATCATGATATTATTTAAAACAGGGTCAACATATTATACCTACACATTTCGTAGTTAATTTCTACATTTCAGTCATTTTTTTATTGAACGTTAATTCTTTAAGGTCATTTCTTTAAAAAAGTTTTTTTTAAGTAGGTATGTTATGAATTTGCAAATTTACAAAGTTATGTTTGAAACGACAGTGCCGCCAGAGTTGGAGATGGTTGAGAAGACAATGGACGAAGCATGCCGGGCGCTCGCAGCTGAAATACCAAAGGTTCCATGCTTGGAAGACTGGGCGAAGTTCAAACTGGAAACTGGGTACGTGGTAAGAAGAATCCGGTAGACTTGTTTGGGTGCAAGAGTTGGTCTTTTATCATCATCATTTCAGCCAAAAGAAGTCCGCAGCTGGACAAAAGCTTCTACATAAGGCACACTTGACATGCGGGTTGGCGATCGCAGTAGCGGTTGTTTTATCGTGAGACGTTGCTACCCACCCAAAGTTATTGTATTTACTCTAGCCCTATTGTAATAGTATAGCCGCCCTATTTCGGTTGACTGAATCACTAGAGGAAGAATTCTCCTACTGGAGTCGTCACGCCAGTATGTTTTAAATTTTTATAAAATACTCAATTCTAATTTATGCTTTCTGAACTGGCCAACCACGGCGTGATACCATTTTTAGGATTCCGTAGTTTATGATGGTCTTGATAGCTTATAACGTATTTTGAGAAGGTTTGAGATTACCTACGTGTTTTCGCTGATATTAAAATACTGCACTTCGTATATGGAAGGACATACCAATTCGTACCTTTAGAACTGAAGTGGCTTAACTCAAAAAATTAAGAAATAACGGTATAATTTACTTTATAGAAGAAAAAGAAAAAAAATTGGGTCTCTGCCCCTAGTACAAAACATATGAAGGCCCTAAAATACATGGTGTGTCTCTCTCTATGTGTCAACTGGACCTCTGCTACTAGTCCAAAAAATGGAAGTCCTTAAAATAGATGTTGCGGAACCTGTACTTACTTAGACTGTTCATTACGATCTGACTGTTACACGGCTGATATCTAGTGTAACGGCAGATACATCGCATAATTTGGAAGTGATTAGGTATGTTCCCAAGTTCCGCCATTGAAGCTCAACAACTAATGAGCCATCCTGATGCACTGATTTTTTTTTTAATTAGGGCTTCTAATACCAGTATTGGCCATACACCGGAATACCAGTATTGGAAACCTTAATTTTCAGGTCTAATTAGAAAGTCTTGCCTTCGGCCTATTCATTAGAAGCGTCCTGTATTACATAAGGAGATAACCCCGAGTGGCGTGACTAATGACGTACGCTGACATTTACGTCTGTTTGCATACGTTACCAATGAGCTATTTTTTTGTGTTGTCACTGAATTTTTTTCTTCGTTGTTATTCGATATTGTACCTACTGAAGGATAGTCGTAATTATAACATTTTAGACTAAATGCAATTATTCTGAAAAGAAATCATGTTGACAATATTTTGTATTTATCTCGAAGTCAGAGTTTCCCAGTTTTCTGGTCAGTTCAGTAGTCTTTTCAGTTTACTAAGTCTGAGGACTCGCTGAGGAGCTGATTCCTTCATTGCATATTCGTATCATGTAGGAAAATGTCAGTCATGTGTTGCCTCTGTAAATTCTGTGATAGTATGTATATATTATAGAACTGTTTAACGGGAACACGATGGTGCTATATACTAGCACTTGGCTTTAAAGATTAGGTAATGCGGTGGTACATATGGTGCTCTCGAGCTTCGACACTGGGACTCTACCACTAGTAAAATGTTATAAATACATTGCTCGCCAAATTATAGACATGGTCGATCAATTGAGTGAAATTGTCTAAATGCCTCGGTAGCCTAGTGGTAGCAGGCCACTACTATTACGCTGAGGTCCTGGGTTCGATTCCCGGGTAGGAGGTTATCAGAGATAATGGTGAAAAAGCCTTTATCTCTGGTTCTATTGGGATTTTTCCATTTTCTGAAAATTTCCCAGTACCTCAAAGTTTGGTAATGTGCCCGGAGATGTCAACAGGCTCGCCACCTGTTACATGGGCCAAAACGTAACCGGCGAATCGTGGGTGTTTGCATGTATGCTTGAATGCATGCATTTACCTCTCCCTACCCCTTCGGGGATTACAGGCGTGAAGTTACGTTTTAGGTATTAGAGGTAACAAGAAATCTGACAAGCTGGCCAAATTAGCTATATTTAACAAAAGGTAATGATTAGCCAATTAATTATTACACGGAACATTTAGTAACATGCGACGAAATATGACATAACACTTTTTAGAAGAGTATTTTCATGAGCGTAGTCGAAAAACAGGTACATGGTACAGTACAATCTAATGTCAGCCTCCTCGGATACCCTGGTTTATGACATAAATATGCTATCTACTAGTAAGGAATGTAATTATTGCTCACAGATTACGACCCGGTCACTACCACTGTGGAAAATTCCAATTTGTAATGAAATTGTCAGTCCCAAAATTTTGGGTAAAATGAGGCTGTCATTAGGAAAAGGCCCCTAAAAAGTAAATTCAATTCTTATCTAGAAACCTGGAAATGTTATTACCCAGTTTCCCAGAGTCTATATTATCGAGGCCACGGAATAAAATGAATAATTATGAATAATTGTGATGTGTATATCTTGGCAGCACGGATTATTTAAACCTTTGTAAGGCTTCTTTGGGGTCATGGAATCAACATTTAATAGGTTGGGGAAAAAGTCTTTTCGCATTATAGTATGTATGAACTTGTAATCAAATCTCTTTGGCTGTAGTATTTGTATCTGGCTGGTTTTGGTATCATTGAAAGTTAAAATTTTAAAGAACGTAATTCCAAATTCAAATTAGGCAAATGTGTGATTTTCATTTGTTTTTCGTACTGTCAAGATGAGTGAATCTAATGAAAAAATTCGATACATTTTAAAATTTTACTACAAAAAAGGTAAAAATACAACGCAAGCCGCAAAAAAAAATTGCGATGTTTATGGACTTAGTGTAGTGTCTGTGAGAGTAGCACAAATTTGGTTTAAGCGTTTTCAATCCGGAAATTTTGATGTCAAAGATGCACCTTGCTCTGGTCGCCCTATTACGGATAAAATGGATGCCATTTTTGAAAAAGTGGAGCAAGATCGACATATTAGTAGTTACGACGTAGCTGGAGAACTGAGAATTGATCACAAAACAGTTTCGGCGCATTTGAAAAAAGCTGGGTACAAAAAAAAGCTCGATATTTGGGTACCTCACGAGCTCACTGAAAGAAACCTAATGAACCGTGTACTCATTTGTGATTCTTTATTACGACGTAATGAAACCGAATCATTTTTGAAGAAGCTGATAACTGGTGATGAAAAGTGGATCACGTACGACAAGAACGTGCGAAAAAGGTTGTGGTCAAAGGCCGGTCAGGCTTCACAGACTGTGGCGAAACCCGGGTTAACTCGCAATAAGGTGATGTTGTGTGTGTGGTGGGATTGGAAGGGCATTATTCATTATGAGCTATTACCACCAGGCAGAACTATCGATTCTGAACTCTACTGCGAACAACTGATGAGATTAAAGCAAGAAGTTGAGAGAAAGCGGCCGGAATTGATCAACAGGGGTGTGGTGTTTCATCATGATAACGCTAGACCTCACACATCTATAGCCACTCAGCAAAAATTAAGAGAGTTTGGCTGGGAGGTGTTAATGCATCCGCCGTATAGTCCTGACCTTGCACCTTCAGATTTCCACCTGTTTCGGTCTCTTCAGAATTCTTTATGCAATGTTAGGTTAACATCACGAGAGGACTGCCAAATCCACTTGTCGCGGTATTTTGATGAGAAGTCCCAAAATTTTTATAGCAATGGGATCATGTCCCTACCTACAAGATGGCAAAAGGTTATCGAACAAAATGGTACATACATACTTTAGTTAAATTTAAATAAACTATATTAAAAAATGTCTTAAATTATCTTAAAAAATGCGAAGAAACTTTTTTCCCCAACCTAATATATATATTTATATAGGCTCTATTGAGAATTTCGATATAATTTGCACCAATGGGTAATGCAGACAAAAAGCGGCTCTAAAGAATACATAGAACTTTTGCAGTTAAATGATTAATAGGCAAATTTTGGGCTCGTGAAATTGTATTACGGGGACTAACGGCCAAATACTCAAGCGTCACTTAAATCTAAGTGGGACTTTTAATTCTTCTCTCTTTATAAAACACGTCCAAACGATAGAGATAGCGCACATTTGAGCGTTTCTTAAAATTGAGTGACGTTTGAGTATGATGATGAGTATTCGGCCATAACACCCATATTCTAAGACATTACTTGAAACATTGCTTTTTTTTTTTTTTTTTTTTTTTATGTAATGGAAGTGGTAAACAAGCATGCAGTTCACGTTGATGTTAAGTGAGGACTGCAGCCTATAGACACCCACACAAAGACTAAGGTCAAAATGCAGATGCGTTACCACTCCTGAGGCCTAAGGTGTTACGCCTCTGTGCCGGAAATTACAGGGCCGTACATTACCACCTGACCGGAACACGATAGTGCTGAACACTACCATTTAGCGGCAAGTATATTAGGTAATGCGGTGGTGCCTACGCCCGCGAGCTCCGTCACTGGAGCTCTACCACCAGTAAAAAGACTTTCGGCTTGACTCACACTCAGCTTATGATACTTTATGAGGACGCCTTGAAATCCATATTCTAAGTTATATTTTGACAGTAACTCATGTGTACGGATTATCTTATAGATAATTCACAAAGTCTTAAAAATCCATTTTTATAGAAAAATGTGGTATTTTTCTACAGTTCCGACGCGAAAAACTTATTGATCATAAGAATATGGCGTAAATGTAAATACTCCTCGAAACTTCAAGATAGGTCGTGCGGTACCTTGGAGTTTGACAATTGCTTTCTTACCTCAAACAGAGGCAGAATGTCGAGTTGACGTTATTAGTTACAACTAAGAATATCAATTCCATTCAGTAAGGTTGAGTTAAGGTCTAGATTACGACTTAGAATATGGGTGTAAGTGGAGGTGCTATGGGGTGAGATCCGGCATCTGCCTCCTACATCTCAAATGATTGAATCCTAGATATTTGAAGGCAAGCAGCCAACCTGATGCTCGGCGTGAAGCAACACATGCGTGAAATGTTCAGAATGAATTCAGAAACCTGCTTAAATTTATTTATTGTGTTCCATGTTTCAACAGGTGAAATATGAAAGCGCCGTGATGCCATGAATATGTCATGGTCTGTATTGTAAAGAGTAGGTAGATACAAGTTCATCGCACGTATAGGACTAATTTATCTCATTTTCGTGTACAGTTAGCTGTGTGTGTGATATATGATTATGTCATTGAAGAGAAAGTTTTTTTTTTTTTTTTTTTTTATGTAATAAAAGTGGCAAACAAGCATGCAGTTCACATTGATGTTAAGTGATGACTGCAGCCTATAGACAACCACACAATGACCAGAGGTCAAAATGCAGATGCGCTGCCACTCTTGAGACATTAGGTGTTATGCCTCTGTGCCGGAAATTACAGGGCCGTACATTACCACCTGACCGGAACACGATAGTGATGAACACTACCATTTAGCGGCAAGTATATTAGGTAATGCGGTGGTGCCTACGCCCGCGAGCTCCGTCACTGCAGCTCTACCACCAGTAAATGTTTAACCAGTAATAGTTACCAAAATAATATTTATGATTTTGAACTATCAGTGGGTACTTATTAGGAATTGCATCATAGCAAAAGATACTAACAATATTATTAATTGAATCTATTAAATTTATTTAATGTATTTTACATTGATGTTAATTAATACATTTTATTTGTAGGTACGTATTAAAACGTATATTTATGTAGGTCAAAAGTCTATATACTTAACATATAATGAACAAAATGCTGTACAACTTAATTCCCTTGAACCGTATCGACAGTATCGAACAAGATATATTGCATATCGACTTTAGGAAGGAAACTTCAGCTTATTTCGGGTCTGTAGAGCGTTATCTCTTTCGCACCTTACCTATGTGTGACGATTATCGACCATTTTGATTTTTGATCAAGTCTTGAGTTTCGATAAATACCGGTCTATCATTGCTAACGTAGGCAGTGTGCAACAGAGATAACGCTCTACGAAGTCGAAACCCGTGGTAAAAACTAGCTGATTGTCTGTTTCGTTGCTTTGATGTGCGATATTTATTGCTGGCTACTGTACCTACCTACTTTCATTAAATTATTATTAATTGTTGTATGTGATTGACAATAGAAGGTTGGTCTACCAATTCCAACATTTACTATATTATATTATGCATTCCTATAAATATTTAGGATTTTTGTCTGTACTTATTTAGAATATTTACCTAAGGTTATCTCTTTCTCATACTGACAAAGTGCGGTAATCTTCGGATGCCTTTGCTTTTTTACCCCACCGCCAACCAGCAGCGGTAGAATTTTCTTCTACTTCTACTCGAAGATAATTCTTTCACTTCAGTCAACCGAACAATGGCGGTCAAACATTTGCAATGGGGCGATAGTAAGTGTAATAACGCAAGATAGGCAGCAGCGTCTTACTCGTATGACAAAACTTCCGCCACTGCAATCGCCAGTTCTCATGCCAAGCGTGGCGATAATGGCATATCCCTCCTTATGGGTAGGCTTTGGTTAAGTAGTGGACATCTTCCGTCTGACATGATGAAAGACGAAATACCTATAAAGGTATTCTTTGTCTAATAATATGGGTGAAGTTACTGTCGGTTTTGAATATTTGCGACGCTAGTCTTTAAGAACCGTTTAACATAGAGCTGAACGATCTCTTCGAAAGTTCAGCATAATAGTCTATCTTTAAAAAATAATATAAAGCCGGGGCAGCAGATTGAATGATTCAGCAGAATATTCGCCATTATTGCATATTCTCTGCCATTGTAGAGTTGATAGAGCATGTAGAGCAGTGCCGGATTAGCCATATGCTATATGGCAGCAAATGCTACGGGCCCCGCGTCTTGGAGGGCCCCGCGCCTGTGTCCAAAAAATTACAAATATGTAATACACCTTAGCTATTCTCAAAGTGAGCGTGAGCCACACTGTAATTATAAAGGTATATTATTATGTTGCAAGTTGGCAATATCACAATACTTACAGGGGGAATCCCCTAATATTGTTTTCATAAATGTTGTGTTTAATTTACATCCTAAATTTCAGTAGGCAATGTAACTCTAGGGCTTCATGGTCACATTTGCTGTAAGCTTCCAAAGGTCCACTGGTCGCTGGGAATCATGAAAGATTTCTTGCTTACGTAGGGATATGTCGTTTTTTTTTGCTTGCGCTTTCTTTTTGATGTGGCATGGTGGGGGACCCCTTATTTTACCTAATGACCTTTTTTTTTTGCTCTTGCGTCAGACTACTGGGCCTTACTACTTGGGCAAAGTAACTGCCTCCAAGTTAAATATTGATTAATTATAAGACATAAAACTTTTTCAATGTAAGGTAGGTTTCACAGGTTTCACTCTCTAATGTGACCCCGAAATTGAACTTCGTTTGATAGCAATGGTAAATCATTATACAAGCATTTTGTTGATTACGACATTACTTTTGATGGATACGTTGAATTTAATTTATACATATGAGCAAATGGATAATTTTAATTTGTAATGAGTTAAATTCGATGGTAATATAACATTTTTCAGCGAATATAAATCCATGAAGCGCGCATGGCCCCGCGGCTGGTGTAGATCATGAGCGATCTACTTGGTGAAGTACTACGGGCGCGTGGGTCGGGTGTGTAATGGGTGACCGCTATTAGCAAATAAAAAAATGCGCGTATCCGTGCTTCGGAGGGCACGTTAAGTCGTCGGTCCCGATTGCTATCGATAGATAGCAGTCGTTAAACCTTGTCGGAGGCTTTCGACATTCGTGCCCATCAGCGGAACGTATAATGGGTTGCCATTATTATTATTATTATCAATCCATGCCCAGTTAACATATTTTTTTTTACAGAATTGACATAGAGTTGGATTTTAACGAACGACCTCAAGGTGCTGATCCCACTAAAGTGATGGACCGTTTGGAACGAATCGAGAAGGAAACAAGGGAACGATTACAAGAAAATAAAGACTCATTAGACCAAGGGAATTATTTACCCTGTAGTTCTATGAGATTTTTTGATGATCCTTTGAGTAGGATTGGTGAAAATGATGTGTGGACGGATATGAATTTAACAGTGATAGCTAACGCAAATGATTCTGAAATTGAAAACTATAACTCTATTGATAAAGAAGATTTGGCTAATGATACATCAGAATAAATTCTATTCTAAATATATTTGTAAAATATTTTAAGTAGCAGATTCAGATGATAATGTATTTGACTACCTTGATGAGTGGCTTTATACCAAAATACCTACGTACAAGTTTGGGTGTATTATATATACATTTTACATTTACATTTTTTTTCTTATAGGTACTTATTGTTACCGTTTTTGATGTCAGAATTTTGATTTATGGCCGATAAATAAATAAAATTATGTAGTACGGTAAAGGTATTAATTTGAAAATCTATAATTGAAATCTCTTCACTCTGAACTGTAATTTTAAATTTCCATTCCGAAGAGTTAAAACTATTTTGAAAATATTCTAATATTTCAAAACTCTCCGGACCTCTTTGGTTACTTTATCCATAGCAAAAAAAAGCATGCACTCCATGTTTAGTCTCAGTCGTTTGTTGCTTTATCCAAGCTGTATCAGTTACCACATTTTCTAAAGATATATGTTTTATTTTCCATATGTTTTCTTATTTCAATTTTCTTAATTTTTATTGTCTAACTACGTATTTACTATTTAGTTTAAAACAGGAACAGTTTGTTTGAAGTTTTATATTTTTAAAAGTAATGGTTGATGATATGTTGAATGGCTGTATAAAATTGAAAACATGATTTAATTTGTATTTCTCATATAAATATCACTATCTTAATATAGGTTTTACTTAACGAGTCTAATTTATTAACCGACTTCAAAAAGGAGGAGGTTCTCAATTCGCCTGTATGTTATTTTTCTCTATGTAATGGGTACCAACAGATTGTATATTGTAAGAATACGATCCTGGAGTTACTCAATTAGTCCTGACTAGCCATGGTAATAGCACAGTCTAAAGAAAACGAACGTGTTAATTACCTACAATAATCCAACGAACGTGTAATGTCAGAGCAATCGTGAGGGGCGCGCGACGCGAGGGACGGAGGGGGCGGTACCAAGTAGCCCATACAAAATCTGTCATCTACTTGGGACTTAGCGTTAAGGGGTGCGAGATTTAAAATTTCTTTTACTAAGTTTTTGGAAAGATGATGTTGAAAAATTTGATGTCAACTTAACTTTTAATATTTTATTCTAATTTTCATTTATTATTATTGTCTGTTATATTTTACACTTTATGTACGTACTTACTTCACTTAAAACGAAAAAATCTTTACAGAAAACTCTAAACATTTTTTTGTCTACTTGTATGTATTTCATATTCGGGTTATATTGGACGGAGTTAAAAAGGTATGGTTGAGTATTAGGATCGGTAGGTACATTATAATTGTTAGAATTCTGGCGTACTGATAGACCGCCAACTGGAATACTGGTAGATTGATGATAGACTGGTAAATTGTTGATAGGTTGAGATATTTATAGTTTGATAGATTTTTCCATTTTCTGGAGGCTTCCCAGTACCTCAAAGTTTGGTAAAGTGCCCGGAGATGTCAACAGGCTTGCCGCCTGTTACATGGGCCAAAATGTGACCGGCGAATCTAGGATGTATGCATGAATCCAATTTACCTCTCCCTACCCCTTAGGGGATTACAGGCGTGATGTTTTTAGGATTTTTATATAATATATGTTCAACGTAAACTGACGCGTTACAAACAACGTAAATATAAACCAAAAACGTGACAACCTTAATGATTTTTCGTTTTGATGGGTGAAGGCGGCATATCGCAAAACTTCAAAGGCGATAAACTATTGTATGTACTTATGCTGTGGAAATAGTGTAAGTGGTGTTTAACAATGTCTCGTCAATGAATACGAAGATATCCCAGTTATCGATTCTTAGCGCTTCCTCTAAAATGTGCTATCTATCCGTTTTCAAATATTTTTATCTCTTATTATAACATAAAAAATATTTAAATAAAAAAAATAATTACTTAATTAAATTACGTGTTAGTATTTATTATCTAATTTAAATTCAAATAAATATAAAAATAGTAAGTCGCATTATTTGCTTTCGCGCGTTTTGTTTGGCGTCTGCCGCTGTTACTTTGTAATTTGAATATCAAATGCCCAGCCAATAGGGAGATGAATTCGCGCGCAGAGGGTTCCGTACAATTCAAAAATTTGCTTTATTAAGTACCTACTTTAGGTATTCTTATAGGTTCTTCGGTAAAGTGTAAGAAGAGAACTATTTTCTGTTTGTCTTAAAACTTAGGCTCTGTAGTTTCCAAGATAATTATAATTAATGTAAGTGTTGTTTTTTTTCCACAATAACATCGAGGTACCTACTGACTCCACAAAACACAACCGTGGCCGTGTCGGTTCGCCTTCAGGAATAGATCTCAAAACCTATCCAACTGCAGCGAGGTGTGAGACAGGGAGATGTCATATCTCCGTAACTGTTTACCACTGCATTGTAAATGTCCATTCCAGTCCAGAAACTCAGACGAGTTTCTGGACTGGAATGGACTCGGCATCAGCATTAAGGGCGAGGACATCTCCCATCTCAGATTTGCGGATAATATTATAGTCATGGCTGAGACCTTAGCAGACCTTAGTATAATTGCCCCATGTTGCAGTTTTCATTGGAGTGGGAATTATAATTAGAAAAATTGTTTATGTTTGATTACTTTTTTATTACTATCACACTACAGACGCTCGTAAATAAATCCCTTTATATCCAATCATACAAAACGGACGGGACGGGAGGAGTTTTATTTTACAACTGTGTAAAACTCTAAGGTTAATTGCATTATTAGATCTTTCTGGAATATTAGCATTAAAATCAGCATAATCGTTGCTGATGCTGATATTGAAGTCAGTGCTGATTATTTGCTAATGCTGATATTCGCAACAAACGTGGTATCTACCTACTTACCAATCTATACTAATATTATAAAGAGGACACATTTGTGTGTTTGTATGTATGTTTGTATGTATTTTTACACAAAAACTACTGAATCCATTTATTTATTTTTTTACCTAGAGAAAGCTGCATCTTTTCTTAGTGACAAAGACTATATAGGTACAGTCATTGCACCCATGCGAAGCCGGGGCGACTAGTTTTGTTATAAAATAGTTGTTATATTGTTGTGTATTAAATATTCCTAAAGGAAATATACGCATTTTGTTTGTTATTCCTATTTTTTATTTTTTCTCCTTTCTTCAGAAATAAACCGGCTACGTTGGATTCGAGACTATTGCGCACTATTGTAATAAAGACGAACTGGATTGAGGAACTTTGTTGTTTGGTCAGTGGCATATTACATATTCTCTGTCAGTGGTCTGTATATTTAATTTATCTTTATTAAACGTGTGAGCCTAACACTAAAAGTGTTTGACTCGGTGTTTTTTGCACAGAAGCTTCGATCAATTAATGGCCATCGACATTATTTGACCTAATCTAAACCATGAATTGACATTATAGATCGAACAAGGACAGAATAGTAAAATATTTTGAGTTGTTTTTCCGTAGCCGAATGGCAAAAAACGGAACCCTTATACCTAGTTTCATCATGTCTATCTGTCTGTCTGTCCGTCCGTATGTTACAGACACTTTATTCCTAAACTGTTAAGACTATATAGTTGAAATGTGGTAGGTAAAAAATAGTACAAATATATGAAATGGTATGTATATATAAATAAACAGTTGAAAAAAATACACAAAAAGTATGGGAGTTCCCCTTTATCTACTTGTAACTGAAACTAAGAAAATTTCATCAAACCTACATACTACGTGTAGGGTTGGGCATCTGACGGAAACTGTTCTGCATAAGTGAAAACCTGTAGGCATGATATTAAGATGACCCAAAGATTGAAAGCATTTTTAAGTGTTGTGTTAAGATTCTTTAGGTACGTGGTATAAAAGCTATACACCTACTCATGAGCTCATGAGTCATGACATGTGTCTCAATAAACTCGTGTGTATTGTACGTGTGTAATGTCAGTCATTTAGTATGATAGGAACTACTTCAATGGTTGGTTGCTTGGTTAATTGGTTAGTCGGGCTGTAGGAGCCTGTTGAATCAGACGTGCGGCCACTTGTGTTTTTGTTATTCAAAATGAGTGTTGTTACTTGCATCAAAAATTTCATTTTAATGAACATCATGACAGTTTATTACTGTATTCCAGTTTTGTTCATTTTCTTTATGGCCTGGTTGAAGAATCCGTTTTCTAATCCCTGGGCACTAAAACTGAGATTGGTGCCGCCGGCGAATCTTACGGATCCTAAATTTGGAGCACACAAATATATTAAAGTTAATGTGAGTACTAAATCCCGTTTAATATTGTCCTGATAAAACTGGTACTGGTCCTTCTTTATAGGTATTACCTATATGGACTTTGTCCGGTATATAAATAAAATAACAATAGGAATAATGAAATAAATAAAAATAATAAATTATACTTATGAAATCTTTATGAGGGGGGGGGGTTTACTTAGCAAAAATCTAAATCAACAATGTTTTATTAGACACTTTGAACAAAGATGTTTACAATTTATTTTATTTTACAAAAAACTCCTTTGTTCCAGTTACTTATTAGAACGAAGAAGTTTCCTAGAAGTTTCCTCACGTTCCTCCCTTTTACGCTATTTTACATTTCGTGTTATCGTTGAAATGTAAATTTGTTACTCTCTAGAAATTAGACATGATAATTTCTTAGACATGATAGTTTCTTAGACATGATAATTTCTCAGTTGTTCAACGAACAATAACAGAGTTCGGTATCCACTTACCTAGGTACCTACTTAATGATAAGTACCTAAGCATATACTTATTTCGTAAACTAGCCGTGCCCGCGACTTGGTTCGCGTAGAATAGTGACTTTGGGCAGCTTTTTTTGGATACAACTTTTGGTTAATTTTGGATCATAAGAAAACATCTTAAAAAATCTGGTATACATTAATACTTCTCTGTACAGGATATTTGACTAACGCCACCAAAGACACCAATACCACCAACGCCACTAACGGCAACGCTATCAACTCCACCAACGCGTAAACGCGCGTTCAAGTAACTTAATCGAAAAATTATATTTGCACATCCCTAACATTATTGAAAGACCTATCTAACGACTTCCCACACTATAAAAAAACGAAAAAAAATAAATTTTCCGCGCGTTACATCTAAGGGAGGTACCCTAAATATTTTTTTTTTTCATTTTTTTGTTCTACCACTTTGTCAGCGTGATCAAGATGTATACTTGTGCCACATTTCAAGTCTCTAGTACCAATAGTTTTTGCGCTAAACTGCGGACGGACAGACAGACACACAGACGGATATGGCGAAACTATAAGGGTTCCGTGATTACTACGGAACCCTAAAAAAGTCATCAAAACTTTTTAAAACCTTTGCAGTTTTTAAAAGGTAAAATCTGCATTCATCTTACTTCTAGAGGCAGGTTAAAAGTATTAAAACGTATGATCAGACTTGGCAGTAATTCTTACGTCAATTTCACTTTCGTTTCATACGGGATTCTCGCGGGAACTAGGTATGTGCCGGTTGAAAACTGGTCTGTTAAGTTTATTCAACTCCCCGGAAGAACTAGTGGTACCAGAAAGCGGAACGGTTGTTTCGTGCAATATTATTGCACACATGACTGGCCAGACTTATATTAGGGTTTTTCGAAATGAACTTTTTGTTTAAGGTACTCCAGAAAAAATATTTTGTCTATGTACGAAAATGTCAACAATATGTAGAGAGGGATCAATATAGGGGCACGTGTTGTTGGTAACCAAAGATAGACAGAGACAGACGTGCTTGGTGATTCACGCTCTCCGTCTACCTAATAAGAAATTTTGCGAGACGATACATACAAGAACACAACGCCAATACCAAAAGACAGTTTTAAATAAATTTTATCAAGGTACTATGTGTAAATTTTCAAGCATACAGTTCAGATTGATGGTAAATTTATGCTTGTGTATACATAATACTGTATAGGTACTTTAAAAAATAAAAAGCAAGGAAAGGTACGCGCAAAACTTAAATGTGTCGGCAGAGAATAATGAGGCCGCTGCAAAGAAGGCGATTTTACTATATAGAAGAGATACCTACGTACCTACCTACCCGCGGTGAAAAACGTGGGAGTACTTCGCTTTCATCACGCCAACATTGAAAGACGCAGCCAATTTCAAACAGTGCCATTTAAGTTTTGCGTACTGTAACATTACGGTTGGGCAAGCTGCAAGTTCTTTGCGCTCGTCGATTGCCCCACGGAATAGATAAATAATATCTATTCCGTGGATTGCCCGGCGCAGAGGACTAATAATGCCGACCAATAAAAAAGGCATTACCTACATACTGTAAGTAGTTACGTAAGGTAGGTATGTGACAAACATTGCAAAGAAAGGGCAATTAGGTCATGAGTTATACGACATGGTGTGATATCACACTAAGTGTACTCGTATTTACTCAATTAAAATCATCCGAAATGAACATTTATATCAGGTGTAGCACAGAAGATGTTCTCTGACAGAAGTATAAAATTTTCACATTTTAATAAACGTGCTAGTAGTTTTTTAAATTGAATTAAAATGTAGAGTTAGAATTTAAAAAAAAAACGGAAAGAAAAAAAAAATGTAGAGTTATTTACCATCAATGTTGTACCAAGTAGTATGATAAATCTATGCTTGTACCTATATAAACATATAATGTACTTAGTACTGAAAATGATTACTTTGTTATAGCTAAGTGTTCTTAAAAAAGAATCTAAGTAGACCACATGTAGCGAAAATGAAAGTCAATTTTGTAGTGAAACGTGATATACAGCTGTAAAAATATTTAGTACCTACTCTAATAGTAATAATAATCTAGAGTGCAGACTTCGAAATATTTTGAATTTTCCTCGGATCTTATTTGCAAATAATCTGGTTCTAATGACTTAGTAAAAGTACCTACTTAGTAAATAATAATCAATCTTTTCAGTATCTTTGAATTTGAATAGATCGTATTTATTAGAGTTTAGGTGTCGTAGTTCAAGGACGTGAGTATCAAGTACCTAATTTAATTTTATCTTCCGCTAGATGGTAGGTATATTATTAAGCGCAATCGTGGTCCGGTAAGATGCTAATTAAATGTATCTGGGTCCGTAATTTATGGCACAGAGACTATACACTGAAGTTTTTACTTACCATCTATGTAATTGCATGTTTATTTCCCTTTTTCATTATACAAAAATACTCCTCTTATTACGCAAGGAAATACAGGCGTGAAGTTGTCACTTCTTCTTCGTCGATTTCTTTATTGCTTCACGTGCCTATTCTGAAACGCCGCTGTCACCGACCGTCGCGTCGGTTACATTACTTCTTTAATTGGACCACACTAAGCGGCTTGATCCACCTCTAGGTTTTCTTCTCTGTACCTTCATCTTCTAACAACAATCAATTTGTTTCTGTGATATGTGGTCACAGTTTCTGAAAATTAGTTGTTAGCACATTGTCGCGGGTCTAGTAGACTCGCGACGTTAGGTCGAGAATGGAATGATTTCTTGTTGTATGCGTAGTATCTATGCTTCTCAAACTTCGAAGATTTCGAAGGCATAATTTCATCATCATTCTTTGCCTAAAGATTGAAAAGACGAAAGTTTGTCCCAATCTCATTTTTGTCACATTGATTGAAGACGTTCTATTTTTTTTCTAGATCTTAAGATCACCATCGTTTAGAAATTACGGTGTAGTCAATTTAGCTTCGGTTTTCAGTTTCGAACATAAAAATATTAATAGTAATAATATGCTTAAAGGACATTAATTTTTTTTTATTACAATGATTTAAATATATTTTTACATCAATTATACTTATCGTTTTTATTGTAATCCGATTGGAAAGTTAATTACATTTTTTTACACTGACGACGACGCATTTACTTACACACACATTATAGGCACCTACCTAAGCTACGCATTGGAAAATCTGGATTTCGTAGATTTCCATAATGAGTATTCCTATTTGAGTATTTGACCTAATAATTAAGGCAACCCATTGGATATTATAATCTAAGGATGAATAATTTTTTTGTTTGTGCTTTTGCTTGCACACTTAATTTAAGCAAACATGCATATATTGAATTTAATTTTATTAAATTATTTTAGCACATCAAACTGCATTATGTAGAGAGCGGCGATCCTTCGAAGCCCATGATGCTTTTCTTGCACGGATTCCCCGAATTTTGGTATTCATGGCGACACCAAATCGTCGAGTTTCAGAAGGATTACTGGTAGGCAAAATTAATATATTAATTGCTATAGAATACGTAAAATTACCTACGAACTTTGTAGATGTGTTGCCATGCCAGTACTGGAGCCTTAGATTTATTACCCCTGTACCAAAAATTGCCAAGCCTTGCATTACCATCTAACAAAACGAGAGTGCTGAACAATACCATTTATAGGCAAACAGGTTAACCAACACGGTGATTCCTGGGTCCTCGTGCTTCATCATTGGAGCTCTACCAACGTTTTCATTGACACCCTATTATATTACGAAGAACAAATATGTCGGCCATCATGGATTTGACGTTTTTTTTTATTTTTTTTATTTAATGGACGTGGCAAACAACCATGCATTTGACATCGATGTTGAATGACGACTGCAGCCTACAGACATCCACATGAAGACTAAGGTCAAAATGCAGATGTGTTACCACTCCTGAGGCCTAAGGTGTTATGCCTCCGTGCCGGAAATTACAGGACCGTATATCACCACCTGACTGGAACACGATAGTGCTGAACACTACCATTTAGCGGCAAGTAAATTAGGCAATGCGGTGGTCGCCACGCCCGCGAGCTCCGTCACTGGAGCTCTACAACCAGTATTTTGTTAATCTCGCCCTGCATCAGAGACAGAAGTTTATTTATTTATTTATTAAGTCTTTATTGTCACAATACACATACAATATTGTTACAAATGGCGAACTTAACGCTAAGAGCGTTCTCTACCAGTTAAACCATTACTAGTAGAGGTTAAATTTGAAATAAAATTAGGTAAATATACGTGAGACTATTCGGTAATACAACGGCCAAACAATTAGTTAAACTCGTTAGTCTAACTTATTAAAAAAATAGAAATTGTTCAAACAGTTCGATACTCGAACTAATGGAATATTAATCTCTATTCTATGATTATAGTGGGACTAGTTGAATAAACTTCGTACTTCGTACTTCAATGTAATTTATCTTAGGTGTGTTTTGTTATCGAAGTACCTATCGAATATTTACCAATAGTCAATACCCACAGCAAAAATAATTTTGCTTGTCATGTCAAGTCATCTCTATTAATTTTTTTGCGTGAGTTTTCGGGTAAAGTGTAGCAAATTGGCCGTTCTTTTTTTTCAATAAGAGTGATAAAGAAGATGTTGCAAGAATGTATGGACCTCCGGCCATGTATTGTACACAATATCAATAACAGGCAAAATCAATATAAAAACGTTTTTTACTGCACATTTTCACTTGTTTAACTTTGTTTGCAGTTACAAAACATTATTTGCAATTAGAATTGCAACTCAAAACCAACATGGCGAATAAGGCAAGAGATGTCATTTTGACATTTTCATTTTTTAAATTGTTTTTTTTTATTGTATAGTATTTGGAGAAAAAAGTTATATTTTCTAAATACTATTGAAATCGATTTCATGTGTTAATACTACACTAATCGCTAATTTCTAATTTAAAAATATTCATCGGAACTTCTTTAAATTGATCGATTCGATACATTGTTTTTTTTTGACAATATGTGATGCACCAGTAAGATACAAATAGCATTAGTTTTGTTTTATCTACATAGGTACTATCCCAAGCGTCGGCTGCATCGCCGCCATGTTGAACATGGTTGAAAATGATAAAATCGTTTGAATTAAATGTGGTTGTAACTCTAAAATATATTCTTGAATAAATTAATTGTATTTTTTCTTCTTTAATTTACCAATTTTTTGAGGACATGTACGAACCAGAGCCGAGCTCGCAACATCTCCTTTTCCGTATTTATTTATCTTAAATCTAAGAGGGAATTTTTATAGAATTGACTTTATTTTCAAACTATTGAAATGTATGCTGGAATAGCTGTACCTGTCAAAGCTCTACCTAGGTACATACACATACTATACCTACAACCTATCTACGATATGTAGGTACAGAATTCTCTTTATTTGTTCTCTATGTTGATTTGGTATTTCCCATTGTCATAAATGCCGTTAGGTATACACAAACAACTAAAGTCCAAACAGATAATGTGTCCACTAAAGGTCATGTAAATACTTTGCTTGGGCGCAGTTCTTGCATCACTGCACCAAGTGGGTCGTGAACTGCTTATGCTTTTGTGTCCGTTAATTGTGAGGTCTGCATTAACGTCTAACTGAGTGGAACACTTGGTGGCGTGACGAGTATAATCATGAGCGAGCATTGTTGTGGCCAGATAATAACTATCACAGAGCCATAACAACTAAGGTCTTAGGGGTGGTAATGCATCTGCATTTTGACCGCCGGTTTTTGTGTAGATGTCTATAGGCTGCAGTCATTACTTAACATCAATGTGAACTACATGCTTGTTGGCTATATTCGTTACATAAAAAAATATTTCACGACCCGGTTAGGCCAACGGTGTGAGACGATCGTTTGATTCGAAGGGTCGCGGGATCGATTCCCGCACCGGGACAAATGTTTGAATGGCCTACAGATATTTGTTTCGGTTTGTGTATGTGTTTTATGTGTATATAACCCACGATACAGGTTAAACCTAGTGTCGCTAATTCTACTTACTTTTAGAACTAGGTCCGATTTCGAAGAGAAGTAACCGTAGGTACGTGATAAATGTCGCATTGGAGAACTGGTTTCGTTTAATCTTGCAATGTAAGAAAATAGTAACATTGAAAATAAATACCTACCTATCTAAATCTGGGATCTCGGAGATCGAGACTTTACTGCGTGTTTAAAGATTAGTCCGTAGCTGATAGCCGCCAAAACAGAACTTAAAAAATAGCGTTGGAATAATATACAATTAAATTTTGAATAAAAAATTAAAAATAGATGTTTCAAGACCATTTGTTATTGGATATCTCAATCAATTTCATGCTCACAAATCTATTTCAAGAAATTCATATTTTGAATGTTGAATGTTAAGAACTCGTTAAAATTATATCTAGATACAGATTAAATTTGAAACCGCGATGAATCAATGACCCAAAATACTTCCAATTTACAGTTATAATTGAAATAGTTATTTTTTACAAATATAGGAGTATGACAAAAATGGGAAATGCAATACAATGTATCACTTTAAATATGTATTACTATAATAATCAAGCTGAAAAGTTTGTTTGTTTGCTTGAAACTGTCCCGATTTGAAAAATTATTTCAGTGTTGGATAGCCCATTTATCGAGGAAGGCTTTAGGCTGTATAAAATCACACTAAGATGAATAGGAGAGGGTAGGTAACGTATAACACCCGCGCGAAGCCGGGGAGGGCTTCGCGCGGGTGCTACGTTACTATTAGTATACTACAAATTTCTTAGTATATTCATGTGCGTCGCCAGCAGGTGGCAGGGGAGGGCAGCTTAGAGATGAAAAATAGCGGAATTTCCAGCAAAAACCTGATATTATTATGTGCCATGAGTATAGGAACCAACCTGGTAACCCTAGAGCCAACCTGCGCCCCCCTATTGCAAAACTGCGCCCATCTATATCGTCGGCTGGCGCATGGCGACGCCCTTCACTATACATGCTAGTATTGTATAGTAGTAATAGGTACATAATAGTAGGTACGATGTTCAGGGCAAAAGATTAATAAAATAGACATTTTCTATTTTCTTAACGACGATTGTACCTATGTAGCTACTTACTTCTTTATATAGGTACAACTTAAGCTTAAGCTTCTATTTTTGCGAATATTATATTGCTGGTTGCAAATATATTTGTCAGGTATGACACGGAATAAGCAGTAGGTAATCTTAAATTACTTAAACATATTCACTAAGAATGCAGCTCGCTGCTCGACTAATCTTATCATCTTTACCTTATCAGAGGACCAGACAAAAAATCAAAAGTCACATTGACTCTCAATTTTTCGTTTGCGCAAATGTTGTTTGGCGCACCTTATTATTAACTGCTTCAATTGAAACGAAAACAACCTAACATCACGTCTGATATCGCTGATAGGTGGGAATCTTCTCAAATGGAAAAGTCCGGTCAAGTGCGAGTCAGACTCATGTGTACAGGGTTCCGTACAATTGAGAGATTCAACAAAGAAATATTGCACATCGAGCCTACGAATGAGACAAACGGCTAGTTTCTATTATCTATTCCGTTGTTTCAATTTCGTAGAGCATTATCTCTGCTGCACACTGCCTACGTTAGCACTGATAGTCCGGTATTTGTTGATTGAACTTCGAACTTTGTTCAAAATGATTGAGAAACGTCACATAGGTAAGGTGCGAAAAAGATATCGCTGTACAGACACGAAGCCGAAGTCTCCTTCCTAAGGTGGATGTGCATTGATATTTCTTGTTGCATACTGTAAATACTATAGACTTCTTATAGGTTCCTAGTGCTCATAATGCTCGTAATTTATAGGCTAACCCCCTTATTCATAAAGGTATTTTAGCTAAAGTGTTGCTAATCTCTCCTTTGTGTTCTTCTATCCTGCATATTTGACAATACAACTGACAAAGACAAATCATTCTATAGCTAAAACGTATCTAATGTATCTACGTTTATGAATAAGGGGATAAGTTTTAATTTTTCACCTACTTCAAAAAAGGAGGAGGTTTCTCAATTCGACTATAAATGTTTTGTTTTATAATATGGTGTTCGCGGTTAACTTTGTCGTTTATAAAACAAATTTGATGATTGTTTTTTTGGTCGAATGAAAATATCATATCCGATGATAAGGAACAGGATATGATGATGGCAACCTAAAGAAATCGAGGAGAACTTTCGAAAATCGTAGAGGCGACTAGAACATTTGGTATTATTTCATTAAGTGTTCCAAATTACTAAAATAAATGAAGTCGATCTTATAATGTACCTGAAAAACAGTCGACGAGTCGAGGGAACTCCTCAACGATTTACTGAAGATTATTTACCTTGTGTTTTGGCTAAATTCATTTTTATTGATGAGAACTTTACACCTAGATGACTGATGAGCGACTGTCATTAAGGGTCTGATGATGAAGATAGGGGACAGTTAAGGGAACTCTTGTCAATGGCTTACAGAAGCAACCTTGTCTTAATTTATGTACGTATTTGCATCTGAAAATTATAATTTGAAGCTAATGTGCGTTTGGGTTACTGATTTACATATAATATGTGTGTAGGTACACCAAATTTCAACTGAAGCAACCCATTACTTATACAATATGACTGTGACAAATGGACAATCAGACGAACGAGTGATCTTAAATATTCGTTAAGGGTTGCGTCTTTCTTCTTAAGGCACGGAACCCTAAAAATTAAATAAAGTATCATTACCTATCATCATATCAACGAAAACTGCTGGACCTCTAACTATAGGTAAAGGGGATATGCTATAATCGTCACGTTTGGCATTCGGATTGGCGATCGCAGTGGCGGTAGTTTTCTCGCAGGACGCTGCTGCCCATCTTGCGTTATTGCACTTACTTCTGCCCCATAAGAATGGTTTCACTACCATTGCTCGGTTGACTGACTGCACTAGTGGAAAAATTATTTTCCAGTAGGAGAAAATTCTTCCGCTTGTGGGCGGTGGGACCGTTACGTCTCGACGCCAGCCAATAATGCAATAAAATATGTTTTTTATAATAAAAGCTACATATATAATTTCAGGTGCATAGCTGTGGATATGAGAGGATACGGCGATTCGGAAAGACCCGAAAAACAGTCAGCGTACGAAATCGAAGAATTGGTTGAAGATGTACGAGATCTAATTCGGCAATTAGGTATAATTTATACCTTTATCATGCTATTCTTATTTTATCGCACGTTTTTTCTACCCACATGGGCTATATCATAATATGTTTTATTGTATGTCTGTCATGATAATATTTTAGAATCATTGTTTTTTATGTAGCGAAAGCAGTGGCGTAGCTAACAGGGGTGGCACCCGAGGCGGACAAGCAAAAAAAGGGAAATACTTCCCATTCTTTTGAATCTTATTTCTCCATTCTTCGCCGTTGTGCCCACTATTTGAGCAAATTCTGCCTCTGGCGCCCCCTGCTATTATAAATGCGAAAGTGAGTTTTGTGTTGCGCTTTCATGTCTAAACAGCTCAGGGTTATTTAAAGCTGCTGCCCCCCTTCCCCCAGTTACGCCACTGAGCGAAGGGAGCAAACAAACATGCAGTTCATATGGATGTTCAGTGATGACTGCAGAGGCAGTATAAAGATTTTACACAGTAGGTAACTTAACTTATCTCTGATATCCCCCGACCCAGTATTGGAACCCAGGATTCCAGCGTAGTTTTAGTTAGTGGCTATATAATGTTCATATTTAAGCCAAAACAAAAGCTATCAATATATTGACATTTTCTTTAGTTTCGTTCGACTAGCAGCAAGTAGATTTAGACAAATTAATGCGGTGGTGGCTACGCCCTCGAACTCCGTCACTGGAGCTCGACCATCAGTGAAAGTACCTCTCACACGCATTTTTTGTCCTTTAGTAATTAATTTTTAGTTACATAGCTAACTTCTGTTTGATATTTATTTCATTACAGGTCGTCAGAAATGCATTATAGTGTCTCATGATTGGGGTGGTCTGATATCGTGCCGATTCCGCGATGTCCACCCCGAAGTTGTTCAGGCGCTGATTGTTTTGGGCAGCACCTCCCGCGAAGCATGGTTCTACGAGATGGAGCATAACAAAAAACAATTGAAGAAATCATGGTAAAACCTTCTTTTTATTAACCCTGTAGGTACATAAGTATTCAGGTAGTAGAACTCGTTTCTATAATCCGTGCTGCAGCTTCAAATTTAAGATTGCCGTGATGGTCGCCGACCTTCGTAGGGAAGTTACTCTCTAAGAAGGAGCCGATTTAGGTACTCCCTACTATTAAATTATTTTAAGATGTAAATCACATCGCACTGACCAAATGCGGATTCGTACGAATATTGTTAACTTAGCATATTGTTATTTCTAGCATTCTAGCATCCTACACAATTTTATTGTAAATACAACCAAGGTAGTGTTCAGCACTATCGTGTTCCGGTAAGATGGTACCTAATGTGTGCCCCGTAATAACTATCACAGAGACATAATAACTATAGTTTCAGGGGTGGCAATGCATCTGGATTTTGATCTCTGGATTTTGTGTGGTCTACAGATTGTAGTCATCACATAACATCCATGTGAAATCCATGTGAAATGAATGTTTGCCACCGACGGCCACCGTCAATACCTATTTAAAAAAAAAATATTTTAATATACGCGAGATAAATCCGTAAAAATAGTTTTATTACAATATTTAAAAAAAATACAAATAACTTACGACTGAGCGAAATTAATCAACGAAACTGCAAATTTTACTTTTTCATTGCTTCTCATAAGTTTTGATTTTTCAGGTATGTGTTCTTCTATCGGGCACCCATAATACCCGAGCTTCTGCTGCAGCTAAACAATTTGGAAATATTTGACAAGTTCATGCTTGTGAAGGGAAAAGATACGATCACCGTTCAAGACATAGAATGTTACAAATACTGGTTTGGCAAGCAAGGTAAACTAATCGAGCATCATAAGGCAAAAAGTAGAGAAATTTCGAATTGCAGCCGGTGCAGATCTTCCATTTGAAAAAATCCAAATGGAAGATGAAATGAAGGATCTGCACCGGCTTTGATCGGTAAAGATTCTTCAAAGATTCTTCGTTTTCAATTGAACGGAACTATGTAGATGTAGAGGACTAATCTTGAGATAGCCTCCTGGTCATAGCGCTTATTACCGATGCAAATATGCAAAACAGTCTGTAATTTTTTTGCGGGGTGAACTACGTGTTATGTACACTACAAAAATCGTCTATTACTACGAAACTCACACCTTGATTTTAACAAAATACATATACAATTTCCCTTACTTGTACTTTGACAGATGGGAAAGCCTGCATATGGCTACTCCCCTCCGGTACGCCGATGGCCCGTATTGCTCTATGAATACAGCAGAATGCTTGATAATTTTTCTAATGTATATTACAGAGGCATTCACACCGCCCATCAATTACTACCGGGCCAACGTTCAATACGCACCACTGCCGCCGACAGAGTACAATGAAGAGAATATTCCATTCCTCGTGGTCCTCGGAGAGAACGATGATTTTATAGAACCCTCCCTCCTAGATGCCATGAAGAAACAATACGCTCACATAGAAACTAAAATATTAAACAATTGCGGTCATTTCTTACAGCAGGAGGAACCAGTTAAAGTCAATAAATTTATGAGAGACTTTCTTGCTAAGCATAAATGTTGATTGATATTATATTGAATCAATTAATACTACAGTATCCAACAAGAAATATTCCACATCTCTCTTCTCTTAGGAGATCTTAGGAGGAGACTTCGGCTTATTTTGGATCTCTACGTCTCTAGAGCGTTATCTCTTTCGCACCTTACCTATGTGACGTTTGTCGACCATGTCGATCAATACTCATCAATAATGCAATATCAATTCATCTTACGTAGGCAGTGTGCAGCAGAGATAACAGATAACGCTCTACGAAGTCGAAACTAGCTGATTCTCGCTTTTCTAGGCTCAATGTGCTATACTTCTTGCTAGGTACTGTAACTCAGTTTAAGTCAACGACGAACATTAATATTTGTTTGTTGGTTTGTAATATGGATGTAATGTTTTAAATGCTTAAATCAGATTAATGTCCATTAATTTACGATCAACTTAATTACTTACCTGCCTACCAAATTTAACGAAATTTGTACCAAAGTTGATACCCAAATATATTTCAGTATGTATGTATCATCATATCAACACGCCAAGTCCTTTACGCGGTAGGTAGGCAGAGGGCGTGGAGCGTGGAAAATATTTCGGCCTTTATACACTACCCGTGCCTCTACATCCACTGTATGATCACTCTATTCAGAAAATTTACGTCGACTCCGAAAACTCTTGACCTCACCTTCGAAAAGTACTTTCTCGACATAATATTTGGTCAGAGTACTAATCCATGAAAACCAATACTGACCCTAATTATTTTCCTGGGTCTTTGGCGCCACCTACATTGGCATTGGTACAGTGCAATAGGTAGGTGTGTGATTTCTCATAAGCTCATTCGACATTCTTTCTTCATGCTCGAAACATCGGAGTATTTTTACATCGATGCTCTGATTCACAGTGAGCCTCTTTCATATATTTGTATACAAACGCGATTAGTGAGAGATACACCGCATATCTTGCGCAACGACATAATATTCTCTATTTTAAAGTAATGATTTCATCCCGACTGTCATGCTCTGTCATAACTACTGCATCATACCCAGCTCTCGCTTCCATGTAATAATAGTTATCTAAGTATACAAAACAAAATCCCCAGTCCGCCGCTATAAGTCTGCCTGTCTGTCTGCGCGATAGACTGCACGTAACGTTTTTGTAAATTGATTAGAATATAACGATAAATGTTTAAGGTGTTTTGTAAGGCAATGGCTTTAACATTATGTACACACACATTTATATTATTTTGACCTTTGCCGGGTCAGCTAATAAAATAAATATATGCAAAAATTTCGTCTACTTCACTATTATAGAAAAGATAATAATATTGGTTGGGGAAAAAGTTTCTTCGCATTTTTTAAGATAATTCAAAACATTTTTTAATATAGTTTATTTAAATTTAACTAAAGTATGTATGTACCATTTTGTTCGATAACCTTTTGCCATCTTGTAGATAGGGACATGATCCCATTGCTATAAACATTTTGGGACTTCTCATCAAAATACCGCGACAAGTGGATTTGGCAGTCCTCTCGTGATGTTAACCTAACATTGCATAAATAATTCTGAAGAGACCGAAACAGGTGGAAATCTGAAGGTGCAAGGTCAGGACTATACGGCGGATGCATTAACACCTCCCAGCCAAACTCTTTTTGCTGAGTGGCTATAGATGTGTGAGGTCTAGCGTTATCATGATGAAACACCACACCCCTTCTGTTGATAAATTCCGGCCGCTTTCTCTCAACTTCTTGCTTTAATCTCATCAGTTGTTCGCAGTAGAGTTCAGAATCGATAGTCCTGCCTGGTGGTAATAGCTCATAAAGAATAATGCCCTTCCAATCCCACCACACACACAACATCACCTTATTGCGAGTTAACCCGGGTTTCGCCACAGTCTGTGAAGCCTGACCGGCATTTGACCACGACCTTTTTCGCACGTTCTTGTCGTACGTGATCCACTTTTCATCACCAGTTATCAGCTTCTTCAAAAATGATTCGGTTTCATTACGTCGTAATAAAGAATCACAAATGAGTACACGGTTCATAAGGTTTCTTTCAGTGAGCTCGTGAGGTACCCAAATATCGAGCTTTTTTTTGTACCCAGCTTTTTTCAAATGCGCCGAAACTGTTTTGTGATCAATTCTCAGTTCTTCAGCTACGTCGTAACTACTGATATGTCGATCTTGCTCCACTTTTTCAAAAATGGCATCCATTTTATCCGTAATAGGGCGACCAGAGCGAGGTGCATCTTTGACATCAAAATTTCCGGATTGAAAACGCTTAAACCAAATTTGTGCTACTCTCACAGACACTGCACTAGGTCCATAAACATCGCAAATTTTTTTCGCGGCTTGCGTTGCTTTTTTGTAGTAAAATTTTAAAATGTATCGAATTTCTTCATTAGATTCGCTCATCTTGACAGTACGAAAAACTAATGAAAATCACACATTGGCCTAATTTGATATTTTGGAATTATGTTCTTTAAAATTTTAACTTTCAATGATACCAAAACCAGCCAGATACAAATACTACAGCCAAGATATGACATTGGAATTATCTAGGTACATGAAAATAAATTACTGCAAATCATACCTGCTGTTCAACAGAAAATATTATGAAGCTATTAATAATTTATTTTGATAGCTTTGCTTCATAGGTATTTTATTAGTTATTAAAACTTATGTATATTATATATTTTAGACGAACTATCTTATAGTTATATACTTAGTTTTATTTAATATTGTCGTATTGTCTTGTACACTTACACCTCGTAGGTATAGTAGGTACAATCAGGAAACTCTTAGCTTGTCCAAAATCATTCAAATAGATAAGTCTAGCATTTAATACTACCATTTAAGGTGCCCGTGTGTTCATGGGGCCAATCCCTGATAGTACCTACGTAGGTACATTAATATAGAGCATTTTCTTCAGTAAAATGCTTTTTGTTACCTAACCATATATTTTTTATTAAACAATCTAATATTATTTAAATCGCACAGTTTTAATTGTTTATACCTACCACATGCCAGAACGACACAACAACCAACGTAACCCAAATAGATTCCAGACCCAGAATTCGATTGACGAGCCACGTAGAAAGTGAAATGGGATTTATTTATGATATGCTAAGGTGACGAGGCCATTAAGTGGCCCCCGACTTTCGATGATACCAAAAAAAACATAAGTACAGGTGAATTGAGAACCTCCTCTTTTTTGACCAAAAATTTGAGGGGAGTCATTCGGCTCTCACCGAAATAATCAACACAAGTACCCAAACTTCAATATATGACCAGCACAACTGGCCAACAAGTATAAACACTATTTTCACATAAAACTTCTTAGAGTGCTAGAAGCGTTTTACTGTCTTCAGTGGTGCACTAGTAAGTGCAATAACGCAAGATGGGCAGCAACGTCCTGTGATACTACCGCCACTGCGATCGCCAATCCGCATGCCAAGCGTGGCGATTATGCCATATCCCTCTTATGGGCGTTATGGGGAGGCTTTGGTCCAACTGTAAACGTCTTTCGACTGAGATGACGAATTGTTAATATTAAGATAATTTTTTTAACTACCTACCTACACTTTTTTATGTGTCGGAAGAGGCAAACATGCATGCAATTAACATTGATGTTAAGTGATGACTGCAGCCTATAGACACTCACACAAAGACCAGAGGTCAAAATGCAGATGCGTTACAACTCCTGAGACCTAAGGAGTTATGCTTCAGTGCCAGAAATTACAGGGTCGTACATTACCACTGATCGGAACACGATAGTGCTGAACACTATCAATTAGTGACAAGTAGGAGGTAATGCGGTGGTGCCTACGTCCGCCAGCTCCTTCACTGGAGCTCTCTACCACCAATAAAACTGGCTGCTGGCATTAAATCTAACTTATATGGAGGTGCGGAGAAGCCCCGACAGGATTTTGTCTGTGATAACCTCTTTGACAACCTATGAAATAGTTCCTAAGCTTACACCTGTAACAATAAAAAGCGTTCTACTCGGTTGTTCGATACGGGGGCTGTCGGGTGTGTGATGGGTGGCCGCTAATGGCAATGCGTGTTTCCGTGCTTCGGAGGGCACGTTAAGCCGTCGGACCCGGTTGCTATCGATAGACAGCGGTCGTTACAGCTTGTCGGAGGCCTTATAGGCGGTTTGAAAACATCCGACAGCGGGTTGGCCACTAACCCGTATTGGAGCAGCGTGGTGGGGTAAGCTCCAGGCTTCCCCCCAAAAAGGGGAGAGACTCGTGCCCAGCTGTAGGACGTCTCAAGGGTTGTCGTTATACGTGTAGCAGGTTAACTGCTTCATTCTGTAGTAGAAATGAAACGGATTAATTGCAAGTATTACTCATTTCTTAAATGTGTTTTAAATGATTCAAAGACACATAAAATCGAGGCAATGATTTCATTTATTTATGATTAGGCTTTTGAATGGTCTTATCTTGAGTATCCTCTAGATTCTCTTTGTTAAAACCCGTAAAATGTGCAATACAATAGGACTCAATAAGTAGTTATTTATGTGATAGAATAATATATTAGGACATAGATTTATTATCTACTATCATTGAGCTGATAATTACATTATAAATATATGGATAGAATGGAAGGCAAAATGTGAACGTAAGTTAAAAAAATAAACGACGCGAACGATTGCGTGATATCCATCAATTTTGTTGAAGTGATTAGAATCGATTTAATCATAGATTTATTAAACTACCGTTATAAATCTATGGTAGGTACCTACCACAGATCACTACATACTAGTCTAGACGAAACGCAACGCAACCGTCGATCACGGCGCCTGCGGCTGATGCAAGGCTGATGGACGATGGACGATGGACGCTACAGTCCTTCCGTCCACAGACCAATAACCACTTCCGTCCGAATCCGTCCGATAATTTGATTGCAGCTTGAAAGTATAGACAATACATGGCATAGACCATAGATAGACCTGGTAACTCTGGTAAGTAATAAATTACTCTATGATTTTCAAGGTCATGTCAGAAAGGTCTGAAATAATCTACCAAAATGAAGATGTCTATTTACACCACGTTTTTTCTCTTTTTATCATATAGCTCTGTTGCTATATTCTAGTGAAAAATTTCACAGTACAGTCTGCACGTCTAAAATTGATATCATCATACCGAATAATTCCGATTCTATATTGAAAGCTAATGGCCGCCGAACTCTAATCAAGAAACAGCTGATGTGCGTCGTTTACATTTTATAACATCTCTATTTTGCGTTTCGTACAATTCATACTGTTAAATTGATTAGATGATACCCTATTTGTGTTATTATATTGTGTGGATATCAGGGTTTGTTCCGTGAAGTATTGAGCGTGATATAGGTGTAGCACTGAGAGTTTTGTTTGTATAATGTTGGCTTTTTCAGATGTCACTGACCAATTTGACCATACAACAAATCATTCTGGATGCTAAAAGACTTGCTGGTCGTCTCAAGGAGCGGGAGACTGAAGCGGATGCTCTACTAACCGAGACACAGTCCGCTTACAGACAAATTCATACTATGAAACAGGTATGCTTTTAGCCTTGTTGGCCGTATTGTTTCACAAATCGTCACATCATGCACCCACCTAGTATTTTAAAAAAAGATAATACATTGGACATATGGTCTAGCGTATGCCTAAACATGATTTTAATTTTTACTAAGTCACAAATGAAAGGTACCTACGATTTTGTAGTAAAATGCTAATTTTGTTATTGCGCGTAACACGAGTGCATTTTATGAAGAATGGAAAGTAATCTTCCGTAGGATTTTAACTTACAATCTCTAGATGCTAACTATCTCTAGTGTCTTGTGGTTTTGACTTGGGAGAGGACCACTCTGAATTTGTATTGGTAACACCAATTTGTATACCATTTTTCAAAATTAATCCTAAATCTTAGCAAATCATCACATTATTAGGTACTAATAAACAAATCAGTTAACAATATTTTTAGGTTTTTTTTGTTTATCTATTTACTACAATCATTCGCCTGCTTTGTGACATTCAGTAGTGTGATGGTTAAAGTTAACAATAATCGGGGAAAAAATTTAATAACTGTGTACAGTCTGGTGAATTAAGGTGCCTATTCACCCTTTGTTTGTGGTATCTTGAAAATATGTCTTGTGATGCATAATGTACTTGAGAAAAATTTACAGAATCAAAGTTTTTCCAATAAAAAATACTGTATGTCTACTGAAAAGCCATTTTTTTAATCTTAGTTGTTGTTCTTGGTAAACATCAGGCAAATAGTTGCATTGAATGCCATATTGATTCTTGTAAAACAAATATTTTAGAGACATTTTTTGTCTAGATCTGAAAGATCCTCTATGTTTAACCATTTACAATATCCGCAAGTGGACAAAATTTTATGAGTGCCTGTAATAAAGTGTATTACAGACCATGGAACCATAGAATACATTAAATATATCATGGAATCACAGAAGCTGCAACACCATGTGTTGGTTGGTAAACTAAAATGTAGTAAAATTCATTTTAGTTTAATATATGACTGATAAATCCGTAGAAATAGTTTTATTTGAATGATTATAGTCTGTGCAAACCTAAGAACACATTAAATAAAATGCAGCTAAATGTTATCATTTATAAATGAAATGTATGTTTGTATAGTACAAAGAAGAAGTGGACACACTTAATGAAGCATCTCGAGAAAGACCAAGAGGGGAACTCATTGCTAGCATAGAACGTGAGTCTCGGTTAATGCGTGATGTTCAACGTGAAAATGGGGAGCTGAGAGCCGCACTTGAAGACCACCGACGAGCACTGGAACTGATAATGTCTAAATATAGACAGCACACAGAGAAGAGAATATGGGAGTCACGGATAGACTTCACTTCAGCCATCAATGAGAAGCAACAGGAGGTAAACTTTTCAATAATATTTTCATCATAGTTGTATTACACTGTTATTTAAATTGATTTTTTTTGGTCCTTTACAATTACCCATTTAAATCTAATGATAACAAATTTTTAACTTCTACAAAAAAATATTATTGGTGCTACAAAACAGACTGGCAAAATTCGGCCCAACATTATGGCATGGACATGGATGGAAGCCGTTCTAAAAAACAAACCTTTTTATTTTACTGTTTGTATATGACTTCTATTCTCCAAACCCACAGGATAAAGATACACAGAGAGAAATTCAATGGCAAATTGACAAGCTGTTGTTGTTCATCAATAGAACTTTATTAAGTGTTTGGTATATGAAAATGAATAATAGCACTGAACACTATCATTTTACAGCAAGTAGATTAGATAATGTGGTAGTAACTACACCCATGAGTTCCATCACTGGAGCTCTATCACCTGTAAGTCCGTGGTTCTATAGCAGTGTTAATGTTCGGTCCTGTAAATTCTGGCCAAAAAATGAAAGGTCCTAGGAATGTCAACATTATTATCTGCATTGACACCTTCGGTTACTGTGCCAACAACTTTTTCAAAATGTGATGAAACTGTTGGTTTTGCAAAATCAGATAATAGAAGAATCAGAGAGAATTAGTCTGTTTGATTATCCTTGATGACACTTAAGCTGGTTATTCACTTTGGTGATGATTATGATGTTATTAAGATACAAATTGTTTTGTTAACAGTTGATTCGGCAACAAGCAGAGAGGATCAATGAGATGACAAGCATCATGTACAAAGCTGTGAATATGGATGAGAATGGTGATTCCAGAAAGGAAGAAGAACTATACCAAAGGCTTATCACAGAGAACAAGGTACTTAGTAATTTTCTACATATTTTGTACTACTCAAAATATTAAGTGCTTGCTGTGGTGCTGCTTGTGGATAAAAATTTATTAAAACCATAAATAAATATCTATAGTAATAATTTTCTATGAAAATGTGAGTAAATCAAAAATAATATTTTTGTGTGTTAGTCATCAATAGCCTCAAGAACTACTGAACCCATTTTAATAATTTTTCATCCAATAGCATGCTATGCTATCACCGAGTATCCGAGTAACTGACTATATTGTTAATCGAGACAAAATATAATACTGTACAAAAATTCTAATAATTTAAAATAAAATAAAAATTTAAGGCATTCGCAATGGTAGTTTGAGGGTTACGGTTACAAGGATAACAGTTTCAATATGGGTTTTTATTTCTTGACCACTTCCCAATAGTCAATTAACGAAGGAAATGCACCTCGGTACATAACCGAGGTGCATTTCCATGAATATACAACGACTATGATCTTCGTTTTCGATAGTTAACCTAAGACCGCTACGTATACTCTTATAATTATGGTCTGGCGGTATTGCTATTGCTCTGAGGATGCTATAAGTAGTGAGTCATCCATGTATCCAAGGTTGTTAATAAGTCGTCCATTAATTTTGGCTCCTTAGATACTTCAGCCCATAGAGTAACGCGGCCCACCGGTCGCGGCGGACCGGAGGGGAGTAGTCATAGCGTTTATTACCGATGCAAAACAGTCTGTAATTTTTTGCGCGACACCCGCACACTACAAAAGTCGTCTATTACTACGAAACTCACACCTTGACTTTAACAAAATACAGAAACAATTTCACCATTTGGGCCTGTACTTTGACAGAGGGGAAAGCCTGCATATGGCTACTCCCCTCCGGTGTTGCTCTATGCTTCAGCCATAATAGCTTCTGAATTGAAGTTCAACAAACAATGTAGATAATAATATGTAACCAAGGTTACATATTATTATCTACATTAGTAATAGAAACAGGTGTACTACAAGTAGTACACCTGTTTCAATTACAATCTCTTCAGATACCTCGCTGTCCACACGAATAGTAGCTTGTTGATTGCAATACAATTTCTGAATGATTCTGATCGTCTCTATAGTTCAAGTCACTGAGGTAAAAGGACGGAATTTCACATACATCTTGCCGCTAAATGGTGTTGTTCAGTACTATCGTGTTCCGGTCGTAATGTGCGGCCCTATAATTTCCGGCACAGAGGCTAAGTACTTTACGCCTCAAACAGTGGCAACGCATCGACATTGAAATCTCTGGTTTCAAGTAGATGTATATAGGCTACAGTATTACCTACTTACCATCAATGAAAACTGAATGCTTGTCGTAAAAAAGTGAAATTCTAAAATGAAATGCATGTTCACGCCTGTATTCGTCTAAAACCAGAAAAAGGAGAGGTGAAGATTCAAGCATGCACGCAAACACTCGCGACTCGTTAGTTACGTTTTGTTCCATGTAATAGATATAGGCGGCATCTTCGGGCACAATATCAGACTCCGATAGTAGAAAAAATTGAAAAATCCCTAACTCAGCAAAGCAGTAGTGCCCTGTTGCCACTACACTATTAAGGCTGAGTTGCACCAAGATATTTGTTTAAGTTAAAATTATTGTAATATTTGACTAATTTTGGCTACTCCATGTAATATACCCCGGGTACGTTAGCAAACTCCGAGAGTGGCGCTGGGAAACTTCCGAATAATGGAGATCCCAGTGACTCTTACCCCCTCTTTGCGGCAGTAGTGTCTTTATGACTTTTTCGGCTTATTTCGGGGATGCAGAGCCTTATCCCTTTCACACCTTACTTATGTGCGTTTGTAAACCATTTTGATCAAGTTTGGTTTGGATGGCATTGTGCCGCGATAATGCTCTACGAAGTCGTTACTAGCTCATTGTCTCTTTCGTAGGCTCGATGTGTAATATTTCTTGCTGGTGTAATTATTTTTGAAGTTTCATAACACTATTTAAAAAAAGATGATTTCTAAAATGTTTCGCACGCATATGTTCCAGGGGCTGCGAGAGATGTTGGACCTGTCGAGGCGGTACGGGTCGGACCGGGCCCCGGTGCCAGCGACCCAGGACAAGGACGTACAGACGGACGGGCCGCCGCTGCCGGGCGCGTGACCCCCTGCGCCCGACCCCCGCCGACACCCCGCCCTCACATAGGACCACACGAGAATCTCTGTCCGCACATGTGAACATTTCCCTTCGTTCCTCCAACCCCTCATTTGTGAACTTGTGATATTGTTGAACTTTGACGTGCTCGCAGTGTACCACGGTAAGCAGCCAGTTCCAATATACAGAAAATACTGTTAGCATTATTCAGATTTTGGATTTTAGGTCTTTTGACAGCGTGTAATCTTTCATATTTCACCCGGTTTGTACGATACGAGGCAGCGAGTAATTAAAATGTATGTTTAAATTTGAAAATATTGTTTCTCCATTGGTTGTATTTGATGTTGAATGTTATAAATAGAAAATAAAATATTTACTTATAGCATTTCAAGCTAGTTGTCATGCTCATGCTATACATTTGTAATAGTGTATCCAAATGTATGTTATTCGGAATAATCGATGTGGTTTTACGGGAGTAAAACGAGGCAACACTGTGATGATTAGATTTTTCTGCTATGAGGAATTTATGAGCATAATACCTACATTGAAAAGAGTTAATTTTTGTACCCTTTGAAGTTCATTGAATTAGATTTCTAAGCAAACATTGTATTATTTTGCCTAAAATTATATGTTTAAATTTCAATTGCAAACACATCACATAGCAAAACTACAAATATCTTATACTATACATATATATTTTTTAACCTATAGGTAATAGATGAAATTATAATGTTACATTTAATATTGTAATTTTGTAACATTAACTAAAAGTATTAGTAATAAATGGTCATCAGTTTAAAGTCAGATAAAGAGGCAATCTTTAAAATCTTCTCAAATCAGGAAATTTGTTGGAGTTAAAAACTCATTACTAAATTAAACTGAAAGAACATGATCTATTCTCAAAAAGCCAAATAATAAGTAAGATGTATTTTATACATAGTTACTACTGTATTAGAAATCTCTTGAAGGGTATATTTCCCTTCCATATTCCAGTTTTGTGCTCTATGTAGCAAAAGAATGCTCTATGTAGAAAGAAAGTGGTAAGCATATGTTTGACAAATAATTCATGTACCATCAACATGATTGATTGATATTGTTAGCTATTTTGCTAATTTCAAAACATTTAAAAATAATCTGGTATTTTATTTTCTTGAGGATCAAGATTTTATTTTTGTTACTCTGTGTCAATATTTTTTTCTCTGTGATTGGATTTTAAAAGATGCAAAATTAATTTAATGAGAAATTCACATCGCAAGTAAAGCTGATTTAGTTTAGCTCACGTAATATATAAAATTGTGCTAGCGAAGCTAGGGTACGCATTTCTGAATTCACAAATTAAGGATATAGTGGCTACATTAGTGCTAGTAGATACTCGTATTTAAGTACTTAGCTGAAAATTAGGAGGTTGGTTGATAATGATAGTTTATTAAAAAGTATATGATATATATTTTGGTTGAGCTTAGCTCAATTGGCAAATAGTTCAATTAACTGGCTTAGTTTAGCTCAAGTTTTTTTTGCATGCAAGTGCATAAGAGTTTAAAGCTAATCCATAGCTACGTGAGCTAATAGAAGAGGCTTTCTTTGTAAGACGTTTGTTGTTTTGGTGTGTGGCGTACTTTACGTCTTTTAATTTGTGTCACTATTCAGTTGCACCCTTCACTCTCATTCCTTATTACGATACATTGATTAATTATAACTTGAATTCATAATACTCAGTAGATATGTACCACAGTCATAGGAGATCTTGGTTTCACTCGTTCTTTAGTATATTCGAATTTCATATAGTTGTAACGATCTAAGTAGATATATTATTTTTTATTTGTAAGTGCAGTACTTTCTGGGACCCACAATTGTTTGTGAAGCTCATTACATTATCCACGTAATATTATGTACATATATGATAGAGGGTAAATTAGTTAAATGTACCTCAATGTAACGTACCAATAACTTACTCGTGATTCCAGAGACAAGCAATAACTAAATAAAGCTAGGCTCTTAGAACTTTTGATAACAAAATATTGTAGTTATTACACTAAAATAGAACAGGATTTGTATCGCTTAGCTGCAAGTGCTAGTCATTCACAAACACTGGTCATGTTTAGTACTGTGTTTACTTTCTAGCTAATATATTTACATTTTCATATTGTTGAACAGTAGATAAAATAGCAAATTCACTTCACAGAGATATGCGTTGCGATGTGATTATTACGTAATCATGCGGTGTGAAGCGTTGTGGACAAAGTTTCGACGCCACGATGATAACGCAAAATATTTTTTCATATTAAATGGGCTTTGAATGTTAGTAATATTATAGAGGTAGTATTAACAAGGTAGTATCTTCGATAGAAATATTCGTAAATTCTTATTCATGCTAGAGGCATGCGAGCAATACACAGTGGACTGGTTCAAATAGTTTATACCTACTAATTATATTATAGAAGTACGTCTTGTTTGTAATGAGGAATATAGATGCTGCACGATTTAGATGAAAATTAACCGTCCTCATTGGATACTGTAAGTAACGTTTTATGAAGATTTTAACATTTATGACCATTACACGCTCCGTTTTTTGCTAGCATCGCATCGATTTGCGCCGTCGTCATTTCAATTTATTATGTAGTTTATTTTCCCTGATTTGTTGTAGGTATAATTTTTAAATAGCTCTGAATATTTAATTTTCGTGTATTATAGTGGTTCTGAGTACGCCCACAATAATAATTGTTAGAACAATAATAGCTGTACAATTCACTTGATTGAAGTTTTATTGAAGAGAAATCTAAGGCGTGAATAAGTAAAAAACATTTGTTTCATAAAAACAAAACTTGGTTGTTCATAAAGTTATCTGGATTGACTTTTCGCTGGAAAATACTAAATCAGCCTAATGTTTATCAAAGTCAACATAAATACTTATGTTAAGTATGAAGGTTTGGATTTGATTTCCGATACGTAAGGTAATATTTGAGTTGAGAAGATTCTCAGTGGCACCTCCGAAGATTGGAAATGTTAAAATCACAAAATGGATGCCTTTGTTGTTATCTATGCTTACCTCTGAAAAAGTCGGCCGCGTTATGTTTTTCGAAATACATTTTCAGATATCTAAATTAACGTGACACACGCCAATAGAATATAAACAATTACAGCAACGGAGTACAACTGGGACGACTAGGGTTTTTGTTAAGATTTATTTACTATAAGGCTGTTAATTTCAGTTGTTTGAGTAACTTTGTCTAAAAGCAATCTCGAAATAAAGATAATAGTGTTGTTATTAGCACAACGTTTTTTTCAAAAACATGAATAACTGACAGCCTATTTGTTGTGATGTAATTACATAAATAATGTTTCAGCACTGTCTATCTGTAAAAACCATTTTTCCGCAGGTCGATTACTTTAACACATTCAGTGCTGGACTAAAAAGCCTGCTAACCCTCTTTATGTTTTCCTACTTACACCTCATATTTTCCTAAAACACGATCGTGTTTTACTGTATGGATTTGAAAAGCACGCCTTGCGTGTGCCGTTGCACCGTCGTCTTGGAAAATATTTGTCACGCCGTCCGTGTAATGCCATACCCGTGGAAAGGTGTCGATTTCGTGATGATGGCGTGTTTCCAGCAGTGAGCGTGAATTTAAATACTTGTTTAAATACTCTTAAATTGTAGCAACACCTATCTAAATTAATTGAAAAGGAGAACCAATATTTTTTTGGTCAGAGTATATAAATATAGAGTCTCATGTTCATAATAGATTTAATGTTACATAATAAATATGTATTTCTTCTGCTCCGTATGTTATCCGAATTAAATAAGTCCGGCGTGACTTAGAAGATTTCTCGAATATTGAACTAACGTGTCAACAGTGAGATCAATTTCGTGTCTAAGGATTTTTTTGTTATAAGCCAATTTTACCCCGCGGTTAAGACTTTGTCAGGTTTAAAGCAAATTACTTAGACATATTTGGTACTAGGGGTTTATTCAATTTTTATTTCAATTTAAAAGACACATCACATTGGTGTTTTCCTAAAATGATCGTAATTATCGTCAAGACAGCACTGCACTGCAAAGTGGTTATCGAAATGATGTCAACCGAGATATATAATACAGTAATACCCCGACTTCGCTACTCCGTTTTACGCGAATTCTGAGATCGCGGTTTTTAATATACCGCGCGCATCAGCTTCCGATCGGAAGTTCGAGTACACATTATTGATTTACATTGAATTATGTCATCCAAAAGACCAAAAAAAAATTAATTTGTACCTAGTATTTATGTGCAACGATGAACCTCTGCACAGCTATCGCTTAGTCCCATCTATATCGATCGCGTAAGTCTGGGGTATTACTGTACTCCTGGTATGGATATTGTATGATTGTGTGCCTCATTTTATTTTAGAATAGTTAGATTGGTAGAAAATCTAAAGAAATATGCAATGGGCAATGTAAAACCAATAGCTATTTTTAAAAGTAATCATTACTGTCGCCGTGTCTATTATTCAACATCCTGCTAAACCTACTGTTGTCATTAAATGTATGCTCGGTACTAATGTTAAATAACAATAAAAAATGATGAAAGAACACTTATTATTTAATTACTTAATTCAATAACAATGTGATGTTTCGTGATAGATGTATGTACACATATAAAATCTGCAGTAAGTATACAACCATGGCTCAGGGGCGTAAATATATCTGCTTATATAACAAATATTTGTATTGTGATTATTATTTCAAAAGTGTACATGTACCTACATATTATTATTTAATTTAAACGTAATTCCGCGAATAGTAGGTGATAATAGGTACGTGAATACAGGCTTTTTAAAAATATTCAAGTCACAAGAGGATAAGCTCATTAGAGGAAAATATTCAGCAGCTCAATCATTCAAAGGCCTGCGCAGACGAGGTACTGTCCCTGGGGTACTTTTTTATCCATCAATATAGATCTGTTATAAACTGTATGCAATAACGCACACAAAGGACTAAGAGTACACCGAAAAGTCTTTGAGAATTTTTGTCCCCTAGGAACAAAAGTCCATCGTCGGCGTAGGCCTTTACTGTAAATACATTTGTACCAGTTTCTAATTAAACTTACTCTCAAAAGGCGGAATTTGTAATTATATACCTAATATAATAATAGAAAATATGTTTAATTTTTCATACATTTCTCTAATAAGATTATTTGTATATGCTGCTGCATTAATGCCTATGCAAAGGTCGGTCAGTAGCACTTCGTAGCATTTTAATATTACAACAATAATTTAGTTGTGGAGAAGGGGAAATTGTACCACTTGCACAAATGAAGATAAGTATATCTGATTCAATTATTGAATAATGGTTTAATGTTTATTACATATAGGTTATTGTTCAGCAGTTGGCACTTCAAATTACTTACAAATAAATCATTTTAAATGATTTATTATCTTATAAACAAGGAGACCTGCTGCTTATGTTGACATTCGAGGAAGAATATTGTTGGATATTGTAACTATTTTAACAGTTTAAATATTGTTATTTCCGTTCAAATTATAATAATGTATTATTGAGGAGATAATTCTAAGCAATTCTATGTCTGCAGAAATGGACTTCATTTCTAACATTCTTGTATTTGACATTAATTTGTCGTTTTGAATTTACATGAATTCTTATTTTCTTACAAACATGTCTTAAGTATTATTCCACATTCAAAATTATTAGATAGAAAGTAATTATATAATGTATCCTATAACTATATTATATTAAAGAATATGGATGATTCTTATGCAACGTGGTGTACCTATATCAAAATTTTGTCTAGTTCATATGAAACCGCGAATTATATTTAGAAGTTTTATTAATTTAAACGCGTAAGATACTGTAATGTGTAAGGTACTGTTTGTAAAATATTTTAAAACATTGATATTGAATGTTTTTGATATGCAACTAATGTTTTGTTTGAATTAATATACTGTTTTTTAAAGTTGTGATGGAGAACATAACTATTGACAGATTCATAGTTTGTCAAAACAACAATATTTAGCGATTTTATTGAAATATTGCTTAGAATTATTAATTCTCATTGGAGATACGCATCAAAGTATGAAGAAGAACAATATGTAATGAATTCAGACAGTTGTTAATTACATTATAATTTGCTGACGTGAATGGTTATGTTTTTTTTCTAATATTACATACCAGTGCATAATAATACATGAAAATCTTTGAAGATATCTATTTTTAACAATAGTATGATCGTTGTATGCTAAAATTTGTCGAAATTATAATACTACAGCATTTAATTTTATATACTTAGTTTCTAATAAAAAGAAATAGCGTACCTATGTATTTTTAGTTTTAGAATTCAGAATAGGCCTGTTTATCTAGATTGCATACAGTTGGAAAAGTAAGCAGGTATTTGATGATAATTTGTTTTGTGTTAGATACCGCTGGTTTTTTCGGTTTCTGATAAATTTTACATGAGATACAAACTCGATACAAATGTTATTCTACTTAATAAACAAGGTTGTCTCTGATGAAGAATTGTCAGTAGCTGATATAAATAAGCAT